>OZ022558.1:75930084-77130084 GCA_963991005.1 Barypeithes pellucidus
ATAGGGCCTTGCTTAATAGGAAAGATTTAATAGTTTTTTTATACTGTAATAGGGGTAGGTCCCTTATTACTCGTGGTAGGTTATTAAAGAGTTTGACCGACGAGAACTCCGGTCTATTTTGACACTTCCCCAGTCTGCAATGTGTTGGGACTAAGTTCGTTTTGTTTCGTGTGTCATGACTGTGAATGTCCTGGCATGTAATAGGGTTTACTTTTTGTTTCACAAGTAGCAGACTCTTCAATATATATACCGAGGGAAAGGTAAGAATCCCTAGTCTGACAAAAGCATCCCTGCAGTCCTCCCTGTATCCTAAGCCGCTCATTAACCTGATCACCCGTCGCTGCAGCTTAAATACCCTCTGTGCGTGCGAGGACCGACCCCATGCAATCACACAATATGACATCACGCCATGGAAAATTGCAAAGTATGCTGTTACCAAAGTTGACTCTGATACGCAACCGTACAAGTTACGCATGACAAACACACTACTTCCAAGCTTTTTACATACACTCTCCACGTGCACATCCCACTTCAGTTTTGTATCCAAACAGACCCCCAGGAACCGTACAGTAGACATTGTAGAGTCTGTATGTTTTAGCGTAAAAACCATTCCCTGCGTTTTTTCCTGGTTTAGTAGGAGTCTGTTGGATAGAAACCATTCCTCCACAGTCACTTGTGCCTCATTTAGTTTTGCAATAGCAATCTGCTCAGATTTATCCCTTGTGAAGACAGTAGTGTCATCCGCAAACAGCACATATTTACCCAACTGTTGACCAAATGGCAAGTCATTTATGAAAATTAGAAATAGAACAGGTCCCATGATTGATCCTTGTGGGACTCCGATATCCACCATGGCTGGTGCTGATAACACCCCATTTGCCCTCACAACTTGACATCGTCTCTGCAGGTATGAATGGATAAGCTTGGTGCTGTCACTGTTGAAGTTATATAAGTTGAGCTTTTCGAGCAGCAATTTATGTGAGACACAATCAAATGCCTTGCTCAAATCGCAAAACAATGCAGAAAAGCATAATTGGTCCTCAAATCCGTCCATAATATGATCCAGGAGCTGCAGGACCGCATCTACAGTGCTCCTACCCTGTCTAAAACCGTATTGACAATCAGAGAAAAGATCATTCAATTCAAAATAGTCGACTATCTGGATCGCCAGTGCCTTCTCAAAGATCTTAGAAATGATGGGCAATAAGGAGATAGGTCGGTAGTTGTTAACAATGTTGGCATTACCTTTTTTAAAAATTGGAGAGATTACGGCTTTTTTTAAGACTTCTGGGAATACATTATCACGGATGCACAGATTTACAAGTTTAGTAAGAGGTATGATAATTAGATCTTTTATTGATTTTATGATGTTAACAGTTAGCCCGTAGATGTCTGAGCTTTTTTTATTTTTTAATTTGGTGATAATATCTCTTATATTGTTAAAGCTTACTTCCTTGAAGCAAAATTTATCACACAAGATTTTTTTTTGCTTAAGATGTGAGCAGGAATCTACGTTTGTCTCAGGAAGATCTTTTATTAAGTTATTTGCAATATTGGCAAAAAAGTCGTTGAATTCTTGGGGTGTGATCTGGCAAGAAAGTTCTTTTTTTTTATTACCTCTTTGTGTGTTTATAATGTTCCACATTGCAACCAGTTGGAAATTTCTACACTAACTCGAACAAAATTATTTATTAAGGTTCTGTCGAACTGTGTTGCCAAACTAATATAAATAAAGCTAGTTATTACTGGTTTGCGGAATTAAAACAATCATCCTCACAAAGTTAAAATATTATGATCGTATGTGTATATACTAGTAAAGAGTGATTTTGTGCAACCATCGTAACTTATTTATTTTTCTCTTTATTTTAGAATGTCCCTTAATGATGTCTTCACCAACTTAGATTCGTCGAAAAACCAAAGAGTTCGTGAACAAGCCAAGGATCCAGAACATATTATTCAGAAATACATCATTTTAGGTAAGTAACAAAAATGGGTATCATTTAACTGGTTAACAAAATATTTTTGCGAACGGAAAAATGTAATCGGTCAGCCAAAATGGCTAGTTGGTCAGCAACTTATGGACAGCAAACATTTCTGAATCGTGACAGTGCCCTGGGTAAACAAGTGGAAACCCGCACCCGCTACACCTTTCGTAGCCGATTTCCTTCTGTATTCGGCAAAAGAAAACACAAGAAAGTTACATAAATTGACAGTGCCCTGGGACCTCTGAAGTAAACTGCTTCTAGACATGTTTGTTGCTACTGACCAATTGTAAACTCTTGCTGACCAAGTAATCATTTCGCAGCTCGACTGCTCATAACGGCAAACCATTTAATTACTTCTCAACAAAAATTTTTATAATGTTGAAAGTTTTATATTAATACGAAATGTTCAGTTTATATTAATTTTACATTGGAAACAATTTTAGATGAAATTCCGACTCTTTTAACCGATTTGGAAGAATGGTCGGATGGCCAGAATATTTCTACTCATTTTCTTCGATTCGCCGCGCATTTAGTGTTGTTTTTGGATCAGATCGGACAAGGACACAGGCGGGATTGTATTGAAAAAGTTATAGAAGCGTAAGTTCCTAGTCTTTCTTTTTACCCACCTTACCAGTGGCTCCTCTATAAGAGCACATGAATAATAAGTGCCCCCTAGGAAAACTAATAATCATCACAATCATTAAATGTTTAATATTTTATCTATGTATAAAATTGTAAAGAAATCTACATAGATTATTTAACGTCCCGCTTGTTTAATTATGAATTTTTAACGGTAAAGTGAAACATCAAAGAACAGAGCAGGCTCTTCCCATTCTTTTGACTGTAAATATGCCGTGGAATTTTGAAGGGATTCTTTTGGTAGATTGCCTTTGGGAGAAAATATTGCGGTTAAAAATATTGGGTGGCTCAAATGGGTAAGAAACTTAACCCAAGTGACAAATGGTGCAAAAAGAGATTTTATATGACTGTTTAAAACGGGACTGTATAGAAAATACGATTGGTTACGCGGTTGAGAATCGTTTGTTTTTTTCCCAGGTTTCCACCATAGAGGTGTTAAGCAGTGTGGCGGTTCTTCCACAGGAGCACATGCGCACGTGCACCCCCAAAACAAAACGAATAAAAAATATTAATTCATATTCATTGAATATTATTTATCGTATAAAGTCCGACCCTCCCTAATATTTTATCGTACCGTCAAACTAAAAAAGTCCGACCCTCCCTAATATTTATCATCCCGTCAAACCAAACTGTATAGATCCGGCAACCGTGCCTCGGTCGAGGTAAATGACGTGCGATTAAGTAGTGCAGTTTCCTGGAATAACAGGTGGCGGGTGGCAGCAGGGGACAGCGGGGCTATGGCGATTTAACATGGAAAAGGCGCAAAGTTTTTGTGTGCACCGCGCTGTTGTCTGTTCGTGCATCTAGTTAGAAATTCGAGCGTGTATGTTTTAATATTATATATTTATTAAGTTAAAATGAATAGTTGACGATAGACTATTTAAGAAATAACTTTAGCTCTTTGAATTTGGAGCAAAAAATTGAAGTGAAGAATGCGGGAACACCTAAACCCAAAATTAATTTAACGCAGACCACAAAGGGCAAATCTAGGGACTTTATTAGAAAGTTTAAAAATGAAATATAAGAAAAAAAATTTATAGAGGGTATTCCAAACTTAATGAGGCTGTTATTGATCAATTTTCTACAATTAAAAACCGAAGAATGGACTTTACGTTTAAGCACTATTGTGTAGGGTCGATAAATGTTGTGTATTTCGATAAATGACACTCGATATGATTTTAAACCATTTTATTTAAGGATTTAAACTAAAAAACACTGAAAATATGAAGAATGCCAACTTGTCAGTCTCGTGGCTCCATTCGTTCTCGTCATAAAACAGTTAACTATTGTTCTCGTCTTGGTTGCGCCTAATGACGTAGCCCGTAGATGGCGTAGTGGTATTAGACATCATTCGATTTTCTCGATAACTCGTAGATGGCGGTAGTAGTATTGGACATCATTCGGTTTTCTTGATAGCTCGTAGATGGCTTTAGTAGTATTAGTAGTGGACTGTATAAATATTGTTACGAGGGTTGCATGCGACGACCTTAAGATCCGACAGCTATACACACTAAGAAAACCTTTCTTATTTTCCAAAAGTTGTATTTCCTTGTGTAAAATTAAAAAATAAATATAAATGTGTTTTACCTAACGCATTTTCTTATTACCTTTTTTTTTTCTACATTTAAAACGCCTGGAAAAATTTCACCATACTTGTGAACCCCCTCTATCATAGGTCACGAGCCGCCACTGGTGTTAAGAAATGTAATTTTTTTTCCTAAAAATATATTTATGAACCTCCAAGAGTGTTCGTCACGAGCCGACACTGCAACTAACATTTAACAGCTGTATCTGTGTGATCTATAAGTGTAAAAATCCCAGATTAGCTACATACAAGTTGTGTAACATAATTTAGGAAACATCAACGACCAAATTATACAGCAAAAAAGCTTACCGAAACATTTTGCTGGATTATGCGAGTTCTATTAATGTTCTTAGAAAAACTAAAATATACAGGGAGCCATGTATAAAATTTAAAATATTGAAATTTAAAAATTTGAAATTAAATACCATAAAAATATTGTGCCTGTGACAGTATAGTCTAAAGACAGTATTTTCTACATGCAGATACATAAGAAGGCTCATGCAAATGAACGATACCCAATTGGTAGCCTACTACGTCAGCAAGCTGAGCTCCAACAATCAAGTGTACCTTTATGCTCAACACTTGGAGACGATCCATGTTCATGAAGAACGGAAGCAAGCATTGGACTATGCTGAGGAATGCGGTTTGGACGTGTTCGCCATAACGAAACAAATTGTAGAAAATATTAGGAATAGGGCCGAGGATATCGATCAAAGTGGAAATTTACAGGTATGTATGTATACAGGGTCACGAGTAAAGTTGGAACCATATGGGGACAAAAATGTATTGCTCGATTTAGGTAAAATATGACTTAACCATAAATTTTTGCTTTAATAAAGACCAAAAATTACATAATTAAATGGGACCATGTTGTTGTTTGTATTATAATTTTATACCCAAATACCAAATTAGAATCACGTATGATAACTTTTGTTTTCTATCCATTTTTTGCCAATATCATTGTCATTTTTGGTGCAAAATTTCAGGTGCATTGTTTCAGTAGTTCTATGTAACGGTTTTTACAATAATTTTAGGTCCAGACTACATCATTTAAATTAATTGTATGCTTACCCTTAATTTTCAGCAAAAATTAACCGAAACAGACAAAATCAAAATCTCGGCCATCGATTGGTTGATATTTTTCGAATCGCAACGTGCCGAAGCGCTGATTCAAGCCAACTCGATCATATTCAACTTCCTGACATTAAGCAAGATCGATTCGGCGCAGCTGGCGTTTAATAAAATCCCTAATGATGCTGTAAGAGATATCACAGCTGAAACTAAAGGTAAGATCGAGTTGTTGGATTCCATGCTGGAAAATTAATTAAAATTTGAACAAACGCGAACAAAATCTTCCCAGGATTATCCTAGATTTTCGATCGATTAATTTGAAACATTATTTTTTTAATAGATAACAATGAAGATATCGCTATTGCTATTAAAGAACACCTAAGCTACAAAGCGTACCTAGAAGCATACGAAGCGTTTAACGAGTGGTTTAAACAGGCGAAAAACAAGCCGGTGGAGCCGGAAGAACTGGCCGAGACGGCTCAGTTTCCGGAAAAAGTCGCTCATCAACACAGGGTGTCACAATATAAAGCGGAAGTAGAAAGGTAAGAGATTATATTCTTAATCTACACGATACAATAAGCATAAGGTATGATATAGCGCAAGGAGGCGTGGCTTAGTGACGTCAAGTGATGACGAGCAGGGCGAGCAGCTTCTACAGTCGTTGGCCAGTTTTCAGCGGATGTTTAAAAGTTTACCGGAATTTTTTCTTATTTCAGTGGTATTTTAGCTGTAATGTTTTATATTTTTATGAAAGTGGTACGGCTAGATATCTTATCTAGTGTATCATGCTTATATTTGCGGTAATATTGATTAGGGATGGGTCGGAATCGATCAGAGTCCAAAAGATCGGTTCCAGTATCGAGTTCCAAGCCCGTCCAATTTCTTTATACTTGAATAGGGGTGACGCCGCCGTGGTATGGCGTTCAGTAAACACCTTTCTCTAGCTCACGTATTTAGGACAGCCCGTTCTCCACAAGTGCAACTTTCACTTCCTTTATCCTTGTCCTTTATAGGTGGAAATTAACTACGTCCCATCTGGCAAAAACGGCGAAAACGCTGCTCTACAACGTCCTACTTTTCCCTGAAGGTTGGCTGACAGGTGCACGAGACGCTGACCATTTACGGAAAATAATATTGCCCGAAGTCACATTCCTATTGTACTCGGTATTGTCCGAGATGGAAATGCACGACGAATGTGTCCAGCTGGCCGACATTATCGCTTCGGAGAAATTAGGTTTATATAAGGTAAGGAAATATATTCATAAAAATATTACACGAGATACGTTTTTGCAAAAAAAAACGTTCTTTCCAACTTTTGCCAATTTTTTTTTTTTAGGAATTTGATAAGAACCAACTTGGAGATTTTCTCCTAAAACTTTGCGAATCGTCGATGGTTCTTACCAGATCGGATAAGGATCCTTGGGGCAACGAAATAACTGTCTAATATTTTTTTAAATCGTTAAATGTTTTTCAAATTAAAAATAAAGTTAATTTATATATATTGTCGTCACTTTAAACACCCTGTATTTCTAGAACGAGGAACACGAGAACAAACTCACATGACGGTCTAGTTTCATGTTTAGTATCTTCTACGGCCCATAAGTTATGGGGCACCCTGTGTAGTCTACAACATTTACAGTGATTCATCCATATTTCTTTTTACAGAAAACGGTTCTAAAGAACGTACAAATTATAAGGCCGTGTTCACAACCGAGCGGCGATGCTGGGTGGGCGAGAGAATGATTCATTGTTTTGTATGTAGGCGTGACGCGTTATGAACACGGCGAGTTATGAACACGACTTAGTGTATGAACACGGCCTTAGTGTATGTCCACAACGGAGCGCCGATCATCGTCCTCGCTCATAGCCTGGTACCTTAGCACCGCACATTAGTGTCCACAACGGCGCACCGACCCTCGCTCATTGCCTTGAATGTCGATCAGTTTGTCTCGCGACATCGAGATATAAATATGGACTGTGCGTTGTCATTTTCTTCCGATGAAGAAGATATTATTTTAGACGCTAATATAACGAAGTGGTATACAACGTGTCCAAGATAAGGAGGGCCAGTACAGGGATCTCGGAAACCGTAAGAGATACGAAGTTGGTTAAATAGAGGTAAAGTTGCGCATTTACGTGCCTAATAATATGCCGTTTAAAAAGTTTTAAAATTCCGAGTAGTTCCGGAGATATCCCGAAAAAAACGAATTTCTGAAAAATCGTTTTATTGTTTTCCTGGCTTTTTTTGAGATCGAATTCTAAAGTAAATTGCACATTTGCATTGCCACTTTTTCCGCTCTATCTAACAGCATTAATTGTTTTGTAATCCGAGGAGTCGCCTTCGAAGGGTCATTATCAACTTTCTTTTTTTAAATACGGTCCTGTCTTTTTGATATTGGAAGTTTTTTTTTCTTCCGAATGCAACGATGTATGACACATTGTGGTTTAATGACGTTTCGAGGGTTTTTTGATTTTGAACAACATCAGGAAATTTTGCGATACGGTCCTGTATTTCTCCTAATTTTATAAATAATATCTCCTAAGTAAGCTCTAAATTTTTTACTTATGTTGGACTAGTTCAATAAATAACAAATAATTTAATAATAAACCACAAATAAGTGTTGTGTCATTAAACCACAATGTGTCATACATCCTTGCATTCGGAAGAAAAAAAGCTCTCAAATTCCAATATCAGGAAAACAGGACCGTATTTAAAAAAAGAAAGTTGATAATGGCCCTTCGAAGACCACTCGCCGGATTACAAAACAATTAACACTGTTAGGGCGGAAAAAGTGGCAATGTAAAAGTACAATTTACTTTAGAATTCGATCTCAAAAAATTCAGGAAAACAATAATACGATTTTTCAGAATTTCGGGGTTTTTCCGGATATCTCCGGAACTACTCGGAATTTTAAAACTTTCTAAACGGCATATTATTAGGCACGTAAATGCGCAACTCCTTCATTTAACCGACTTCGTATCTCTTACGGATTCCGAGATCCCTGTACTGGCCCTTCTTATCTTGGACACGTTGTATGTTCAGAATTTGACGTGAAATTGGAAAATCAGTTAATATACCGGATGTCACATTAAAAAATATGTTTAAACAGGGTCGTAATTGATTAATTAGAAAAAAATAAGGTATGCTGGAATAATTTTTAACATTTCAATTGGTTATTTTAAATAGTGTTCTCCTACATAAAATCCAAGTAATATCTATATGCATTCTCATATACGCACAGTCCATGTTTATAGCTCGATGACGAGAGACTAGTGTGCGAAACTCGAGCGAGGGCTTGCGGTGCTACGGTACAAGGCGATGAGCGAGGGTCGGAGCGCCGTTGTGGACTAAGACGAAGCACCCTGGAATTATTTTAACGCAGAAAACTTCGGGTTCTTTTAAAATAATATACTTTATTACTTTTTATAAAATCACAAACGTTAACATACTCTACATAACAAATTCACACAGCAAATTCAACTCGAAAATGTATTTTTTAAAATAATAAATATTCTGCAACAATATTCTCTAATATAAATAAATATTCTTTGAGATTCTTAACAAAGTTCGATTGCTTAGCATGGGGGTCACTAGTATATTGCAACGGGGTTACATAAAATCTTGATTTTTTTAAAACTTTAACAATGAGTGTGTAATATAAATAAGGGCGATAATTCTTTTGATGCATTTTTATTGCACGCAATAGGAATACGATCATTAGTAGGGTAATTTATTTAAATTGGATAAATTTGTACGTCATTTAATCATGTCTGGAATTTTGGTTCTCGATATTTAATGCAATAAAAAAGCAGCGAAAACATAAATAAGACACTTAAAAAGGCTTTCAAAAGAGCATTTCAGAGCGCGCCAACTAAAATCAGCACCTTTTTCTTTGTAAATGGGAGAAAATCACAAAATTACGTTCCCGCGCTCCGACAAACTCTCTGAAAATTTCTAATGAAAATAATGGATATTGTTAGAGAAGGAAATTAATACAAGACAATTCTATACGTATAAATAAATAAATAAGGATAAATGGCGAAATTTATCAAGAATATTAGAGTACAACTAAACCTAAAAAAAAAATGACTATTCTTAACAATCACCTAAAAAGTCGTAGAAGTCGTGTCGTCGTACTTAAAAAAATTAATATATCGCTTTGGATAAACTGTTGGCCAATTATAAAAAAATAATATGGGTAACTCTCTTCTTCGTTCGCTGCCAGGACCCTTCCCGAGGGGACATATCGCTTAATGCTTGGTAGAAGGATAATGGACCTCATTGAAGGAACAAACATCTTCTAACAAGATCAGGGTACCCAATAAGCCGGAAGGCTGGGGGGGTCTCTAAACCGACCCCCGCCTTTAACCAACCAACCAACGTGGGCACAGAAACCCCAATACTCAATCATACGGTTTGCTTTGCAATCCCAAAGGGCTATCAACCCTTTCTCGCATTGTGGTATGACTTACCGAACGGGGAGTGCGACCACATTACTTATACCAGTAAAATTCCTCGTCTTAGAGACGCCCGTTTTAACCACAGAACCATCAGAACCGTTTTAATTTACATTCCAGTACAAAAATCGTACTTTCTAACGTATTGTATAAAACTATTATATATGTGAAGTGATGGTTTTTTGCACAATAGTTGCATACCATGTTTTTTCTGCAAACTGCAATAATCTTATTATTAATATAAATATTTAATATTGTCGGGTTATAGTACGCACTGTCTTAGAAAGAGTATTTTTGGCAATAGTGGCAAAAATTATTTTAAAAAGCAATTTTAAATAAGATATACAACCAATATGGACTTATTTCCGCTGCAAAAAGTAACATGCTAATCACCATGTTACCTACAAATATCCAAAAGATATGTCCCATTTTATTGATTTCAAGTGGCCAACAGTTCGACTCGAAAATAAATTACAACATCCTAACATTACTGTTCTAAACAGACCTATGACTTGAGATAACGTTTCATATTCATTTAATATAAATAATATAGTTGGGACTTAGATTAATTTTAATAAATATTCTTGAAAAGCAAAAATCAACATGTACAAATCAAATAACGATTTTTTTTTGGTTAACATGCGACTACCTTACAGGAAGATACCACGTACGTATATCTTAAACTGAGCCTATCTAAGAGTGTAAAGTTAAACCTTAATTTAACAAAATAACTGTCATGAAGTTCAACGTCATTTTTTTTTTGTAGCGATGCTGATATAAAAAAAATCTTACAGGTATCTGTTATAGTCTAAGCGATTGGCCGTAAGAATGTTGGTTAGCCTGTACGATTTTTTTGATACGGTTGTTGTCAAAATAATTTAGCACCGATAAAATTTGTTTCGATTAGATATAATATTAAAAATAATTAATCCTATTTTATGTAGGATTCAGTTAGTAAATTCTATAAATTAAGGAAAGCAAGGCAAGATTTTTGAAGTCTTTAGTTATCATAGAGAAAAATTGACGATTTGTCAGTCTGGGCATACCGAGAAAATACAAATGTGATAAAATAGACTGAACATTTTCTTCTAACACAATTGTACCATAAAATTATACTCAAACTATATAATTTAATTGTTCTTCTGTGTTTTCTTGTTGTCGTCAGTGTATTATTTTCGTCTAAATTAAAAATAAAGGAAGGTAAAAAAAGTATAAAACAAGAAAATATAGGCGAAAAAACTAACTTCTCAAGGTGCGTCCGTAATTTTTAAACTGGCCTAGTTAGAACAAAACTTTTAGCGAAAATTCGTACAATTACATACTAGTTTTTACAGTTTTTTTTCTATGAATTCACTAACGATATTATTATGCTCCGCTAAAATAAGATATTTTCTATTGTACTACTTGTATCTGGCAGTAAAAACTGTAAGTACCCTGGCTAATTGAAATAAACGATAAAAATCTATATTGGTTCTGAAGAGGTGGGAGACTGCATGATCGAAGAAGGTCTGCCTGTGAAATACTGTTCGCTGACTGGAGATACCGAGCCTCTGTCCAGGGTGGATCGCTGGGAGTAAGGACTGTGTCTGGAAAAATATTACATATTATAGTCAAAGTCATGTGAATATGGACCTCGAGTTGCTTTGTATTTTTACTCTTCCAAAGTATGGTAGAATCATCAGCAAAAAGCGTAAATTTACCCCTTATATCAACCTTGGTCAGGTCATTAATATAAATTAGGAAAAGCAAAGGGCCGAGGACATATCCCTGTGGCACTCCAGATCGAATTTCCAATTGTTCAGAACAATGGTTATTAAAATGTACCTTCTGAAGTATGAATTAAACCATTCCAAGGATCTCCCCCTTACCCCATACTTCTTCAGCTTCCACAGCAGTATCCCGTAATTGACACAGAACACCGCTGCAGCCAGCTCTCCATCATTGATACCCAAATACAATCCTTCGAGAAATGTTAAAATTGCATCATTTGTGCTTTTCGACTCACGAAAACCAAACTGCTCTGCGCAAAGAATGTTATGTTTTTGTAAGAAAGACTGCAGTCGTCGTTTGACTAATTTTTTCACTATTTTAGCCAGAGTGGGCAACAGAGATATAGGTCTGAAATTTGAAGCAGATTCGGGACCACTTCCCTTGTACAAAGGCACAACCTTTGCTAGTTTTAAAAAGACGGGAACACCCCTGTTCAAAAGATTGGTTAATACAATCAGCAAGTATGGTCAAAGCACTATCAGGCAAACGTAAAATTATAACTATATAACTATGAATTGAACAATTATTTCCTAACCACCGGAAGATATCTTATACAATAAGGATAAACAAATACTGCTATTTGTCTAACACAGTTAGATATTAAAATCGCATCCCGATTCTTACCGTCTGGGTACTGCACTGGTCAACATGTCACTCAGATGGCTTTCAGAGTCGGAATATAAACCTCTGGTCGCGCTCCTCGGCCTTGCGATTCTGCTGCTGTACGTTTGGTATGAGCCCGGGAGATGTTGATAGGAACCTAGGAAAAAATACAAAAATTATAGAAAATTTTCAATTAGAAAAGAAATTATTTAAAACAATTTATATTTGTTATTCTTACCTACTAAACTTTGATGGGACCCCGGAACGTTCTGGTAAGAATGTGTCAGATTCTGATGTCCCCCAGGAACGTTCACATAGTCATTTAGAACCGTAGCACTCCGCACATATGGCTTGTACTCCCTAGTCGAACCGATAGAAGGGGCTGCACTGGTGCCAACTTCAGGAATATAGGACGTGAAGCTAGTCCTAAAATATACGAAAAAAATCGATATACATACAGTAGAACGCCGATTATCCGACCATAATGGAATATTGATATACGTGTCCGTGATAAGGAGGGCCACTACAGGGATCTCCGAAACCGTAAGAGATACGAAGTCGGTTAAATGGAGGTAAAGTTGCGCATTTACTTGCCTAATAACATGCCGTTTAGAAAGTTTTAAATTTCCGAGTAGTTCCGGAGATATCCGGAAAAAAAACGAAATTCTGAAAAATCGTTTTATTTTTTTCCTGGGTTTTTTTGAGATCGAATTCTAAAGTAAATTGCACATTTACATTGCCACTTTTTCCGCTCTATCTAACAGCGTGAATTGTTTTGTAATCCGACGAGTCGTCTTCGAAGGGTCAACTTTCTTTTTTTAAATACGGTCCTGCTTTCCTGATATTGGAATTCGAGAGCTTTTTTTCTGGTTTTGGTTTAATGACGTTTCGGTTGTTGTTTGAACAACATCAGGAAATTTTGGCATACGGTCCTGTATTCTTCTAATTTTATAAATAATATCTCATAAAGCTCTAAATTTTTACTTATGTTGGACTAGTTCAATAAATAACAAATAATTTAATAATAAACCACAAGAAAACATACCAAAACAGAAATAAAACGAACAACGAAAAAAGTAAGGAACAGGAATCAGGTGTTCTGAAACACCATGGCCAGCTCGTTCGCCTGATATGACACCGTTAGATTTTTTCCTCTGGGGATATGTCGAAAATTATGTTTATAAACACAACTTCGAAACAGAAGACGAACTTAGGAGATTGGTGCTTGAAGCCTTTCAAAGTATTACGCCAGAAATGTTGTCAAATGTTTTAGAATCGACAGTTAGAAGGTGTTATTTTGTGCTTAGAAAATAACGGAAATCCGTTTTTCGTTTTATTACTGTTTTGGTATGTTTTTGTTCACTTATTGGTGCTTATTATTGAATTATTTTTTGTTCATTTATTTGTGGTTTATTATTAAATTATTTGTTATTTATTGAACTAGTCCAACATAAGTCAAAATTTGGAGCTTTCTTATGAGATATTATTCATAAAATTAGTAGAAATACAGGACCGTATCCCAAAAATTGCTTGCCCTCGAAACGTCATTAAACCACAATGTGTCATACATCGTTGCATTCGGAAGAAAAAAGCTCTCAAATTCCAATATCAGGAAAACAGGACCGTATTTAAAAAAAGAAAGAGGATAATGGTCCTTCGAAGACGACTCGTCGGATTACAAAACAATTAACGCTGTTAGATAGAGCGGACAAAGTGGCAACGTAAAAGTGCAATTTACTTTAGAATTCGATCTCAAAAAAACCCAGGAAAAAAATAAAACGATTTTTCAGAATTTCGGGTTTTCCGCATATCTCCGAAACTACTCGGCATTTTAAAACTTTCTAAACGGCATATTATTAGGCACGTAAATGCGCAACTTTACCTCCATTTAACCGACGTCGTATCTCTTACGGTTTCCGAGATTCCTGTACTGGCCCTCCTTATCTTGGACACGTTGTATAAGAGAAAACAACTACTAACCTTCTACTAACTCCCGGACTTCTGTACCTATCCAACGAGCTATAATCAGGCTTGCCATACTCTCTCCCGTAATCCCTCCCGTACAAATCCACGCTCGGTTTCCGTGGCCTTTTCTTCTCGTTGAACCTCGTATAGAAACTTTTCCGCCTGATACGATCGATGACGGACTCGTTCTCGTCGCCCGAATACAAGGCAGTGTGACCGTTGTAGCTCTGCGGCGAATGCAAATCGTTCAGATGATGAAAATCGGAACAGGCGGACCATGAATCGCACGACAGATAATCGTCGGTAGGCGATAGGATAGTCGAGCTGTCGTCTGTAGTTGCCAGAGAGCATCGATTGTCGTTATGGCGACGTGCGTCGGTATCCAAAGCCGTACTAGTCCCTGCTATAGGCTCGATAATCACGGGACCGTTACTTTTCGAAGATATCCTGCTAAAATCGAGCTTCAAATTCCTTTTATCAGGCTTATTCTCTTCAATTCCCTCACTACTATGGTTCTTATAAAACTTTGGCGATTCTGGCAAATTATCCAGGTTCAAACTCCTTCTATACGAATTCAATGGTAATCTAGACTTTGGTTTATCGTTACCAACGGATTGATCCAACAAACTGTCGCTCTTAGCCCCGTTATAGCTGTTTTGGAAATGTTTTACCTTGTCAAGAAGCAGAGATTTAGGGCGCTCTTTCTTCTCTACTTTTTCCGTCTCACTATCCTCATGGATAGATGGACTAGTAACGCGTTCTAAGACATTTAGATCATTATTCGAATTGTCGTCGCCTCCCTCTTTACCTTTCTTCTCCTTACCTTTCTTTACAGGTTTCTCTTTCTTCTTGTCATTATCTTCATACTTCTTAAAGAGTCCCAAAATTTTCGTGACACTCTTCCTACTGGCTTGTAGAGGCTTTGTACCAACCGCGAGATCCTCCACGGACACCGCTCTCTTGATCAATCCACTTTCGGTACATGGCTCTAAATTTCTAGGCAAGCTTTGTTCTCTAAGTCGTTTAATAGCGGTATCAACCATGGTTTTCTTTTCTAATAAAGCCTTGGCTTCTTCAGGATCTTTTGTGGCAGCAATGTTGTTCGATCTAAACTTCTCCAGCTTCTTTTCTATAGTTTGTAAGAGTTTGTTCTTGTGCGCCTTGTCCTCCTCGTTTATGTTCTTATTCGCCTCGTTCTTCGCTTCTTTTGAGGGTTTGTCTTTCTTGCCGAAACCTTTCTTTAATTTGCTGATTTTGGACTCTTTCCCGTTAGTGTCAGGTTTGCTTTCTTTTAGGTCCGCTTTAGTATCGGTTTTCTCCACCTTGCTATCAACTTTGTTCTCACCCCCGTCAGTTTTACTCTGCATTTTCTCTGCGCTTTCAGCAGGATAACTCTTAGGTCTAGCTAACCTTGACAATTTGATTTCCTTTTTAACCGGAGGTGTGTTATTTTCCGCCACTTTAACGTTGACGTAATCATGCAAGGCCTTCGAACTATTAACGGGACTTTTAACACGGTCAGTACTCTCAGAAGAGTCTTTTTGTACCGAATTATCAGAACTGACGGGACTTCTACAGGAAGCTTGAAAAGTATTTAACACAGAATTTTGAGCTGGCATGTTGACGTAATCGTGAACAGTCTTGGTTTGGTTTGATACGTCGATTTGTGGTTCACAGGTGGTTTGTTCGGATAATTTTACCTGTGGTTCCCTTCTAATTACAGTCCCTTGTGGCACTTTACTCTCAATTTCCCTGCACGGCGTTTCTCCTCTCTTATCATCATTATCTCCGCGACTTCGCGACTGAGATCTCAACCGACTCTTCCTTTTATCTCTGATCTCTTTCAACACTTGCTGAGTCTCGCGTTCTCTCTCTTTTTTCTCTTTGATGTATACATTTTCTTCCTTAGGCTCGAAAAAGTCTGGTCTAAGGAACCTGGATATTCTTCTAGCAGGCTGGGACGGTTTAGCATCAGTTTTTGGCGGTTCGGGAGAAGTAGGCGACAACAAATTTTGGTTTGAGCGGCTCGGAGCGTATCTGGAGTAAGAGTTGTCACTAGAGTGCTTCGAATACGGCCTAGAGAGGCTAGAGTCCGAGTATTTCGAGCTATAACTGTCGCTATCCCTTCTATATGAGTTGTATGTATCGTCGTTCTTAGACATGCTCTCAGAGATACTGCTTTCTGGAGTCTGTAAGCTAGATCTCGTTATTCTAGGCTCTCTAGTACTTACGGAACGAGCAACTTTAGGTCTAGAATACGAAAATCTGCAATCTCCTCGGGGCTCCGCCCCTATACTGGACGATCTAACATTGAATTCGTACGAGGGTTTATCGGCGCCAAATTTGACCGGTAAAAACGATTTAGGCGCGTTACCACTATACGTTTTTACATCGTCGCGTTCTCTAGCAGCATCTTTATCTACAGCACTTTTTCTAGGCAGCGTACAGCTCATTCTAGCCACAGATTTCCTTCGGTCAACTTCAGGGTGCTTCTCATTTTCATCGCTTGTTCGTGAGCTCAGAGTTCTCTGTAGTTTTCTTATTTCAGACGGGGTTAGTTGCGCTAAAAGCTGTTTTTGTATCCTTTTGGATAAACCTGGGGTTAAATAGGATAAGGCGAGTTGATCCTCTTCGCTGAGGTTGAGTTTTTTCAAGTCCAATTCTGCCAAATTAAGGTTTTCTGGGTTGTCCGGTTGGTCGTCTGAAAAAAGATGATGCGGCATCAGACATGGTGTCGCGTGTTGGAATTATTTAAAATTTGAAGAACTTTTATTATTCGGATAAGTTTAACTTTAAACATATGTAGTTTATACAGGGTCCGCAAACGAAGCGTGGACGGTAGATTAAATCGTTATCAAAGAAATTATCAACAATACTAAAACAGCTTGAGATATTGGATTAAAAGCGGCATGTTTGAAAAATATTTTACATTATACAGGGTGGCCCAAAAAAGTGTGACAGCATAAAGTTATATTTTTTTAAATGGGACACCCAGTATTTTATTGCAAATTTAGGTTCGTACTACTATCGTTTATAAGTGCCTCAAATTTTATTTAAATTGGTTCTATAGTTTCGGAGAAATAAATTAAAAACTAAAAAAAAAGTTTTGCAGTCCTGAATAAAAAAATCAAAAAAAAACAATCCAGAACTGTTTTTTTAACCTCTGCATTTAGTGAAATTTATGACAAGAGGTCTACAGATACTATCAATGTAATTGCGTTTATTTATTTTATACAGGGTGTTCATCATAAGCTTTCAAAAACCCCATATTTTAAAATACTTTTTCTCAAGTTTTTGAAATGGAACACCCTATATATTATTTGGCTATTTGACGTAGAATTCATAAACAATTTTTTTTTGTAATACAAGCATATAAGTTATATCCAGCCGTTTTCGAAATAATTGTAAATATAGTTTAATATAATAATAATAATAATAATAATAATAAACGTCTTTTATTTCAAAATAACATCAGAAATTATAGCAGAATACAAAACAAAAAAAATATATAATAGTAAAAAATACTGCAAGAAAAAATAAATATATGAGGCAGCATAAAAGCCTGGCGCAGTCTAGCTACAGTAGCTACTCTACTGAACCAGTCAGATACGCATACTTTAAGTAGCTAAGTTGATTTTATTGATTATTAATAATTAAATAAAAATTTTCATGTTCGTAACCAATTACTAAAAAAAATTAAATAACACATACTCATTAGTCATTAATAATTAGATAATAATAGACTTCATAACCAACATTAAAAAAAAAAAAAAAATACATAACAGAAAACAACAATAAAGAGCCAAATTTAAATTGATCCTAATACATTCACAACAACAAAAAGAAAAACAAAAAAAAAAAGAAAAAGAAAAATGCATTAAATATAAATTTCAGTGATTCTGTATGTGCAAAAGATATTTTTTGTATTTTACTCGAAATAAATCCGCATTCAAAAGCAACATTTCAGTGGGCAACGAGTTATAGTATTTGACAGCATTAAAAGAAAATGAACGCTGGAACATGGCACTCTGATGATGAAGCATGGTCAACTTACCCCTCCCCCTGACCCCCCTATCATGAATGTCATGACGAAAAAGCAAACGCTCACGAATCGAGAGAGGGGAATCTGCGTTATTCATTATTTTGATGAGGAATGTGCAAAAATGAAGGATCCTACGCTCATCCATCCTTAGCCAATTAATAACCCTATATAAATGCGAAATATGATCAAACTTTCGCACACCATACACAAAACGTAAACAGGCATTCTGAACTTTCTGTATTCGAGATCTACTTTCAGCATCCAGGCAAAAACCATAAACGAAGTCACAATAATTGAATTTGGACAGAACGAGAGACTCGCACAGATCCTTTCTTAGTTTGAAACTTAACACGTGTCTATTGTTATATAACATTTTTAAAGAAAGAAATGTATGCTGAAATATTTTCTTAAGATGTTCTTTAAACCTTAATTCAGTATCAAGAAATAAACCCAAATTCTTTGCACAATCAAGAATGTTCAACCTTGAGCCATTTATGGATATATTTAATGTGTCTTTTAGGATGGAAACCTTATTCTTATTACCGAAAATTAGCATACAGGACTTAGAAGGATTTAAATGTAAATTGTGGCTCCGAGAATGTGTACTTAATGTTTTTAGATCGTGATTTATGTAAAATTCAGTCTCCATACAATATTCAGCATCAAAACAAAAATATATTTGGGTATCGTCAGCGAAAGCCTGAACTTTACAATATTTTAACGACTTAAGTATATCCGAAGTATATATAAGGAAGAGTAAGGGACCCAAAATTGAGCCCTGAGGCACACCAGAAAGTATGTTGACTTGGTCAGAATAGCTATTGTTAGAAAAAATTGTTTGATATCGGTTAAATAAGTATGACTTTATAAGAAGAGATGATTCATTGCTAAAACCATAATATTTTAATTTAGAAACAAGAAGTTCATGATTAATCGTATCGAAAGCTTTCGAAAAGTCCAAAAGTATTAGTATACTGTTCATTTTCTTATCATTGGCACGTATGATATCATCAATTACGTTAGTTAAAGCTACAGTTGTTCCAAAGTCTTTTCTAAATCCACACTGTGTCGGAGGAATAATATTATTATCAGTAAAGTAAGTGTACATTTGATTGTGCATAAGTTTCTCAAAAATTTTAGAAAGTGCTGGAAGAATGCTTATTACGCGAAGGTCATTCAAACTAGTTGGATTATTTACCTTTGATAACGGTTTTCCAATTGATATCTTCCACCGGTCAGGAAAATAACTTACCTCCAGACAGCAATTGATTATATGGGTAATATACTTATCAATATACGGGCTACAATATTTCAGCATTAAAGGCGAGATTTCATCCACCCCTGTCGCATTTGTTTTAATACTATTTAAAATTTTATTAACGTCAGATATCTCCGCTAGCCTAAATGAAAATTGCAAGTTATCATTAAAAATATTATTATCATAAAAGTTAATTTTATCATTACAGTTAGATGTATTTTGAACAAAGGTGGCAAAAAAGTTATTAATATCATTAGGGTTCGATAATGCTTTCGGTATTGAATTATTTTTACTAGCACATATATTATTATCTCTTAAAGCCGACCACAACTTCTTAGTATCATTCTCAACAGACAAATTATCAATATAACTTTTCTTTTCTCGTCTTATCGCAGCCAGTGTAAAATTTCTGAGATATTTATAATAGGCCCAGTCTTCATCCAGCCTGGTCCTTTTAAATTTTTGCAAGGCACCATCCCTCTGTTTCATATATATTCTTATGTTGGCGGTTAACCAGGGTGCTCTAGGTTTGGTTATTCGCGATTCTTTCATTGGGGCATGCGCATCAAACAAGGTTAAAATTACATCATTTAGAATTTTAATTTTTTTGTCAATATCGTGTTCATAAAGTATATTATCCCAAGGCAAGTCATGCATATTTGTTAAAAAGTTATTTACATTAAAATTTTTATAAGAGCGATATCGAATCATTCTGGGAACAGAAGGCGGTTTCGCTATATTGCAGTCACAATAAATAATTCTGTGATCTGAAATATTATCAGCGGGAATAACTCCAGACTTACTTACTAAAGACTGATTAGTTACAAATATTGCATCAATCAAGGTACTTACAGACCCAGATATGCGGGTAGGCTCCTCTATAATTTGCACAAGGTTATAATTTTCAAATAGTGGAGTTAAAGGATTATGCAAATTAAGTAGATTAATGTTGAAATCACCCAAACAAAAAATTTCATCAACTGTGGGATAAAGAGCAGAAAATATATTATCAAAATCAGGTATTAAGCTGTTAAAGTTCACTGCGGGTGGTTTATAAAAAACAGAGAAAGCATATGTTTTTGTTGCGAATTTGACTTTAAATACTAAGAACTCCAATTGTATATTTATGTTAAAATCAAATGTAATAGTTTCAATAGTATAATCAGTCTTAACATATGCTGCTACTCCCCCACCCCTACCAATCCGGTCCCTCCTGAAAAACTGATAACTAGGGATTTCAAAAATGACAGAGCTATCACCATCAGAGAGCCATGTCTCAGATAGAAGAAAAATATCAAAATCATTATCCTCAATCAAATTTTTTAATTCATTAAAACCTGTAAACAATGACCGCACATTCAAATGACCCACCTTCATGTTACTCAGTAAACACTAGCAGAATACAAATCAAAACAAGGATCAACTCAACTTAACAACTACTGAAAATATATGTTGCTTATGAAAACAAAAACTAAGTAATTTGCACTCTAATAGCAAAATATTATTTATAATTAAAAAAGCCATCATTCAGTCCATATATCGCAATATTAAATAAAAAATAGTACTTAAGACAAAAAACCCAAAAAGGAAAGCCAGACGGAATAGAGAAAAATTTAACATATAAAGTCAATTAGTGCAGAAGTTATCTCCGTCTAATTAAATAAATCATTATACTACGCCAATATTAAAATTAAATAAATACCTGACAGTTTATAGTAAAGCATTGAGACTTTTCTCATCAAAAATACGATGCACAGTATTATTAACCTTCACATAAATGTTACCATTGAGCACCCACGAATTTTTATGGGAAAACCCGCGAACAGCCCGTCCAAAAAGGGAAAGCCGCATTTTAGTAAGATCTTCTTTGATTTGAAGCCCGGAGTTTCTTAAATTTCGTCGATTTTTTAAGACCGACACCTTAGCCGTATCACTGATAAATCGAACGAGTACCGATGGCGGCTTATCTCCCGCTGTTTTGGCTGCAACTCGGTGGCACTTTTTTATATCGCCATTTGCAATGTTTACCTTTAAATTATTGTTAAATACATTTAAAACCTTTTGACGTATATTTTCACCATCTTCGAATTGAATGCCGAATATGCGCACATTTTGGCTGCGCAAAGACTGTTCCTGGTCATCAACAGTCCTACGCAGGATTTCCATTTTTTCTTCAAGCTCATTAGCCCTATCCCGAAGTGAAGTTATCATCTCCCCCTGCATACTCAACTGTTGCTCAAACTTTTTTCCCACTAAATCTGTTACCTTCTCAACAAGTTCCTGGAGAAATTTGTCATTAAAGGTGCTAACTATCGTCGACTTGATTTCACGCAGGTCAGCAGATGACAGACCCATACTGGCGGGAATAACACGCCGTGGAGAACACAAAACTTGCTAATTTCCAACACACAATCACCCAAATGCAGATGAATTACACAACAGGGAGACTTACTCAATCACCTCACATACACAACACTAATTAATTAAGACTTTAGCTGGCCTCCTTGGGCAATTTTAAAGAGCGACAACAGACAATGATGCTACTACTCACACGCCATCTACATGCATGAAATGAGTTTTTATTGGGAAATTTTGTTATTGGCGACTAGACTAATAATTGTAAACTAAAGTAAATGTTCAAAATAGCTTCCTTTTACTTAATTTAATGATTTTCCTCTACTGCCAACAGAACTCTTAATTCATTTTCTTCATTAATAACGGGTTTATTGATTATCATCCTTTTTGTGTATGCAGTGCTTCCTGTTGCTACAAATCTTTGCAACAACTTCTCGAAGGTTTCTGGTCTCGGCTTTCTCTCAATATCTGGATATCTTTGAGCATACACTCGGCTCGCGAGTAGGCAATTTCTTGCACATTTACCCAGTATAAAAATCATATTTACCATTTCTAAAGTTGTAAAATTCGACATTTTGTGTAAGTTAGTACTTAATTTCGACGACCGAACAAATGTAAATAATTTTATTTGACTGTCATAGTGACAATCTAAACAAAAAAAAATCATGGCAACTCGATTAAGAATAAAAAATAAAATTAAATAAATAAAAGTAGCAAAAATGTAGGCTTTTAAAATTTATATCGAAAAAAAATAAAATACGATAAACTCTAAGAGTAAAAGGAAGCTATTTTGAACATTTACTTTAGTTTACAATTATTAGTCCAGTCGCCTATAACAAAATTTCCCAATAAAAACTCTATTTAAACAACATAATTTATGATATTTATAATTATTTCGAAAACGGCTGGATATAACTTATATGCTTTTATTACAAAAAAAAATTGTCTATGAATTCTACGTGAAATAGCCAAATAATATACAGGGTGTTCCATTTGAAAAACTTGAGAAAAATTATTTTAAAATGTGGGGTTTTTGAAAGCTTATTATGAACACCCTGTATAAAATAAATAAACGCAATTACATTCATAGTATCTCTAGACCTCTTGTCATAAATTTCACTCAATGCCGAGGTTAAAACAATAGTTCTGGATTGTTTTTTTTGATTTTTTTATTCAGGACTGCAAAACTTTTTTTGTTTAGTTTTTAATTTATTTCTCCGAAACTACATAACCAAATTAAATAAAATTTGAGGAACTTATAAACGATAGTAATACGAACCTAAATATGCAATAAAATACTGGGTGTCCCATTTAAAAAAATATAACTTTATGCTGTCACACTTTTTTGGGCCACCCTGTATAATGTAAAATCTTTTTAAAACATGCCGCTTTTAATCCAATATCTCAAGCTGTTTTAGTATTGTTGATAAGTTCTTCGATAACGATTTAATCTTCCGTCCACGCTTCGTTTGCGGACCCGGTATACATATGAAATGTCAGTAAGATAAGCTGTCTTCAAATATTTACGCAGGTCTTAACCAGCTTTAATACAGGGTGTTATGGAAATGACATTATATTGAATAATATGAATATAATTATATTGAAGAAAATATCCAAATTTAATATGCCCTGTACATGACCTTATGTCAAACCAAAAATGACCACGTGGTGCCCCTGTCAGGAAGGTAAACAAAGCAACATATGTCAACAGTGTTGTCATATCTTCAGGGTAAACCCTTTAGAAAGTCAACAACCGTTTGACAGATTGCAAGTTGTTTATTTTTCAGGGTACATTATTATAAACTTTTACATTCAGTTCAGTTCGCTAGGAAACGATCTCTGATTTATAAACTTGAACTGACTCGAACGAACCGCCGCGGAGTTTTTAAATGGTCAGGTATATTCTCATTTGTTCAATTCGAACGACACCCGTCAGATCTGGACAACTTAAAAGTTTATAAATGCCACTTACCTTGCAAATGCAATTTTATTTAGCTTTTCGGACTTATTTAACACCAACTTAATTTATAAAAAACACCAAGGTAACTTGAACAAAAACAAACCGGCACAATAAAATCACATAAACACATCTAAGTACCATTCAATCTGAATTAGTATTTTAAAGTGCTACTGTATAGACAAAAATACGCCCTTATTGTCTGAGTGGTCTGGGAAATAATGTATTTAACATCTAAAAAAATTTAAAATAAAACACGTTGGTTCCGTCGATCGATATTGAACTGCTGGGCTGTGGCACTGCCGTCCCGAAAAGAACAAATAACTTAATAATTTAAACTCGGGTTTAAGTATTAACACACAAATCTGCTTGAAACAGTAGGAAACCGATAACGCGTGTGAAAATCGGCCGGCTTCTTTAAACAGCTGATTATGGGTTGCCTGTTCTTTTCGCCGGCTGGGGATAATATTTAAAAAATACAGCGTTGCCACTTTCGATGTTTTATAAATAAATTGCGGAATTTCCTTCTATAATATTACTTTCCTGTATAATTATAGTCTCGGAAATGACAACCGCGCTAGCTCAAGTTAGTTCTCTGAATGTGCACAAGGAAAGCACCTTGGACGAGACCATTATTTCAAAGGGTAGTTCCTGTCAACATAATTGCTTCATTTTATCTTTAGTAAAGGGTTAATGGCCCATAGAAATTAGCGTTTTTATTATTTCTATTGCGAAATAATTAAGTGCTGTTTAGTGTTTGCGTATAATCTGATAATAGGTGCATATCTTCAAACAAACTAATTTGAAACTCGTGGGTGTCTGTGTGTTTCTTTAAGTGATTTAGTGCAAATGTTCCGAGAGATTGGAAATAAAAGGCCGAATGGGGTTTAGTGGGTATAAGCTTATTATGCAGTTCCACATTATCAACAGGGTACGTGATGAGCATAAAATTTTCCCATAGAAAAAAAAAACCTGAATATGTCTGTGCCCTGGATTACTTGCTAGTGTACTGGCACCTGGATTCACTTCTATTTGGATACTAGGTAAACTAAATATTATTTTTATAAGAATCTAAAGTTTTACATTTTTTACACAGTTGGCAACATTGTTCCTGAAAATCTGTTGATTACACAACTTGGCAATGTAATATGATCATATATGAATGTGCCGAGTAGTTACCGGTGGGTTTAGGGGTGAATTACCCCACCTTTTAAACGTTCGATTAAAAAAAATATATGTAGCGCTTCTCCAGGACACCCCAGGAGTCACCCATTTAAATATAATACGTCATTTCCATAACACCCTGTATTCATATTCCCAAACATATCCGCTTATACAGTGATCGGCAAAAAGTTGGTCGCATATGGCAAACTCTTTTATTATTGAAATACTGTCACTGTATAACTAGAGAAAATTCAAAACCCATGCGTATTAACTGCTATTACTTCAACATCAAAAATACACTAAAAACAAAAATAAAATAAAAAACACACCTACCTTAAAACTGTGTTAGTGTGTGAATTTTTGGCACAAAACATCTGCTGCGGCATGGAAAAAAAAACACAAAAAATAAAGAAAATTAGTAAAAAAATAATAACTGGAAAAACTCTCACACAACGGAAGGCCTTTGTTAGCTGGGCGTGCAATGAATGTGATGAAAAAAAATCCTAGAGTTTGACGATCTATTTTTCGAATGTAAATGATTTTATGCGGCTTCTAGTTCTTTGTACAGGGTGTCCCATAATTTATGTTAATATTATGAGTTTTACATTACTTTTTCTAAAATTTTTCAATAAAATTTATAACAAATATGATGAACTAAAGCCATATAAAACGTGTACATTACGCTATTACGAGTAGAATAGATATTTTGTATTCTACGAAACATACCAGACTGGATATTAAATTCAGTAAGGTTTAATAGATGCAGACCAATTTTGCCATAAATAAAAAAAAATCATATTTAATTAATTTCTTGTCCAAAATCCATTAAAATTACATTTACAATATTTTTGGTATGTTTGGACAAATGTACTATGAATGTATCTTTACGCCATTATACAAGGAGTATGACAAAAAAACTCTGACAGACCGATATGACAAATGACAAATTTTTGCCTCCGAAAATTGAAGCATAGTCCTTGTATAAAAGGGATATACATTTACTTATATCTCAGGAACCTAAATAGTGACTATTTTCGAAAAAAATTTCGTTTAAAATTCATACTAAACAAATTTTATAAAAATAAAATGATGATGAAAAGTGTAAAGTAATATGTTTGTAATTTGTCACCAAAATTAATATTACAAATTAATAATCTATTTTAAATAACCTTCAAAGCCCACAATAAAATATATTGGAAGTTATTTTTAATTAAGTAAACATGAATAATTTTCTTTTAATGTAAAAAAAATAGTTATACAACGTGTCCAAGATAAGGAGGGCCAGTACAGGGATCTCGGAAACCGTAAGAGATACGAAGTCGGTTAAATGAAGGTAGAGTTGCGCATTTACGTGCCTAATAATATACCGTGTAGAAAGTTTTTAAATTCCGAGTAGTTCCGGAGATATCCGCAAGAACCGAAATTCTGAAAAATCGTTTTATTGTTTTTCTGGTTTTTTTTTTGAGATCGAATTCTAAAGTAAATTGCACTTTTGCATTGCCACTTTTTCCGCTCTATCTAACAGCGTTAATTGTTATGTAATCCGGCAAGTCGTCTTCGAAGGGCCAGTATCAACTTTGTTTTTTTCTTCAATACGATCCTGTTTTTCTGATATTGGAGTTTGAGCTTTTTCTCCCGAATTCAACGATGTATGACACATTGTGGTTTAATGACGTTTCGAGGGTTTTCTGAACAACATCAGGAAATTTTGGGATACGGTCCTGTATTTCTCCTAATTTTATAAATAATATCTCATAGGTGAGCTCTAAATTTTTACTTATGTTGGACTAGTTCAATAAATAACAAATAATTTAATAATAAACCACAAATAAGTGAAGAAAAATCATTCCAAAACAGTAATAAAACGAACAACGAAAAAAGTAAGGAACTACATAATCAGGTGTTCAAAATGATTTCCGTTATTCTCTAAGCACAAATAACATCTTCTAACTGCCACATAACAGTTTTTTTGAGTTAAAATAAAACATGCGATAGAATATCAAACTTTTCAGCATTTGTAAATTTATGTTCCATATTTTCTGGAAAATAGAAAACCCTTAAAACGCTCTCGAACGATCACAATGGGAATGGGAAGTGAAACAAATCACTCGTCACCATCTTAATTTTTTGTTTCAAGGGCCTACTTTTCTTTTAAATCCCGAATCAACAGAAGTTTGAAATAATGTTTCTGTATTTTGTTCACTTATTTTTGGTTTATTGTTAAATTATTTGTTATTTATTGAACTAGTCCAACATAAGTAAAAATTTAGAGCTTACTATTATGAGATGTTATTTATAAAATTAGGAGATATACAGGACCGTATCCCAAAATTTCCTGATGTTATTCAAAAAACCCTCGAAACGTCATTAAACCACAATGTGTCATACATCTTGCAATCGGAAGAAAAAAAGGTATCAAATTCCAATATCAGAAAAACAGGACCGTATTTAAAAAAAGAAAGTTGATAAGGGCCCTTCGAAGACGACTCGTCGGATTACAAAACAATTAACGCTATTAGATAGAGCGGAAAAAGTGGCAATGTAAAACTGCAATTTACTTTCGAATTCGATCTCAAAAAAAACCCAGGAAAACAATAAAAAGATATTTCAGAATTTCGTTTTTTCGTTCGAACTACTAGGAATTTAAAAACTTTCTAAACGGCATATTATTAGGCACGTAAATGCGCAACTTTACCTCCATTTAACCGACTTCGTATCTCTTACGGTTTCCGAGATCCCTGTACTGGCCCTCCTTATCTTGGACACGTTGTAGATCTAGCTAGCCTAGAATCTTGACTAGTCGTCGGTCTAAAAATTCTATATTCTACTACTGCCAGTTAAAAAAAGTAAGAATAATCTATTTATGAAATGAAGGAACGAAATTTAGCGAATTTTGAGTAAAAGTTCCCACTTATGGATTTCTTAGCTCCAGTGTTGTAGCGTAAAATATATCCTGAATGATAAGCACTAGCGCTAAAACACAGTAGCAAATGCCTTTTTACCAAAAAAAACCTTCCAAGTCCAAGGCTTGTTAAACCGTCAATCCCAAAATATTGCAAGTTTGATAATTTCACTAAACAACAAATATTTTACAGGGTGTCCCATTTTCGACACTTAGAGTTATTATAGATAGATATATAGATACAGTTGCTTTTTTCACTTTTGTGCCCCATTTTTTAACGAAACAAAAGATTCCGGTGGCGCATCATTTTCTGTAT
The DNA here is from genome assembly GCA_963991005.1 of Barypeithes pellucidus. Lineage (NCBI taxonomy): Eukaryota > Metazoa > Arthropoda > Insecta > Coleoptera > Curculionidae > Barypeithes > Barypeithes pellucidus. The sequence continues at coordinate 75,958,155 of OZ022558.1, forward strand.
ATTAAAAAAAAAGATGTTTCCGTATACACAGTAGCTTCGTCAAAAGACACTGTCCATTTTTGCTACATAAGAGTTGTATAACTGCATTTAGGCCGATAATCTAACGGGTCGATATCACATATATATAACCATTATATTGCCAATACGAACGTTCCAAAATACAAAAAGTGTCCCTCCCCGGTATGGAAGATGGCGTGGTACTATTGAGTTTGCGCAGTAGGGTGGAAATTTTATCGATCGCGTCAGAGCCGGACCAACATTATTTGTCTGTTGTTATTCGTCGCCATCTTTGGTTCTGGATGCTTTTTCACATTACAGAATGAAAAGTGGTTCATCCACATTGTTGTCGGTATATTAGTGCTTATAAACTTTCATTACCTAACAACAATTTTTGTAAAGGAGTTTTTAATTTGTGGTAATGTTTGATAGGTTAGTGGCTTGTTTTGTTTAAGATGAAAGGACACAAGTGCATGGTGCTTTTTTGCAAAAGTCGTGGATCAATACACCAGGTATAAAGTATTTCAGGTAGTACATACATTCATACGAAAATATTTTGCTTATCACATTATCCGATCTTTGGAACCGAATTTCACTAAAAAGCTTGTAAAAAAAGAAGAGAGTGTCACTCGTATACAATATAATATATATGGGGCCACTACCTAACCTTAAAATTAATGTATTTTTAATTTGGTGCATTAGTAGCTGATAATAATTCCCAAAATAGTCAATCTTAATTTTTGGTTTAGAAAAAAGTGAGGTTAAGAAACATACGACGTCAGATGAAAGTTAAAATAAAGCTTATCGTGTCGATTGTTACAAATATTCGGACGGAATTTGGCACCAAAAGTTTACACCAATCAGGGCATCGTTGGATCGTCATATCGTCAGAAATCGTATTCATGGAACGCCGCCGTCTTAATTCGAACTAATCGAAATTTTGATTGCAATATTTTTCTTAACTAACCAGTGAAATTTACATTAAAAAAAGTTGAAATCCGGTCCTGTCGAATGTTTACTTTCACAAGGACAATTCCGAACTGCGCAAACTCACAACGCCCCCTTCGATGCCCATAGCGGGGACATAATTGCAGATGGTATTAGCAATATAATGGTTATATATCAATTGAGTGCTACCATTCGGGACCACCTAGCGTTGTTCTACCAAAAACCCCTTCAATTGTTAAACGGGCGATGACATTTCAGTTCTTTCTGGTAAAAAGACAAGTACGCCACTGCTAAAACAAGAACGAGACAACACGGTGGCGTGATGGCTCGCATGCACAGAGAGATCAGATCAGTACAAGATCGGCCTACCGAGATATAGAGTAGTAGTCTTGGGTAGTAGTTTGAGTGTCGGTGGGTTGAGGGCGGTTGCAGCGGTTGGCTGGGTTAGTTGGTGCCGGTCCGCTGGTTGGAAGCCGGTCCGCAGGGCACATGCACTGTGACGCGCACGCGCGCTGCAACACGCAACACCACGGTCACCAGTCAACAACGCATGCCACGAGAATCGAACGGCGGGGGCCAATGGGCATAAAGCACAGTCGGAGATCATTGTTTTATCGTTATTCCGCGCAAGAACATTGTAGTCATACAACGCTACGTTCTTTAGGCCGTATTCACAATTAATTCTTTCGCGTTTTTGTCAACCATGTCAACCATTCGATGCACGATTTTTTTAAACCCATCTATGCTTCATTCTCATTGGACGAGGAGCTACACAGCTTTTATTCATTTAAAGTCTTTAAAGGCTCGTATAAAAATTTATAAATCCACTTTTTGGGAAGAAAAAAGAAAAAAATTTAAGTATTTAGTGGCATAACGTGTTCCGATAATGCATCAGAATATTCGGCGAGGTGTATAACAAAAAGTCGAATACTCCATACTTTTTTTTCTTCAATTTGAAAAAGACACTTCATTATTATTTTGTATTCAACCCTTGCATAAGGGATGGAAAATTAATTTTAAATATTTTTTGAGTAAATTAAGTTTCAGTCAAAAGTTGTAGATAATTTAAATCTGAATAAAAAAGTTAATAATCATTTTTACGATATCTCGGATAGTTGTAGCCAGCGAATCATCTGCATTTTGAGAGTCGATCGGCGTCTTCAAAACGTCACGAAGGCATTAAATTTTCAACTGGGCAACACTGCCTATCAGCCAATCAAGACTCGACACAGGTGCCTGAAAAGTTTTTTTGGTATGTCAGGTATTTTATTGTAGTACAATTATTTTGTATTTTTGACATGTTTTAAGGTTTTGTGAAATATTTTTGTGAAATGGTGTCTAAATAACCCTGTGAAAGGTATGTATGAACTATTAGGCCAAAAATATTAAATGGTTTGTAATTATTTGACATAATATCATAATTTTATTGGTGTGAAGATACGATTTATGTAGGGTAGAGCAAAAAAGTCATTTTTTGCTTCATATTAATGCCTTTATCGATTTATATAATAGCTTCGCCCGGCGTCCGACATGCACTAATTTCTTCGAAAAAATCTACGCCATATGCTATTCTGGGAGATTTTTTGTTTAATATACATATATCAACTTAAATAATATAGCCCCATTCGGCTTTGCGCAATGTCCGACACGCACTTGAACATTTTTCGAAATGAAAACTACCCTATGTGCGATGCCGATGTATTAAATCTACCCACAAAATTTCATCTAAACCGACGTATAGATATAAATATATTATTTGCGCACCCTGTTTCCGCAAAAAATCATTTACGGGATTATTCAGCATTTAAAAATCCGATCATATTCTTCTATTTGTAAAATGTCACACCTTGACGCTTCAATTCTAGTCCCAGGACGACAGTGGTGCCATATTGTGATTAACCGCCATTTATTGAAGATCTGGTCGAAAAAGTGTTTTCGGACCTCATACAGCTTGTCGATTGTAGATAAGAAAAACCTATAAGATAACCTTTCTTGTGCGAAATTTACTGATCTATAACTTTTATAAAAAACTTTTTTCCATATTATTTTTCGTTTACGAGTTATAGACCACAAAATTATTTTTAACCCATTTGGAGGGTTTTTTAACTCTTGTGCAAGGGATAGACTTAAAATAGTACTCAAATGTTCTTTCTTTCACATTATAAAGTCTACCTTCCACCAAAAATGCAGCTTTCTAACTAAAACGTCTATTTAAGGGCTTCGTTTATTGGACTATAAGATGTTCAAAGGAAAAAAAAAAACATTGAACTTCGACAGACTATAACTCGAGACGTATCCGACTTTCTGTTATACCTTTATTTTAACATGTAGAAACACCTCTCCAAGGATCTTGATGCGTTATCCGAACACCTCGTATAAAAACATTTAGTTTAGCTAAATATTGTTAATCGATCTGCTTCACAAATGAAATAGAAGTTATTATTATTTCCAGCACTGCCATAGTTAGCTACGACGGCACCAGTGACTGTTGTGTCACGTCATTATAGCATACGAGCAAATATAAAAACCTCGGAACAGCTTCATTATAATTATTTTTAGTAAAAATCGTTAGTTAAATTTAATTTAAATTCAAAAGCAAGTTCTGGATAAATTGCGTCGATTCAAAATCACTGGTGCTATTCAGCGAGGTGACGTTAGAACGGTACAGTTAGACTTTGTTTTTAAAAAGCTGTGTAGCAAGAACACAATATTACCAACACGCCTTGATGTATATTTTCTAAACGATAATGTCGATACATTTAAAAATATACATTAAACTATGTCTAAAACCCATCAAAACACATTATCCGATAGTTTTTCGTAAAATTTTGATATCAAAATACCTTAACAGAAAAACTATCAGACAATTTTCACCGTACAATAATAAATTCTACCTTAAAAATTCATGGAAACTAGTATCAAAAAAAAAAGGTAACAAACTGTGTAAAAAAACACAAAAAACTATTACACACTGGTCAAAAACTCTACACGAGCACGAATAACTATGTAAAAAAATCTAAGGACACAGTTGTTATTAAAAAAAAATGTCCATCAATAAAAAAATTATGCAGATTTGAGAGCTTACACAATGGTAGTAAGAAAATGATAAATCTTGTGATATATTCAGTCTCTCATGATTATTTTTCCGCACTATGCCGACTAAAACCGATCCCCCAAAACCTACTCCTAATTTCCGAATACAATAAATAACAAACTCTTTGTTAATATTTATTCACACTTTTTCGTCGACTTTTTATTGTATAAAATGTAGAACGTGATTTCTTAGGAACTACTATCCAGAAAATTATGGTATTATTGAAAAACGGCCTTTAAAATGATGTGCCACTGAACCCCCTTCCCATTTAAGATTTTAAGGGTAACATCTACCCCTCCCAGGGGGTTAAACCACGAAGTATGTAGGTTATAAATTTAGACGCGAGTCCAGTGGCGTTTCAAAATTTTATTTTTGTGTAACGACCAAACAATTACTTTCTAGGCGTTTTAAATGTAGAAAGAAAAGAAGTATTAAGAAAATGCGTTAGGTAAAACATATTTATATTTATTTTTTAATTTTACACAAGGAAATATGTACAACTTTTGGAAAATAAGAAAGGTTTTCTTAGTGCGTATAGCTGTCGGATCTCAACGTCGTCGCATGCAAACCTCGTAACAATATTTATACAGTCCACTACTAATACTACTAAAGCCATCTATGAGTTGTCAAGAAAACCGAATGATGTCTAATACCACTACGCCATCTACGGCTACGTCATTAGGCGCAACCAAGACGAGAACAATAGTTAACTGTTTTATGACGAGAACGAATCGAGCCACGAGACTGACAAGTTGGCATTCTTCATATTTTCAGTGTTTTTTAGTTTAAATCCTTAAACAACATTTATCGACCCTACACAATAGTGCTTAAACGTAAAGTCCATTCTTCGGTTCTTAATTGTAGAAAATTGATCAATAACAGCCTCATTAAGTTCGGAATACCCTCTATAAATTTTTTTTCATATATTTAATTTTTAAACTTTCTAATAAAGTCCCTAGATTTACCCTTTGTGGTCTGCGTTAAATTAATTTCGGGTTTAGGTGTTCCCGCATTCTTCACTTAAAGTTTTTGCTACAAACTCAAAGAGCTAAAGTTATTTCTTAAATAGTCCACCGTCAATTCACTCATTTTAACTTAATAAATATATAATATTAAAATATTAAAACATACACGCTCGAATTTCTAACTAGATGCACGAACAGACAACAACAGCGCGGTGCACACAAAAACTTTGCGCCTTTTCCATGTTACGCCATAGCCCCGCTGCCACCCCCCCACCTGTTACTACAGAGAAACTGCACCACTTAATCGCACGTGCGAGCAAGTCTCGTCATAATCGTCATTTACCTCGACCGAGGCACGGTTGCCGGATCTATACAGTTTGGTTTGACGGGATGATAAAATATTAGGGAGGGTCGGACTTTATACGATAAATAATATTCAATGAATATAAATTAATATTTTTTATTCGTTTTGTTTTGGGGGTGCACGTGCTCCCGTAGAAGAACCGCCACTGCGTGAGTCACAGATGCTGGTGTCAAGGGTCATCGTGACTTAAAACTCTCCCTATCTTTATTGATCGCAGACTTAAAAGTGAATCCGCGTCTGCGGCGTTCCGCAATAAGTTTTGAATTCAATAACATGTTAGACAAAGACAAAAGTTACAATTGTTCTTGTATCCATTAAATATTTGCCAGCCGTTAACTCACAGTTGTTATTTTGATGTCTGTTATTGTTTTTTTTTTAAGTTTTGTGTCTTGTGAATATTTATCGAGGCAATTACCATTTTGTATAAACACATAATGGCTCTCAAATCTGCAATAATAAGATACATACATAACATATTGTCCATACACAACATAAATCTACTGGTATTAAAAAGTAATGTGGGCATTAATATTGGGAAGACACTTTTAAAAATAGTAACTCACTAAACAGAACTAACTAGAAAAGTAAGTTCGATACTCGCTTACCTCCTTTAGGTACTCGGGCCGTTATGGTCCCGCTGTTTTCGTCGTTGAATACACTCTGTATATCTGAGGCCAAGTCTTTGCTGACGCTTCTACGCCAAGGTACGCTGAAACTACTGTTTGTCTGCGTGCTTCCTGCCGAAGGACGACCGAAGCTACTACTGAGCGAGCTATGTCTACAATAGAAATAAATATTTACTAGCCTAGCAATTTAAGTGTGCCTATTGCCATATTGATGGTAGCAAAATACTGTTCCCGTCAATTGGTACCTGGAGCGTGATAATTCAGTTAAACCGATGTTTAGGTTGGATCACACTTTTACCAAACATATTCACAAAATAAACCGTCGAACAGAAATTCAAAAAATACATAAATATCTATAAAATAAATAATTCTAAGAACTAAAGTGAAACCTACCAAAAAATGCTACTTCTTTAACAATGACTCACTTACGTCACTTTTTCTACGCTTCTGCTATATATTATCTTACAGCGTGTGCTTGAAACAGTGTAACAAAACAGTAGTTTAGTAAATAGAAAAAATAATGTATGCATGCATTGAAATAAAATATATGTTTCGGTTGTAGTGAATGTTCTTAGAAATAGCTGATGATAACATTAGTTGAAGTAGTTCAAATGCACCGTTTTATTAGTGTCGTTAGAATACGCGTCTTGTGAGTTTAATATGACTTTACAACTTACCTATTTAGAGGATTGTCCATCCTGTTCCAAAAGTTAGTGCCATGGTCGAAATGACTCAACAGTCTGGAACTAGGGAAGCCAGGTCGTACTCCATCGTCGACGTTAAGCCTTTGAGTTAGATCTCTAACCTATCACACAAAAATAAGCTATATATCTTATTAAGATTAAGAATAAGAGTAGTGGAGAAATTTAGTTCTTTCGGAGCGTACATAGGTAATAAAATCCATATTTTTTTCTTGCTTACTTAAAAGTACCGGGCTCTAATTTGTCAACACCACTAAAAAAAGTATGTTACATTGCAGCACTCTTCAATGTATTTGAGTATTTGAAAATTCGAACTCCGTAAGTTAAAGTGTAAAAAGGCCTATACATACTCTAGATAACAAAGTAGAGAACAAATTCTCTGCAGTTAAAATTTCAAAGCCGTCGTCATCGTCCTCTTCTCCTGAACTTAGCGAATCTGCGTGTTCTAAGGTTGATTTTTTGGGTCGTATTCTCCTAAAATTGTATAAAAATAGAGTGAACGTTATATACGTATTTAAATTATGGATGGTATACAAATTATGGATTTAACATCAGCCTTTACCTTAGTCTGTGCATATGGGGGAAGTTATCCTTCTTGGAATCTTCCGTATCACTATCTTTCCCGAAAGAACTGTGCCTGTGTAGAGTCGAGAAAGGAGATTCATCTTCAGAGTCTCTATCACTAAGCAACGAACTAAAATAAAATAGAAAAAAATTAAATTTCGCGAAGTATGTGTAAGTAATCATAACTAACTAGATAAAGACCATTCGGAAAATAAAATTTTACAAAAAATATTTATTTTACTTACTTTAATCGTCTTGCGCCCCTTCCGAACTTAGACTTACTCCTGTTGGTCATAGTACTAGTGGTACTAGCATTGTCACTAGGTTCCAAGCTGCCAGCCCTTGGAGTGACATAACCTAAAAATAGCATATTTTTGTATAAAATCAATATTACTTTGTAAACGTAAATATTACCTCCTCCTTCTACTGCGATAGGTATTATATATTCTCGCGCTGATTTCTTAATGGGTTCTCCAGTTGAAGTTGTCGTTTCGGAATCTGAATCTTGTGTGGATTGCCTCGAAAGACTACCCGACCTAAAAATTCAAAAATAATTCCTATAATCCATATCAATAATATTTTTCCTAATAAGGGTAAAAAATTAACAACCAATAATACGTTTAGGTCTTACAATGGAATAGTGCAACTAATTTTTCTTTGATAAAATATTTTATTTTATTTAAGCATTCGGTAGTTCAAATGCACAACTTGGAAATACGTATTTTTAGTTACCAATATTAATATGTCTGGCATTTATTGACCGTAATTAATGAAATAATAAAATAATGGCCGGCTATTAATGCATACCGCTGCGAAACATTGGATCTCTGCGTCTGGAACGGCCGCGGCATTGGGGGCTTCGCTGGTGGTGATTGTACCGTTTCTCTGCCGTTTTCCATTTTCTTTTCAAAGGCGATTGGTATTATACGTTCTTTGGACGACCGATCTTGAAGCTCCGTAGCCCTATAAAAATATATTATTTTGTTATGAGCTCTTAGCCGACTAATAATACAATACATTTGCATTATTTTTGCATTGACCATTTCATGGACAGCTATACTGCATTTAAACAACAAGGTCATACTTTAAGAAAAACTTGTGCAATTATTTTACCTAAAATCAAATGTTGGCGTAGAAGGTCCGCCTACAGGCACCACGACCTCACTTCTGACTTGCGGTGGCACCTCCACGTTATGCGCAACCTCAGTCCTGAATTCCATTGTAGGAGCCGCCTTGGGTGCGGGATAGTTCAGTTGAATTTGAGCCTTAGTCGTTTTCCTACACAGGGAAGTTGATTAAAATCACATCACAACATTTATTATTATTATGAATTATTTCACAACAGAACAAAAAACCGGTAATGCTACAACTGGTAAATTTAACACCTTATTTGTTAAGCCAGAAATACCTTAACGTTTAAAATTCGTATACAAACACGGGAGAATTCAAGGGAAAGCCGTGCCAAAGACCCGTTCCTCTCGCGTATCAAACGAGAGTGAAGCGTTTGGGCAACGGTTTTCAATGACCAAGGTCGAGACACGCGTTGTGATCTGTCACCAGCTAACCTACATAAACTTGTTAACTGAAAACATATGTGCACGGCGTGGCAGCACGTCGGATTTGTTCCTTATTTAAATATAATAAACAATTTCCGTACCATTTCGAAAGAAAAAGTAAAGTCAGTGAAAACAAATAGGCAAAAAAAAGTTTGGCTAACAACCGTACTAACCTTCTCGGTAAAGTTGCACTCTTGAGGGTTATCTCCGCACTACTAGTTTTTGGTTCATCTACGCTAGATTGAACCTCTTCTTCTTTTACCTACAATTATTATGTAATAAGGCTTACAAGGTTACGGACAATGGCATGACACTAATCCATTAAATTTTTTCATTATCAAAAAAGTTAAGTTAATATTTTTTGAAAATATTATCTATTCTTCAGGTTACAGAACTCGCTCACAATTTCCATACCTGTTTAGCTTCGGCGCCTAAAAGTTTGTTTTCATAACAGGGTCTGACAAAGGGCTTGGGACTGTTATTTTGAATGGGTGGACTTAGCGGACCGATCGATCCTATGTTGCCTGAAGCCGACCTTCCGCTCACCTAGAAGATACAATAAATTATTATAATACTATCCCGTTATTTTGTGTGCGAAAATAAGGACTATTTTTGGAACTACCTTAGAGAAAATATGTTCTAGTTCTAGAACAATCAATCCCCAGAAATATTTTATAGCTAAAAAATCTTGTTTACACACTAAGACAAATTTTCCCTAAGCAAAATTAAAACATTCCTTTTTAAATATATACATCTTGATGGAATAATTGAATATACAGTATGTCCACGGATGGGGTTTACAAGAGGACAAATGGACTAAAAATTGAAAGATTCGAAAAAAAGTCACTCTTAATAAACGTTTTTGCTTGTCCAAAAAATACGATTCATCATAAGAAACTCCATTTTTTAATACAGGGTGGGTAAAAACTGCAAAAATATTATTTTGCTTAAGAGTAAACATACTTTATTTTGAAAGATACGAAAAAAAGTCACTCTTAATAAACGTTTTTACTTGAATAATGAATAGGTGATACTTGTCTTCAATGTCTTTATTTAATGAAGAAATTATAATAATATTAATAATACGAACATTTTTATTAACATGAAAAGAATACGATTTCATAATTAAAAACTCTACCCCCATACTCGACACATTTTTCTCATTGCTTTCTCAAATAAGTGAAAGAATTTGTGATTTCTTCCCGAGATATCGATTGGACAGCCCGGATAATTCTGCCCTTCAGCACTTCAATATCATTTGGTTTTGCGGTTGCAAAAATTGTTTTAAACGGCCCTATAAAAACATATCGCCCAATTTTAAGTAGGGACTTCTTGGGGCCACAAAACTGGGCCATTCCTGCCAATCCACCTTGGACCAAATCTGCGGTCAAGCCATTCTCTAACATCACGAGCGAAATGGGCTGGACAACCATCTTGCTGAAAATACATATTTTGTCGACAATTTAATGGTAGATTTTCGAGTTCATCATTGAAAAATGTATCCAGCATTTCTAGATATGATAATCTATAATGCCATGGATGGATATCGCACACCACACGTTCACTTTTGTGAAATATTGTCTTCTCGTCATAATTCGGAATTCGGAATTTTCTAAAGACCAGTACCAGACCATTTGTTGAAAATGTACTTTCATCAGAAAACATGATACATTTATAAAAATCAACATTTTCACTTAAAATTTTGTCTCCTATCCACAGGCAAAAATCAAGTCGTTTCGCGTCGTCTCCCTCTTCCAATCTTTGATTAAAGTGCTGTTTATACGGATATAATTTATTTGCTTTAAGGATCTTCTGAATTTGACTTTTTTTCACAACTTCCAACTGAGTAACACGATTTCTAAGGGACGCCATAGGATAAGGAAGAGAATGAAGAACTAAGACTGTAGCAGCATCATCATAGTCGTATTTCTGCTCTTTTTTTTTAGATCCAAAACCGACCCGTTCTCTTGAACTTTTTATTAACTTGCAGATTGCCATCCTAGTTATTGGGATTCCTACAAATTTCTCGGTAAATTGTTCCATGACGTAGCGGTATGAAACTTGACTATCCCCATAACATTGTATTATAAAATCTCTTTGTTCGGTAGATAGCATTTCTATTTAAATAATCACTTCATTAAATAAAGACATTGACAACAAGTACCTATCACCTTAAGTGTCATTATTATTTTAACTAGGTTCACCAGTCAGAGGTGTGCCAGAGAATACTTTTTGGGAAATAATTTTTACATAGGTAAACCTTTTAATGAATTGTTCTACTTCGGTTTGTTGTGTAGAAAGCACATTCATTAATAGTGACTTTTTCGTATCTTTCAAAATAAAATATGTTTACTCTTAAGCAAAATAACATTTTTCCAGTTTTTACCCACCCTGTATAAAAACATTGAAGTTTCTTATGATGAATCGTATTTTCTAGACAAGCAAAAACGTTTATTAAGAGTGACTCTTTTTCATACCTTTCAATTTTTAGTTCATTTGTCCTCTTGTAAACCCCATCCGTGGACATACTGTATATATATATACTATACAGTGCATTGGCATAAAAATGGGCGACAGGAATTAGCAAGAAGAGATGTTGCAAAAACTAACTTGAAAAATATGCCGCAGGCCGGCAGGTTAGAAAAAGAAGGAGCGCCATTAGTATTGTTTAATCCAATCCATTAGGAGTTTAATCGGTAATTATTTATCTTATATTTAGGTTACAAGATGCATCGATTAAGGTACCTATTAAGCAAGTATTGAAAAAAGTCTCGAGAAAAAAGCTGAAAATTGCGTTTTTTTTTTCCTTTATACAAAATTTCGGCATTCCCTCTTTCAAAACTAGTCTAGTCTAGGCCACTTGTAAATCATCTTATTATCGCAGACCAAAAGGTTTGTTTTTTCACCCGGGTTCTAACAGAAAAATCCGTGGATAAACAGGGCCAGACAAAATCGTCACACAAAACTGGAAAATATTCGAATATTTTGGCAATTAACATGCAAACCCTCGTTCCCAATACTTTGACATGTCTTGCATTTTCACACTTGTCTTACATATGTAAACTTTTTACAAAGCATATAGAAATGTCCACAAAACTGTTAATAAATCCACGCACAATTTCGTAACCTTAGGACCGTCCTAACCCGGGTACTTACCCCGAAAGGTACAGGCGGCTTCCTTATAATGCAAGGTCTAGACTTGCTTTTTCTCGTCCCTTCTTTATCTAACGCACTTGAAATAATACTAACCGCATTTTTAACTTTATCTTTCCTATCGTCAGTCTTTGCAGGTTCCTGTTTAGGCACTTCTGGTTCGGGTTTGGCAAATTGTTCTAAAAAAAAAATAATGCATGTTTACCAATATATGAATGTTCTTACAACTAAATTAGGATGTATGAATGTTCCTACAACTAAATTAGCTGCTTTATAAAAAGTTGTTGTAAATAAAAGGATAAGTTGGCATCCTGTATAAGTTAGTGAACAAATGGATAAGTGAAATTTTATAGAATTCAACGTCCGACGTCGCATACTGCCAGGGAAGTAGTTGTTTTGTGTTTTCATACGTCCGGACTGACTAAAGGGCTAAACGAAGACCAAAGGTAAATATTCACGTGGCCTTTCCTAATACAACACTTACTTTTCACTTCGGGTTTCTTATTTTCTTGAGCGTTATTCACAACCTTATTTATCTCTTTTTCTATGGGCTGTTCACCTTTTTCCTCTTCTGATTTTTGCTTATCGAGCAGAGTTTTCTTGGGGGTTACCGTGGTTTTTGGCTTGGCAGGGGCCGTGGAAGTTAAGCTTGCTTTGCGTTCGAACTCCTTTTTGAACCCGTCAACAGACACACCTATAAAAAATACAATTATAAAATATGTAAATATGAAACTTTTAACTCGGAACAGAACGGTGCCAAATATGTTCCTCTATGGTAAATCCAGCCTCAGCACTACTATTTAATATTAATATTGCTAATTAGTTTCATGATGCTATTCCCTAACCAATTTTATATTGTTATGAAGGCCATTCTGTAAAGTACAGCGACGAAAGATGATGACGACTTGCCGAGGTACCTGTCATGTTTACATAAGATAAGTTCTCTAGAATAGATTACTCAATCGCAGCATAAATCAGATACGTTTAGATGACATTCTTCCGTCAATGTGAGCTTTTGGTGATGTAGTGTAAATTTTCTTACAGAAACGGATCATCAGATTCCTAATTTTCAGAAATTTCTACTAAATAATGTAGTTTCATTAGACTAGGCACAAAAAGTATATAAAGTCAAATATATTGCCAATCTCGACAATTGTTCCTTTGAGTATCAAAGGTTAAAGAAAAACGGATCGTTGTAAAAATCCGTCAACGGCAATCTGAAATTTAAGGCATTGGGAATTTTGGTTTTTCTTATAAACTGCTGGCCATTTGCTTTCGAGCAAGAAAAATTTCGCCTAAATTTAAAAGTTAATATTTTCTGAACCAGATATGACATCGATCTCCGGTTTTTAATGGTTGATAGATTTGTCCCTTAGGAAACAATTGCCAAAGTTGGATTGTCTTAAAGTGTCAGAAAATTTTATATACAGGGTGTTAAAGAGGACGATGATTTTTGCTCCAATTTCAATAGCATGTAACTTTCACAATACTATTTTTAAATTTTATCACTGTACGTCAATTGAATCACTGGTTCATAGAAAAGAAAGTGGTCTGTCAAATTTTTGATATCTGCTATATTTTAAAAGATACCGATTTTTTTTAAAAACTTTGCTTTTTTCAACTTTTTGTTAGCTAGATCCCACTGTGCGTTGTATCGTGCAAACTGCAAGTGATTATTATACCTTATGAAAAGCTTGTTTATGTTCAGTAACAACAATTGTACCTAAATGTTGTGATGTACAGTGGCGTACTTATAATCACTTATATGTCTATGCTTTATGAGTATCTCACAATTTTTTTTGTATTGGAAAGTACTCGCCCCTAGATTAGGCAAGTTTTTCCTTATTTTTTAGTTTTTCATATCGCGCTACAGGTATATTATACAGTGTCTACAAAATTTAAAAAAAATTTTTTTAAAGTTTTTATACTTAATTAAATAAAAAAATGATCTTTTTTAAAATTTTGTAGACACTGTACCTGTACCTATAGCGAGATATGAAAAACTAAAAAATAAGGAAAAACTTGCCTAATCTAGAGGCGAGTACTTTCCAATACAAAAAAATTGTGAGATACTCATAAAGCATAGACATATAAGTGATTATAAGTACGCCACTGCACATCACAACATTTAGGTGCAATTGTTGTTACTGAACATAAACAAGCTTTTCATAAGGTATAATAATCACTTGCAAAGTTTGCACGATGCAACGCACAGTGGGATCTAGCTAACAAAAAGTTGAAAAAAAGCAAAGTTTTTCAAAAAAATCGGTATCTCTTAAAATATAGCAGATATAAAAAATTTGACAAATTACTTTCTTTGCTATTAACCAGTGATTCAATTGACGTACAGTGATAAAATTTAAAAATATTATTGTGAAAGTTACATGCTATTGAAATTGGAGCAAAAATCATCGTCCTCTTTAACACCCTGTATATAAAATTTCCTGATAGTTTAAGACAATCCAACTTTGGCAATTGTTTCCTAAGGGACAAATCTATCAACCATTAAAAACCGGAGATCGATGTCATATCTGGTTCAGAAAATATTAACTTTTAAATTTAGGCGAAATTTTTCTTCCTCGAAAGCAAATGGCCAGCAGTTTATATTGCCAATCTCGACAATTGTTCCTTTGAGTATCAAAGGTTAAAGAAAAACGGATCGTTGTAAAAATCCATCAAATCTGGAGACACACAGTCATAAGGCAATCTGAAATTTAAGACATTGGGAATTTTGGTTTTTCTTATAGTTCGAAATTCAAAGGTTGTTCCAATGGTTGAATCTATGAATAAAATGAACTTGAAAAGGCTATTCAACGAATGATGAAGCTTAAGATTTGTCGGCCACTCGTTTTAATTCTACTGATACAAATTTCTATGCCAACAACATTGCTGCAACTAAAATATCTACGACAGTCGCATTACAAGTCCGACATTTTTTAAATGCTAAAAATAATGTCATCATTTAAGCAAACTACTGTACACTTTACATATCCTACAAATAACAAAGCTCATTACTCTAAAAAACCCAATGGATCCAAAAAACTAGCATCAAATAACGATCAATGAATTTAAAACGGCCAAATGTTTACAAAGCTTTAAAAACTAACAACTGGATAAGCGTAACGGCGCTGAAAACAATTCAATAGCTTCAAAAATATAAAAACTACATGATTTATGAAAAGCGGATGAGGAATGAACGAAGCACAAACACCGTTTTTGACATACCTTGTGGTGTAACCATGCTGTCTATAAAATAAAAAAAATAGGGGTCAAATAATAGTTTGGGAAGAAGTTCGTAGGCGTTAGTACAGAGTGAATTTGAAGAAGGAGAAAAAGTGTTTAGTTAATAAAGAATGATGATTCTCTTAATAAAAAAAAATACACGGGGATTTTTTCTTGAAACTAAATTCTCTATTATAAAGTAAAAAAGTGTACCTGGTATTAAAATTTTCTTTGGCTTTTCTACAGGGGGTGATTTTGGTTCCGTAGGGCTTATCATGCTTTGGAATTTTTCCGCCGCTTCGAATATTCGCGATTTTCTACGTTCTACCGGCTTAGAGGTAGATTCTTCTTGCTTCGGCGACGACTTTTCTTGTTTCGGAGATGTTGTACCATTTTCTTTTACCTAAAAATATTACAAACACATTTTTTACATAAAGTAGAAAAGTATATTTCTTACTTCCGTGGTATAAAATAGGTTAGTTCGAGCAGCAGCACAGAAGCATGAGCAGTTGCGTTAAAGTATTCACAGAAGCAAAATCGGTGACCGCTGACCAAAAATTCCGTGCTTGTAAGATGTATCGATTGTCAACTGATTTAAAACTTGCTACTGGTCGAAAACGAACCTAATATACAGTGATGGGCTAAAATATGGAACAAATTCATTTAAAAATCAGGTATTAATTTTTTGTAAAAACGCTCGGACACGTCGATTATAATTTTTTCTTCCGGATTTTTTGCCTCAAAAAGAAATTATACTGGGTGTGTCAAAAAGTAGATGTAGGTATAATTTTGAAAAATTATTTTATTAAGTGTTGAAAATGCAAACCATTAACTTCTTGACAATATGCAAATCTACTTAAAAACCCTTCTAAAACATTATTTACAGTATTTTCATTAATTTGCCTAATTTCATATCTAATTTTAAATTTTAAGTCTTCCAAATTTTGTGGTTTATCCTTATACACTTTTGATTTCAAAGAACCCCAAAGAAAGAACTCCATTGGTGTAAGATCGGGAGATCTTGCAGGCCATTCTATGGGTCCTCTTCTACCTATCCATCGTTCGGGAAAAATAGTATTCAAATACTCTCGTACTTGTCGAGCAAAATGAGGCGGAGCACCATCCTGCTGAAACCAAATAGACGCTTCTGGTAGATTAGGCTGATTCGGATTTTGAAAATCCGCTGCTAGTGTGGGAATTAATTCATTTTGAAGAAATTGTAAATACCGGTCTCCTGTAAGATTTCCATCGAAGAAAAAAGGTCCAATAATTCTATCATTTAATATCCCTGCCCAAACATTTACTTTTTGTGAGTATTGCGTATGCTGTTCTCTCATCCAACGGGGATTATTTGTACTCCAATACCGAAAATTTTGTCTGTTTACCGAACCATTCAAACAAAACGTGGCTTCAATACCCGCAAAACAGATCGTCGGCTAACATCATTATTAAGGGCTACTTCAGTGGATGCACTATGGGGATTATCTTCAACTCCTAACAAAATGTTCAATTTTGTGTTTTCACTAATTTTTGGACGACCTGGCCGTAGACGATCCTTTACATTCCCTGTTTCCCTGAATTTTTTCTCAATTTTACTCACTGTATTTCTTGTAATCCGTCGTTCTGGATACTTAGCGCTAAACAAGTTACAAACTTCTTCTAGACTTCTTGTTTTGTCTCCACATCCAATTAAAATTAAAATTTCGATTCTTTGAGTTTCATTTAAATGCACCATGATCACCGTTTTTTCAAAATTATACTTAAAATTCTTTTTGATTGACACATGACTTGCTATCGTAGTAACAATTAATTTAAATTTACCTGTTTACCTTTAAGTAGGTACATGTACCTTTTTTTAAAGAAATTTCTTTTTTAAGATGTAATTTTTCTCTAAAACCGTTAGAGATAAGGATAGAGTATGCTACATGAATTATGCTCAGAATTTGACGTAGAATTTATCTGATAAGTAAAAATAGGGTGGTTCTATTTAAAATACAAAAAAAATTTACAACATCTACTTTTTGACACACCCAGTATAATTTCTTTTTGAGGCAAAAAATCCGGAAGAAAAAATTATAATCGACGTGTCCGAGCGTTTTTACAAAAAAATAAAACCTGATTTTTAAATGAATTTGTTCTATATTTTAGCCCATCACTGTATACCATTCTGTAAACGATGAAGCCATTATTTACCTGCCATTGTTTGCTCACCTTTTCTTTTACATTCACAGGCTCTTTAACGCTGGCCTTTTCACTTTCCGCGACCTTCTCTCCTTTTTCGTTCTCATTTTTATCCGCCAATACTTTCTTCTTGACGAGTTTTTTCCTTATCGGTTTTTCTTCCGACTTTTTGCTCGTTTCTGGTTCGGGTGAAGCTGTTGCGTGAGATTTGTTTTCTTTATCCAGGTTGTTTTCTTGGCTTGGAATTTCGTTTATACCTACGAATGGAATTAGATATGATATAAACTCATTTTTCAGTAAATTCGATGGCTTTTACAGGTAAAAACGTACCTTCTAAAACTTTGCCAGCTGCATTGGACTGCGTCCTCTTAATTTTGGACGGACCGGCTTGTTTCTTAACTGCGGCATTTTCCTTCTCTTTTACCTCCTCCATTGTTTCTCGACTTGCTGCGCCTTAAATTAAAAAAAAAATTAAACTAAACCATACAGCGTGTATCAGCCAAATGGAATAATTTCCATAATAAATAAATGGCGGTGTGTGCGAAAAAACGCTCGGACACGTCCATTGGTATTTCTAGTTGCGCATTTTTTTCAATAAAAAGTTTTCATACAGGCTGTGTCATGTAACAGTGTCCAATACCAACTTTCTTATTTTAACTGCAATACCCTGTATATTATTCAATTTTTAGATCCCTCAGAAAATTTTAGACATATTTAATGTACAATATCCTATACCTATCTTCAACTGTTTCGGAAATATTAAGTGTTTTCAGCTTTATTGCATTTCAGCGTTTCTTTTTACTGATATGAACTAAAAAAAAGGTATAATAGTTCTGCATGACAGTAGTTGTCAGTGTTATAGTCGTTTGAATTTCGTTAACTGCATATCAGAAAAATGCACAGAATAACAATTCTACAAATGATTGGTTATGGAGATAAAATACGGCCACAAATGGCAGTTGCTCTCTTATAACTCAAGGGAGAATTAGTAATATAGAAAAGCAGTTTCCCAGCTTGGACATGTGAAGCAAAATTAGCTGCCAATGCAATAAGTGATGTTACAAAATTAGATATTATGCTCGAGTTTGAGGAAAACCCACCTACTTCTAGTCGAGAAGCAGCTCCAATATTCGATGTTAGCCATTCATTGATTATTCGAACATTACGAGAAAATAAAATCTATCCCTATAAAATGATACCTACTCATGAGCTCATGGAAGACGATTTTGATAGGAGAATATATTTTTGTGCACAAATGATGGCAACGTTAGATAACACTGTAAAAATAATATTTTAACAACATATTTTTCTCACCCATATCCATTTCTTTATTTTTAGAAATTGTTTGCGTCAGCGACTTGTTAAGAGGGGCCGCTTCCGCCATACTTTCATCCTCCTGAGAAGCATCTTCTTGTATTGACCCGTGAACCTATAAAAAAGTTTCGATTTTATATAAAAATCTCAAAAACAGATTTCAGATATTACACTCAATTTTAATATATACCATTATGATATAGAACCACACGTTATTGCCCCAAAAAGTTCTCAAGCCAGTGGCGTACGCCTCATCAAAATTTTAAGCAAAAAAGTATGTTCAGCCACTGATATTTTCGAAACAATTATTTTATTTTTATTTATTACTAATTATCATTCAATTCTAAACAAAAAAGGTATCTTCCATCTTTCTCTTAAAACTTACCGTTTGGAAGAAAATAGCATGATAATAATAATAATTATGCATCCCTTTTTGTTATATTTTATGGAAATCTATATCGTTTAAAAAAAATAAAGTTATCATTGTAGTCCGTTTGGTTTCTTTTAGAAACACACAGTATTATCGTCCTTTCGGACATATGTGTATATGAACTTTCCTACTTAAAATTCTGGATGAAGAAAATCGATTTCAATGATCATGAATAAGTTCATTTCTGTTAATGACACGACGCAAACGGCTACTTACCGTGATGTCAGCTACAGTATTTTCCTTAATGATCTTGTCCCTGCGTTTATCGATGTTGGCTCTGTCCGTGCTGAGGGTCGATTCCAATTTTCTCTTAGGTCCGAATTTCTCTTCATTGATTAAGTGTATTATCCGTCTACAAAGAAAAAATTATTTGTACGAAACTCATTTTTGTTTAAACTATACTCGCCGGCATAAAAGTCCGCCACCCTGAACTTTTGGTTAAGTTTAATATTGTATAACTTTTTATTTTTTATGCGATTTTCATAATTTTGTTCAGTTTGAAGATCCATTTATTGTGTTTTTCCTTAATTGTTTTATAAAGTAACATTTTTCGATTAGGTTATATTATACAGGAGTAGATCAAACTGTTGTTTTTTGTCGTAATTTCAAAACAGCCTGTGGGAAAATTGAGGTGGATAATTTTATTTACATACTGTTTCTCGTCATCTTTGATGTATTCTAAACATATCGTTTCTTTGTTCATTCCATTATCTCATTTCTGCTGCGAGCTGCAACATTTTAAATGAAACGATGTTATTTTTAGAAAATGTATGCCATGGGTATTTCTACGGAAGCACGCACCAATCTTGTATTTGTTGAGCTCTAATCGCCCACCGTTACATTGAGGAAATCCTCCAAGAAATCGTTCTTCCATTTGCTCCTTTCATTGGGGACCAATTTACATTAATGCATGATAATGCTAGACCTCACGTTGCACATGTAGTGAACGAATATCTGGATGACGTTGGACTTCCAAGATTGGAATGGCCCGCATGTAGCCCGGATCTCAACCCAATCGAACATCTTTGGGATCAACTTAAAAGGGTCGTCCTGTACAACCATAAACCTTGCAAGACTTACGATTGGCGCTGACCGAAGAATGTCAGGCTATCCCTCAAGAAAGGATAAGTAACCTTATTCATTTGATGCCACGAAGATTGCAAGCTGTCATTGCTGTGAGAGGAGGAAATACACGATATTAAAATTGTTTTTGTTAATTAGCTTTATGATATACCTAGTGTTTGTTTTTTTAATGAAAATAGGCTTGAAATCAGCGATTCATTTAAAATTTTGCAGCTCGCAGCAGAAATGAGATAATGGAATGAATCAAAAATCGAAATGTTTAGAATACCTCAAAGATTACAAGAAACAGTATGTAAATAAAATTTCCCTCTTCAATTTTCCTATAGGGTATTTTGAAATTAAGGCAAAAAACAACAGTTTGATTTACTCCTGTATAATATAGCCTAATCGAAAAATATTACTTTATAAATTAATTAAGGAAAAACACAATAAATTGATCTACAAACTGATAATAAAATCATGAAAATAGGAATAATAGAAATAAAAAAGTTATAAAATATCAAACTTGACCAAAATATTAGGGTGGCGGAATTTTGTGCCGGCGAGTGTATATTATTTCATTTCAAGATTGACTTGGATCTATGTATCTCTTAGACAAGGAAAGAGAGGGGACGGATAATTCCGCTTTACGGGCCGTCGCAGAAAGTGAAGCCTAAAATTGATACGCCGCCATTTTTTAGGAGCCAGACATTCGAGGTGGCACCTAGTGTATTTCAGTGATTTGTGGTGTGAAAAGCTATCAAAAGAATTCAGTGTATTTATAGAAATATGGTGTATTGTTGTGCCTATGGCTGTAAAAGCCGAAATTAGCGAAAGGATCTAGGAATTACTTTCCATCGGTAAATGTTCTACTCGTGTTTTTTTCATGTATTTATTTTATATTAGATATCTCCGTTGTAAGTTTAGCAGTATATATTATTTGAAACTATGTTTAAGCCCATAGTTGAAGCTACCTTTCTTTGTAATTTGTACTAGATTTGTTGCACTTTTCATTCAAGATTTCTAATAAGAACCAGCTAATTACCCTTGAAGAGGGTGTGTCACTCAATGGCGTACCTGCACGATTTGTATATTTTGACAACATTTTTTTTATAAAGTTGAGGAAAGAGTTCGATTACTTGGAGGTGCTGTGCCAACAATATTTTCAGAACTACCAGTACCTATATATACCACCAAAGAAGGTATTTACTTTAAGTTAATTTCTGGAATAAAAAAATTATTCATTTTAAGAACAGAAACATTTTAAATTACAGAAGCATGTAGATAATATTGATTTTTTTACAGGGTTTAAAAAGGCGAGCTACTGAAAGGTCAACTCAACATGATGCTGAACTATATATAGCTGGCACTTCAACAGGTGGGTCCACGCAAGAGAAGAAGAATATATTCCTTTTAAATAATTTCTAAAAAATGTCTTCACTCTAAAAACATCTCAAATCATGTATGTAATATTAATTTTTTTATAGGCTACCGAAAGTTCAAATCAGCTTGATGAAGAACTAGTTTTACCTGGTACTTCATCGGGGCTAACTGAACAGAAAGAAGACACTCCGAGAAAGAAAAAACTGAAGAACTTTGAGGAGGCTGTTAAAAGTCGTGCTTCTTTGTAATACATTTTGAATCAACCAATTTTGTTTTTTTATCTTACATTTTTCCTAAAGTTGAAAGTTATTTAAATTACACAACCTTTCCTATATGAAATTATAATTTTGACGAATAAAATCAATATCTACCAAGCATTCAATAAATTATTGAAAAAGAACATTTTTAATATTAACCTCAGTAAGGTACCTAACAATTCAACCAATAAAAATATTACTTTCATATTCCATACAAAATAATTTTGTACTGGGATAATACTAATAAAATATTCATGTTACGCCACTGCTAAACCCGGTTTGGAGCCACGCGGTAACAAAATCGCTTCTGGTTTTACGCGTCCCATCTCTTCCCTTGTCTAAGATGTATCTGGTCCTCTTTATGCGATTTTAATAAGCAAAAAAAATTATTACACTAATACCGACCCGAACCTCAACAAACCACAAGGCCGATTCTCGAGTTGGTTCTATAATTGTTATAACTACATACGCACGTAAAAGGGCAAAAAGGCATTTACCTTTCAGGCGATGTAAACTCCATCAAACTTCCGACGCTCTGCGACCGTGTGGGCGCCACCGCATCAGGATTACCTTCGTTTATTACATTTACGACCAAGTTCGCGCTCTCCAACTGCGGGGCCGGCGGTGCCAGAGATAGCAAAACGTCCAGCCTAACCTGAAAATTATATAATTTAGTTAATTTTTGCTCGTCCATTAAATCTATAGTCGTGGCTTGTTTCTATAAATATACGTATACGGGATCCCCCTAACAATGAACCACAACCAACATTTCTTCTTCCTAAAGTTTCCAACCATATCGTCTTAGAGCAAATATTTTAAGGTACAAACTGAATCAATTCTCCCTGCGAATATTCTTAGAACAAGCATTCAGAACTCTTAATATAACCAAATTTTTTAAAGAAAGTCTGCTAGTGCTATCGCTCTATCAGTTACCACTATCTCTACTCACTGGGGTTTGATTGGCCAATTCCTCGCTGATATCCAAACAACACACATCGTAGGTTTCATTTACCCACCAATGGGAACAAATCTGCTCGATACCAGCTCTCTTCTTGGGGTTGACGGTTAACATATCACGAATTAGGGGCGAAGCAGCTATAATTAACAAGTTATTTATGTTGGTGAAGAAATATCAACTTTATCTTATGGCTATTTACAAAATGAGGAGTATCGCAACAAATAAAACACTTACGACTAGGTTTTGAAGGTTCATAATAGTCCCCCTGAGATATCTGTTTGACCAATCTTTTAAAATTGCTGCCGTCAAAGGGCATAGCACCATAAACTAACGTGTACAATAGAACTCCAAGGGACCAACAGTCTACTTCGGGGCCCTGGTAGGGGGTACCTAAATAAATAAAAAAATAACGTAATTCCGATATTTGAATGTTGCCTTAAGTTAGACCTTAGCGAAGGTAGCCTTAACGTTAAGGAAAACCTTAAAAAAAAATAAGTTTTAAATTAATTTTAGGGTCAATTTACACGTTAAGTGGAAGATTACCACGTCCTTAATGAGCTATTCTCAAAGATCGCTATTCCATTAGATGAGGGTTAAAAAGAACTTTAATATATTGTCACACTTGTGTTAAGGATGATTTATGTCATTCTGTACCTTAAGGTGACTTTGAAATATCAGCCTTAAATCATAATTCTCTCTTAACCAAACCTTCAGGGACCGCCACGCTTGCGAGCGATTTGTCCCGAGAGATACAACGCGAAGAATAAAAAAGGTTCTCAAACACCTTAAACACCCTTATAAGGCTATAGCTAGTCGGGTACATACCTTTCACTATTTCTGGTGAAGCGTAAAGGGGCGATCCACAAAAAGTGTTGAGCAATCTTTGGTCGTCGAAAACGTTGGAAAGTCCAAAATCAGCAATCTAAAATCAATTATTGAAAGTTTTTAAAGCGCATACTATGTTGGTTACCCTAACGAAATCACGCCTTAAACGCCAGCTCTTAACATTTTGAAACTTCCTGATGTCGTGCATGTGACGAACAAAATTGTCCGGTAAGAATTACCTAATCGGACAACTTTGTGAGACAATCGTTTCTACTAATATCACAGACTGTCTGGTTACCTAATACAGGGTGTTATGGAAATGACGTATTATATCTAAATCGGCAATTCCTGAGATGAAAACAAATTGAAGAAAAATATCCAAAAATGGCGCTTTAATTTAATATGCCCTGTACATGACCTTATGTCAAACCAAAAATGACCATGTGATGCCCCTGTCAGGAAGGTAAACAAAGCAACATATGTCAACAGTGTTGTCATATCTTCAGGGTAAACTCTTTAGAAAATCAATAACCGTTTGACAGATTGCAAGTTGTTTATTTTTCAGGGTACATTATTATAAACTTTTACGTTCAGTTCAGTTCGCTAGGAAACAATCTCTGTTTTATAAACTTGAACTGACTCGAACGAACCGCCGCGGAGTTTTTAAATGGTCAGGTATGTTCTCATTTGTTCAATTCGAACGACACCCGTCAAATCTGGACAACTTAAAAGTTTATAAATGCCACTTACCCTTTAGAAAAAAAATGAAATTTTATTTACCTTTTCGGACTTATTTAAAACCAAATTAATTTATAAAAAAAACACCAAGTACTCACATCACAAAATCACATAGTTTTCGCGTCACAACACATCTAAGTACCGTTCAATCTGAATTAGTATTTTAAAGTGCTACTGTATAGACAAAAGTACGCCCTTATTGTCTAAATAACAAGTTGGTTCCGTCGATCAATATTGAACTGCTGGACTGGGGCACTGCCGTCGCGAAAAGAACAAATAACTTAATAGGCTAATTTTGGAGGAACAGCTGATCTTGCAGAAACGGTTGCATATTCTTTTTTACTCGACTGGGGTTGATACTTAAAAATACAGCGTTGTCACTTTCGATGTTTTATAAGGTTATATTCATAAAATGAAGAATTTCCTATTTTCTTTATAATGATAGTCTCGGAAATGGCAACCGCGCTGGTTGGACGAGACTATTTATTTTAATGGGATGGAAGGGTCTATCAAAATAATTATTTCATCATTCTTCTTCAGTAAAGGATTAATAAATTTGATTAGCCCATTAGAAATGAGCGTTTTTATTATTTATGAATTTCTATTGCGAAATAATTTGTATCCTTTAGTGCTGTTGTTTTATGTGTACAGGTTATTGTAAAGTGTAATTATGCGTTAGTATTTATTGCTTTTGTGTAATCTAATAAGTGCATATCTTCAAAAAAAAAAAATTGGAAACTCGTGGATGTCTGTGTGTTTCTTTAAGTGATTTAGTGCAAATGTTCCAAGAGATTGGAAATAAGAGGCCGAATGGGGTTTAGTGGGTATAAGCTTATTATGCAGTTCCACATTATCATCAGGGTACGTGATGAGCATAAAGCTTTTCCCATAGAAAAAAAAACCTGAAGATGTCTCTGTGCCCTGGATTATTTGCTAGTGTACTGGCACCTGGATTCACTTCTATTTGGAAACTAGGTAAACTAAATATTATTTTTATAAGAATCTAAAGTTATTTTCTACACAGTTGGCAACATTGGGCTTGAACATCTGTTGATTACACAGCTTGGCAATGTAATATGATCATATATGAATGTGCCGAGGAGTAACCGGGTGGGTTTAGGGGTGAATTACCCCACCTTTTAAACATTCGATTTTAAAAAAAATATATGTAGCGCTTCTCTAGGACACCCCAGGAGTCACCCATTTAAATATAATACGTCATTTCCATAACACCCTGTATAGGCGCTTGCCATTGATGGAACATTTGATGATAATTACCTTGGCATTATTATTCTCATCTAATAATATATTTTCTAATTTCAAATCTCTGTGGCATATCTTGTGCTTGTGACAATAGTAACATGCCGTGGCGATCTGCCTGAATATTCTTCGAGCTTCGTCTTCCGGTAACACTTTTCTTTCGGAGAGGTAATCGTACAATTCGCCGCCAGCAGCGTATTCCATGACTAGAACCATTTTTTCTCTATTTTCGAAAACTGAAATAAAAACGGTTTATTAAAAAAAAATTGTTCGTTGATATAGCATAGAATTTCCCTAACTTACCTTCATATATATGTATAATATTCGGATGTTGTACCGACGACATGATTTGAATTTCTCTCCTAATCCTAATAAGATCCGCATCAGACTCGATTTTTGATTTCTTTATTGTTTTAATAGCTACCTAAAAAAGGATGATATTTATTAATGATATTAATTCAGTCGCAACAAATAAATTACAAAACATGTCACTGCATGTGGCTGTCACCAACTAATTAATTATTGTTTTTACTTGCCTCTTGTCCAGTCTCTTTGTTAATTCCTAGCTGCACTTTGCCGAATGTCCCTTGTCCCAATTTCTTTATTATGTCGAACCTAAAAAAATATTTAATTAGTAATGACACGGTAAAATAATCTACATATGGTAAAGTCAATTCATTTGATCTACAATTTTTACTCTTCATCTAAGAAAAATAAATTATTGTACACAAAAAACCTTGAATACAAAAAACGAATATGTTTTGTAGTTTTGCGGGCCATTTGGTTTGACGAGAAACATAAACACAAAAGCTAGAGCACATTCACGGAGAAGTGGATGGGGTAATTGCCCAATTCTTCTGGTTCATTTCACAGTGTTGATACAGTAGCATTAAAATTCATTCTAGCAAAGTAAAATATCTAATAATTTAATTAATTTGTCTTAATTGATTTTCTACAAAGATAACCAGGTTTGTTCGGGTTCTCGCTATAAGGTAATGCAATATTTGGAGACAAAAAAATGCTTAATGAAGAATATATTGCTCGCAACGCCTTTTCTTTCCTCTAAATCTTCCTCTTTTCTAAATTGTGGACTAGATCCTCCTCTAACAGCTCTGGTGACTTTGTGGGGTTAAAGCGCTAGCAGTGGCGGTTCTTCCACTTACTTATATTCATTGAATATAACTTATATTCATTGAATATTATTTATCGTATAAAGTCCGACCCTCCCTAATATTTTATCGTCCCGTCAAACCAATCTGTATAGATCCGGCAACCGTGCCTAGGTCGAGGTAAATGACGATTATGATGAGATTTGCTCGCACGTGCGATTAAGTAGTGCAGTTTCTCTGTAGTAACAGGTGGCGGGTGGCAGCGGGGGATAGCGGGGCTATGGCGATTTAACATGGAAAAGGCGCACAGTTTTTGTGTGCACGTCGTTGTTGTCTGTTCGTGCATCTAGTTAGAAATTCTAGCGTGTAAGTTTTAATATTTTAATATTATATATTTATTAAGTTAAAACGGATAGTTGACGGTGGACTATTTAAGAAATAACTTTAGCTCTTTGAGTTTGGAGCAAAAAATTGAAGTGAAAATTGCAGGAACACCTAGACTCGAAATTAATTTAACGCAGGCCACAAACGATAAATCTAGGGACTTTATAGAAAGTATAAAAATGAAATATATGAAAAAAAATGTATAGAGGGTATTCCAAACTTAATGAGGCTGTTATTGATCAATTTTCCACAATTAAGAACCGAAGAATGGCCTTTACGTTTACACTATTGTGTAGGGTCGATAAATGTTGTGTATTTCGATAAATGATACTCGATATGATTTTAAACCATTTTATTTAAGGATTTAAACTGAAAAACACTGAAAATATGAAGAATGCCAACTTGTCAGTCTCGTGGCTCGAGTCGTTCTCGTCGTAAAACAGTTAACTATTGTTCTCGTCTTGGTTGCGCCTAATGACGTAGCCGTAGATGGCCTAGTGGTATTAGACATCATTCGGTTCTCTTGATAACTCGTAGATGGCGGTAGTAGTATTGGAGATCATTCGGTTTTCTTGATAGCTCGTAGATGGCTTTAGTAATAGTGGACTGCATAAATATTGTTACGAGGGTTGCATGCGACGACGTTAAGATCCGACAGCTATACACACTAAGAAAACCTTTCTTATTTTCCAAAAGTTGTATTTCCTTGTGTAAAATTAAAAAATAAATAAAAATATGTTTTACCTAACGCATTTTCTTATTACTTTTTTTCTTTCTACATTTAAAACGTCTAGAAAGTAATTGTTTGGTCGTTACACAAAAATAAAATTTTAAAAATAAATTCACCATACTTGTGAACCCCCTCTATCATAGGTCACGAGCCGCCACTGAGCGCTAGTCACTTCGTAGGTTCAAACCCCACGGCCGGCAAACCGATTCGCACTGGGTGGATTTTACTGATATAAGTTACTGTCCGGCGTCATGCAAAAAGTAGGAAAGACTGAAAAATGTATCATCCCTTCAAACCTTAATTCTCTAAAGGTGCAAACAGCAATCGTCAACACATATAAAATTATAAAAACAATCAAAAAATATCTGGCATTTTTCCGGTTTTACTGTCAAATTATCAAATCAACATTATTGCTTGGTGTCGCTGTTTTACAATCAACTGTTAAGTTTAGAACGAAGGTTCCTGCTGTTATTTTAAAATAAGCAAGAATAAATTATTCAAAAAATAAAATAAAAAGTTAAATCAAAACGAATTTCCCAGCATTACTCATATAAATATTTATATAATTTAATTTTCGGAAATATAACCTTATGTACATATATACAATATTCTTATAAATAAAATATTTGCATATTCAGCTAAAAAAATTATGGTGAACCTAGCACCAAAAAGAAATAAGAAATTGTAAGTCGCTGTATAATATCATAGAATCCTTTGAAATAAAAGTTATCCGAATATTCTTCACGTACAGGGTGGCCCATTTTCGACACTTTTATAGGGTATCTCCGTTATTGTTAGTGCTATCAAAAAAGTAATGTAGGTGTCATGTGCTCTTTTTGGGTCAAACATAAAATGGTAAAATCCTTAGACAAGGGAAGAGAGGGGACGGGTAATTCCGCTTTACGGGCCGTCGCAGAAAGTGAAGCCTAAAATTGATACGCCGCCATTTTTTAGGTGCCAGACAATCGAGGTGGCACCTAGTGTATTTCAGTGATTTGTGGTGTGAAGAGCTATCAAAAGAATTCAGTGTATTTATAGAAATATGGTGTATTGTTGTGCCTATGGCTGTAAAAGCCGAAGTGAGCGACAGGAGGTTGGAATTACTTTCCATCGGTAAATATTCTACTTGTATCTTTTGCATGCATTTATTTTATATTAGATAATATCTCCGTTGTAAGTTTAGAAGTATATATTATTTGAAACTATGTTTAAGCCCATAGTTGAAGCTACCTTCCTTTGTAATTTGTACTAGATTTGTTGCAATTTTCATTCAAGATTTCTAATAAGAACCAGGTAATTGCCCTTGGAGAGGGTGTGTCACTCAATGGCGTACCTGCATGATTTGTATATTTTGACAAAATTAAATTATTTCTTATTTAATATTGGTTAATTATTAGTGAAAGCATTATATTAATTCGAATGTATGTATACCAGTGATATTCTTTTTTAAGAAAGCGATTAACGTTTGTCTTGAATCGTCTTTGTTTTGCATCCTGTTAAAACTTATTTTAAACCACTAAGCTCAACCACATTGTTGTATTGTTTATAGATTTCCGAAAGATCCAAAAGGAGCAAACATTTGGGTGCAGAACATGGGACTTAGAGATTGGACACCTTCTTCTGCCCACAGGGTTTGTTCAAAGCATTTTGAGAAGTCCTTTTTTTATAAAGCTGAGGAAAGAGTTCGATTACTTGGAGGTGCTGTGCCAACAATATTTTCAGAACTACCAGTATATATGCCACCAAAGAAGGTATTTACTTTAAGTTAATTTCTGGAATGAAAAATCATTTATTTTAAAAACAGAAACGTTTCAACTTACAGAAGCATGTAGATAATATTGATTTTTCGACAGGCGATAAAAAGGCGAGCTACAGAAAGGTCAACTCAACATGATGCTGAACTATATAATATACCAATATTTTTTATTAAATAGATAATTACATTTTGTTGCTTCTTTATAATAAATTTTGAATCGACCAATTTTGTTTTTTTATCTTACATTTTCCCTAAAGTTGAAAGATATTTAAATTACACAACCTTTCCTATATGAAATTATAATTTTGACGACTAAAATTAATATTTACTAAGTATTCAATAAATTATTGAGAAGCAAAAGAACATTTTAATATCAAACCTGTAACGTACACAACAATTCAATCAATAAAAATATTACTTCCATATTCTATACAAAATAATTTTGTACTGGGATAATACTAATAAAATATTCATGTTACGCCACTGCTAAACCCGGTTTGGTGCCAGGCGGTAACAAAATAGCTTCTTGTTTTACGCGTCCCCTCTCTTCCCTTGTCTAAGGTAAAATCAAAATTAGAAAATTTTCGCTCGCTTAAGAGATACGGGGGAAAATCAAAAAATTTACAATTTCAAAACTACCCTATATTTTCTTAGTTAAAAGAGATACAGAAATATGTTTTATACAGAACTTTCTTTATATTAATTGTTGAATGATCTGCCGTTTTCAGAATAAGTATACGGGGTCAGGTAAAAAAGTTATCGGACCTATCATAATTTTTTTAAATGGTACCCTGCATATTTTAATCTAAAAATATACTATTTTAAATTCTCCTTTCAAATATATTACACACCATGGATGATATTGGCTTCCTAGGCGATTAATTTAAACTTTATTACTTTAAACCACAGTAGGGTATGAAACAAAAAAATATCCTAAGGACAACAATGTTGACATTCTAGTTGTTATTAACATTTAACGTCAATTTCATTTTTTACACATTCATTTGTGAAAAGGACTTATCAACATTTTGAAAAATTTGATGATAGGTGTGTTATAAGTTTGAAAAGAGAGTTTAAAATGCTATCTTTTTAGATACAGAAACAGGGTGCTCCATTTAAAAAAATGAGGCTAGGTCCGATAAGTTTCTTACCTGACCCCGTATACTTATTCTGAAAACGGCAGATTATTCAACAATTAATATAAAGAAAGTTCTGTATAAAACATATTTCTGTATCTCTTTTAACTAAGAAAATATAGGGTAATTTAGGAATTGTCAATTTTTTGATTTTCCCCCGTATCTCTTAAACGAGCGAAAATTTTCAAATTTTGATTTTACCATTTTAAGTTTGATCCAAAAAGAGCACGTGACACCTACATTACTTTTCTGATAGCACACATCAGTTAAGGAGGATACCCTATAAAAGTGTCGAAAACGGGCCACCCTGTACATACTTCGTGCGCCCGAGCCTTAAAACTGCAATTAGAAATGCAAATAGGGAAAATCTAGATGAAATAAATATCAAAAAAGTATCTATGTATATCCACGGGATTTGTGGCCATCACTGAAAAAGCCACTTCTAGAATTAATTGTCGTATCTATTGTCCACGTATCGATAGATTTTTAATATCGTTACATCCCCACGACTGATTTCGGTTCTGGACGGTCGTCGTTGGTTGGCAACCAAACCGGCACCAATGCCGGCGGGGTTGCCTATATGACGGCGACAACATTGTGCGCAAGCCAAACGACGAGCAACCTTTAAAAATCATAAAATTTAACTTTTTACTACGCGCCCCATAAGTTTTACGTTTCCATAGACGTGAATTCGTTAAAAAGTAGGACAGGAAAGTGAAAACCGCAACATTCTATATCTGATAATAACTCTAATAGCCCCCCAGAAAGTGTCGAAAATGGCACACCCTGTACATTGTAAAAAAACAACAACATAACAATCAAGAAACATTACGTAAAAAGAATAATATTTTTTGGGTAGATGACCCGCACGGCATCAATAACACACGGTGAAAAATTCACGCTTCGCTATGTTAATAAATATCGACTCCTGGAAATGGGCCAATCGTAGGTTTGTGTCCAAGACCGGTGCCAAAAGTATTTAAAAATCTTGTCTTTTTGTTGTCATACGCAATTAGATGGTTATGTTCTCGCTATTACGGATATACGGGATTTTTATTGGCTGCTGAATTAAACATATCGCGTATAATAGCCGCCCGATTATTCGCAAGCCGGTACGTGATGAATCCGCATGAAATGGGAACAGGAAATAAACTGACAAAAATGATTATGGGAAAAGAATAGTAATTCCATAACCATTTTTTTTTTATGATCATACACAAGCACTATAGGAAAAATCCTTTAGGGCACTCTGGGAGTGGTGCGTGTGCGCAAGAAGCGATTCACGTTGGTTTTGAATCGTTGGAGGTTATATTCGTTGGGAAAAACGACCTCGGGAAGGTCGTTCCACAAGGATGAAGTCCTCCAGATGAAAGAATTCTTAAATAATGAAGTTCGAGGAGTACTAAGCTTAACCACATATGGACGGGCGGCAGTGGTTCGTCGTGTATTTCTGCTATTCGCCGCTCTGGGCGGAATTAAGAGGGCAAGGTCAGCCGAGCACTTTCCGTGAAAATATCTGTAGAAGAGAGTCAAATCCCCAACCTGTCTTCGATGTTCTAGGCTGTCGAGGTTCTTCGTCAGTTCGTGGTCTATAATCAAACGAATGGCCCTCCTTTCGATGGAATCCAGTAGCCGAAGAGTATGTTTGGGTGAAGAACTCCAGACATGCGAGCAGTACTCTAGTGATGGTCGAATCTGGGCTTTGTATAGTGTCAAAAGTTGTCGAGGTGTGTACAACTTTCTGGTTCGGAAGAGTACCCCAAGCTTCTGAGAAGCTATCTTGGCGATTGCCACAACGTGGTTATGCCAAGACATATTTCCTCCCAGATTGAATTGAATAAATGATAAATCGAGGACGATGAAGGAAAATCCACGCTCATAGCATAGAACCAGTAGACGACATATAGCGTGCTGCAAGTGATGTTCTGTTGCCAGTTCTCTGATATGCGACCTTGTCGTAAACTTTGAACGATGTCGCTTCATTTTCCTTTGGTTAAAAGACTTCATCATTACCGCATGCCACAAGTTTCAAGTTTAAAGTTGGAGGAGGTAGTTTCCGACCGGTTTCACAACCATACTTGTAAAACCCATTAGAACACTTACCGCTGTCTAAGTTTCTTCTTATGATTGTGCTGTTTCACTCCCCCAGTATTCTCTATCCCGCTCATGATGCTGTTCACAGCCGCTTCTTCGATCCCCATTTTTGTTTTCCTGAAACAAAAGTCAATAATATTAGTGTTGGGAAAAAACCGATGATTTTAATAATCGAGTACTTGATACTCGAGCGATTTTAATAATCGATTGAATCGCTCTAGCGGTTAATCACTTGAAATTTTTATGACTAAGAAGAATGTGTTGATTAAACACCAGGGGTTGTTTTCGTAAGTTTTAGTAGTTTAGTCTAGAGTTTTTATTACGGAAGAACAGTTGATTCTGATTTTTTTTTAAAATTACATGCTCTAATTTTTTTACAATTTACAATCGCCGCTGGCTAGCCAGTCAAAATAAAACCCATGTCGCGATGACTCCACTAAGGGATCTGGCATACTTTTATATGCACCTTCTCGTTTATGTGGTTTTAACAAAGACGTATGTCGTGTCAGCCTTCTGAGCTTCAAACTCGAACGTCGTCAATCGGCACATTTCAGGTGGCGCGAGAAGATCGGGTATCAAGTGAAAGGATTCGATTCGCCTGAATTTTTAACTAGAGTAGTATTTCCTATTGAGCGAAAAACTGCTCAAATATACGAGCAGTTTTTTTACCTCGAGCGATCACACTACCAAACAGCACATCGAGTGAAAGGTAATAAGTAACAAGCGAGGATTTTCGCTTGAATTTATAACTGGAGCAGTTTTGTTAATAATCGAGCGATAGCGATGTCGGTTATTTCAATAATCGAGTACTCCTAGAGATGTAAAATTACCGGTAATTTAAAAATCGGTAATATTACCGGTAATATTACGTAATATTACGGTAACATTGGTAATTTATAAAAAAAACAGCTTTTTAAGTAATACTAGTTTTTTTTATTTCAAAACTGTAAAAACATTACGAAAAACAATAAGAACGTTTTTTAAACTAGTCAGAGTCAGAATGGACTACGTAATAGAGTGGATAATGGTAAATCATCCTCATCATCATCCCCAACCTCGTCATCTGATTCTTCTTTCTCTTTCGTTAATTGAGTCAAGTCTATAACTTCGAAACCGATATCTTCTTTTTCTATTTCTTCCTCAGTATCTTCTACTATTCTCGAATGATCTTCTTCATTTAGTAAATTATAATTATGGGCAATATAAGTTAGTTTTCCGGCCCTCTCCACGGTTAGTCTGTTTCTTTTTTGCCGATGAATAAATCCATAAGTACTAAAGGTTCTTTCGGTTACGGCTGTTGACGATGGTAAATTTAAAATGTCTACAGCTAACCTACTTATTTTAGAACTGGAGCAAATTCCTGCCCACCAAACAGATCCAGACATAGATTTTTCGCTGGAAATGACGAATTCCTTAGCAAAAATATTACCTCTAATTTTGTACTGTGCGAGTGCTTCCATAATAAGATCTACTTGTGAAGAATACTTTGGATGACGCCTTGCAGTTTCATAGATGAACTCCGTTGCAATTAAAAT
Organism: Barypeithes pellucidus; assembly: GCA_963991005.1. Lineage (NCBI taxonomy): Eukaryota > Metazoa > Arthropoda > Insecta > Coleoptera > Curculionidae > Barypeithes > Barypeithes pellucidus. The sequence continues at coordinate 75,992,497 of OZ022558.1, forward strand.
TTCAGCTTCAGTTAACTTCTCGCCGCGTTGACTTGGTTCTAATAGGTAAGCAGCAAGATGAACGGGTTTTAAACATATATTTTCTCGTTTTTCAAGAATTGAACACATTTTCTGGTTTTCAAACATAGTAATAGATAAATTTGATACTTTGTCACGTAATATAGACCTTATTTCAAAAAAGCAGATAAACTCTTTTGAGATTGTTGGCCCGTTAGCTTCAAAAATCGTTATCCACTTAGACATTGGCTGGAACAAGTCATAAGTTGCTTCTATTTGCAACCAAAATTCGTTTTGAAGAAGAAGTCTTACTGTATTTGATGAAAGAACATCAGAAATATCTGGGCTATCATCAACTGCTAAACTTTTTAATGAATGTTTAGTCTCCAAAAAGCTTTTTATACAAGAAACAAAGGAACCCCATCTTGTTTTCACCGGCAATTTTAAAGAGATGTATCGCCCCGTTTTGTTCAACTGGATTTGGCTTATGGAAAAAAAAAAAAAAAAATAATATTTCCAATGTTACCGATCTTGCGGTAATATTACGTAATATTACGGTAACATTACCTCGGTAATATTACCTTTACATCTCTAAGTACTCCAGCGGTTTTTCGCTCGAGCGATCACAACACTAAATAATATTAGTATTAGTATTTTTTTTGTGGTATATCACCGACTTCGTATCTCTTACCGTTTTCGAAATGAAAATGGTGAACAACGAATTTGCTACACTCTGTATAAATTTAAAATATACAGGGTGTCCTAAAAGGTATGGTCAATAATTAGGCATTAAGTATATTGGGGCCAAAATATATAATATGCTGACGGTGTCCGTCAACTAATTTCTAGTCGCAACTATAAAACAACATAACCTAAAAATAATAGAAATATCTTCCGGTTTATGCTCTATTTCTAAAGTTTTATTCAATAAATACCATTTTTACTTTTAATTCAATATAGTATTATACATATTACTTTATATATACATATTTATAGTTACTGTATAGACATTTCCTGGGCATTATTTATTATTTAGTATTTTGTTCAATATTTTGAACTTTGTTCTGCTCGCACCATAACTCAAAGTTTTGCATATTTTTTTTCAAAGTTTTTCTAGATTATTTTCTGCAATTTCTCGTATTTCTGACGAAGTACAACTTTCTTCCCGACTCATATTTATCAACTTTAATAATATAGATATTTATTTTTAATTATGACGGATAGGAAGAAGGCTTTCTGTGTTTAATTATTTCTTTCGTGGCATATTTGATACTTGTATTTTATTAAATTGTAAAAGTATTGCCAACCCAAAAAGAAAGTATTAATTCAAATGGAAAAATCTACAATATTTTTTAAAGTTTGTCAGACTTTAAAGACCCAAATAGAAAAAGTATTATAAAATACACTAAACTAGTAGAATTTAAAGGTTCATATTTGTCCTAGAAATATTCCCATGACAATAAAAAACTTACCGAAATATATTCGACTGACATATTTTGATCTTACTTAATATTTTCCTCAACCGATTTTCAGTTTTTATCTTATTCGATTGAGCGTATATGCTCCAAAATTCCGGAGACCCGACCATAGTTCAATTACATTAACGCACCGTCTACAACGAATCAATCAATATTCCGATATGCGGAATGAATTATGATTTGACACAATCTAATCTATTCTGTTCGATTTTTGTTAAAAACTGAATAAAACCGCTTTTGTTGCGTAGACTCTCGTAACTATAATCACTTTTTTAAAATACTCATGTCAATATGCATCATAGCCATCGGCATAAGAAACTGGATTTTACTTTATATTTATCACCTTATTACCGGATAATGTTAGGTATATAACGAAAAAAAATTAATATATTTGGAGCTCCCGTTAAAATTATTTAGTCCGGGATCATCTGTCTGCTGTATCAAACCTGAACAAACGCAGCACTTTTTCATCTTCACGGTTTCCGTGGTTATATTTGCTACCATTGGGATTTCCAAAATTCGGCGCCCCTGAATTGTTGCTGCGTGGTAGTAGAGAGCAGTACCATCCATCTTGGTTGGTTGGTTAAATAGTGGAGTGTGCGAGTCGCAAAAAAAGGCCGAAATCCGGTAGTCTTCTTGGACACGGTGAGACTACTCCCCCCCCCCCCCGTTTTCGAGGGTGCTGAAGAACACGATGGTGCTGGGCAAAATGCTTTTTGGGCGGAGGAGTACCCCGAAAGGGTTAAAAACCACCCCAAAAGGGGCAAAACGCTAAGGAGTCGCCCTTCGGTCTCGGGAATACATGTTACACCCGTTTTCGAGGGTGCTGAGACCGATGCCGACCTCAGCAACAACCCTCGACGTCAACCCACCGCTCCAACAGACCAACAACTCGAAAAATCAAATTTAACAATCCCGCGCGCTTGCAGCGCCATTGAGAATTCTTCTCGTCTTCTCGGCGCACAGCATCCGGCGCGGGGTGGGGGGGGGGGGGGCTGTTGGAGGGGCGGGCTGACATCGAGGGTTGTTGCTGACGTCGACACCGGGCTCAGCACCCTCGAAAACGGGTGGAAAATCTTTTCCAGAGACGGAAAGCCGCTTCATTCGCGTTTCACCCCTTTAGGGGGGTGTTGGTCTGTTGGAGGGGATAAACCAAAGTTACATTAATAAATTAAATAAATCACTGAAATAACTTGAAAAAAGAATCTAAGAGTATGACGTTTTTAATTTGATTTTTGGAAAGTAGCCAAATATAATTTTCAAAAAGGGCAAAATTAAAGGCAAGAGCCCCCTCCTTATTGGGCTAGATTCACCCTTACGTCCATCGGACAATTTTTCAAAAATGCGCTTAAACAATTAGATAAAATAAAATTTTTTGTTTTTAATTTTTGCCAAGGTCAGTCCGATCCAAAGATCTTGTCCGATCAGTATTAATCAAATAAAACGCAAAAATAAACACCGATTATTAATAAAACGACAAAAGCCACCGAAAATAACACATTTATTTCCCCAGAAAATAAAAATCACAACTAGGTATTGGAACTTTTCCTGGTGCTGCGATAAAAAAAATAACGGGCGATTTCGCGTGGTAATGGCAATTTTTTAGGGTCGACCAGTTGGCTCCGTAGCTAGAAAAAGCCGGACGGAGTTAGCAAATTCACAAAAAAGGAGGCAACTCAAAATATAAACAACAATCAAATACCAAAGTACCGTGCAATCCAGATACTATAATAAAAGCTGAACTAATGTAATGTGACCTTTGGTTATAAGATGAGATGGTACTTCAGAGTAAGGGTGTTGACTTATTAAATTAACAATTTACTCGGGTGTTTTACAAGCTTGGACACGGTAAATTTTCCCGTTCTATATTTAGCGTTGATTAGGATTTTAACACTTTTAAGACAATTTTAACACTGTCTTGCGTAATCCAAGACTAAGGTGTTATTGTACTTTTATAATGTAAAAGACAAATAGTTTCGTGCGTGATAGTCCCAGTGCAGAGGTATAATCGCTCCCACAAAATACCAACTTTAAATTTGTGTTGAAAAGAAAACGCAATATTTTTGCTATGCTGTCGTTACTTGTGTTGTAAGAATCGTTAACAGAAAAGGATCGTGTAATTTCCAATTAGAACAACTAAACTTAGCAGTAATATAATAAACTTTAGTATAATGTTATGAATAGTGTTATCAAATCAACCTAGACCAACTTGAAGATGTGTAAAAATGATCATTTTCCACAATATTTAAATTAATAAAACAAATCTCTATTCATTTTCTTCAGACATATGACAATTTGTGGCCGCGGTCTGTATTTTGCTAAGGGGCGAAACCATACAAGATTTTTCCATTGCATTTCATAATGTACCCATTATGAAACCCAAATAGAAAAAGGTGTTTTATCAAATTTGACATCCTACACTAAAACAAAAACGTCACATTTTATTTCTTACGTAGTTCCGCTCTTCGTAGCGCCGTTAAAACGCACCGGCGTTGGCGGTTTGCTAATAATTTTTTTGTATCAATTACGTGACAAAGGCGGATCCAGAACTTCGGTTGGGGGGGGGAACATGCAATGAAAAGTTACGAAAAGTAATACCCTGCCGCGTTAGTCAAACCGGTATATATGGTATTTTTCGTGTTAAATTGATGACGCCCCCTGGATCCGCGCTTGTTACGTGATGGATCAAACAATAATTAGTTGAAGAGTCAATCAAAATAAATCATGAAAAATATTTATAACGTATGTAAGGGGGGGGGGGGGGTAAAAATTAAATAATAATACCCGTCAGAACGACATCTTGAGAAGAACAGAAGGAAGAATCCCACTGCGTAATTAACACAAGTGCATGTATTTATTTATTTTCCGCTTAATAAATTATTGTGCGCGCCTATGGCAACACGCATGGTTTTATTATACATTTTCCTTCCATCGCTCATACGGAAACGAGCAAACGATATTGAAAATGGGTACAAATGTATAAATCGCAGCCGGGCATTCCACGATAAAAGCCATTAAATAAACCCAGACAATACAATAATCTTTAATTTTAATCTAGCGTCAAATAAAAATAACCAAAGTATTCTCAAGTACGATTTAAACCTGTTCAAAAATAGCCCGCAGAGAGTTTGTCTGACATTAGCCTTTGAAATCGTTTTTTCCCCGTAGGATTAGAGACGTGACAAGAAAACGTTTTGTTTTGGGGGGAATCTACGGGTCATTCAAAGATATTCAAATTCAAATCCGACCCCAAAACCCCCCTTTTATGCATCACTGATATTGTAGACCATAAATACACTAGCCGAATTAATTATCGAATATTCAAAAGTGTACTAAAAGCTAGAGTTTAGGGCAGATTCAGCAGCTGTGACCGTAAATCCTGTGACAACTAAATTTTGTTAGGAATTAAGACAGTATCGCCGGCTAATTTAATAACTAATTAGATAGGAGGTTACTTAAAATATTCGAAATATTTTATAAAACTTTCTGCCAAAGGTGAAATTTTTTCCATGAAAAACAAACTTTGAACACCGAATCCTAGAAACCTTGATCATGAATCATGTACAGTGTTGTAACGTTGTCAATAATTTATTATATTTCTTATGTTTATTGTTTATTTATGTATATTTACCCAGATTAGATTATGATTAACTGTTTTTTTTTTAGGAAAGATAGGCTTTTAACAGTACATTTTGGGAGTTATTTGGATCAGAACTGTTCCGAAATAATAGGGGTGTGAAAAAAACTAAACAGCAGGCAGGTACTCTGAAGGCCGAAAACAGCTGAACATCTAGGGTAACCTTTATCCGCCTAAGTAAAAAACAAACTTTCATTTTCCTTGCACATACAAATGACCAGTTTCCATAAAAGGAAGTTGTGTGAGTGTACGACGAATGAATAATTCGATTTCGCTAGAAGTCAATACCCACAAACTGATTAAAAACCCTACAACCCACGTGCAATAAATTTTACGTGGGCGTAGACCTATTTTTTACATATTATCTAGTTTTGAAAATAGAGTAAAAAAATCCCGAGAGGCCGTGGAACTATGCGAAATCGTGAAAAACGAATGATGTCGTGCGTGATTTCGCGAAATCACATCACTTTCTGGATTATTTGGTGCATAAAAATGATAGCTGATAGCTCAGATCGGCCAATCGAAACGAAAATGTCTCCTAACCTAATTATAAACTTTGATTTTTAAATATAGATTTTTTGACGTCCTGCGTCAACCTTTTGTTGATAAGTTGAACAATTACGATACGTTGTACTTTGCGAAATACAAATATTATGAACAAATAAATAGCCTGACACTTACCTAAATTTAAATCAAGTAGGCGATAAAGGAGTCCACCCAAAACGGGGTAAATTATTGTATAAACGCACTAAAAACTAGAATAAATAACTAAACTGTAAAAACACTGTTCTAGAGTTTAAAACAGTCTTTTCTGGAGTTTTTCACATCACATTATGCCCGATATTAGCGAAAAAACGCAATTTTCGGGTAGAAATTACGAGCAAACTAAAGCGGAACCTCCATGTTTCTTTTCTGTTTAAAAATAGACCGAAACCATTTAAATATCTTTACAATCGGTTGTTTACCAACAGTCATGTTGTCTTTCTTTAGTTTATTTAGTTCAGTTAGGATAGACGATGACCGAAGCTACCACCAGGTGATAAACGATACGGCCAATCCAGAAACTTCACCTTCGTTAACTGATTTCTCATTGGTGAAAACAATTTGCTCGTGCGCATTATATTAGTCAGCATCACAGAATGGTTTCTCTCGGACCATTTTACAAGAAACCCTGTTCTTATTATTCTAATTCCCAACTTTTTGATTTATTAAATATATTTAAAATTAACACTAACACATTTCATTTACTCTTTTATTGGACTGTCCCAAAGATGTTGAGCAAAGTTCCTTGGACTAAAAGTGAAAGCCTAGCTGCTGGTTTTTCTGTGATGTAATAAACTTTTTTGACATTTGACGTTCGTGCCGTATTGCCAAAGCTCGCAAAATTAAAGCATTATGTATTCATTGCCAACTTTGAATATAAAACAAACAGGAACGAGCATTGCTAAAACCGCGCATGATTTAAGCGAGAGACAGAAACGGCCATCTTGAAGCTCCACGGATGACTCATATTTTGCTTCTTGATCGTGGATGTTGGAAACAAATTGGATTTTTGATAGTTTTGAGCAGTTTCAAGTATTAATAATCGTTTTAATTAGTGTAATAAAATAATTTTTTGGTTGTTTTAGTGATAATATCATTATCATTTAGCAATAATATCTAAATAAATTGATAAAACATTTTCATTATACTATTACTGAGACAATAACGAAAAAGATGGTTAGTTATGTATCTATGGTTGTTCCCTGACACCAAAACATCGAAATTCTGGTTTAACATTTCACAGATAAGTGTTTTTAATGCCAATTTTATTGAATATTCAGAAATAAACTCATTTCATTTGAATGACATTTAAAGGTTATCCAATAAACGTATCACATAGGCGTGCCTGGGGATAAAATTATTATTTTGCATTAATTTTATATTACATGCAATATATATGCTCTACGTCACTGGCCAGACAGAAGCAATAGTCGGCCATATTGAAGCTCCATTCCGGTCTCACTTATCTTAACATATGTTCCTTCCTGTTTGTTTTATATTCAAAGATTGCCAACAAATTCTTAAATTTGAATTGGCAACGCTGTGATAAAAACCGTTACGGTTTCAAAATTCTGTCAGATGTCAGAATCAGACAGAAGTTGTTTCAGTTGTTTGATCAACGTGCTTCGAGTCTATCGAAGATTTTTAGTGAATTTTTATTGAAAATTATAAAAATATTATTTAAAAGTAAATTTTTCCAATGGGAGACTCTGATCCCTTTGACCCTCAATGGAAGGTTTCCTATTTACAAGCTAGAGATCCCAGTATTGTGAGTTGGAACCGACATGGAATAGACAAAGTTCGACACAATCTTGTAAACGATTTTGAAAGCGCAAGCAGTCTTTCTTCCATACTATCTGAAAAAGAGGTAAGAGATGATTTAGATAAATGGATGTTATACTAGAATATTTGATCTCTTTCTTTTTTAAATAAGTGGACGTTGCCGTGTTTGTTGCCGTGATAGATACCAGAAAATTCTGTGTAGGCAAGAAATACCTTCCTTTAGTCAATATTTTTAAACATAACATGAAAAAAACAACAAGAATATAAATTTGAAATGGGTGATAAGTAAATAGTAAACAGAAGGTGTGACCTTGATAGTGTAGGTATGTGGTAGGTACCTACGCTTTCTTAAAAAAAATTGGTACTTAGTGTACTGTAAAAAATCTTTATACCTATGTTTTTATCCAATTTTTACATTTTTAATGTTCACTTGAACAGCAAGTTTTATTGAAAAATGTCGTCTAGCCAATCGTTCGATGGTGCTGTAGATGTTAAAAATATGAGTTACGTGGATTTAACTATTGATCAGGTAACTATTGTTTACAGTCACCATTTTCCAAGCAGTATTTGATTATTTCTTGTATTCTTGGTGCTCATAAGGAGATTGATTGTATCACCTACTTGCCCTCGTGTCTGTTTTTTTTTGGAATGTACTCTACCTTATATTTTTTTAAGGACAATCACATCAAAGTTTATTTACGAATTAAAGACGGGGTGGTGGACTATTCAGATATATACACGGTGGAGGAAGACTCATTGACCTGTCGAGCACCTGCCGGATCGCACGCCTCGCGGCATAACAAAGATAATGCCGTCCTTAAAAAGTATCACTTTACGCAAATTTTTGGGCCACAGACGGCCCAAAAGGATTTGTTTAACCAAATCCTAAAACCGAAAATCTTAAATTTTATTAATGGGAGAAATACCACTTTTTTTGCATATGGAGCTTCAGGGACAGGTAATTATTTTTCCTTAAACATTTTCATATAGGAAGGTGAATTGTTTATCCTCATTAGAGTAGTAACTATAATACAGTGTGTCTGCAGATGGAGTCCCCAAGAGGGAAAAAGTCTTTATTATTTATTTTACAACCAAAAGTCATTGTTTATACACTCGTCTGCTTGTTGAGAAAATGAATTTACAATATAAAAATTTTAGATCAGATATACAGGGTGATATAAATAAGGAAAATATGAAATTGCTTCAAAAGATAAGATAGAATAGAGAGTTGTTTATAAACTAACGTAAAGTCAAAATACACATTTTAAAATAATATTTAAATATTAAAAAATAGAATAATATTAGTGATTTTTTTGTGACGATACATAATATTTACATTTAACAAAAATCAGTACGTTCATGTTATGTTAGCATCTTATTTACTATCTACACAAGAAATATAAATGGCTGTGACAGATAGACAGACAGAGACAAGTAATTAATTAATTCTTTTTTAGGTAAGACTTTTACAATGATTGGTTCAGCAGAGCAACCTGGTATAATTCCGAGGGCCCTAGAATATTTGTTCCGCACATTACCAGCTCTGAACGGCAAACCAGTGGTGAAACCACACCCGAGTGGAAAAATAGGCACTTTAACTTTAAGTGAAGTTGAACAGGAGATGGAACATTTACAATTAATTCTACCTCAAGCCTCTACTGAAAAATCAGTACATATCAAAACATACAAGTAAGTACTATTGTTTAAAACTAAATTAACCCTGATTTTAACCATTTTTTGCAGCTTAAAGCAGTGTTTGAACGTTTGCTCTTTTTTTGTTTAGTTCTTAATTTTTAATAAACCATAATATATGGCAATCTACATAATAGTAGGAAAAGTTAAGAAATAAAAATATTACTTTTTTTTTTTTTTTTTTTAATCAAACACAAGCACTATAGGAAAAATCCTTTAGGGCACTCCGGGAGTGGTGCGTGTGCGCAAAAAGCGATTCACGTTGGTTTTGAATCGTTTGAGGTTATATTCGTTGGGAAAAACGACCTCAGGAAGGTCGTTCCACAAAGATGAAGTCCTCCAGATGAAAGAATTCTGAAATAATGAAGTTCGAGGAGTACTAAGCTTAACCACATATGGATGGGCGGCGGTGGTTCGTCGTGTATTTCTGCTATTCGTCGCTCTGGGCGGAATTAAGAGGGCAAGGTCAGCCGAGCACCTTCCATGAAAATATCTGTAAAAGAGAGTCAAATCCCCAACCTGTCTTCGATGTTCTAGGCTGTCGAGGTTCTTCGTCAGTTCGTGGTCTCCGATCAGACGAATAGCCCTCCTTTCGATGGAATCCAATAGCCGAAGAGTATGTTTGGGTGCAGAGCTTCAGACATGAGAGCAGTATTCTAGTGATGGTCGAATCTGGGCTTTGTATAGTGTCAAAAGTTGTTGAGGTGTGTACAACTTTCTGGTTCGGAAGAGTACACCAAGTTTCTGAGAAGCTATCTTGGCGATTGCCACAACGTGGTTATGCCAAGACATATTTTCTCCCAGATTGACGCCCAGCAAATTAATAGATGAAGCCAGTGGGATTGCGTGTCCATACTAAACTGTTTTTAACTGACCTGGAGTATAACCAAATATTTGCCTGGAAATGTCATGGAATTTCACAGCTGTTGAAAAGTCTGAACCCTGTAGCATCAACGGGAGCGAATCCGCGGGTACTAATATTTTTTCTGTTATTGGACACTCATTGTTTATAGTCGAAGGTTTATAGGCATGGGAAATTTGAGCCAAATCGGTTAAATATTTTAGGAATTAACCTTAAAGGGAGAGCTGTACAAAACATCTTTTAATTCACTTTTTGATGGATTTTAATTTTATTTATTTATTTATTACAAACACAACAGAATGAATTCCAAATACAATTTTATACATGTTAATGTTAAAACATTCCATAGAGTATTTTTTTAAGTTTATTTACTGAGCTAATATTCTATATATCAAATTCTAATCGCTTTTGATTATACAGGGTGTTATGGAAATTTTATGGAAATTACATATTATATTTAAATGGGTGACTCCTTGGGTGTCCTACAGAAGCACTACATATTCTTTTTTTTAAATCGACTGTTTTAAAAGTGGGGCAACAAACACTCTTACGCTCGCTACTGTACAACATTTCACCTAGAGCCAATGGCAATGTTGCCAAACTTAATGTAAAACTGAAATTTCATATAGAATTATAAAAATAAATTATTTTCTACCTACTTGTATTTATCCTTATACCTAAAGAGCGAGGAAATCCAGCCACAACACAATCAGTTTTTTTTTCTTTTCATGGGAACTCCTGGAAACACTTTATGTACACACAGTAATTGTGAAACAGAACCGATGGTTAGCTTTTGAAAATACAATAATACAGATTATACTACAGATTATTAGATTTTATTACACGCGAGAAATTTGACGTCCGAAGAAACGCGTCAATAAAAACAATATTCAAAGAATATTTATATACGGGCAAGATACACGCGTAAACCGAAAGAACAGAGCGGATCGCTGAGCGTGTGTTGGTGATCGACGAGACACGACGTATCCGGCCGCTGGTTGGTCTTGAACTAACAGACGCACGCGTGCGGCGCTATACGAAACTACTTCGCTCAGCCGATGTAAGGCGTCAAGAGGTCATTGGCATTTGACCTAGTGACGTACGTAGCTATTACTATTCCATATGTTTTTTCGGGTTGTTTAAAACATACTCCGTCGTAAATGTTCTTGAATTAATTGTACAAAAAGGTATTACAGAATGGAAAAGTGCTTGAATTATTTTATTTTGTCTAAAGAGTTTAAGGTGTACATATGACAACACCGGCCAGAATTCCTTGATTGCTTACATGTATCGCAGTGCCACACAGGTGTTTTTCTGGTTTGACGTCGGGTCACTTTTACCGCTGAATGAATTGAAAGCGACATTTAAGGCTATTTTTCTTCAATTTGTCTTTATCTCAGGAATTGCCGGTTTAAATACAAATAATACGTCATTTCCATAACACCCTGTATAGTTTGCACATTATAATAACAGGGGAATTACTGTAGTAGTTCGTACTGCTGGAGCATAAAAGTTTAACTGAGCTAATAAATCAGGAGCATTTATCATGTTATTAAGTATTTTATATACAAAAATTATGGCAGAAACATTTCTCCTACTTTCAAGTGTTTGGATGTTATGGACTTTCATTATATCTAATTTTGTAATATGTAATTGGTATACTCCTGATTCCGTATAGTGTATATACCTAAATGAGGGTAGTGTGACTGCGGCAGTGTTTTGTGACTTTTCAAAGGCGTTTGATTGCGTGAGCCACGAAGTACTGCTGCAGAAACTTTATCGCTACGGTTTTAGAGGGGTAGCGTACGATTGGTTCTCTTCCTATTTGTTGGGCAGGGAGCAGTTTGTACGCTGTGGTGATGAGAAGTCTGGTGTGATGGGTGTTGAACATGGAGTTCCTCAGGGATCAGTTCTTGGTCCTATTCTCTTTTTATTATACCTTAACGACCTTCCCACTATTGACATTCGAGGTCGTTTCACTATATTCGCGGATGACACTACCATCTTGTGGGTTGGCGAGGACTCGGACATGCTGGGGGGTGTCATTTCCGAGGATCTTCGACATATAAAGAGATGGTGCGATGCTAACCATCTCTGCTTGAACATTAATAAAACCAGTGTCATTTTTTTTAGGTCGGAGTTGCGGGAGGTTGACGTTGATGGTTTGCGTGTTAGGAATGAGGGTTGCGCTAAGTTCTTAGGTCTTTATATTGACTCTCAGATAAAGTTTAGAGAACATATAGTTTGTTTAAATAAAAAACTAGCGTCTGGCTGTTATGCCATTCGAGTAGTGAATAAGGAGTTGGGATCTTTTATGGCAAAGACAACCTATTTTGCGCTTATCGAGTCCCATTTGAGATACGGGGTTGCCTTTTGGGGTTTCTGCTGTCAAGGACTATTTAACTCCGTTTTTGTCTTACAAAAGAGAGCAATAAGGTACTTGTGCCGGGCGGGAACTAGGGATCATTGCAGGCCCTTGTTCTTGGAGCTGGGTATTTTGACATTACCATGTATCTTTATTTTGGATCCTTGGTCCACAAGAAATTTAAAAGTGTTGTACCTACCAATGTGCATAACACACGTCATGGGAATAGTTTGCCTCTTCCAATTCCAAGGAGTACAGTCGCCAAAAATTCTATCATTTATGAAAGCGTAAAGTTATATAATCACTTACCTGCTAGTTCAATTAACAACATTAAGGTATTTGGGAGAAGGGTAAAAAATATTTTGAGGTCGAAGGCCTATTACAATGTGAATGAGTTTGATGATGACGACTTCTAAGTCACAGTAGTTTTTATGTCTATGTTTTGTCTATGTTTATACTTATATTTTTTATATGCCTTCGGGCTTTGCAAATGAAAATTTATATTCTGATACAACGGAGTATATTTTGACTGATTGATTGAAGCATATTGTAAGTGCCTGTTTATATCGTTTTTCAATACTGGCTCGTCCGTCTTTTTTATTCTGTAAATTATTGCTTATTTGCCTTGTTTTAATTCTAAATTTATGTGATTTCGATTTGTTTAGATTATTTTTGATAGCCAGAGTGATTTTATTTTATATGTATTGTTTTACCATTTGTTTCTATATTTAGATTTTCTGTATTTGTAAACCAATACTACTTACTGTGTATACTACTCTACTTCTTCTTTTTTTTTGTTTATTTGATGTTTACTAATTAGTTTTTCCTGCTTTGTTAACAAGAACAACGATTTCTTATGACAATAAAGCATATTTTGATTTGATTTGATTACCTTAAGAATTTGTTTTGTATTTTCTCAATACTATATTTATGAATTCCATAACACGGACTCCATATTATAGAATAATATTCCAAAATGCTCCTCACATATTTTCATAAAATTGACACTGCATATTGTTTTAGGGCTATGCAAAAACGGCTGAGCAGCGACGGTGTGGCTACCGTACAACATTCTCCAACCATAATAAACGTATACGTATCATTTACTGAAATTTATAACGAATTTGTATATGATTTGTTACAACCACCTCCCCAACGTGGGCATCAAAAACGTAAATTAAAAATTGGAGGGTTACAAGATAACATTTATATTAAGGACCTGAAATACGTATATGTACGATCAGGTAAGAAATTTATAGATTATTTGATATACCGGGTAATGCATCGTTAAAAAGCACCAAAATTATATCAGCTGTACACGAATATTAAACAAGATCCAAAGAGAGGACTACATTGCTATTAACAATAAAAATTATATTATTATATTTTTCCTATAAAATGTACAGGTTAGCCAATAATCAGTGACCTCAAAAATGACATGAAATTTCCTATGTTCGATATCCTGTCGTCTAATACCAGTTTTCCATTCCATTCCATTCCATTTTCAATTTTCCAGTCGAACGGGCAGTGATAAATATCAAAATACGTTTTTAGGTTACCAATCATGCAGAGGCAATCGGTATAAAAAGTTTTTTAATATTGCATTGTGTTTGCCGGTCACTGTATACGTATAGTATGATGTAACATAAATACAGTGAGTCCCAGAAGAAATGTCTAAATTCATTTAAAATTCAGCGGTAAGTTTTTTCAAAAAACGCTCGTACCCGTCGATTTTGATTTTTTAATTTATTTTTTTTTGTGGTAATTTCATGTATACAGGGTAGCTCAAAAATAAGTTACGACCATCAACTTCATTTTTTCAAATGAAAACATATATTTTTTATTTCATTTTTGAATTTTGCATTGAATTCTAAGCATGTTTCATGTACCATGTACTCAACAGTTATTGAAAAAATTAGGATTGAACATATCATTTAGGGAATCCAACGATCTATCAAATCTTCTGGCAATATGGCATTTTGGGCTCCATAATAAGTAAGAGTGTACTGTCTCACTGTCACCGTTTATTTCCATAGAAACTGTATGACAATTTTATTTCAAATAAGTATAATTATTGTCAAGCGTAGTTTCAAAGTTGCGGTTTTCACAATAATGGTGAAGTTAACGGAACGGGAAAAAATTGAAATTCTATGCATGGTTGGGTTTGGTGATAAAACACGTACTCAAATAGAAACAGCCCAATTATTTAATGAAATCCATCCTGATCTTCCTCCCATATGTGAAAAGATGGTGAGTAGAATAGAGGCTAAGTTTAGAGAATTCGGTCATGTTAGAGATTTGCCTAAATCTGGTCGTCCTACTCGAGATGAAAATGAACAACTTGACGTTTTGCTTTCCTTGGAAGAAAATCCATGTACTCCCCTGTCGCACATTGGGGCCGATTTACACATGCCGAAATCTGTTGTTCATCGAGTAGTTCAAAAGCACAAATATCACCCATACAAAGTTATTCCAGTGCATGAGTTATTTGAAAATGATTTCGATACGCGAAGTGAGTTTTGCGGACGCATGCAAAACATGTGCAATCTAGATAATAATTTAGTAAAAAATATTATTTTTTCGGATGAAGCTACGTTCTATTTGAATGGTAATGTGAACAGACAAAATTGTCGATATTGGGCAACAGAAAATCCGCATTGGATGATAGAGGTTCACAGAATGCATAGAATTTCAATTTTTTTCCCGTTCCGTTAACTTCACCATTATTGTGAAAACCGCAACTTTCAAACTACGCTTGACAATAATTATACTTATTTGAAATAAAATCGTCATACAGTTTCTATGGAAATAAACGGTGACAGTGAGACAGTACACTCTTACTTATTATGGAGCCCAAAATGCCATATTGCCAGAAGATTTGGTAGATCGTTGGATTCCCTAAATGATATGTTCAATCCTAATTTTTTCAATAACTGTTGAGTTTATGTATAGGACATGGTACATGAAACATGCTTAGAATTCAATGCAAAATTCAAAAATGAAATAAAAAATATATGTTTTCATTTGAAAAAATAAAGTTGATGGTCGTAACTTATTTTTGAGCTACCCTGTATACATGAAATTACCACCAAAAAAAATAAATTAAAAAATCAAAATCGACGGGTACGAGCGTTTTTTGAAAAAACTTACCGCTGAATTTTAAATGAATTTAGACATTTCTTTTGGGACTCACTGTATAAAGAGATGCTCAATGTTGTTTTAGGTCTGGAGGCCTACCAAATTCTACAGTACGGCCTTAACAATCTTAAATACGCCGATACGGCTGTAAATATTCACTCTAGTAGATCACACTGCATCTTTACCATTCGACTGGTCCAAGGATGGGACGTCGATAATTCCATCATATCGACGTTCAACTTTTGCGACTTGGCCGGTTCCGAGAGGCTCAAAAAAACTTTAAACGTCGGAGATCGACTCAAGGAGTCAAACAATATCAACAGCTCGTTGATGGTGCTGGGAAGGTAACGTCGGATTTATACGATAAGTTGCGATTTGTTTAATTATATAATGGCTTTAACACTGTATGAACGACGAAATCGTTCTACTGAAACTTGACTAGAAACTAACCCTTTACAGTAAATCTACTATCTTTAGGTGTATCAGTGCGATTAGAGACGGTCAAAGCAGTAGCAAGGACAATACGATGGCTCCTTTCCGAGAGTCCAAACTAACTCAGCTTTTTCAAAGGGCCTTGATCGGGAAAGAAGATATCGTTATGATTGTAAGTAACTCGGAACTTAAACATCGTACCCAACATTTTTGCGTGGCATATTGTTAGTGCTATTGCGATACTTTTTCCCCCCGTTTGATCGAAGCTGTATGGGTTACCGTTAACGAGATTCCCATACATATCCTCTTTATCTTGGGCACATTTACACCCGCATTGCCATAAAAAGCCTCGTGAACTACAGGAAATTTGTAAGCAAACCCATATGACTAGTCGAGTCATGTAGGCCAATAATATGGCGTCGCATGTGCTATATAGGCCGGTATTAGACTATCAAATATATTTGACAAAGATCTTTTATAAAATATTTTGTAGCATTTCTTTGATAATATTTCTTTTATAAAAGTTTTTACTAGTATTACACTGTCAAAGAACTTTGACAATTTTTGAAGGAACTTGTCACGTTTTTACAATTAAAAATGAACGATAGACGTGCATTAGCTTGTCTAGCGTTAAGTGCTGCCGTGATTACAATGTGTTTAATATTAAAAAAGAAAAAAAAAGAGCCAGGCACCTTTGGGTAAGGCCCTTGGTGGCAAGACGTAATTTAAGGGGTATCCACCACAATCTCCTTCGGGAGTTACGAGTTGAAGGTATTAGGAGTTATAAAAACTATTTAAGAATGGACGACGAAACATTTAACTTTATTGTTTTAAAGATATCACCATTGATAGCCCGACAGAGAGTTGGTGCTCGGACGGTGAAATTGATTTCCTCAATGTTAATGGTTTTAAAATAGCAGATTATCGCAACAGAACAATCAATAAACATGGTGGAGTGTTAATTCTAGTTAAAAACTCTCTAATATTTAATAAAGTAGATGTCCACAATTTTTACATTGAATTAGTTTTTGAGTGTGCTTGCATTAGTATATCTGTAGGCAAAATAGAGGTATGTATTTTATGCATATATCGCTCACCACTAGCACCGGCAGATGATTTCTTTCATCAGCTTGAGCAGTGCCTGTCGTATCTTTGTGGGACGCATCCTCTTTGCAGACTAATTGTAGTTGGTGACTTTAACATTAATCTTTTTCATGATAACAATGACAAAAACGACCTTTTAGATATCCTTCATTCTTCTAATGTAACTCCCGTATTTAACGAAGCAACCAGGATTACTACCACATCTCGTACAGCCATAGATTATATTTGTACAAATTTTAATAATAGTCTCATTACCTCTATTGTGGCCGAAAACGGACTATCTGATCACAATTTTCAAGAAATTGAATTTGAATCTGGTAACGATATCTCAAACGAAACCTACTTGGCAAGATCTTTTTCTATAAAAAATAAAGTAACTTTCCTTAACTTTCTAAAGGCAGAAAATTGGTCAGAACTCTACAATGGAGGTAATGATATAAATAATGTTTTTTCTATCTTTATAAAGATTTTAGATTATTACTACAATAGTAGCTTTAAGTATATAAAAAAAACAAAGTCTGATTTTAACTGTAAACAATGGTTAACATTAGGTTTAAGAATATCATCCAAAAACTTAAAAAAACTGCATGCAAAAGTAAAAAGTGGCCTAATCACATTGGATTTTTATAAGAGATATAGAGCAATTTATAGGAGATTGTTAAGAGCGGCCAAAAGTAAATATTATGACAACAAAATTATTTATTCTAATAATAAATCAAAAACGGTCTGGAATCTGATAAATAACACAATGAAAAACAATCAAAAAAATAAAACTAAATATATTGTAAAGGACGGTATAAATTATACAAACCCAGAGCACATAGCTGAAGAATTCAACTCATATTTTGCCAACATGCCAAAAAAATTACGTGACAAACAACCAGCTCTTCACAATGTTACTGACCAAGAAAAAATATTGAACTTCTCTAATGACAAATCAATTTACTTGTTTAAGGTGACTGAAAGTGAGATGAACGAATCAATACACGATATGAAAAACACTAATTCATGTGGCCATGATGAATTTTCATCCTCTATCATAAAGTTCTGCAGTAAACAGTTATGTAATCCTTTAACACACTTGTTAAATTTATGTTTTCTTGGAGGGGTTTTTCCCAATTTTCTCAAAATTTCGAAAATCATTTGCTTATTTAAAAAAGGGGATTCCAGGGACATTATAAATTATCGCCCGATTTCACTTTTGTCCATATTTTCAAAGATATTTGAGAAGATAATTTTAAAACGCATAGTTAACTTTCTGGAAGCCTCTAACATATTATCACCTACGCAACATGGTTTTCGCAATAAAAAGTCAACAACTACAGCATTATGCTCTATTCTGGATACCATATATAAAAGTCTAGATGCAAGTAACAAGGTTATGGCGCTGTTTGTCGACTTATCCAAGGCATTTGACTGTGTAGATCAGGATCTCTTACTAAAAAAGGTATATCATTACGGCATTCGTGGAAACTGTCATGACTTGTTAACAGCATATTTAAAAAACCGCAAACAATTTGTTCTCTTTGAGAAGTCTAAATCTGAGCAGCTGGATGTCTTTTTTGGCGTTCCACAGGGCAGTGTTCTAGGCCCTTTACTATTTTTAATGTATACAAATGATTTATCTGCGTATTTGTCGGCATATCACTGTGAATTTGCGGATGACATAACAGTTCTGTCAGCCGAGTCATATGAAATGGAAATGAAAAATAACTTGCAAAATAATCTTAATCTACTATCCCATTATTTCAACTTAAACAGACTTACGCTAAATCAAAGCAAAACATACACCTTGCAATTTCTCCCAATAAATGCAAACTACAAAAAAAGTCACTTAATTAAACTAAATAATAAATCAATTGAACAAGTAACGTCTTTTAAACTGTTGGGTATTCACATTGATATGTCACTAAATTGGAAAGAGCATGTTAACTATACATGTAAAAGATGCTCAAGCCAATGTTTTGCACTGGGTCGCCTGAAACAATTTCTAACCAAGAAAGTCGTAAAAATGTTTTACTTTTCATGTTTTGAATCCATAATCAGATATGGCATCGTTCTCTGGGGTGGAGCCTCAGCTGCTATCAGAGTATTTCGAATGCAAAAACGAGCTGTTAGAGCCATGTTTGGCCTTGGATATCGCCAATCATGTAAAGATACTTTTAAAAATGAATTAATATTGACATTGCCCTCGTTATATATTTTTGAAATTCTCAAATTTGTAAAACAAAATATACATATGTTTAGAACACAAAATTTCCACCATGAATATAATACAAGATTTGGCACTAACCTACAACATGATCTTCATCGCCTAGAATTGTATAAATTAAACCCCTATTATATGGGTACTATTATGTTTAATAAAATCCCAAATAACATGAGAGAGCTTAGCAACAACAAATTTTATACTACTTTAAAAGGTACATTACTAAATAATGCTTTCTACAGTATTGATGAATTTCTGAACTACACTTTTTAATCTTATTATCTTATCAATATTGCTACTATTTATCTCTCTTAGTTCTTAGTTGTTTTAGCTTTTAGGATCTCTATGACCTGTCCTATATCCTTTATTGTGATCTTTGGATTAATAAATGCATTTCATTTCATTTCATTTCATTTAAGGAATTGTATCAGCGTTGAGGAACGCCTTATGGTTACCCTTCGGTTTATGGCAACAGGAGAGAGTTATGCTAGTTTACAGTACAGCAGTCGCATACCACAATGTATCCTTTCAGGCATAATCCCAGAAACTTGCAAGGCAAAAATGAAAATAAATAAATAAACATATCCAGTCTTTTATTTCGGTTTTTGTCATCCGGGTGTTGATGGTTGTACAATATTTGGAACCTTTCATACTCCGAAATTAGCAATTTTGTTGTTGAAATGCACCAGACAAACGTATTTTCCGCCATGGTATTATATACCAATACCAGTCGCAGTCAATGTCAAATTTATGCCTTATTGTCAGAAAATGAGGTTACTACCGTTACCAATCAACTATAAAATCTTTTATCAAAGATAATCGTCTGTTGTTATCTTTTATAAAATATCTTTTATAAAATAAATATTTTATAAAAGAACTGATATTACACTTCAAATATTTTATAAAATTTCTTTTATAAAATATCTTTGTCAAATATATTTGATAGTCTAATACCGGCCTAAGGGTGAAATTTTATTTGTATTAATAAAATTAATTTATTATTAGTAAAATTTATAAAATATTTGAAGTGTAATATCAGTTCTTTTATAAAATATTTATTTTATCAAAGATATTTTATAAAAGATAACAACAGACGATTATCTTTGATAAAAGATTTTATAGTTGATTGGTAACGGCAGTAACCTCATTTTCTGACAATAAGGCATACATTTGACATTGACTGCGACTGGTATTGGTATATAATACCATGGCGGAAAATGAGTTTCTCTGGTGCATTTCAACAACAAAATTGCTAATTTCGGAGTATGAAAGGTTCGAAATATTGTACAACCATCAACACCCGGATTACAAAAACCGAAATAAAAGACTGGATATATTTATTTATTTATTTTCATTTTTTGCCTTGCAAGTTTCTGGGATTATGCCTGAAAGGGACATTGAGGTATGCGACTGCTGTACTGTAAACTAGCATAACTCTCTCCTGTTGCCATAAACCGAAGGGTAACCATAAGGCGTTCCTCAACGCTGATACAATTCCTTAAATGTGTATTCTGTCGGGATATCAATGGTGTTATCTTTATAACAATAAAGTTAAATGTGTCCTCGTCTATTCTTAAATAGTTTTTATAACTCCTAATACCTTTAACTCGTAACTTCCGAAGGATATTGTGGTGGACACCCCTTAAATTACGTCTTGCCACCCAGGGCCTTACCCAAAGGTGCCTGGCTCTTTTTTTATGTTTTTTAATACTAAACACATTGTAATCACAGCAGCACTTAACGCTAGACAATGCACGTCTATCGTTCATTTTTAATTGTAAAAACGTGACAAGTTCCTTCAAAAATTGTCAAAGTTCTTTGACAGTGTAATACTAGTAAAAACTTTTATAAAAGAAATATTATCAAAGAAATGCTACAAAATATTTTATAAAAGATCTTTGTCAAATATATTTGATAGTCTAATACCGGCCTTATCTTTTATAAAATATCTTTTATAAAATATCTTTGTCAAATATATTTGATAGTCTAATACCGGCCTAGAAACAGAAAAAATAGTGTATAGTATAGTACTGTAGGCTTTTCCAGTAGTTAGAGAGACGGTGACAATAGGGGGTCCGTGAAGTGGAATATCAGTAATTTGGTTTTTCGTGGAGTTTAGGCCCCCCCTCTACAACTTTGATATCTGATGAAATGCCGCAGAGCGTTGCTGAGAGGCGCTGTACCCCTTTACATAGTAAATTCTCATTAAATTCAAAATTATATCGAGCCATGTATGAAAATGAATTTACAGCATCTGCGTGACCCCAAAATCACGGGAAACACATTTTCTGACAAGTCAACCCTTGCATATACTTTTCCGAGCGTGTCAAAAAATATGAATTGAAAAGGCTCAAGTGACATGGGTCCAAGTGGGCTTAATCGATTGGTATTCACATGGAGATCACTCGCAAACAGTTTTCTGAATATTGCGAAATATTTTTATATATTTTCCCGTCACACAACTGAACGATACCTGCCTTCCGGTATCTCTGCGTAATATTGTCAGAATTCCGCCTAGCTAGGTGCGATTCTTCTGAAATTTTTTTTTACACAATATTTGGTTGTCAAGGAATGCAGGGTGACAATTTTCTGGCATGGATCGTTTTCCGAATTTCCTCCGAGGAGATTTTTAAAAAGTTCCGTAATGAAATGGCGAGACCTGGAACGACAAAAATTTTTTCACATAATCTTTAACATATAATGTTCCATTCTAGAAAGTTTCAACTTCAAATTCACTTTTTTCTTTTTTTTTTTAATTTTAATTTTTTTTGACACGCTCGGAAAAGTATATGCAAGGATTGACTTGTCAGAAAATGTTTCCCGTGACTTTGGGGTCACGCGAATGCTGTAAATTCATGGCTCGATATAATTTTGAATTGATTGAGAATTTCCTTCTAAAGCGGTACAGCGCCTCTCAGCAACGCTCTACGGCATTACATCAGATATAAAAGTTGTAGAGGGGGACCTAAACTCCACGAAGAACCAAATTCCGGATATTCCACTTCACGGACCCCCTATTGTCACCGTCTCTCCAACTACAGGATACCAAAGGCGTCACCAATTTAAATATAATAAACAATTAATAGCGCCCTTTATATTGCATTGAATTATTTCATTTTTAGATAAATATTAATCCCAGCCCAGACGTGTATGACGAATCTCAGCATACCTTGAACTTCGCGGGAATCGCAAAAGAAATTGTTATAGAAGAGGCCCCGCCGAGGGTACTCAAACCCAATAGATTTTCCAATTGTTTTGCGCCAGAAGATTTGATGCCTTACGTTAAGGAGGACGAGACGTAAGTAATATCTTTTCAGTTGCTTAACCGTAACATTTTCACGATTAGCCCGAAGCAATTAAAGAAAATAATCTTAAAGGAAACTTAACTAAAACTAAGTGATAAAATAATCATATTTTATAACAACTAATGATAACTTCCATTGTGATATTTAAATGGAAATATCTCGAAAACGGTTAGACATATTAAGATAGAGCCAAGTAAGTACAGTACAACTTCGATAGTCCGGGCAGATATCGTTCCGGCATATGTCCGGACTATCGAGGTGTCCGGATTACTGGAGTTACTTAAAAAAAATTATTTTGAAAATGAAAACAACTCAGAATTTGTCAAAACCGTAGTGTTTATTCTAAAATCGAATACCTACATATTCTTATAAAATAGAACGAAAATATACAAAATCTCAAAAAAGAATTTCTACATACATACGTACATACATACACATGTATGTCCCTAACATAATATGCACATAATACATATATGTACATAACGTGTGTAATTAATCTGCGGAAAAATCTACCTTTTTAAAAAATAGTTCTCTATTTTAGTTTGAATCACTTTTGATGTAACTACATCAATTGCTTTTTCCTTGAGCCTTTTCAGGAGCAATATATCTTCCATGGGAAGATTGTTCTCTTCAGCCCACCTGATAGTTAATGAGAATGCGTTGACAGCGTGTGAATGTTTCACTCTCTCTATATTTACATCATCATCTGATTCAGAAGGTCCTTCTACATTTTCAATATTGCTCCCTAATGCATCTTGGATAAGCTCTTCTTCAGTTAAATCAATGACATATTCTTTTTCTCCCACAGCCCATTTCGTAATGTCCTCACTGTTTATACTATTATCTGGATCAATGATCCTTAAAGATTCGGTAATTTTTTTCAAATCTTCTTGACATATTGGACAAAGTTTCTTTTGAAGCTCTGAGAGTGTAATATTTTCGTCATCGGATTCTTCTCGTTCCGTAATTTCAGGCCACAATGGTGTCCAACTTTTTTTAATATTTTTTGAAGTTATGGTCCTCCAGGATTGATCAAGATTGTTCACTGCATCTTTTAAATTAAACTGCTTCAAAATGGTTATAATCTCTTCACCCTCATGTAAAATAATATTATTAAGAAGGCGTTTCCTATAGGACACCTTTATATTTTGAATGAGATTCTGATCCATAGGCTGTAAAATTGCAGTACAGTTCGGTGGCAAAAACATAATTCTGAAGTTTGGATCGGTATTTACTTCCTCTACAGATGGATGTGATGGTGCATTGTCTATTAGTAACAGAGCTTTAAGCGGCTTGTTAACCGTTGTTAAAAATTTTTTGACTTCAGGTATGAAACATCTTTTGAACCATTCCATAAATAATGGTCTCGTCATCCATCCTTTGGTAGACGCCTTGTATACGACTGGTAGTGAACTCTCATTTTTAAATGCTCGTGGATTTGCCGCTTTCCCCAAGACTAACAGTGGTAACTTATGGGATCCCGCCGCGTTACAACATGGCATAAATGTTAAACGATCTTTTGATATTTTTCGACCTGGTGCTGATTTTTCATCTTGATGAACCCAAGTGGTATCAGGTAGAGTTCTCCAAAAAATTGCCGACTCATCAGCATTATACACTTGTTCGCTGCATAATTCCATATCTTCAACAACAGATCGAAATGTTTCTTGAAACGGTTGTACAGCGGCAACATCACTAGAAAGTTTTTCGCCGCAGACTTTCAAGAAACGAACTCCGTGCCTTAGCTTGAATTTATCCAGCCACCCAGAACTTGCTAAAAAATCCGTTTTCCCTGTTATTCATTCGTACAAGTTTTTAGCTTTTGCTCGTAAAATTTCTGATGAAATAGGTACATGCGCACTGCGTTGTTGTAGAAACCAATTATACAATGCGACTTCAACTTCAGGATGCTCTGCTTTTCTAATAACTTTCCTTTTGCCTGCAAAGATACACCGAATAAAGTAAATTCGTTAAATAGTATTTATATTTATTGGTATTCCTACCTGTCCCCTGAAATGATTTTGATATAAAAGTCCTAATTTTGTGCTTGTTCTTCTTTATATCAAAAACTGTAGATTTTGGAACAAGAAACTTCTTTGCAATTTGACGTGTACTTTTCCCCTCATCAAGGCAATCTAATATTTTAGATTTTTCTGCTAGTGTAAGTGTTTTATGTACTCTTTTGCTTGGAGCCATTATGTGCGTCTAACAAACTTAAAAACCAAATGCAGAATGATAGACGCCGCTCGCGGTACTCGCAAAAGTTAAAGTAAGTAATTTCTGCCTGTTCAGACAGGAAAATTTTTGTTCTGTAGCGTTTTAAGTATATAATATTTCGTGTCCGGATTACAGAGGCGAAATCCACAAAATGCCCGAATAAAAAAAGAGTGCCCGGATTACTGGAGTGTCCGGGCTAGCGAGTGTCCGGACTATCGAAGTTGTACTGTATACCTTTTTAGTTTAGAAGGGGAATCCCTTCTTTGAGAATCTTGGATTAAAAATACTTAATAGCAGATAAGAAAAAATTCGTAAATTTATTAAACTCAGTGCATGTAACTAGCGCCCTAAAATGTGAAACTTAAAGATTTCTAAAAATTCTTATTTCTTAGTTCTTACGACCCTGTTTAAACATATCTTTTAATGTGACATCCTGTATATTAACTGATTTTCCAATTTGAATTCCAATTGTTATATTAGCGTCTAAAATAATATCTTCTTCATCGGACTCGACGTCGAGAGACAAACTGATCGACAGGCAAGACAATGAGCGAGGGCGATGATCGGCGCTCCGTTGTGGACATACAGGTCGACAACTTTATCTGTAGCTACAAAAGGAATGCGGGCAAGAAAGTTTCTTGGGTTAACAATGTTGTCACATATATTAAATTTTAATTTAATGACATGTTACCAAGTAAACCCTAAAATTAAATTTACCCATTTAAAGTAAATTGTCATAAGTATATAAGAAACTAATATGCTATTATAGTTTCAATGTTCTTAAAACTTTCTTTTCATACTATTTGTTTTAATATTTAAATGCAAAATAAAATATTTTTTTATTAAAGTACTTATAATCGAAAAATAGGGCAACATGGTGCAGTATCAACGGTAACCATGGGTAACCGGTGGCTAGAGCTAATTTGATAGGTTATATCCCAGACCGAGGATGTGACACGCGTCTGGTGGCACGCCTATTGTGCCGGCGAAGTTATTCGGCGATGTCCAATATGCTTCATCCAGTTGCGTAGTGATAGGGTTTGTTTTAAAACTGTGATAATGAATGAATATACCCTGGTAAAACCCTTCATAGTCAAACACGTGAAGTGATTGCCAATGTGTACAGGGTGTGTGAAGAGGAATCACAAATTAATACATTTAAATTGCCACTTAAGCGAAAGCTAGAAAGGGTCGCAATGTATACTAGAGTAAGCGTGGGTGCAGTAAAAAACATTCACAAAGAAGATACTGAAAGGAAAGAAAATAACCCGGATCAATTGTTGTCATCTACTGTCAAAAACAGGGCCCGTCTCTCTGCTGTCGGAAAAATCGAAGGCTTCGACTTTGGCATTGTTAGGAGAACAATACAAAAGTTTTATTTGGAACTAAAAGTGGTTCCAACCTTAAAAAAGTTGCTATAACAGCTGAGAAGTGACATAAACTCTCCGTTTTCCCGTGAAACTTTGAAGTGCATGTTGAAATCAAATGGATTTTATTGGCGAGAATGCCAAAATAAGCGAAACACATTAATGGAAAGGCCTAATATATTGCACTGGTGATACAAATATATTCATGCCATGAAAAAATATATATTATTACATTATTAAGATAATAATAGCACGCCCATGACCCGGCCATGTTTTAAAAGATATTGCTTCCCCCTTACCGATACCGCGTATCTATAAACTCGTCAAACAATCATGGCTTTTTTTCGAAAATAAACTCTGTTTCTCTATGGCCCATAAGTTATGGAACACCCTGTATATAAAAAAAGTTTCATTTTGTAGGGAAGAAGAGTTGCGAGAACTTCGCAACGAAAGGGCCGATTTAATCTTGGAATTATCGGAACTGAGACAGGACCGGGAGGAAACCCTGGAGGCCGAAAGAGAGCATTTGAGAAAAGTAAGTTTAATACACTAAGGAACGATAGTTCAAGTCCCCTTACGGTATAGAATGACGTAAGTCATCCTTAACACAAGTTTGACATTATATTAAAGTTATTTTTAACTCATCTAAAGGAATAGATCTTTAAGGACATAGTTTTTTTCAGGTTTGCCTTAACGTTAAGGCTCCCTTAGTTGAGATCTAAATGCCGATAGGCTTTTAGATCAAAATTAAAGGGAACATATTGTCAAACTTGTGTTAAGGATGACTTAGTTATTCTGTACCTTCAGGTGACTGAAATATCGGTCCTAACTTAAGGTAACATGCAAAATATCGGCCGAATCGGATAATAGGTCGTTCCTTTTTTAGCTTTTTGGGGAAATAATTCATATGAAAGATGCTCAAATAAAGAAATTGGAGAAACAAAACAAGAAACTGTTTGAAGAAAAAGAACAGGCACAGCAAGTGATTGTATTAAGCGATGATGACGACGAGGAATGCGAGATAGTGTCCAATTTAAGGAACGAAAACCGGAAGTTTAAAACGGAAGTTTACAATTTTAAGGAACAAATAAGGTAAAATATAAATTTACTTGTAACTCCGAATGTAGAAGTGATAAAAACACGAGGTTGCAATATGCACGCTATTAATTTTTGGATATTTGTTCATGCTATTCGATAAAATCATGTAATGTTGTGAATTATTGTGAATAAAATTGAAAAACTGCATCACTTTCTCTCAAAATTTCTTCTCTTCTTTTAAAAAGCAGATAATGACGTGAACCAAAAAACATTGTGTTAAGAAAAGATCACACTTCAAAAGAAAACATAATGAAGCTAAATTGTATGGCCTCACAGGGAAATTATGGGTGTTGTCCGATTGTACCGGGTGTCCCACTAAGAATGGCTCTCGGCCGTATCTCTAAAAGTGTTAGTCGTATGGCTTGCGGAAAAATTTTTTAATATGAAAAGTGATCATAAGAAATTGCTGGAAATTATTTTCAAGTTTCTCAGTCGAGCGCTAGAGGGCGCAACCGTAACGGTAAATCCGTAAAGCTTAGTTTTTCAAAAGTTGCCGCATTAAGGTATATTGAAAATAGCATTTTCGTATACTTTAAGGTTTTATGAAGAAAATTTACTTATAACATATTTTTGTCACTTTTAAAATAAAGTGGTGGGGGAAGGTTGAACATTATTTTAAATAAATGCCTACAACTCCGGGTTCGCTCAACAGAATTTAGTGAACTTTGTTTTGTTAAAAAGTGGTTCCCTTACTCTATACTTTACTGTATAAACTATGACAATATGACTTTTAAAGTAGGCGCTAGAGGGAGCTATTTTACAACTTAACAAACATTGCGCATTTTTTCAAAAATTTTAAATACAACAGTATATTTAATTTTACTTCATCACAAAGATCAATAAAAGCCTAAAGAACTGGCGAAAACCACAACTTGATATCTTTTTTCAAACCGGAGATATTAACAAGAACAAAAATAAACACGGAAAAATATGATTATATTTAAGTTTCAACGGTACAGGTGTTTTCAAAAGTCAAATAGGCCTTGGAAAAACAAAATCTAATTTAAAATTAGGTGCTTTCACGTCAAAGTTTTTATTTGACTTCTGAAAAAACCTGTACCCTTGAAACTTAAATATAATCATATTTTTCCGTGTTTATTTTTGTTCTTGTTAATATCTCCGGTTTGAAAAAAGATATCAAGTTGTGGTTTTCGCCAGTTTTTTAGGCTTTTATTAATCTTTGTGATGAAGTAAAATTAAATATACTGTTGTATTTAAAATTTTTGAAAAAATGCGCAATGTTTGTTAAGTTGTAAAATAGCTCCCTCTAGCGCCTACTTTAAAAGTCATATTGTCATAGTTTATACAGTAAAGTATAGAGTAAGGGAACCTCTTTAGTTCGCTAAATTCTGTTGAGCCAACCCGGAGTTTAAAATAATGTTCAACCTTCCCCCACCACTTTATTTTAAAAGTGACAAAAATATGTTATAAGTAAATTTTCTTCATAAAACCTTAAAGTATACGAAAATGCTATTTTCAATATACCTTAACGCGGCAACTTTTGAAAAAACTAAGCTTTACGGATTTACCGTTACGGTTGCGCCCTCTAGCGCTCGACTGAGAAACTTGAAAATAATTTCCAGCAATTTCTTATGATCACTTTTCATATTAAAAATTTTTTCCGCAAGCCATACGACTAACACTTTCAGAGATACGGCCGAGAGCCATTCTTAGTGGGACACCCGGTACTAAAAAATGCCCGTGGAAAAAGTTGTTTGTATTCCACGGGTATTTTTCAGTACAAGACGGAGAAAAAGAATATTTCCGGGATAAAACTTGATTTTCGCACGGTTCCGATTTTGTCTTTCTCATGGTGATTTTTGTCGAAGCATGGGCCCGAATAAAAAAAAATTTCGGACAAAAGATGTTTACTTTTGGTCGGAGACCACGATACGTCAATAAAAAATATGGGGTTCCATTTGAAAATCTTAACTTACCCCCGCACCCGGGGGTGGTTTAAATTGCAAACTATTCCTCCTTCAAAACCAAACAACTTTTTCCCCAGACATTTTCCGCTGCAATGCGATGCACCGGAGTTATTCCGGGGTACCGACCTTTTTTCAACACCCTATATATTTCCGTTCCCAGTTTTGTGATTTTGCTGTCCTAGTTTTTTATCGGCACGATGGTACATTGTAAAAAAAATGTCGGAAGATTCTAAAATGTCGAGGGTAAAAGGTGTGCGGTTTGAAAAGAATGACGCATAGGCAAATTAACGGATATTGTAAAATCTTACCAATTAGTAATCTTTGTTTTAGCGTATAAATTGTAAACCTGTTATATACATATGTTTTAGTGCGTTAATGACCGAAAACAAAAAATTAACAGAAGACCTACACGAGGTCCAACAAACAATCGAGGAGGCCAAGACCGATTTTAAAGCTATCGTAAACGAGAACAATGAATTACGAAAAAAAAACCAAGACTTGAGAAAAGAAAAAGTTATCCTCCAAGACCAGCTTGAAACCATAGAAATGGAAGTTCAAGATTTGCGAGCTTCAAACAACATCAATAGGGAAAACTTTGAAATTCTCGAAGAGGAAAAGATAGAGAGAACCCTATTGGAGGAATCCAATCGCAATCATGAAGCGTCAATGGTGAGTACAGTAAAATTAGGTTTCTTTGGGTTTGATGGATATTGACCAATCCAACGACCTGTCAAATAAAATTTTTAGGTTATCTGGTGGGCAAACCAAGGTCGTGTCCATATGTTTACTGTTAAGCTCGTAGCGTTTTTGGAGCGTTTTACTGTGATTGTGTGGTCTTTTGTTAACAAATTTATTATTAGAATAGATTCATTTAAGTGTATATAAGAAGTATTTGTGGAAGAAAAATGCCGACAACGTGTATTGTGGAAGCCGTCGTGATCGCGACCATTTCCTTAGTTTCATTTGATTCGCAATAAAAAAGACTATTCATTACCCACAAATAAACGATTTATCAAAGAAAAGGCGGGATATGTGATTAATAGAGCAGCTATCAAGAGGAAAGATCTTACAGAATCAATTTTAAGAAACCAGAGAGTGTGTAGTTAGCTATTCAAATGGCCCTACTCGAAGAGAACTTTAAAATATTTTTACATATCACTTTATCTACTTAAGTTTTATAATAATTAAAAATATACTTACATAGTTTTAAAACATATATTTTGAATCTTGTAGAACATATAGTACATACAATTTGTAAATAAACCCATTTTGATAATACGTATTTTTAAAAACAATTCATGTTAAATAAGGATATTTAGTATAAGTACTTATATTTAAATGTTTGATACGCACTGAATTATATATACAGTGTGTCCACTGATTGACTATCGAAGAGGGAAAACTTTTTTATTTGTGGGTTTATGAAAAAAAGTTATTTTTCATAAAAACTCCTGCTTGTTCTCCAACGACCAAAAAGTATATTATTTTTTCAAATTTATATACCGGGTGTTCAGAATTTAGAAAAATATGAAAAAAGCTAAGAACAAAGTACCCTTATGTGTAAAGATAGGATAAAAACTAATTAGTAAAAGTTGTTGTGGTTGAGAACCTACGTCTCATTACCAAGTTTTGACTTATTAGCTAAATGTACAGAGACAGGCAAAAAATTCCAACTCATAAAATATGATTTGCTTTAAATTAACGCATTTTACAAATTAGTTAATCTTTAGAACGTATTTCTTTGTATAATATTTATCTTTATACGAGGAATAGTCGAAAACGGCTAAGTAACTACCCATGTTATTAAAAAATCAATACGTTTTAAAATAAAACCGTGCACTATTCATAATTAAACGAATTTATTAGAGAACGAATGAAGAGTAAAAAATTGTAACAAGTATAACAAATGTAAGTGAAAAAAGGCAGGTTATCAGCAAAAAAAAACTATTCAAAGGTTTCTCCACCAACCTCCTCGCATCGTTGGACTTTCTTAATAAATGCTTTATAAGCATTTCGTATCTCTTGCAAAGGGATAGCCTGAATCGCTTCTCTAATTCTAATTTTTAAATTGTCAAGATCAGGTTCCAAATGAGATGCATACACTTTCTGGGTAAGGTAGCCCCATAAGTAAAAATCCATTATTGTAAGGTCGGGACTTCTTGGCGGCCAAGGGATTGGTCCATATCTCCCAATCCAGCGCTCCGGAAATTGTCGATTCAACCATTCCCGCACAATAACAGTGGAATGACCATCTTGTTGAAAATATGCAGTTTGCCTGTCAATAAGTGGCATATTATTTAAATAATGAAAAAAAATTGAATTTAGCATTTCTAAATAACTATGCTGATTCATATTTGCTTCAAAGAAGTACGGTCCAATTATTCCGTTGTACGTAACTGCACACCAAACGTTAACTTTCTTGGAGTACTGTCTTCTGCAATGAATTCGAAAATGGGGATTCTCAGTTGACCAGTAACGTACATTTTGGGAACTAACCACTCCATTAGTTGAGAAAGTAGCTTCATCGGAAAAAATAATATTATGAAAAAAGTTTCTATTTTGTAAGTATTTCTGACCAACCCATAAGCAAAAATCAAGTCTTTTTGCATCATCATTTGCTTCTAGAGTATGAACAAATTTAGGTTTATATGGCCTGACTTTATTAGCTTTAAAAATTATTTGCAAATATGATTTACTAATGTTTCCAATATGGGATGCTCTAATCCTTAGGGATGTTTTGGGAAAATGCCGAACGGAATCCAGCGCAAGAGTTGCCCCAACATTTTCTTCTTCATTGATAGGAGTCTTCTTCTTTTTAATATTTAAAACGCTTCCTGTTCTTCTAAATTTTGAAACAATAGATTTAACTGATATTCGGTTAACGGTAATATTTGGCCATTTCTCGTTAAACATTCTTGTGACATACGAGTATGAGATATTTTCCCCTAAACCATAACATTGGACAATAAATACTTTTTGTTCTAACGTTAGCATTTTTTTTCACTGTCATAAATTAAGCAATATGACATTGACAACATTTTTATTTGTTTGTTCATTTGTTAAATACGTCGCTCCGCGATGTGTTTTCAACGCCGTCTTGTCGGTAAAATGTACGTCCATTGTCATCGCAACGTATACTATAAAGTTTTTACAAAGAAATACGTTCTAAAGATTAACTAATTTGTAAAATGCGTTAATTTAAAGCAAATCATATTTTATGAGTTGGAATTTTTTGCCTGTCTCTGTACATTTAGCTAATAAGTCAAAACTTGGTAATGAGACGTAGGTTCTCAACCACAACAGCTTTTACTAATTAGTTTTTATCCTATCTTTACACATAAGGGTACTTTGTTCTTAGCTTTTTTCATATTTTTCTAAATTCTGAACACCCGGTATATAAATTTGAAAAAATAATATACTT
Source organism: Barypeithes pellucidus (assembly GCA_963991005.1). Classification (NCBI taxonomy): domain Eukaryota; kingdom Metazoa; phylum Arthropoda; class Insecta; order Coleoptera; family Curculionidae; genus Barypeithes; species Barypeithes pellucidus. Next base: position 76,025,072 of record OZ022558.1, read on the forward strand.
TTTGGTCGTTGGAGAACAAGCAGGAGTTTTTATGAAAAATAACTTTTTTTCATAAACCCACAAATAAAAAAGTTTTCCCTCTTCGATAGTCAATCAGTGGACACACTGTATAAATAAAACAATACATTTAATATAAATAATATATTTACCAAATGGAAAATATGGAAACAAATTATTATTAAATAAAAATAAGTAAGCAAGGTTTTCTGTTCATATTTGAATAAATTTACCATCCCTTCTTTGAACACTGAAGGTAAAGCTACCTCTGTCTTAACGAACAAGAAACTGTGCCGAAGTTCATATTTGTAATTGGGATAATGGGCAGTTCCGTGGACAATAACGGCAGGTACATCGGTACAAAAAATCATACCTTTATTTCTGTTGATATAGGTATTCCACAGCAAAAATTGGTTTAGCACTGGCTTTTTGTGAATGCTTCACCTGAAAAAGAATATTATATACATTAAGTAACATAAAGTATTGCATTCCGAAAATTGAGTGACACACTGCTCATGTGAATAAAACCTATGTGTTAAGGCTACAAATATCGAAATACGAGATGATAGGCCACTGGTAGAATCCCATTAATGGTGTAGTCCAAATCAACAACTGCCATGGTAAAAAGATTCAAATCCTTTATTAATTTCAGCTTCATTACAAATCTAAAACAAATTATAATTTTATATCATTTGAATATGATATTCAAGAATAGAATTTTACTATTTAAATGAGAAAAATGCTCATGAATCTTAAATTGAAAGTATAATCAAAATGTAAACAAACATACCTCTGGTCTACGTCTGAGCATTATTGCAATAATTTCTTCAAATATGAACTCTGCATGATAAAACACACTGGTGCGTTTTCACAATTAAATGGTCTTAACAGAACCAGCCAGAACCAGCAAATATTTAGAATTTAGATGGTTTAAAACTCCCAAGAAAGGTAATAAACCTATCTAAATCAATGCAAACAATGGGTTTGTTTGCCCACCAAGGAAATTTTGACAGATGAAAAGTCACGTGGTTTGGATTGCCTAATTATCTGTTGTACAGGCCATTTTTGTGGTTATACGACAATGGCCACGAGCTTATTTTGAAGACCAACAGACAGTTGCGAGTGTGACAAACATAATAACCCGATAAATCGTGTCTTACGATTCCTTGTTAGAGATAAGACTTCTCTAGTGCTGTAATGACATTAACGCTGGTCGTATAAAGACTGATTTACAAACGTTTTAACTTTTTTAGAGTTCGAAAGTCGAGTCTCCCGCATCCGCGTCTTGATGTCACTAGGCCTTAAAGACTGAAAATATTAGACTATACGTAATGTGTAGTAAGCCAAAGAAGACTGGAGATTTAGTGCCGTTGCACACGATCGTTAATTTCAAATTGTGCGCCGGTACGCGCGGCGGCGAAATGCATTGTTTTAAACGCTCGAGTGTACGTACAAGAGACGTTCTCATCAAAGTTTGTAGTTTAAATTGTGAGGAATGAAAAAATGACATTATTTTTAGATGTTTGTTTATTTTAATTTACTTGTGTATGTATATAGGGTGTCCCAAAATTAATAGTACACAGTAAAACTGCAGAATATTTTGGTAAAACTATTGCGATTTGACCGAACTTTCTTAGTTAATTAATAATAACCGAGATTGTATTGTCTAATTTCCTAATTAATTCACTTATTAACCAATATTTTTGCATTTTTGGGTCGAGAAATTTGAATCTGTTAACGATTCTGATGTAGATGGTACATAGAAACAAGTGTAGCTTTTTTTCGTTTTAGTGTATTTATGTTTTTATTAAAAATATGAATTTTCTCATGACTTTCTCATTTTTGAGCCGCAGCGAGCGCTCTACAATTTACATCAGAATTATTAACAGATTCAAATTTTTCGCCCCAAACCCGAACAAACTAGGATCATAAAATTTAATGCCAAAATATCGGTTAAAATAAGTAAATTAATTAGGAAATTAGAAAATAAAATTTTGACTTGGACACGCTGTATCTCGGTTATTATCAACTGTTTAACTAAGAAAGTTTGTTATTTTTACCCAAAGAATCTGCAGTTTTACTGTGTACTATTAGTTTTGGGACAACCTGTATACCAGTAATAATTTATTTATTAAAAAAAGCGTACAAATACGCATAAACTGTATTTTTTTGTACACGGCGTCATGCAAAAAATAGGAAAAATGAAAAATATGTATCATACCCCACCCCTACCCAATTCACACGGATCGCTTAAATTTTTTTCCCTGGTAACTTTCATAATAACATGAAAAAGTCGTACCTCCTAGCACTCAAATTTGTACAGGGTGTCGCATTTTCGACACTTTTATAGGGTATCTCCGTAATTGTTAGTGCTATCAAAAAAGTAATGTAGGTGTCGTGTGCTTTTTTTTGGGTCAAACTTAAAATGGTAAAATCAAAATTTGAATATTTTCGCTCGCTTAAGAGATACGGGGGGAAATAAAAAAATAGACCATTTCAAAATTACCCTATATTTTTTTAGTTAAAAGAGATACAGAAAAAAATTTTATACAGAACTTTCTTTATATTGATTGTGGAATAATCTGCCGTTTTCAGAATAAGTATACGGGGTCAGGTAAAGAAGTTATCGGACCTAACCTCATTTTTTAAATAGAACACCCTGTATAATTTAATGTAAAAATATATTATTTTAAATTCTCCTTTCAAATATATAACACACCATGGATGATATTGGTTTCCTAGGCGATTTCTTTAAACTTTATTACTTTGAAACGAAATAAAAGTTTCAGATTAAGGTAAAAAATAACAGGAATCATCGCAAATGTTCGGAATATGTCCTTAAATGGTTACCGTCTTTCCGCATAGCGAACAAAATATACATTTTGTGCCATTTCTTCGTTTTTCCACTTTCAATATAAACTGATGTCATATCAAATTTTTCAAAATCTTGATAGGTCTTTTTCGCAAATGAATATATAAAAATTAAATTGACGTTCAATGTTAATAGTCAATATAGTCGTTTCATATCATTCATGGTGTATTATATACTTGAAAGGAAAATTTAAAATATCTTTTTAGATTACAATATTCTATTCTATTCTATTCTATTGAAAAAAATTATGTTAGGTCCGATAACTTTTTTACCTGACCCCGTATACTTATTCTGAAAACGCCAGATTATTCAACAATCATTATAAGGAAACTTTTGTATAAAATATTTTTCTGTATCTCTTTTAACTAAGAAAATGGTAATTTTGAAATTGTAAATTTTTTGATTTTCCCCCGTATCTCTTAAGCGAGAAAAAGTTTCAAATTTTGATTTTACCATTCAAAAAGAGCACATGACACCTACATTACTTTGTTGATAGCACTAACAATTACGGAGATATCCTATAAAAGTGTCGAAAATGGGACACCCTGTACGGGTTATTTTTGATGAATATTTTATAGTGAATTTTGTTCATTGTTATTGTTGATTTTATTTATATTTTATTTATACTTTTTTTACTGTACTATACCATTAAAGTTTTGGCTACTTATTAATATCTGTTTTAGTTTGTAAAAGACTACAAACAATACGGTGCAATCACAAACTTATTCAGAACTTTGGTGCGAGATTGTGGTTCCCGGTGCTAGATACTGCAAAGTTCGTCTAAACGTTGAACTCGCATTCAATCGGAACCGTTTGGTGCGAAAAGATTTAGTCGCTGTCCTCGTTATCTTCTAAAGTATATCTATTAGTACCATCGCCGATAAAGTCCAAATTGGCATTATTTTTTAAAAATTCTGCTTTGGATCGAATTTTGTATTTTCTAATCAGATTTTCTACTAAAAACAGCATCAAGCTGACTGCTATGCCGGCTCCCATAACTAAAAAAAAGCGCATTTTTTAAAACGTCAAATTAATATTCGGTGTAGAGATGTAAAGGTAATATTACCGAGGTAATGTTACCGTAATATTACGTAATATTACCGCAAGATCGGTAACATTGGAAATATTGTTTTTTTTTTTTTTTTTTTCCATAAGCCAAATCCAGTTGAACAAAACGGGGCGATACATCTCTTTAAAATTGCCGGTGAAAACAAGATGGGGTTCCTTTGTTTCTTGTATAAAAAGCTTTTTGGAGACTAAACATTCATTAAAAAGTTTAGCAGTTGATGATAGCCCAGATATTTCTGATGTTCTTTCATCAAATACAGTAAGACTTCTTCTTCAAAACGAATTTTGGTTGCAAATAGAAGCAACTTATGACTTGTTCCAGCCAATGTCTAAGTGGATAACGATTTTTGAAGCTAACGGGCCAACAATCTCAAAAGAGTTTATCTGCTTTTTTGAAATAAGGTCTATATTACGTGACAAAGTATCAAATTTATCTATTACTATGTTTGAAAACCAGAAAATGTGTTCAATTCTTGAAAAACGAGAAAATATATGTTTAAAACCCGTTCATCTTGCTGCTTACCTATTAGAACCAAGTCAACGCGGCGAGAAGTTAACTGAAGCTGAAATTTTAATTGCAACGGAGTTCATCTATGAAACTGCAAGGCGTCATCCAAAGTATTCTTCACAAGTAGATCTTATTATGGAAGCACTCGCACAGTACAAAATTAGAGGTAATATTTTTGCTAAGGAATTCGTCATTTCCAGCGAAAAATCTATGTCTGGATCTGTTTGGTGGGCAGGAATTTGCTCCAGTTCTAAAATAAGTAGGTTAGCTGTAGACATTTTAAATTTACCATCGCCAACAGCCGCAACCGAAAGAACCTTTAGTACTTATGGATTTATTCATCGGCAAAAAAGAAACAGACTAACCGTGGAGAGGGCCGGAAAACTAACTTATATTGCCCATAATTATTATTTACTAAATGAAGAAGATCATTCGAGAATAGTAGAAGATACTGAGGAAGAAATAGAAAAAGAAGATATCGGTTTCGAAGTTATAGACTTGACTCAATTAACGAAAGAGGAAGAAGAATCAGATGACGAGGTTGGGGATGATGATGAGGATGATTTACCATTATCCACTCTATTACGTAGTCCATTCTGACTCTGACTAGTTTAAAAAACGTTCTTATTGTTTTTCGTAATGTTTTTACAGGTTTGAAATAAAAAAAAACTAGTATTACTTAAAAAGCTGTTTTTTTTATAAATTACCAATGTTACCGTAATATTACGTAATATTACCGGTAATATTACCGATTTTTAAATTACCGGTAATTTTACATCTCTAATTCGGTGTCAATTTGCACGCTTAAAATCTCGCTTCCAGTGTAATTTTTTAGGCAGTGACTTTACCCCTGGTAAAGAATTGAACAGGATGTCACCCGGAGTGACAATCAATCAGTATACTAAAAGAGGAGACAACACGATAATGTTTTATTGAATAATTAATCTAAAAATCATAAATATCGGTGCTAATTACATCCAATTTTGGAAAACTAATTCTTGGAAACTAATATTCAAAAAATAATAAATTATAGTATTATTGGAAAGCGATTTACTTTAAAACTATGTGTCATTTCAAGCTGTGATCCGGGGGGGGGGGGGGGGGTCAACACGAAAAATACCATATACAGGGTGTTCCTTAATGACGAGCTAATATTTCTGGGTGTGATTCCTTAGGTTATTTTATAAAGAAAAGTTCAATATGAACGTATGTTCGCAACGGCTTAAATTTTTTGCTACAGGGTGTTGAATTTTTATTTTTTAATATCTCCGAAAGTACTTTACATCTTGCTTTCAATTTTGGTATGTATTAATGGGATATAGAACCACAAATTTTAGTTAGAAAAGTTATTCAATTGTTCCAACAGTGGCGTCCCGGCAAACATGTCCTCTGATATTTTTTACAAAAGAGATGGTACGCCACTGACATTTTTCCATGTGGATATTTTTTCTCATTAACCTGGTCAATTCTACATGAAAACGGTATCTTGAGTTTTTCTCGTTCTTGATTAAAACCACTAAATTCATATTGAAACTCATTATTATTAACATTGATAAAATAATTAATGATAAATTTTGTTTTATAAAAATTGCTAGAGTGGGCAATTTGATGCGAAGACGGGCGGAAGCATACCTTTTAAGTACAAGTGGCCATTTCCAACAATTTTTATAAAACAAAATTTATCATTAATTATTTTATCAATGTTAATAATAATGAGTTTCAATATGAATTTAGTGGTTTTAATCAAGAACTCAAGAGACCGTGTTCATGTAGAATTAACCAGGCTAATGAGAAAAAATATTAACATGGAAAAATGTCAGTGGCGTACCATCTTTCTTGTAAAAAATATCGGAGGACATGTTTGCAGGGACGCCACTGGTGTAACAATTGAATAACTTTTCTAACTAAAATTTGTGCTTCTATATCCTATTAATACATACCAAAATTGAAAATAATATCTAAAGTACTTTCGGAGATATTAAAAAATAAAAATTCAACACCCTGTAGCAAAAAATTTAAGCCGTTGCGGACATATGTTCATACGAACTTTTCTTCATGAAATGACCTAAGGAATCACAACAAAGGAACAAACCCGGTTTGACTAACTTGATAGGCTATTACTTTTCGCAACTTTTCCTTGTACACCTTGCGCCACTTGACCCCTTCCCATTTAAGATTTTAAGGGTAACATCTACCCCTCTCAGGAGATTAAACCACCAAGGCTGCAAATATTCTTTAAAAGCGTCCCTCTTCACGATAAACTTGACGTGTATTTCCAATTTTTAACATTATTTACTGGAAGGGAGATATTAAGGGAGGGAAGTTTTCAAATCGACACCCTGTGTGATTAGGCATCCAAACAATTTATTTCTATTTTTATTCCATAAAGTGAATACTCCAGATATACTGACTGGTTAGATAATATGGAAAAATGAGACTAGCAGGAACTATACCTAAGAACGCCCCATAACTGTCGGCCAATCCGACGCTCTCAAAGTTGCCGCCGGCGCTGTCGCAATCGGGTTTCGTCGTGAAAAATCGGCGGTGTTCGCGAGAACGAAGTCCCGATGCGTGAATTTTTAACATGCTAAAAAAAATAAATAATGATGAAACAAAATATTTGGGCAATTCTTCTAGCGTCCTCGTAGGTAGCCTTACCCCGCACGGAATATATCCTTATAAGGAGAATTTTTCTTAATAACTAGCCAGTAATCGACATGCGTATTTGTGAACGGTATTTCTCTCAAGCCGCACTTTTCGCTCTCGAAAAACCAATCTTTTACGTGTTTGTAGATTGTGGCGGTGTCTGCGTAGAACGCGAAAAATTCCTGCTGCACCCGCTTTACACCCTCTCCTATTGGCAGAGAGAGGGGCTTGTGAATTTTATCGTAAAATTCTCGACTTTTCTTCTCATAATTTAAGTCCTGAAATTCAAGTTGAATAAGTTGGCTATGGATTACGAATAAGCCTAAATTTTAGTGTTGTGATCGCTCGAACGAAAAACCGCTTGAGTACTCGATTATTAAAAAAACTGCTCGAGTTGTAAATTCAAGCGAAAATCGCCGCTCGTTACTTATCTTATTACCTTTCACTCGATACCCGAGCTTCGCTTGACGCCGACGTATATTCGAGCAGTTTTTCGCTCGATAGGAAATACTCTAGTTATGAATTCAGGCGAAAAATCGATTCGTTGCTGACACGACATACGTCTTTCTTATAGGCACATAAACGAGAAGGTGCATATAAAAAACTATGCCAAATTCCTTAGTGAGTTTAGCGCGACATCGGGATTGGAAATTTTAAAAAAATTAAAGGCTGTAATTTTAAAAAAAATCAGAATTAACTGTTCTTCTTTAATAAAAACTTTAGACTGAACTTCTAAAACTTAAAAAAAAAACCTGGTGTTTTATCAACACATTCTTCTTAGTTAGTCGTGATTAATCGCTCGAGCGATTCACTCGATTATTAAAATCGCTCTAGTATCAAGTACTCGATTATTAGAATCATCGATTTTTTTCCCAACACTAGGTATAGAGGTCTCCCGTAATATATTTTTGGTTTTAGGGCCGAGTAGCTACAATTAGGGAATCCAATCGCGCAAATGCGGGATCCCGCGGTGATTCGCGGGTTTGACTTTGCGGGACTCGATGTAGGAAGTTGTTTTATGCAATTAAAAACAGAGTAGAGTAGCAGGAAAATATTTATTGCATATAGGTACAATACTATAGTACGTATCCTGCGGCTGAAACCGCACATTCAGCTTCGACACTTGTCGGCGGAATAGATTTTACACAGTTATATGCAGCTTCCAAGTACATTCCTCTATTGCCTCCGCATTCAAAAAGTGTCATCTCATGTTTTAGTAACTGGGCAGGAGATGCTCGGGCGGGCACAGATACAGGCGAAGACTCTGAACACCCATGCAGTACAAAGGTTCAAGTTCTTGGATGGTTTTCTTTTTAATTGATTCTACTAGCAGAAGAAGGCAATTTGTGTCCCTCTGATTCGAACAGTTGGCGCATATAGATCGATGTGATAAACTTTCCAAAGGGTATACCATCTTTAGCTACCATTCGAGACACTCTTTCCTCCATCGAAACTTTTTTCTCAGATGACAAAAAATTCTATAATTTTCATTTTATTAGGTAACACACAAAATCTATAATTTTCATTTTCTTAGGTAGCACAGAAGAACCACTAACATCTCAGCGCTTAACAATAGAACTAAACAAACTACTCGAGCTGCTGGTACTAGCTTTCATTTCCTATGTTATTTTATCAATATCAACACTACCGCTGCTGCTCCGGACTTTCAAATTAATATTATGTGCTTTGTAAGTGGGTGTGAAGACCTTTGGTGGAACGAGCAGGGATTTTGATAATGCTAAGGCATAACTTACATTTAGCTGTAAGACCATCTTCAGACTTTAAAAAATAATTCCAAACTAAACTTGAACCTTTATTCTCTTTGTAAACTACACTGACACTCATTTTTGTGCTTGCTGTTTGAATTCCATGTATTATATTCGACCACTTGATAAATGACACTAGATACTACTGAATAACGCTTTTACTTTCGCACATACGCAAGAAAACTCTTCTGTTTAGCGTATTTTCAATAGCTAGGGCGGGGAATCCCCGACGCTCCAACCAAAAATACCGCAGTTCATTGTTTGCTATCCCGCAAATCCCGCGGATCCGCGGGATCGATGGACTCAATCCCGCAGGCTTGCAGGATTACAATTTGGGTGCGGGATTGGATTCCCTAGCTACAATATTACTATGTAAGAATGTTTTATAAAGAATTACATTATACAGCAAAATATTGTGTATGCAGTTTCGCTGCGTTTTTCCACATCTCTATCTATGTAATTGTTGTAAGTACGTTCTCAGGAAAAATGTAATGTAAGTTGACATTCTTGTGCTTTCTGTGCGAACCCTGTATACTATAATACTTATTTTTTCTTGCCAAGCATAGCTTTTTAGGAAGAGTAACTTTCTCTTCATGCATAGTAAAAAAGTTTCCCATTTTTGTATAACTTCCTTGGAGATTTTTTATATAAAGATACGTTGTTGGTTGGCCTGTTTCTGAGACAGGATATATTTTAAGAATATTACATTAATTTTATCAGATGAATTAGCAATTCTTAAAATTTACCTCAAAATACGTCATAGAAACGTTCTCCTCGAACCCGACTGGGATTCTCGAATCGAGCAAATTCTCCAAGGAATTGACACTTTCGGCGGTCGATTGCAGCAAGGCCACGATGTTCGCCGAAAACGAAGTGTACAAGAACATCAGGGAAATTAGAGTGAAAATGAAAACGATTCTGCCGGAATTACTCCTAGGTTCCGATTCGAAACCCTGTTGGGCGGCCGAACCTACTTCCATAAGGAAGATGTCCACGGGATGAGGTCTGGAAAAAATATACCAAAATGTAAACTTGTTCTTTGAACCAGCCGCATAAACAAAAGTCTAGTGGTGCGAGGTCTGGAGATCTTGGAGGCCTAGGCTATAACATGAAAATAAAGGAACAGCGGATAAGGATATATGACATTTTATTATTAAACAAAATTTATTTAATTATGGTTAAAACGTTTAGGGTACGATATCCTGTATAAGCAAGATCTATTAATTATGATGTTCTTCAAACAAATTGACGTTAGTTTAACGTAATAACTTACCTCAGACATAATCGCGGTGATAAATAAGTTCTAAATATTGGATCCTTCCATTCCCAATATACCACCAAATAGGCGACGAAAAAAATGGCAGCGATAAGCCCGAAACAACTATACCATACGTAGGAATCGAAGGGCAGAGTGAAGACGTTACTTATGTATGAATGCGGAGTGGCCCTAAACACGAACTTTCTTTCTAAGTTTGCTGTTTTAGCCAAAAAGTCGAAACGATCCACTCGGTCGCTAAGAAATTTGATTGGCGTAGCTAAAATACATACCATATCTTAGTTTTTCCTTGTTAAAAATATAGGGACGGAACATACAATGAATTGTTAAGTTGCTAACTCTATTCTCAATTCTTAATAAATTCTGGGGGGGATCTTATAGAAGTGGCTGACAATTGACTCTATTTGTGTTAATTGTTCTTACCAAATCATGAGAAATATCACAAATAGGAAGGTAATATTTAAATTAGAGCTTCTAATTACGATTAGTAATAAGGAAATATATTCGGTGAAGCCAATCAGTACCTCCAATATCATAATCCTTATTTAAATCGTCGACCATTCCCGTAAAAGTGTCATTTCCAACTTGCGTGCTGACGAAATTTCTCCTAAAAATTTCTGCTTTACTGGCGTTAATTAAATAAATCAGATGCTGCATTAAAGCGTAGTTAAACTTAGTTAATGTGTCTGTCAAAATATTATATCTAAAAAAGAAATTAATGAATAGTTATTAAATTAATTATTGTAATTAAAAAAAAATACTTAATTTTCATTTGAACATAATTTTTGTAATTTCCTTTAAAAGTAAGTAAGAAACTGTCGAGATGAGGTATATACAGGGTGCTTCGAATAATTCACCAGGACACTGGGAGAGGTTTCTAAATGTTCCTGATGCATTATAGGAACAACCTGTATACGGACAGGCTGCAACATTTCATTGAAATAATTAAATATGTAATACAACGTGTCCAAGATAAGGAGGGCCAGTACAGGAATCTCGGAAACCGTAAGAGATACGAAGTCGGTTAAATGGAGGTAAAGTTGCGCATTTACGTGCCTAATAATATGCCGTTTAGAAAGTTTTTAAATTCCGTAGTAGTTCCGGGATATCCGGAAAAAAGCGAAATTCTGAAAAATCGTTTTATTGTTTTCCTGGGTTTTTTTGAGATCGAATTCTAAAGTAAATTGCACTTTTGCATTGGCACTTTTTCCGCTCTATCTAACAGCGTTAATTGTTTTGTAATCCGACGAGTCGTCTTCGAAGGGCCATTATCAACTTTCTTTTTTTAAATACGGTCCTGTCTTCCTGATATTGGAATTTGAGAGCTTGTTTTCTCCCGAATGCAACGATGTATGACACATTGTGGTTTAATGACGTTTCGAGGGTTTTTTTGAACTACATCAGGACATTTTGGGATACGGTCCTGTATTTCTCCTAATTTTATAAATAATATCCCATAAGTAAGCTCTAAATTTTTTACTTATGTTGGACTAGTTCAATAAATAACAAATAATTTAATAATAAACCACAAATAAGTGAACAAAAATCATTCCAAAACAGTAATAAAACGAACAACGAAAAAAGTTAGGAACTACATAATCAGGTGTTCAAAATGATTTCCGTTATTCTCTAAGCACAAATAGCATCTTCTAACTGCCACATAACAGTTTTTTTTCAGATAAAATAAAACATGCGATAGAATTTCAAACTTTTCAGCATTAAGGTACAATTGCTGCAAACCTCTTAAAACGCCCTCGAAAGGATCACAATGGTAATGTAAAGTGAAACAAATCACGCGTCACCATCTTAATTTTGTGGTTTGTCGAAATAATGTTTCTGTATTTTGTTCACTTATTTGTGGTTATTATTAAATTATTTGTTATTTATTGAACTAGTCCAACATAAGTAAAAATTTAGAGCTTACTTATGAGTTATTATTTATAAAATTAGGAGAAATACAGGGCCGTATCCCAAAAGTTCCTGATGTTGTTCAAAAAACCCTCGAAACGTCATTAAACCACAATGTGTCATACATCGTTGCATTCGGAAGAAAAACAGCTATCAAATTCCACTCATCAGTAAAACAGGACCGTATTTAAAAAAGAAAGTTGATAATGGACCTTCGAAGACGACTCGTCGGATTATAAAACAATTAACGCCGTTAGATAGAGCGGAAAAAGTGGCAATGCAAAAGTGCAATTTACTTTAGAAAGCGATCTCAAAATAACCCAGGAAAACAATAAAACGATTTCGTTTTTTCCCGATATCTCCGGAACTATTCGGAATTTTAAAACTTTCTAAACGGCATATTATTAGGCACGCAAATGCGCAACTTTACCTCCATTTAACCGACTTCGTATCTCTTACGGTTTCCGAGATCCCTGTACTGGCCCTCCTTATCTTGGACACGTTGCATAAAAACCTTACTGATAAACCTCTAAGTGCGACACTGTATCTATATCCTGTACAACATAAGAAATCTTAATTTCTTCCCCATAAAGTTGTCTTTTTTGTCTTTCTTCGTGGATATTGCACAGCTCGGCATATCCATCTGCTCTCGTCCAGTACCCCAAGAAATACTGCACCAAAAGGTTTGAATTACGAGACGGTCGGTATATTTTCTTAACGGAAAAACCGTGATCGTTTTTTTCAATGATGAAAACGTTGCTGTTAATGGGAAAGTACGTCGTTATAGTATCGGTACTAGAGTTTAAAAGCAAAAGCCAACGGTTTGAAGCTGTAAACAGTTGTAGATTTTGTGCCTAAAAATGCATCAGAGTAAAAGAGAAATATTTACAAGGATCGATTCGTAAAATTTTTGTAAACTCTGGATTTTTTTTGAAAAATCTTTTAGGTCGTACCTGATGTAAAATAGTTTCGGAGTCTCGACAGGACATATCCAAAAATATAAAATTGAAATCCTTAAGTATGTGCGTACTATTTAAATTCGTTTCGTCAAAATTCGACTGTAAACTGTTAATCAGTAAATCTTTTTGAAGTTTAATTTGGAAATCTAAAAAATAAAAGTTTTAAGAAACTTCTTGCGGCAAATATTTTGGGCTCAAGTTGTATAAGTAGTCCCTGAGAACGTTATTACAGCCATTAAAGTATAAAAACCCCAGAATTACTATATAAAAGTTGTGTAACAGCATTAAGTAAACATCCATAGCCAATAATTTATACTGCAGAAAAGCTTACAGAACTGTTCTGCTTTATATTGGAAGTTCTATTAATCTTCTTGCCGCTATTTAAAAAAAAGAATCTCTATAAAACAGTTTTATAATTTCGTTGCATGGAACGTTCCTACTAGATATTTGACCCTAAGAACCAAAATGTATTACTGGAGCTTTTATACAACAAATTATCAAATCGAGTGCTCTTATAAAACTGTTATAAATCTTATAAGGGAAATCTGCTAGTTGGGAAGATTTGTATACAGGGTCGTTCATGGGGAGTGCCTTAAAAGACCTCGGAAACTAAAAAAGATGTTTGATTGCAATATTGGTACTCGCTAGAAAGGAGTGCGATCTTTTTATGAAAATATTTTGAGGTAGCGATCACTTCCGGATATACCGGAAGTTAGGCTTAACGTTGTTATCTTAAATACGATGCCCTGTCTATTTTGACGTATTTTTCGATCCTATATAAAAATCCAAGTAACTTTTGTTGACAATTTCCAACCGTTTCCAAGAAAAAATTATTTTTTTTATAAAAAAACATGTTAAATGTAATTTCACGTTACGTTGTAACTAATGCAGTTAAAGATTTAAAAATTTGAGTGAATTTAGATCAGGTGTGGGCGGGTCCTTTTATTGTATAAAAATACTAGACATTTTTTATACAGGGTACTTAAAAATTATACCCTCTGCTACAATATACTAAATACTCATAAGTATTTTTTTGTATATATAGGGTGTTATGGAAATGACGTATTATATTTAAATGGGTGACTTCTGGGGTGTCCTAGAGAAGCGCTACAATTTTTTTTTTCTTTAATCGACCGTTTTAAAAGTGGGGTAACAAGCACTCTTACTCACAGGTCAGGCGCGATACTGTACAACACTTCACCCAGAGCCAATGGCAATGTTGCCAAACTTAATGTAAAACTGAAATTCCATATAAAATTATAAAAATAAATTATTTTGTACCTACTTGTATTTATCTTTATACCTAAAGAGCGAGGAAATCCAGGCACAAACACAATAATTTTTTTTCTTTTTCATGGGAACACTCCTGGAAACACTTTATGTACACACAGTAATAGTGAAAGAGAACCGATAGTTAGCTGTTAAAAATACAATAATACAGCTGATTATACTACAGATTATTAGTTTTTATTACACGCGATGAAATTTGACGTCCAGAAGAAACGCGTCAATAAAAACAATATTCAAAGATTATTTATGGACGGGCAAGATACACGCGTAAACCGAAAAAATAGAGCGGATTGCTGAGAGTGTGTTGGTGATCGACGAGACACAACGTATCCGGACGCCGGTTGGTCTTCAACTAACAGACGCAAGCGTGCGGCGCTATATGAAAGGCGTCAAGAGGTCATTGGCATTTGATCTAGTGACGTACGTGGCTATTACTATTCCATATGTTTTTTCGGGTTGTTTAAAACATAGTCCGTCGTAAATGTTCTTCAATTAATTGTACAAATAGGTATTACAGAATGGGAAAGTGTTTAAATTATTTTATTTTGTCTAAAGAGTTTAAGGTGTACATATGACAACACCGGCCAGAATTCCTCGATTGCTTACATGTATCGCAGTGCCACACAGGTGTTTTTCTGGTTTGACGTCATGTCACTTTTACCGCTGAATGAATTGAAAGCGCTATTTATGGCTATTTTTCTTCAATTTGTGTTTATCTCAGGAATTGCCGGTTTAAATATAATAAGTCATTTCCATAACACCCTGTAGAAGACCATGTATTTTAATTTAACATTGCTTGTAGAATTACATACTTACGCACCTTTTTCACAACACACATGACTAAAAATTCTATTCGGATGCTGATAGAAATCCACAAAATCATGAAGTAGACGAAATAGTTCCGAATTATTCAGTGCGGCAATTTTTTGAGAAAGCATTACAAGAATCAAAATTATAATGCCTGCCATTTTAAACCGTTTATTTTGAAAGTAGAACTACAAAGCCAATATTAAAAGTGGGTGATTTGGCTATTGACAAATTGATCGAATATTAAATGATGGGTACAATAATGAACAGGTACGGAGAAGTAATTACCAGTTTTGTTGAGCAAATAGTGGTTTATTTATAGGTGCATGTACAATGTACATTAATAACTAGCGTGCTTATACATGGTGTCCCATTTTCGACACTTTTATAGGGTATCTCCGTTATTGTTAGGGCTATCAAAAAAGCAATGTGGGTGTCATGTGCTCTTCTTGGGTCAAACTTAAAATGGTAAAATCAAAATTTGAAAATTTTCGCTCGCTTAAGAGATACGGAGGAAAATCAAAAAATTGACAATTTCAAAATTACCCAATATTTTCTTAGTTAAAAGAGATACAGAAAAATGTTTTATACAGAAGTTTGGTTGTTGAATAATCTGCCGTTTTCAGAATAAGTATACGGGGTCAGGTAAAAAAGTAATCGAACCTAACCTCATTTTTTTAAATGGAACACCCTCCTGTATATTTTAATCTAAAAATATACTATTTTAAATTCTCACAGCACATGACTCCTACATTACTTTTTTTGATAGCACTAACAATTACGGAGATACCCTATGAAAGTGTCGAAAATGGGACACCCTGTACAGATTGAAGATACATTTTAATTATTTAAGGAAAAATAGTCGATACGGTGAAATTTAACTATACAGGGTGATTATTGGTGGCTAAAAATGTAGAATATCATTCGTCGATTTTATAGAAACTTATGAAATTCGATTTTGCGAATGCCTTCTCACTTTACTAACGGTTTGGAGAAATTGATAAATCAAATCTTCTTTGAGGTGTTCGGTCTCGTAAGCGGGGCGGTCAAAATGTCGGTGCCACTGTTTCTTGTAAAATTTAATCCTAAAAATAAGAAAAAACGGTATTTTTTTCATAAATCCACAAATAAAAGAGTTTTCCCTTTTCGTGAGACAATCCCTGCTTTTAAAGTAAAAAAAAACGCCATAAACAAAATAAATTAACCTGTTATCTAGATAGATTTCCAAAAGAAACACAACAGCAGACGCCACTATTCCTCCTGCTAAGATGGCCGCTGCAGGATAACAATCCACGATTCCAACGCTGAAAAAGGCCGAGCTTTTCGATGTACAGAACGGTTTCCTGGTATATATCAGATTGTTTTCTCTCTGTTGAACGCCATTTTCTTGTAGCAGGCGCAATCTAAGGGAGGTAGAAAAGAATATAACCAGCTCTGGACATAAAAAACTCGAAACTTTTAAAGAAATATGGTTTTAATCACTTATTTTATTTTAATAATCAGAGTTGAATTTAACTTCGTTTATCAGTGGAAGTGACAGAAAGCTGGAAATATATATATATATTTTAAATTCAGAGTTATTTTTACTCCCAGTCCCAAATTACAATCTACTACTTTCACTTTTTTGTCCATACAGGATTTTATTTTATACCGTCGATTTAAAAAAAAAAGTAGCGAACAAACCAATGAAACCCATTTAAATCATTCGCATAACACGCTGTATAAGTGACGAATAAAACGTTACCCAATTTTAAGCATTTCCTTATATGAAGAGTTTTTTTGTATGGCAAGAAATGGATCCACTACTTGTATGTATGGTATTTCTTGCAGGCCACATTTTTCATCTTCTCTAAAAGTTTCACCTGAAATTAAAAAAAAACTAAGCGCAAATCGAATTGTAAGCCCACAGGGACGCTTCGTCTAGATCTTTTCAATAATTTGTTTACGTGTGCACAGATCAAAATGGAATACATTTTGAACATTCACTGTAGTTAACAATTATTAGTCTATATGCTATTTAAACAACATAATTTATGAATTATTTCGTAAACGGCTGGAAATTATGCGTGTATTACTATTACAAAAAAAATGTCTAATGAATTCTACATCAAACAGCCAAATGATATACGGGGTGTGGCGATATCCCTTTTTCCAAACTTACTGACAAGTTTATACCCAGCTCCGGTTTCCATGTGAAAAGCAAACAGACCGTCCCTCACCCTCCTCACCCCTTCCTCTATCGGCATGTAGTTTGCTGGTTTCCCGGGGGGCGAAACTTTTTTTTGATAAATTGCCTTCCTGATTGGTTCATCGGCCGTCTGAAAAATACATAAAGCAACATAAAAAAAATAGCTGTTTTCATACCAAGGGAGGAAAATAGTACTTTTTCACCCGTAAATGGTTTGATATTCACGGGAGGAAACGGATTTTCCTCTTAAGGTCAGTGGCGGCTCGTGACCTATTTTTGTGTAACGACCAAACAATTACTTTCTAGGCGTTTTAAATGTAGAAAGAAAAGAAGTAATAAGAAAATGCGTTAGGTAAAACATATTTTTATTTATTTTTTAATTATACACAAGGAAATACAACTTTTGGAAAATAAGAAAGGTTTTCTTAGTGTGTATAGTGCTTGAACGTAAAGTCCGTTCTTCGGTTCTTAATTGCAGAAAATTGATCAATAACAGCCTCATTAAAAATACCCTCTAAATTTTTTTTCTTCATATATTTAATTTTTAAACTTTCTAATAAACTCCCTAGATTTACCCTTTGTGGTCTGCGTTAAATTAATTTCGGGTTTAGATCTTCCCGCATTCTTCACTTCTTCCTATAAAATCAAATAGACGACGTAAAAAACTCTTGCTTATTAACCTTAGTTTCAGTATTAAAAATAAAAACATATAAAAAAAACATCAAACTTAGCCGAAATTTTGAAAGTGGCAGAATTTTGGGAGTGTATTTTACTTACCGAAAAATAAAAACGATTGTAGACGGTATCGTCCACGCCTGTATCGATACGCGACTTCAACAGATCCTCTAGCGTTCTGATACTATTCGAAGATGTTTGCAGCAATGCCACTATGTTTGCGGAATAGGAGACGTAGATGAACATTAGGGAGATCAACAGAAAAATCGTCGCGATTCTACCAGGCGTACTGAAACGTAAAATTATGTATACCGAGAGATCATATTTTATTTTATAACATTTTATCCAAGAAACTATACTTTTTCTACCTGTGTGGCAAAGCAACCGCTCCTTGTTGACATACAGCGCCGAAGGTCATAAAAGCAACCTCCGGCAGTGAATCCTTAAGTTCGGGATTATTCGAGCGATTCTAAAATAGAGATTAGCGTTGTAGAATTATACTTTAACGCGGTATCGTGTGTCCGGTTTAAAATAAATCTTACTTCTACTTTCAACCATTTTTTTGTAGTCCATTCCCATTTCATCAGTCCGAACAGGGCGAAAATCATGATGACAACCATGAATATCGTTGAATACCATACTTTCTCATCGAAAGGCAACGTATATACGTTCATTATGTATGACAGCTTCGGCTGTCGAAACACAAACTTTGATCTTGTAGGGGTGATCATTGCGATGTAGTCGATCAGATCGATTCGTTCTCTTATTAAGAACAGGGAAGTTCCTAAACAAATGTACACAAATTTCACAACAGAACTTGACGATAGTAATCGAGACGACGCGGTTAGATCCTGTATCTGCGTTGTTGAATTAATAGCAAGTGGTAAATTTTACACTGTATTTATAGAGCGAAAGTTGCTTTTTTGCAGATATTTACACGGCAAATGTTGAAAAAAACTCGTAACAGTTCGTATAGTTGTTGCAGAATTATACCGTTGACTCTTACTGCCATAAATAAACTACCTGATTAAACCCTATTGTATACGCCTCAACCTCTTGAAAGCTCAATAAATGGGATCAGGGCCGGCTTGACAATGTATACCACACCACATGATTTATTTTTAGAATTTAAAATAAATAGATAGGTATTTTTAGTTTTAGGTACCTATAATAAATGTAAAATAGTGATAACAATTAATGATAATTGAAAATAATATAATTTAAAAGTATAACTATTAGGATAACAAGTACAATACTTAACAATTAATTAAATTCTAAGAAACTATTGATAATTTATTCAAAATTTAACTCTGTATCACTATCACTATCTTCATCTAAGCCTAAGCTTATAATTAAGGGTTAAACATTTGTAATCATACAATTGTAAGAATTTCCCACCTTAAGTACATGCTGTACACAGTTTTTCCAGCTGTCTGCAGAAATTTTTCTTACTTCGTTTTTAATTAATTCTACTACAGATGCATTTAATGTAGGAGAAATATTATTTCTCCTAATATTGGATTTTAATTGGTGCGATATTAGCTCAATAGGATTGAATATACAATAGTACGGAGGAAGACGCCACACTGTATGTCCATTTTCTGCTGCAAGTTTGTCACACTCGTATTCCTTATTTATTTTAAAAGCTTTTAATACTTCTAGCAGTTCTCGTTTTTTGTAAGTTTCTTGAAAATATAAATCATTTTCAATCATAAAATTTTGAATTGCTGCTTTTGTATTATTAGAATTGGGAATGATTTTTGCTTGCCAACTAGCATTGTCCATTACTTAGACGCTATTTTCAGGTATATTTTTAAGGAGTTTATCTTTAAACCAATATTCAAAAAGTTGTGCGTCGGTATCTTGATGGTAATCTAAAGAAGAATCTGTTATGTTTTTAGCTGAAAGCAATAGACAATTTGGAACAAACCCGTTCTCTGAACCAGCATGTAATATTGTGATTCTTTTGCCTTTATTTGATGGTGCCTTGGTTTGACATTTTTTGGAAGAATCATCCCAACCTTTTCTTGGAGTGTCATGGGTATCGAACCATGTTTCGTCAAGGTAAATAATTGGACGATTTTCTTCTCTAAATTGTTTAACAGCTGTTAAATATTTAAGTCTCCATTCCCGTAAACGTCGAGATTCCATTAATGTTTGTCTTTTATCAATGCTTCGGTATTTAAAACCCATTTTACGAAATATTTTCCTAAGGCTTGAAAGGCTACAAGAGATATTTGTTTCGTCTTTAATCAGCCCCTCTTTGAGGGAAATCAAAGTGGGTATAGTTTGTGCCTCATACATTTGATAAATCTTTCTTCTTAATAAATTCATATCATTTTCGTCAATGTTTCTAAATGTGCCAGAATCACTCCGATCTTTTCTAGGATTAACAGGTTTAAGTACTCTCTTACCGAAGATAAAGGAGTTTTTGTCAAAGTAGACGTCTCTGCTAAAGCATCCATCGAATTAAAATTTCTACTCAACAACGATTGATACACATTTTTAATTATTAGTTTGGCATCGGTAGATAAATGCTTTCTTTTAAAAATGACACTTGAAGATGCCCCCCTATCGGCACAATTCCAAGGACGCCACATTCTACCACTAATAAGCCTAACTAAAAATTACTCGCCGGAAAACCACTAAAGATTAAAATTATTAAAAATCACTTTGTATATATATATGCATCAGGCATAGGTATAAATTGAATTTGTATACCTGGTCCGGCTCTGCTCGAAAAGGTTTTAAAATTTGGGATTTCCTTATTTATTTTATGGTCGAAGGGATAATGAGTTTTATCGCAGTTAAACGATCAATGGTATAATTCTGCAAATACTATATTTCTATGGAGGAAGAAATCAAATTAAAAAAATCGAACAAAACTATAATCGCTTACCTCCTATGTCTGCCTCTTTTCTTATCAGTTCGCCCATCATACCGGACCATTGTGACTGATTATTTTTGTAACCCCAGGTATCCTTTACAGAAAAATTCAAGGATATATTGTACACTGAAGCAAGGATTAATACCTGAACGTAATTAACCTTGGCGATGCTATCTATGTGTTTATCCCTAAAACAAGAAGAACGACTTTTGTAATAATTTTATATTTATAGTTTTCCATAAATAATTTGATAATAGGCATGATAGAGGTCTTTCTTGCAATTTGCTCTCGATTTGTTCTATTAGCTTTTTTCAGTATAATTTGGTTGCGGATGTTTTCTAAAGGCTTTTAAAGAGCTGTTATGTAACAAATCTGATATTAGTTCGGGGTTGTTCGTTGCTCAACCTTTATAAAGTAACCTTTATATTAGCGATAAAACTATTCTAGTCGTATATTTTCGTCATTTACCTTCTATCTGTCAAATGTTTTAAAGAATCATTATGGGTTATCACTAAACAAGCATTCAAAACGACGCCCAAATTTTTCCTTCGTCTAGCGACCTTCGACTCGAAATTATCGTATTTTGCAAAGCCTGAATTCTTATTCCAAATTCCGAAATTTTCGATGGAGAATTCGTTCTCGGCGGGGTGTTTTTTAAAAAGTTTTCTGATGAGAACGGTACCGTCGGACCGGAATTCGGCTACATTGAAATCGCTGTCGACTAAAACCGATAGGTTTACAAATGTGGATTCTAGGAGATTTTGAAGGCTAGTTTCTTGATGGTGCAGAAGCCAGCGGAGAGGGGACGCAAATAATTTTTCTTCGTTTGCCTAAAAATTAACATACATAATTCTTATAAAATACACCCCCCTAACAAATTCTAGTGGTTATGAAAAGATTGCAAATACCTCATACCTTCCTCAAAAGTTCTACAGAATTTTGACATTCCAAATTAACAAGAAAAAATTGTCCGTAGGGTGGTATCGGATACACTAGTTGTGTGATATTTACAGATAACGTCTTACTGGCATAACCATTCGACATTAAAATTTTTGACATTAATACAGAGTCTAAAAAAAAGTTGAGCTTAAAATACTATAGTGTTGGGAAAAACCGATCATTTTAATAATCGAGTACTTGATACTCGAGCGATTTTAATAATCCAGTGAATCGCTGGAAATTCCAATTCACCGAGCGATGACGTCACCGACTGCTCGACCGGCAGCCTAGCCGTTTACATGTGATCAGGTAGGGTATTTAGCAGGCATGTAACTACGGGTTGGCACAGGTTTAGCTAAAGAATTGTAGTAGCCCCCAAAAAAATTCCAGAAATTTATTTATTTGTGAATAATGAATTTTTACCACGTGTTTCGATACCAAACAAAAAAACTGCAAACAATCAACCAAATATGTATTTATTGTTCGGGTTTATTCTTGTGCTTTTTTAAAACAAAAAGTATTACCGAGAGTTATTTTTCCTCACATCTTTCTCAATCCACGAGCATAAAATAAGTAGATATTTAAAATGGCTTGTCAAATTCTTCCACTCTAAATTATCAGGTGCGCACTGTGTGCCCTTCAAAAATTTAGACTTAGCGACGCGACTGGCAAAATAAGAAAATAGGTGATTATTTTTTAAATTCATGTTTATAGTTACCTAAAAGTTCCTGTTTAAATTTAAGAATGTTTACTTTCGGTTACCAAAATATTTGTCGATACCTATGTTTTGTTAACTATTTTGCTCGTTTTCTTATCTTATCTAGTTTAATAATAAAAAGTTCCTGTTTAGGTTTAAAAATGTTTACTATAAGATTACCAACGAATTTTTCTATACATTTTGTTAACCATTTTGTTCGTTTTGTTATTTTTATTTACAATTTCTATTATTATGTTATTTTTGAGAAGTTTCCTCGAGTTTATAGTAAATAAAAATTTAAAAATTATATCCTTTAATTTTTTAATATTTACAATCGGAGACCTAAACTACGCCGCTGGCTAGCCAGTTAAAACAAAACTTTACAAAACTCATGTCGCGATGACTTCGCTAAGGGATTTGGCATACTTTTTTATATGCACCTTCTCGTTTATGCGCCTTTAAGAAAGACGTATAGTCATGTACCTCACTCGAACGTCGCCAATCGGATGGCGCGGCGCGTAGACCGAAGGTCGTGTATCAAGTGACAGGCGATATTTTTCGGGTTTTCGCCTGAATTCATAACTAGAGTATATCCTATCGAGCGAAAAACTGTTCGAATATACGAGCAGTTTTTTAACTCGATCACACTACAGCGGTACATTTCCGTCGGCGTCAAGCGAAGCGCGGGTATCGAGTGAAAGATAATAAGCGACGAGCGACTGTTTTTGCCCGAATAGATAACTCGAGCAGTTTTTTTAATAATCGAGCGATGTCGGTTATTGCAATAATCGAGTGATCAAGCGGTTTTTCGCTCGAGCGATCACAACACTAATAAAAATCACCATTAACGGGTAAGTACACGACACGACGAACATATTATGTTACAATAAAAGTCAGTAAATATATATTAACAATTACTAGTAAAAGTACACATTATCTGATTCACGAACACCACCCCAATAAAATCCCAATAACCATATTTGATCCACACTTTTACTAGTAGATGCTAACATTCACTTGAGCACAGTAGGATAAAAAATAATAATAGTAATTATTGTTAGCATTCACTAAATTTCATAACATACATATTTATTTTTTAACTACCCTCTTACCTTTTGTGCTACAATTAAATATTGTTATTTTAAAATTTTCTCCATAGTATCGGAAAAAATCCAGAAAAAAGTCCTCAGAAGCGTAAACTTTAGTCGTTAAAATCGCTGCCGCAAGAAACACGTTTTTCCACAGCATATCGTAAATGTAAAGATAAATCGGAGGAAAATTGTGTATTTTATAGCGCCAATTTTGTGGTTTTCGTCTGCATAAATGGAAAATTACATAATTTAGTTTACCCATCGAAGGTATTATTCGTCTACTTATAGTAGTTTACTCAAGTAAAATAGAGTGTTTACGTAAGAAATTGGTAAGAACAGAGTAAATAAAATTATATAGGTAACTTGGCAAATCGAATGTGTAATTTGGCTTTTGATGGCATGCTTAAGTGGATCCCGAAGTGCCTCTAAACGAGTTTTTACCCCAAGACGATAAAAATGACCAAGGAAAGAAAACTTTGTAATGAAACTAAAAATGTGAGAACGTGCACCCCCAAAATAAAACGAATAAAAAATATTAATTTATATTCATTGAATATTATTTATCGTATAAAGTCCGACCCTCCCTAAGATTTTATCGTACCGTCAAACTAAAAAAGTCCGACCCTCCCTAATATTTTATCATCCCGTCAAACCAAACTGTATAGATCCGGCAACCGTGCACCGGTCGAGGTAAATGACGAGACTTGCTCACATGTGCGATTAAGTAATGCAGTTTCTCTGTAGTAACAGATGGCGGGTGGCAGCGGGGGATAGCGGGGCTATGGCGATTTAATATGGAAAAGGTGCACAGTTTTTGTGTACACCGCGCTGTTGTCTGTTCGTGCATCTAGTTAGAAATTCGAGCGTGTATGTTTTAATATTTTAATATTATATATTTATTAAGTTAAAATGAATAGTTGACGGTGGACTATTTAAGAAATAACTTTAGCTCTTTGAGTTTGGAGCAAAAAATTGAAGTGAAGAATGCTTTCCTGCGTTTTTTCGATTTAATTTTATCTACTGTTCCATGTAGAAAAAAATCATGAACTTTCCTCCATCGGTGAATTTTAGTGGTATAAGTCCCTATCTCTACCCCCCATTCACATTATTTTTAAAAGGAGATGATAAAATACGCACTAACAAGATAAATAACAGGTATATTTGATTGTAAAAAAGTACAAACATAACAATTGGCTAACTTATGTATACATATGTAGTATATATTTTTAAATAAATAATTTTCTCGATATCTTATAAAATTAATGCATATTTTTAAATAATTTACGTTGCCCCTAGAACAATAATAAATTTGATATACAGTAAAACCATACCAGAAAAAGTGAAAAAAAAGTATCCGTAAAACAGTGAAAATTAGCCCAAGAATAATTTCGTTTCCCAGTACGGAAAATCATATCTGTCTGATGATACCTAAGGGCTCGAAACCGGTAAGGAGGTATATGTTGAAATTAACACACATGTTGATAGAAATCTACTTGTGCATTATATAAAGTCCTATAGTTAGACAGACGGTGACAATAGGGGGTCCGTGAAGTGGAATATCAGTAATTTGGTTTTTCGTGGAGTTTAGGTCCCCCTCTACAACTGTTATATCTGATGAAATGCCGTAGAGCGTTGCTGAGAGGCGCTGTACCGCTTTAGATAGGAATTTCTTAATAAATTCAAAATTATATCGAGCCATGTCTGAAAATGAATTTACAACATCTGCGTGATCCGAAAGTCACGAGAAACACATTTTCTGACAAGTCAAGTCAACCCTTGCATATACTTTTCCAAGTGTGTCAAAAAAAAATGAGCTGAGCTTAATCGATTTGTATTCACATGGAGATGACTCGTAAACAATTTTCTGATAAAAAGGATATTGCGAAAGTTATTACTCCAGTCCCGCTTTCTCTCTGCCATACCTTCCGGTATCTCTGCGTAATATTGTCAGAATTCCGCCTAGCTAGGTGCGATTCTTCTGAAATTTTTTTTTCACACAATATTTGGGTGTCAAGGAATGTAGTGCGACAATTTTCTGACGTGTCACGATCGTTTTCCGAATTTCCTGCGAGGAGATTCTAAAAAAATTCCAATAATGAAATGGCGAGACCTGGAACGACAAAAATTTTTTCACATAATCTTTAACATATAATGTTCCATTCTAGAAAGTTTCAACTTCAAATTCGCTTTTTTTCTTTTTTTTTTTAATTTTCATTTTTTTTGACACGCTCGGAAAAGTATATGCAAGAGTTGACTCGTCAGAAAATGTGTTTCCCGTGACTTTGGGGGTCACGCAGATGCTGTAAATTCATTCTAAGATATGGCTCGATATAATTTTGAATTGATTGAGAATTTCCTATCTAAAGCGACACAGCGCCTCTCGGCAACGCTCTACGGCATTTCATCAGATATAAAAGTTGTAGAGGGGGACCTAAACTCCACGAGAACCCAAATTACTGATATTCCACTTCACGGACCCCCTATTGTCACCGTCTCTCTAATTACTACAGAATATCATAATTAATAAATATGTGACAACGATCCATTATATGGATTCAAAAAAAAATAAATAAATACGAAATAAAAAAAAAATATATATTTTTCCCTTTTCCACCAGACTATAGTTTTGTTATCTGTCGCATAGCCTTTGACGTAGAGGTGGAATTTCGGGGATAGAGATCCAAAATTCTCGATCCGAAACTTAACAACCTATGGAATACGCGGACTCGCACTTGTCCGCTCACGATGGACAAGAAAACATAGCGATAGCCGGATCTTCCGTCTCGTACGTAACCAGCACGTCTCTAAATTTATCCAGAAGTTGCAACAGCTGACTCCTCCGCAAATTCTCCAGGTACATTATTTCCTCCACGTGGTGGTTCCCTTGGAAGTAACCTTTCCTGCATAGCCGTGCGAACAGTTTAAGGTCTTCGGGAGTATTTGTGGCAGGAATCTGAAATACATTTTTGGAAATAAATCACCATAAAATTGAAGAGAGAGCCCTCGTCCATAAGAAAGAGCCCTCAAGGAGCCTATAAGTGTGGAAATAACAGTCTGCTCAACGCGTTGCAGGTTTAAATCGAAACTATACATATTTCGGACCTCCATCTTCAGTAAGAGAACAAACAAGAATAAGTTTATGATTACCTTAAAAATTTGACTTCTCTCTTCATCTGGAAAATCCAAGAGCAACTCCTCTTGATAATCTTGCTTTTCGTCCTCTGTTGAAGCAAAACTTACATTTTCCAAACTGAAAAAAAGTTATAGATATTCTTTGACAATCCCAACCAAAAACTGACCAACAAAAAAAATGTATCTACAAAATACGATTTATTATATACACATACGGCAATGCCTGTCTGTATGTCTGTTACGGCCCTTTATAATAATAAGTTTATTTCATAAATTTACAGTATACAGGGTGTTCCTTAATGACGTGCTAATATTTCAGGGTGTTATTCCTTAGGTCATTTTATAAAGAAAAGTTCATATGAACATATTATGTCCGTAACGGCTAAAACTTTTTGCTACAGGGTGTTGAATTTTTATTTTTTAAATGTTTTTTTTTTAATATCTCCGAAAGTACTTTAGATATTATAGTCAATTGTGGTATGTGTTAATAGGATATAGAACCACAAATTTTAGTTACAAAAATTATTCAATTGTTCCACCAGTGGCGTCCCTGCAAATATGTCCTCTGATATTTTTTACAAAAAAGATGCTACGCCACTGACATTTTTCCATATGGATATTTTTCTGATTAGCCTGGTCAATTCGACACGAAAACGGTTTCTTGAGTTTTTCTCGTCAGGTTCTTGATTAAAACCACGAAATTCATATTGAAACTCATTATTATTAATATTGATAAAATAGTTGACGATAAACTTTGTTTTGGCATGCTTCCGCCCGTCTTCGCATCGAATTGCCCACTCCAACAATTTTCATAAAACAAAATTTATCATTAATTATTTTATCAATGTTAATAATAATCAGTTTCAATATGAATTTAGTGGTTTTAATCAAGAACGGTGCGTCTGACGAGAAAAACTCAAGAGACCGTTCTCATGTCGAATTGACCGGGCTAATCAGAAAAAATATCCGTATGGAAAAATGTCAGAGGCGTAGCATTTTTTTTGTAAAAAATATCAGGAACATGTTTGCAGGCCACTGGTGGAACAATTGAATAACTTTTCTAACTAAAATTTGTGGTTCTATATCCTATTAACACATACCAAAATTGAAAATAATATCTAAATTACTTTCGGAGATATTAAAAAATAACCATTTAAAAAATAAAAATTCAAAACCCTGTAGCAAAAAATTGCGGACATATGTTCATATGAACTTTTCTTTTCACCCTATATAGATCAAGTGCGGATTCAGAACTTCGGTTGGGGGGGTCATACATGGAAATCCCCCCCCCCCCCCCGGGTCCTCGCTTGGTATAGATAGAAATACCGGGTCCATGCTTGTTGCCAGTCTATGGGGCAACTAAATTGTGATTTTTTTACTTACTTTAAGTTCTTCATAAAATCGGGAGCTTCTGATACAGTAGACGCTCCACTTTCTGATTCAGTACGCGATGGTTCCGGAAACGATGTTGACAGGACCGAACTTGTGCGAGGTGACGGCGTTCTTGGATATTTCTTAAGGCTAAAAAATTTATTTTTTATTTAGTAATGCACACAAGTTACCTGACCTAAGGTTACTATTAAATAAAAGAATAATAATATACAGCGTGTGTCGTAGAAAGTGTAACAAATGGGAACGTTTTGTATCCTTCATTTTATCGAAAAGTCTTTTATTAAAAAGATTTGCTTGGTTGAAATCCTGCTTGCAACACAGGCAAATCTTTTTAGCAAGAGTGACTTTTTTTCGATAAAAAAATCCCATTTGTTAAACTTTCTACCACACACGCTGCACGTCTTACCTTTTTAAACTAGATGCCCCATTATCTGTAGGCATATACTGAACATAAGTATGCAATTGTAATAATAGATGGTGCTGTAGCATCCATATAATACCTTGTACAAGAGTCGACTGTTGCGACGGATGACAGAGAGGGTTAATTTTTTGACCCAGAGACGTGGT
Source organism: Barypeithes pellucidus (assembly GCA_963991005.1). NCBI lineage: Eukaryota > Metazoa > Arthropoda > Insecta > Coleoptera > Curculionidae > Barypeithes > Barypeithes pellucidus. The sequence continues at coordinate 76,053,737 of OZ022558.1, forward strand.
AAGTGAAAAATCATGAACTGTTCTGAAAATTATAAGAAACAATTGCATTATTCACGGATATATGTTGGTGTTTGAAAAAAATCCCCATCTAAGTCACTGTCTGAATGACGTTTCGATATAGAAGCTACTAAATATGCGTCTAGTTTAGCAGTGGAACGCAGTAATGCTTACCGAATAAGATTGTTCCCAGGAAATGCTTCGCTAAATTTTTCAACGAGGTGCGAGCTTAAGTGTAATGGGGCATTTGGAGAGACGACATACTTATTTGTGGAACACACTGGAAATATGACTGTTGCTTTAGCCCAATAGACCAGATGAGCTGTCAACTCAAATACCTTAAAAAAATATATATTCTTGCTACATGCGTACATTTTTAAAAAAAATTGTTTGATGCTACAGCCGCCAACATTGCGAAAACATAATTACACTTGCAACAATTATCGACATAAAGATAACTTCTATTTTATATACTGACATGTGACAATGTTAAATCCGAATCTGCTGCCAGCGTCTGTAGGTTCTTCAATGGTGAATACTGACTCAACATTCGTACCAACGATGGTGAACTGTCCAGAGAAGTAAATTCTATTAGATGCTGAACAGGGTAGAGCAAAAGTAGACTGTGGTAAGGTCTTAAAGCTAATAAACACCTAGAAATATATTTATACATGGATCGAGTAGTTAAAAACGTTAAAATATTTACCAGTTACCTGTCAATGTCTTCAGGTTCAACAATTTTCCCTCTTAAATGCCATTGGTGCACTTTCTGGGGGAGACAAAAGCTAAGTGGTATCCATTTATTTAGCCTTATACTAACTAAGCCTATGGAAAAACTTTGTTAAATATAAATTATTTTCTTTTAAAAATTTATATATCAGTAAAAACAGCATTTTTCAATGGAAACTAGTTCTAATAACGCTATTTTACATTTCTCTCACTAACTTTGAACCTTCATCTTGCAAGAAAAATCCACATATTTGTAAATTAATGACTATTTATTAAAAAATCAAGAAAAAAATATCAAAATAAAGTAGCTGAAAAATCTTTACCTGTACTACAGAGATCATCATACAATTTCTTAATATTATCAGCCAAAGTGCATTTGTCCAAAATCACCCGGAACGCAGCTCCGTTATTGCTTGTGTACCCTTCATCGTGGGCTGTCATCATGGTCTGAATTTGTTCAGAAACATAACCACATCTTTTTTCTTCATGTCTTAGTATTATTCCTATTCGCTGACTTAGGTCATGGTAGCATTTTACTACAAAAAAATATATTATTTCTTTGTCTGTGAACACGACAATTATAATAACAATAATAAAGTTGTGAACGCTTAATTTAAATAAATTATTTAGAGAGATCTTACCAACAGAGTGACTTGCCAAAGCTGAAAGGGCAAAGACAATATTCATTAACATTATTCCAGAGTCATCTTTTTCAGGTTGTTTATTCCTTAATTGCAGTAAAGTAGGGTGGCTTACAAACCTCACATCGTTCACCTAAGATAGAATTCTTATTAGCAATGGAGTAACATAAGTGACTGTAAAGTTTGTCAGACATATTTATTCTGCTTTATGTTATACGTTATAATATATACCTTAAGTTCAAATTTCTTATTACATAGATCTGTCTTTACAGCAAACAAAGAAGACAGAACTTCATCACTAAATCCTGTCAATACACCTTTATTAATATTGGAAAAAGATACTGTGGGTCTTTGTAAGAGCTCCTCCACTACCGGTAAAGTATATGGATTTCTTTTGGTCTTGCTTGAAGTGTCTTTTTTGTCTTGTACTTGAAATGGATATCGGAAAAGTAATCTATCACCTTTACTATCTGATTTTACTAAAATTACACTGAGAGGATTTACTTCCATGTTGGAGGTTACGAAATTTTACAGAAGGTAATTTTTAACTTGTTATTAGTGCATTTTATAAATACTAACTAAAGTAATTAAGTTGTTTATATTTTCCTATCTTGTCTTTACTCTTTGGCAGTCTGTTGGTGTTTTAACCTCAATCTCTTAGTTGTCATGTTGTCGACAGTGCTGCGTTGCCGGAAGTTTTTTTTATCGTCTCTCTTATATGGCATCATTGGTTGTCATCCTGACACAGAGGATATAATGTAACTAATTGCAATGGCGGGTAGCCTTGCAACCTCCATCCAATTTGCGTCTGGATGACTCCCTATTTATCCCCTAGCAATTAAAGGAATTAAGCAAAGGCTACATAATATAGTATATTGTTGCTCCATAACTGCAAGTACCTAGAACACTGCAGCATCCCTTTATTCTTTTTGTTTTGGAGCTTGTAGATGCATCAAACGTAGATCTGCGTCAAAAAGATTTATATGGATTAATTACCGCTGTCTACATTAATTACTTTCTACATTTTGTATCGATGCAGTATCGATTCTGTGTCGATACAACTCAAAATGTACATCTCTAAAAATCTAGTGAATTTCTTTTATTGCCTTTCTCCTATTTGTTGTGTGAAGTTGGCGACATACAATGACGTTCCTGTCAGAAAAAAATTATGTCTCCAAAAATAATCTAATTTTCAAATAGTTTTAAATGAAAAACTCATCCTCAAATACTCTCAAGCGGGGCGTAATTTAGTTCGAAACAAATATAAGAATTTTTCTAGTGTTTTAAGTGCAGCAGCTCGAATCCTTAAAAGTTGACGTGTGCCAGAAAGCAACTGTAAATTGTAAATACAGTGCGACTGCAGAAATGAAAGCATAGAATTGTGGAATGATGCTGGAAGCCTTGCAAATGTTCTTATTTCTGTTTAAATCGAAATATCGACGAAAATATTCTATATGTCTTTTACTAAATGTAATTTTATTTGTTAGTTTTACAATAGAAATCGTTACGGGGAAGTGTATTGAAGACACTCAATGTGGGGGCAATGGGGTTTGCAGAAACGAGACATGTGCATGTTATGACGGATGGCAAGGGCCCCAATGTCAGTTTTGTGGGGGCAAAGTTAGGTAAGTCCAAAAGAAAAAGCTATTTGTACAATATAATACCCATGTAGAGAAAGTGCAACTCTGTTTATTTTTAACCAAAATAGGTATTTACGCTTAATTGTGTTAAAGCTTAAATAAACTGAACGTTAATTTCAGAAACAATACATTGAATTAAATGTGTGTACTTAATTAATACCCAAGCTGATGCCATAGAAATTTCAAATACCTAAGTGAAAATAGATATGGTTAAATATTTGCTTTATTTTGTTGCATTTATTGAGGAAAGATGACTACAGTACTTATTGGCAGTTATTTCATTATTGCCTGCAATGTGGGGGTGTTATTTTAGTGGACCCATCCCGCCTTCATTTCTATTTTAAATACAGAAAGGTCAACCAGTTATGTTTTGCTTGAATATATTTTAAAATATTGTGCATTATAAACATCATGTTAAATTCATAACATAATCAGTCGATAAGTAACTTTTTATTCGGGTTTGTGCTGGTGCCAAATGCCTCAAAGTACTACATAGTAGTACATTTCGTTCAAATATTTCCCCAGAGCAGCCTGAGAAAATCGATCCGGCGACACAGGTGGCCCTGTGCCCACCCTGGCGCCTCTAGTTACAAGCCTGCCATTGTTACCCTATCTATTGTCATAACATGAGAATCTGGATCATTGTATGTCATTCCCAGCATTGTGGTGCTAAAGTTGGTTTAATTTATCCTAACATCAATATCTACGCTGTCTCAAATAATTATTAGATTAACCTGTTTTTAATTATTGTATAATGTTCCATAAAATTCGGACCAAATATTGCATAAAATTTAGCTTTCTAAAATTTTGTAATATCAGGGTCACAGGAACTTCCTTATAGATGTTGTGACATTTTCACTGTTATGTTGTGTCGACGCTTTTGGAAACTAAACATTGGAACATAAATGGTTTCCTTGCATTTGTACCTACAAATCAGTAGCGTATACGGCTTCCAGGTTACTCAAGGTTTTATTATGATTAGAAACTTGTCTACAACTCGCTAGCCCAAGCAAATTTGATTTTACCAAGAGCCTTATCAAAGATAAACAAGATAAACGACCTTGGCCTTGGGATTACTTGGAAGCTTTAAATGGTTATTTAATTCTAACCTTGGGCAAAAAATCCGCTATTTTATGTAAATTGTGTACACAAAAAATAATGAGAAATTAGTTGACGATTTTAAATTAATTGTGAAAAGCGTAGTGGAGCGAGTTAATTACATAATGATTAAATTGCAATAATCCTATAGTGCTTGTGTTTGATCATAAAAAAAAAAAAAAAAAAAAAAATAAAAAATCCATTTAAATCACTGTCCTTATTTTTTTGCCTCAATTTTTTCCTCTTCATTCGCCTCCAGGGCCATTCCCGAGGAGACCTACAGTTAAACGTGGGCTCCGAACCACGATACTCGTTCATACGCTTCATACGTTCATCGCAGAGCTATCAACCCATCGTTTCTCGCATTTGGGTACCGGTTATGGATAGGGGATGATACATTTTTCTCTCATCCCTAATTTTTGCACGACGCCGGTGTACACCAAAATCCACCCAGTGCGAATCAATTTACCGGCCATGGGGTTTGAACCTGCCGGGTTCTTGCTTCTTTCACTTACTCGGGTCTGACGGTCAATGCGGCAGTCCCTGAGAATTCTAGGACTAGAATTTGTGAGTTATTATCCAATACATTCATCATCAAGTGAATAGATAGATGCATAACGGTAAAAAAAAATTTATATTTCAACTTGTAATATCTATTGTCACAATAAGTAAAGAATTATTGTAGGAGTAGCGAACCGTTACTTCAAGCTGACTCATTATCTTTTGTCTTTGTTGTGATGAAAGTAAATGCTAAACAGGACTTCCTTGTATATTTATAGGATGAACATCGGTTCGGGCCAAACTTGAATTTCTTTTTCGTGTTTTTTATATTATTTTGTTATATTTATTTTCACGTTAATGACATTGGCAGAAATGATTCACTCACATTGTATTAAAACGTCCTTGTTACTTAATTGACTTAATAAGTACTTTGTTTTAAGACTGGGGACGTCCAACGGCACCATCCATGACGGTCCTGGTAACTATTCGCTTACTTCAAAATGCAGTTGGCTAATCGATGCCCCGAACAAAACGATTACCCTGCACGTAGAGGAATTCGCGACAGAATGTGGCTGGGACCATCTCTATGTGTTCGATGGGGACTCCGTCAACTCCCCATTACTGGCTGTTTTTAGCGGATTGATGTATAAGGATGATTATAGGTAAGTACTTTGTAAGAGTTTATTTTTACTTTTAATATTATTCATTGCATATTTTGTCGTTTTCTTATAGTATAGGGTAACATTACCTGCATTCTCTCTCTTGTCATTTCCATTGGTCGATATCCCTAATTTAAATCAATCTGGATTGTAAACGTCTGAAATACATCATCTATTTCTTAAATGTTTCAGAGTAAGAAGAATACCAGAAGTAACCGCAACATCTGGTTCAGCATTGGTTCATTTTTTCAGTGACGATGCCTATAATATGTCGGGCTTTAACATAACTTATAGACTAAATGCATGTCCGTCAGTGGTAAGTTAAGAGTCCTAATATTTTTTTTAATAAATTAAAAATTTGTATTATTTTTCGATTTTTTTTTCTTTTTCAGATTCTTCTATTTTTTTTTTATACAATATGTATAATAGTTGGAGAGACGGTGACAATAGGGGGTCCGTGAAGTGGAATATCAGTAATTTGGTTTTCCGTGGAGTTTAGGGTTTGTTCGTTGTTTGTTGTTCGTGTTTATTTGATGAAATGCCGTGAAAATGAATTTACAGCATCTGCGTGACCCCCAAAGTCACTGGAAACACATTTTCTGACAAGTCAACCCTTGCATATACTTTTCCGAGCGTGTCAAAAAAAAATGAAAATTTAAAAAAAAATAAAAATTGCGAATTTGAAGTTGAAACTGTCTAGAATGGAACATTATATGTTAAATATTATGTGAAAAATTTTTTATCGATCCAGGTCTCCCCATTTCATTATTGGAATTTTTTTTAAATCTCCGGATTAAATTCGGAAAACGATCGTGACATGTCAGAAAATTGTCACACTACTTTCCTTGACACCCAAATATTGTGGGAAAAAAATTTTCGCACCTAGCTAGGCGGAATTCTGACAATATTACGTAGTGATATCGGAAGGCAGGTATCGTTCAGTTGTATGACGGGATATTATATTCGCAATATTACCAAATTAAGCCTATTTTTTCATAAGGTGTGTATGATTTATTCAAATCTGATGAATTTAAACATTTGCCCTTGTCTACTTTTCACCAATTACAGTAAAAGCCACTGCCTTTCATGCATTTCGAGCGAAGTTTAGAAATTTTGCTATCACCGTTACGAATTCTCTTAATTTTCTCCAAGATAGAACATGTGTCTGTTAACTTTATATATATCAAAATGTTCGGAAAAGATGAGGGAATCAGATAAACCTAGAAATAATTATCCAAGGAGAATATTTTAGAAAATATAGCAGAATAAACCATACTTTTAATAAAAAAAAAATTTTAACAAAAAATACCGCACTTTCGCAATATTCTTTTTATCAGAAAATTGTTTACGGCTCATCTTCATGAGAATACAAATCGATTAAGCCCACTTGGATCCATGCCACTTGAGACTCTATAATTTTTCCATTAATTTTTTTATGATACGCTTGGAAAAGTATATGCAAGGGTTGACTTGTCAGAAAATGTGTTTCCCGTGACTTTGGAGGTCACGCAGATGCTGTAAATTCATTTTCAGACATGGCCCGATATAATTTTGAATTTATTGAGAATTTCCTATCTAAAGCGCTACAGCGCCTCTCGGCAACGCTCTACGGCATTTCATCAGATATAAAAGTTGTAGAGGGGGACCTAAACTCCACGAAAAACCAAATTACTGATATTCCACTTCACGGACCCCCTATTGTCACCGTCTTTCTAACTATAAGGCACAATTGGTAAAATAAATATAAAATAAAGTCGAAAAATGAATGAAAAATTTGTGAACCACAAGAAATATAAATGTCAATAATGACAAATAAAGACATGTTTAATTTTGCCATTGTCCATTTTACAGTGTTGTATGTATTACAAAGTTTTTTTTTTTTTAAATACAGATTTCTGGAGTTAACTGTTCAGGTCATGGAGGTTGTATAGATGGTATTTGTACCTGTGACGGGGGATGGGACGGACCAGCGTGTCATTTAAGAAAGTGCCCAGACGAATGTGGGGCCAGTGAAAATAGAGGAGTTTGTGAACCTGAAAGAGGGTATGTATCTAAAAATTCAATAAACATATTTGTATATTGTCTGTTATCTGTTTGTATAAGTTTAAAAAAATATGAGCTGGTTAAAATAGCTATAAATTGTTAATCGATATATTTTAGCATTAGTTGGTTTTAAACAATAGCACGGCAAAATTTTGTTAAAATTATTCAAAAAATTTCTTTTCTCAGGTGTCACTGCTTTGGCGAGTATAAAGGAGATGATTGTAGCCAGGTATATTACATGTTATAAATCTCACCCCGTAGATAACAGATCCATTTTAATCCTTAGATATCCTAACAATCAGTAGTCATTGCGTTCCTTACCCTTTGATAACTGTCCGGTTTGCCATCTCCGAAGACTCCCAACTGTACATACTAACATAAAAATTGAATAAGTTATATGGTTAAATTGATCGATAGAGTTCAGGTGTGCCCGATAAGGCGGCGTTTTTTATCCTATTTTTCAGGGATAAACGACTTGGCAACATTCTTTCGCAATCCTCCAATCGGCAAAAAAAAACTAGACAACAGAATTTTTTATTGTTAAAATTTCCAATTCGTAGTGTTTCAAATTTCTTTCTTACTACAATATACACTCGCCGCCAAAATAATCGACCCCCTCAATATTTGGATGGATTTTGATCCTAATTAACTGTTTTATTTAAATTGTAAATGTATCGAGGATCTCGCACATGTGTGAGATTTCAAGATAGTTGAGAATATGTTCATAATATACAGGTTGAAACTAGAACTGTTTTTTGACAAACTCGGAAAAATAACAAAGAATTTTATTTAACGATAACGACAAATATGTTGTTAATCTGGTAGTGTCAAACGTGAATGCAGGTATACAACGTGTCCAAGATAAGGAGGGCCAGGACAGGGATCTCGGAAACCGTATGAGATACGAAGTCGGTGAAATGGAGGTAAAGTTGCGCCTTTACGTGCCTAATAATATGCCGTTTAGAAAGTTTTAAAATTCCGAGTAGTTCCGGAGATATCCGGAAAAAAACGAAATTCTGAAAAATCGTTTTATTGTTTTCCTGGGGTTTTTTGAGATCGAATTCTAAAGTAAATTGCACTTTTACATTGCCCCTTTTTCCGCTCTATCTAATAGCGTTAATTGTTTTGTAATCCAACTAGTCGTCTTCGAAGGGCCATTATCAACTTTCTTTTTTTAAATACGGTCCTGTTTTTCTGATATTGGAATTTGAGAGCTTTTTTCTCCCGATTGTGGTTTAATGACGTTTCGAGGTTTTTTTGAAAATTTTTACTTATGCTGAACTAGTTCAATAAATAAGAAATAATTTAATAATAAACCACAAATAAGTGAACAAAATACAGAAACATTATTTCAAACTTCTGTTGATTCGGGATTTAAAAGAAAAGTAGGCGCTTGAAACAAAAAAATTAAGATGGTGACGCGTGATTTGTTTCACTTGACATTCCCATTGTGATCGTTTGAGAGCATTTTAAGAGGTTTTCTATTTTCTAGAAAATATGGAACATAAATTTACAAATGCTGAAAACTTTTATATTCTATCGCATGTTTTATTTTATCTTAAAAAAACTGTTATGTGGCAGTTAGAAGATGTTATTTGTGCTTAGAGAATAACGGAAATCATTTTGAACACCTGATTATGTAGTTCCTTACTTTTTTCGTTGTTCGTTTTATTACTGTTTTGGTATGATTTTTGTTCACTTATTTGCGACTTATTATTAAATTATTTGTTATTTATTGAACTAGTTCAACATAAGTAAAAAATTTAGAGCTTACTTATGAGATATTATTTATAAAATTAGGAGTAATACCGGACCGTATCCCAAACAGGACCGTTTAAAAGAAAGTTGATAATGGCCCTTCGTCGGATTACAAAACAGTTAACGCTGTTAGATAGAGCGGAAAAGTGGCAATTTAAAAGTGCAATTTACTTTAGAATTCGATCTCAAAAAAACCCAGGAAAACAATAAAACGATTTTTCAGAATTTCGGGGTTTTCCGGATACCTCCGGAACTACTCGGAATTTTAAAACTTTCTAAACGGCATATTATTAGGCACGTAAATGCGCAACTTTACCTCCATTTAACCGACTTTGTATCTTTTACGGTTTCCGAGATCCCTGTACTTGCCCTCCTTATCGTGGACACGTTGTATAAGACGACCGTTCCAATAAGGGCGTTATAACAAGTCAAATTAACAGAAATCGACAAAGAAAAGTTATACTAATTTTCAGAGCTCCCCGATTGGTTTTTCTGGGAAGTTGTTTACAATCTACCTGAGAATGTGAATTATTTTTTCGTAAAGACGTAACATCCTTGAGTTTAAATCCTTGGCGTGGCTCGATTATTTTGACTGTGAAGTGTATTTGGTTTGATTGACCGGAGAACGTTTGAGATGACAGGAGATCTTAGTTCTATTCCTGGCAGATACATACAACTATTTCAATTTTAAAATCTTACCCGCATGCAGCTAAACATATTTTCAGTAACTATATACTCATAAAAAAAAAAACAAGCATTTGTAAGTTCTTAATCGATATTAATTTTAGCTTGCGAGTCGGGGTTACTGGGAAACTGTGAACGTACCGAGCTTCGTCCCTCCCGGTTCAGCTTCGCACGGCGCTGTCGTTTGGAAAGATTCCATGTACGTCATAGCTGGGGAAAGATACGAAAGATACTACAGAGAACACAACGCTCCACTGTTGTATATTTACGACTTTAACGGTAAGGAAAATATTGATATACGGGGTTTGTATCGTTTAGTTGAACATAGGAAATCCCGTGTAATTTTTGAGGGGACTGAATATTGGCTCCCCTGTACATTTTATAGAAAAACTGCATTATAACTTCTTGAAGAGGCCGACGTGGTAAACGCATGTGCCGAGTTTGAATACGTTTTGGTGAGTCAATCCGAAGCTATTCAATTAAATGTCTAATTTTTGAGGGGACTGAATTTTGGCTCCCCTGTACATTTTATAGAAAAACTGCATTATAACTTCTTGAAGAGGCCGACGTGGTAAACCCATGTGCCGAGTTTGAATACGTTTTGGTGAGTCAATCCTAAGCTATTCAATTAAATGTGATGGCAAGACCACGAAATTCTCATAGTTCAGTAATACATCAAACACTAGCAAATAATTTCTATGACGCTCTTGCCAAAAATTGATGTAAAGCTGACCACAATGAATAATGAAAATATTGCCATCACGTTTAAGTGGCTCACCAAATGAATCCAAACTCGGCACATGGGTTTACCAAGTCGGCCTCTTCAAGAAGTTATAATGCAGTTTTTCTATAAAATGTACAGGGGAGCCAATATTCAGTCACCTCATGCATTACATGGGATTTCCTATGTTCAGCTTAACGACGCATCACCCGGTATAAGTATAATTTCAAGTTAACAAAAAAACACACGTAAAGATTGTTTCACGAAAAATGGATACGACTTAATGATTTCCTGAGTCGGTCCCATTGTGTCGACAAGAGCTTGGCAATAAACAAGTGAAGTATGAAGGGACGGACTAAGGAAAATAAGTAATGATATGATTATATTAATGTAATCAAATGAAATAACATTTTTTTAAAATATTACTAGTAATATTTATTTACATTTATAATGTCATTCTATAGATAGTTCTGTTTCGCTATCGCTATCCTCATCAAAATTAATTATAATTGGATTAATTATACGATCCAGACTAATATACGAATTTTCTACAGTTATTACGTGACGGACTGAATTTTTCCAACTACCTGGGGGAATATCATTAAAACATTTTCGTATTAATTCTACAACACTAGAACTTAAAGTCGGAGAAATATTTTCAGACCTAACCAGTGATTTTAACTGGTGCCACATATGCTCTATGGGGTTAAAAATGCAATAATAGGGTGGGAGCCGTAGCACTGTATGTCCAATTTCTTCTGCCAATGTGTCACAAACATATACTTTTTTATACAAAAAGTGTCTTTAAAACTTCTAAAAGATCACTTTTTTTATAACTTTCTTCAAAATATATATCATTCGCCGCCATGTAGTTCTGAATCTCCAATTTTGTATTATTTGAGCTTGGAGCTTTATGTAATTGGCGACTGTGATAGCTCGCATTGTCCATTACTATCACGCTATTCTGAGGAATGTTTGGTAAAAGACAATTCTTGAACCACTCCTCAAAAACTAACAAATTTTACCACAAAAAGATATTTAAATATAAATTAAGCAACCTAACCTACCTGATGTGCCTATATTTAATTATAATTATTACAATCCGGTCCTTTCCACATCATAATATCAAACGGTCATAAATAATGGGATGGCCACAGGTACTTTTACTGCGGTCATTAAGTTATATCCATTTTTCGTGAAACAATCTTTAACAAGTTTGTATATTTTAGGTAACGTGTGGGAAACCCCGCATATAAATGAAAGTCCTGTCATGCGCTACGGACACTCTACAGTGATATATGGGGATAAAATATTTATTTATGGTGGGGTGGTAGGAAATAGGTAAGAATATTTGTTTAGTTTGAAAACTCAATTTATCACGAATTACAAATTTTGCAGAAAACTTAAAAATATTTGTTCTCGACATTACCAAATAGACGGAAATATATTTCGCCGTGAAATTATGCATATTAAAATTAATTTTACCCAATTTAATAAGTTACCCATGTTGATAGGAACTATTTACCGTATATTTCGTTAATCACCACACGAGCACATGTTTTTTGAAACACCCTATACAGGGTGCACCAAGTAAAGTGGCCTATTAGAAGTATCTCGAGAACTGAATGAGATTTTATTTTGAAAATTTGGTTGTAGCTATAAGAGATGGTTTTCTACGTTTCTAAAATATTTTCGGTGGTGTGGTGTTGCCGGATCATACCGAAAGTGGTAGCAACTTCGGAATTTTAAATGAGTTACCTTATATATATATTATATATTTTTTGGAATCTAGGTAAAAATGTAGAACAGTTTTCCATATAGTATCATATACCTATCTTTAAGAGTTTTTGAATTATAAATAATCTTGTGATTTTGTAACGCCGTATCGGGACCTGAAAAGAAAATCATATCTTTTTAGCGGTTACAGCTAGAAAGCTGGAATTTTGACAATAGTTTCACAAGACCATCGAAATTTTATAATTTTGAGCGGTATTTAATGAGTTTTATACAGGGCGTCTCCATAACAATACTTCTGAGGGAGATGAATTAATGCAAAAATCTTCTTTTTTTAAATGGGACACCCTGTATTTGATACGTTTTGCTAATGGAGGATCGAATTTTCTATCTAATGATATTAAGTATTCCTATACCTATATATTCATTATCACAGTTTTAAAACAAACCCTATCACTACGCAACTGGATGAAGCATATTGGACATCGCCGAACAAGCACGCTGGCACTATAGGCGTGTCACCAGCCGCGTGACGTCATCCTCTGTCTGGGATATAACCTATCAAATTAGCTCTAGCCACCAGTTACCCATGGTTACCGTTGATATTGTACCATGTTGTTTAAGTTCTCGAGATACTTCTAATAGGCCACTTTACTTGGTGCACCCTGTATAATTCGTCGCTTTTACAGCTAAGGTGTTTTAAAAACTTCCTTCGAACACTGTCGAAGTCGTCAATATGAACATTGTACTGTGGTGCCCGGATTCTTGCAGCATATTCTGTGTAATGTTTTTAAGACGTCACTGGTCTGCAAATCCCGCACAACGCCACCTACTGTTCTACTGGGACACAAACGAGCAAGAATTGTTATTTTTTTTTTTTTTTAGGGGACCAACATCGGAACTGTGGGCCTTCGACATAAGCGCCAAAATATGGGAAAATATCACTGTAAAAGCCGACTCGTGCAATATAAGTTTTCTTATGTGCGGCCCTTTAAAATCTGCCGGACATACGGCGACTGTTGTCAGCAACAACACTAATAAGAAGGCCGACAAGATGGTGATTATTTTCGGACATTCCCCGCACTTTGGGTATTTGAATACGGTGCAGGAATACTATTTCGGAATTAGGGAATGGCATATCGTGAATACTGGCGGTGAGTGATGGTATTTGTTTTACGGGGTTCGTCTGACAAGCCAAATAGGATTAAAAAAACAACAATTCGTTCTGGTAATTAGAGAAAAGGCTTTTTATATGTGCATTTTTATTGTTAGGTTATCCTGTGAAAGGCGGTTACAGTCATACGGCCACCTGGGATCCACTAACCGAAAAGATCTTCGTTTTTGGCGGTGTGGTTTCGGAAAGCGAATCGGCTCAATACCTAAGCAGAAGTCTTTATTCCTATGAACCGAACGACAGAGTGTGGACGCTTTTGGCCGACGCTCCATCTTCTAGGTAAAAAATCGCAACAGTTCATTTGTAGAGGACGCTCGCAACTTTTTTGCGCTTTAGTGTATTATTTATGGTTCACATCACTTTTATGTACCTTGTCGCTCTGAGCAACCGCTAATGCATTTACAGTGAAACCTCCTTTAGACGGACACCTACGGGACCGTCTAAATGTGTCCGCCTAATAGAGGTGCACGCCCAATATGTGTGTATAGGCAAATAAAAAAAAAAAAGCTCTATTTGCATGCAGGGTTCGGATTAGTCAGCCGTAATTTCAATATTCTAAAAAGAGCACTGGGCTCTATAGATGCAAAAATCTCCAAAACATTGACAAGGTACACCATTTTTGAGTAAAAGTAATGTGAAAATTTAGTTTTAATAAAAACATAAATCCACTAAAGCGCCAAAAAGTTGCACTTGTTTCTAAGCACCCAGAGTGCCACAACGAGCGCCCTCTACAATCTACGTCAAAATTATTACCAAATTCTCGTCCCGAGAAATTTTTATACCAAAATTTTGGTTAAAAGGTAAGTTAATCAGGAAATTAGAAAATAAAATTGCCTGCATCTCGGTTATTATCAACCTTTTGAACTAATCAAAGCTTGGTAAAATCGCAATATTTTTACCCAAAGAGTCTGCCGTTTTACTGTGTAGCTATTGCGTTTAATATGTCAATTTATATTTTCTCGATAGATTCCTACATTCCGCCACCTTCATCTCCGGAGGACTCATGCTAGTCTTTGGAGGTAACACTCACAACGACACCTCGCACAGTTTCGGCGCCAAGTGCTACAGCGCCGAGCTGATGGCGTACGACGTCCTGTGTGACAGCTGGACGGTGATGAGCGTCAGGAACGACCTCCACGCGGACCTAGCTAGGTTCGGGCATTCGGCTGTCGTTTTCGAGGGGTCCTTGTATATCTATGGAGGATTCGACGGACAGATGTTGAATGACATGCTGAAGGTACTTTTCCTTAGCCTTGTATTACATTTATTGCTAGAAATCTGATTAAACACACATCGATTTGTAAATTTTTCTATTTTCAGTATACGCCGGGCGATTGTCAATACTACAACAGCTCGAGCAGCTGCCTGACGTCGAGGCCCGGTATCAAATGCGTCTGGGATATCAAGAACCTCCGATGTCTTCCCGTAATGCGTTTTCCCAAAGAGGTTCTGAGGGAGGACAGTCCGCTGTCGCGGTGTCCCGAAAAGAACAGGAGCAGTATTCAGCAGGCGATCGTTGCGAATACTGAAAAATGTCAGAGGATGGAGGTATGTATTGTATGCACAGCCGTTTGTGAAAATCGTCATGGATCAGACAATAATTAGAGATAAACATTTGAAGAGTCAAACAAAATAAATCTCGACAAATATTCTTCTTCCTTCACACGGAAACCGTTCAGAAACCACTGGGCAAACAATAGGTTGCAAACGTATTTTAAAATGTTACTCATAAAGTTAATCATTTAATAATAAAAGTTCTATCATCTTAGGATTGTTTGAGCTGCGCTCACACGACCGCCGAATGTGTGTGGTGCGGCGGGGCATGCATGCACCACAAAAGATGCAGGGCGAGCATCGCGGGCACCAACTCCACGGAAACGGCCTTGGCTAGCTACGGAAGGGGCGACCTATGCCCGTCCGACCCGAGACCTATTTGTAGACAGTTGCACACTTGTACCGCGTGCACGTATCAGCCGTTTTGCAGGTAAAAAGAAAATTTTATACGCCACCTGTTTCATGTCTAGCAATAATTTTCTTTATAGATGGCGCTATGAACACGCAAAGTGTGTGACTTATCCGCAATCCAATGCGACGGCCGAGGCCAACGAGCCGGCGCAGTGTCAGAAAGTGTGTTCCGAGTTCACGTCTTGCCTGAATTGTACTCAAGAGGAGTGCATTTGGTGTCAGAACGAGGGTAGATGCGTCGATAAGGTGAATATGATTTATATGTTTCTGGAAGTCAGTTCTGGTGGCAATGTCTTTGGTTTTATTGTTAAGAAGGACTCCTAGTCCTAAAATAAGCCCAAGAATTACATCTTTCGTTTGTAGCCAGATTGTAAAGGTTACGATTTATGATTTAATGGTTATTCTAGTTCGATTGTCGTTTTTTTTTGTCTTAGAACGCGTACACGTCCAGTTTTCCTTATGGCCAGTGTAGAGAATGGACTACTATAGGTTCCAAATGCCGGACGAAGGGTACGGATGAGAATTCGCAATGCAGGTATGTGTTATACAACGTGTCCAAGATAAGGAGGGCCAGTACAGGGATCGCGGAAACCGTAAGAGATACGAAGTCGGTTAAATGGAGGTAAAGTTGCGCATTTACGTGCCTAATAATATGCCGTTTAGAAAGTTTTAAAATTCCGAGTAGTTCCGGAAAAAACCAAAATTCTGAAAAATCGTTTTATAGTTTTCCTTTTTTTCTTCCGAATGCAACGATGTATGACACATTGTGGTTTAATGACGTTTCGAGGGTTTTTGAACAACATCAGGAAATTTTGGGATACGGTCCTGTATTTCTCCTAATTTTATAAATACTATCTCATAAGTAAGCTGTTTACTTATGTTTAAAGCTTTAAGATTTAAAATAAACACCATTGAAGACAGACATAGCTATCGCCAAATACATACATTATATAAAATATGTAATAACTACGTTGAGTCATCATATTTCCTTGGTCAAATTAACTTTTATGCTCCGATACTACATCTAAGACCAAAAACCAATCTGTTCTACCTGCATACCCCAAATACAAATATACTTCATAAATCCCCAATATACAGCATGTGTGCAAGCTTTGACTCCTTGCATGACAAAGTAGATTTATTTTTTACAAATAAAAATGAAAAAAAAAGAGCTGTGTTGAGTATATGTTAATATAAGCAACACAAAATTAAATTGAGCTGTATGCTGTTGTAGTTAGGTTAAGTTAAATTGTCTTATAAATGGTATGTTTCTGTACTGTTAGATAATTAAAGCTATTTTATTTATTATTATTATTTATTTATGTTGGACTAGTTCAATAAATAACAAATAATTTAATAATAAACCACAAATAAGTGAACAAAAATCATACCAAAACAGCAATAAAGCGAACAACGAAAAAAGTAAGGAACTACATAATCAGGTGTTCAAAATGATTTCCGTTATTCCCTAAGCACAAATAACATCTTCTAACTGCTACATAACAGTTTTTTTGAGATAAAATAAATCATGCGATAGAATATCAAACTTTGTAAAATTATGTTCCATATTTTCTAGAAAATAGAAAACCCCTTAAAACGCTTTCCAACGATCACAATGGGAATGTCAAGTGAAACAAATCACGCGTCACCATCTTAATTTTTTTTTTAAGCGCCTACATTTCTTTTAAACCCCGAATCAACAGCAGTTTGAAATAATGTTTCTGTATTTTGTTCTCTTATTTGTGATTTATTATTAAATTATTTGTTATTTATTGAACTAGTCCAACATAAGTAAAAATTTAGAGCTTACTTATGAGATATTATTTATAAAATTAGGAGAAATAGAGGACCGTATCCCAAAATTTCCTGATGTTGTTCAAAAAACCCTCGAAACGTCATTAAACCACAATGTGTCATACATCGTTGCATTCGGAAGCAAAAAAGCTCTCAAATTCCAATATCAGGAAAACAGGACCGTATTTAAAAAAAGAAAGTTCATAATGGCCCTTCGAAGACGACTCGTCGGATTACAAAACAACTAACGCTGTTAGATAGAGCGGAAAAGGTGGCAATGTAAAAGTCCAATTTACTTTAGAATTCGATCTCAAAAAACCCAGGAAAACAATAAAACGATTTTTAAGAATTTCGTTTTTTTCCGGATATCTCCGCAACTACTCGGAATTTTAAAACTTTCTAAACGGCATATTATTAGGCACGTAAATGCGCAACTTTACCTCCATTTAACCGACTTCGTATCTCTTACGGTTTCCGAGATCCCTGTACTGGCCCTCCTTATCTTGGACACGTTGTATAACAAACCGTACTAATTTAAAGGTACTGTACTAAATCCATCCAAAGAGCAATAACACTATTCTTTTTTTTAGTTTTTACAAAACTTGCTCGAAGTGTAGGGATGACCCTGCTTGTGGCTGGTGCGACGATGGTTCCAAAACAGGCCTGGGAGTGTGTTTGCCAGGAGGTTATGCAGGTACGAGAAAAATATGTGGGATTTTTATTTTCCACCTTGTGTCATATCGGTTAAATATCATTAGGATATTATGAAGTTGTCACATTTAACCTTAGACAAGGGAAGAGAGGGGACGCGTAAAACTAGAAGCGATTTTGTTACCGCGTGGCACCAAACCGGGTTTAGCAGTGGCGTAACATGAATATTTTATTAGTATTATCCCAGTACAAAATTATTTTGTATGGAATATGAAAGTAATATTTTTATTGGTTGAATTGTTAGGTACCTTACTGAGGTTGATATTAAAAATCTTCTTTTTCAATAATTTATTGAATGCTTGGTAGATATTAATTTTATTCGTCAAAATTATAATTTCATATAGGAAAGGTTGTGTAATTTAAATAACTTTCAACTTTAGGAAAAATGTAAGATAAAAAACAAAATTGGTCGATTCAAAATTTATTACAAAGAAGCACGACTTTTAACAGCCTCCTCAAAGTTCTTTAGTTTTTTCTTTCTCGGAGTGTCTTCTTTCTGTTCAGTTAGCCCAGATGAAGTGCCAGGTAAAACTAGTTCTTCATCAAGCTAATTTGAACTTTCGGTAGCCTATAAAAAATTAATATTACATACATGATTTCAGATGTTTTTAGAGTGAAGACATTTTTTAGAAATTATTTAAAAGGAATATATTCTTCTTCTCTTGCGTGGACCCACCTGTTGAAGTGCCAGCTATATATAGTTCAACATCATGTTGAGTTGACCTTTCAGTAGCTCGCCTTTTTAAACCCTGTAAAAAAGTCAATATTATCTACATGCTTCTGTAATTTAAAATGTTTCTGTTCTGAAAATGAATAATTTTTTTATTCCAGAAATTAACTTAAAGTAAATACCTTCTTTGGTGGTATATATAGGTACTGGTAGTTCTGAAAATATTGTTGGCACAGCACCTCCAAGTAATCGAACTCTTTCCTCAACTTTATAAAAAAAAAGTTTGTCAAAATATACCAATCATACAGGTACGCCATTGAGTGACACACCCTCTTCAAGGGCAATTAGCTGGTTCTTATTAGAAATCTTGAATGAAAAGTGCAACAAATCTAGTACAAATTACAAAGAAAGGTAGCTTCAACTATGGGCTTAAACATAGTTTCAAATAATATATACTGCTAAACTTACAACGGAGATATCTAATATAAAATAAATACATGCAAAAAACACGAGTAGAATATTTACCGATGGAAAGTAATTCCAAGATCCTTTCGCTCATTTCGGCTTTTACAGCCATAGGCACAACAATACACCATATTTCTATAAATACACTGAATTCTTTTGATAGCTTTTCACACCACAAATCACTGAAATACACTATGTGCCACCTCGAATGTCTGGCACCTAAAAAATGGCGGCGTATCAATTTTAGGCTTCACTTTCTGCGACGGCCCGTAAAGCGGAATTATCCGTCCCCTCTCTTTCCTTGTCTAAGCATTTTACTGAAATAACACCGGAGAAAAATGTTTAAATACTTTTTACGTCCGTTTTTCCATAAGGTTTTAAATTTGGTATTATATTAAATTTGACGAATCTTTTTTCCGTGTTTATTTTAGGTCCTACCCTGCACGAACATTCACTGTCGCACGACACTTGCCCGCTGGAAAGATGGCACTTTACGACCTGCCCCCTGTGCCAGTGTAACGGACACGCCCACTGCAAAGGAAACACGAGTGCTTGTGACACATGTCAAGTTCGTAATTTTTTTTTATGAATATTAAGGAATTTTTGCAAAACTATCTTTGTACGCTTTTACACTTGATTTGACTGGCTCGTAGCGTTTTTACCTGCAACATACCTGTTTTACATTATTATTTCATCTGACTCAGTCTAAACTACATTACCATAAAGAAGCCACTCGATACGAGTTTAGACGGAAATTTTCTATGTCGAGCCTTTTTTCCCCCGTAACCTTATTATAGTATTTTTCCATTTTGGTTTAATATCGAGGCAATTTCGATATTGCTGTCAGTATCGTAACAAGCTTCTTTCGACCTTTTTTTTCCTTTTAAAGGTTGGTAATGCGCTTGTGTATGTTTGGTTGCAGAAACAATTACTAAACTAACTTCACAAGTTTACTTTCTTGCTGCTGAACACAGCATTAAATATTTTATAAATATATCAAGCTTTGCAATTTCCCTTACCTCAGAAAAGACGTAAAAATAGAGACAATAGTATAAGGTACTATCGTGCCGATAAAAAACTAGGACAACAAAGTCACGAAACTGGGAACGGATATACAGTGTGTACATAAAGTAAGGAACAAATTCATTATCTAGGAATCTAAAAATATTTCGGAAAAATCCTCGGACACGTGTATAATAATTTTTAATGGCGCATTTTTTCCCATACAAACTTAATATACAAGGTGGCTCATGTAGTAGATATAACATTATCGACGATTTTTTTAAATGGGAACCCCTATATTTTAGTTCAGATCTGTAATCTCCAAGAACAGCTGATTTCAAAAACATAACACACTTATGGCCTAAAATTCATAGTTTCGTTACTACAGGGTAAAACAAATAATTTTATGTTAAAAGTAAGATACACGAAATGTCTACATCTCGCGGTGTATTTGCGTACCACAAGGCTGGGTCAAAGCCCATGAAGCCAATGGTCGGTTCTCTAAAAAGAGAAAAACCCGCAAAACACATCTCAAAACGGTGTAATGTACCGCAACTGAGTGTTAAAAAATAGAAAAAACGAAAAAGGAATAATTTTTCTATTTTTTAAATAATTTTATTTAAGATATTTTTTTTTGGCTTGGGAGGCATCAATTAATTACGTGAGGCGTTTTTAGCGATTTTTCCACCCCCCTTCCCCCAATAAAAGATTTCGTGACATTTGGCTCAATCCCTTCCGCCATCACCCAATTTTACCTGAAAGCCTTATGTAATTAATGGACGCACCATCATTTGCCGTTACTTATGTTTTTTCTCAAGTAGGCTTATTTGCTGTTATGTAACTATAGTATTTAGATAATGTCATACATACCAATATTGAAGATTTAAGAAATCGAATAACAACAGAATGCAGGAATATTTCAGAAGAAACCATAAGAAAAGTCCAACAATAATTTATTGATCGCTTAGGGTACTGTCAGGCAGCAGAAGGAGGACAATTTCAACACTTAATTAAATAGCTTAGTTAATTTTTTTACATTTTTTTAAATTAAAAATATCTTAAATAAAATTATTTGTTTTACCCTGTAGTAACGAAACTATGAATTTTAGGCCATAAGTGTGTTATGTTTTTGAAATCGGCTGTTCTTGGAGATTACAGATCTGAACTAAAATATAGGGGTTCCCATTTAAAAAAATCGTCGATAATGTCATATCTACTACATGAGCCACCTTGTATATTAAGTTTGTATGGGAAAAAATGCGCCATTAAAAATTGTTATACACGTGTCCGAGGATTTTTCCGAAATATTTTTAGATTCCTAGATAATGAATTTGTTCCTTACTTTATGTACACATTGTACATATCTCATAGACTATAAAAGGTGCTCGACAGCTGTAAAGGTAAAAACACATAACTTTTAGGAAGTAACCTAGGTTACGTAATTTAACGTTTTATATTTTTCGATACGAGGTGGCATCAAAATATGTTACTTGTTTCATAAAGTTGAGCGGCAGTAAATATATTGGGCATTTTTATTAAGAAAAAGAATACCTTATTTCAAGTAGGTATATATAATGTCGAATAAAAATGAAAACGAAACTAAATAATAAAATAAATTTAATAGAATGTTACAAAAATACAAACGCAAAATTTGTCCAAGCAACAAAACATTTTTAATATTTAGTCATAGAACCATTCCTGTTTATTACTTCTTGAAGCCTTTGCAGCATACTTAAAACTAGGTTTTTGCATAATTCGCCTGTTACTTCATCCCAAGCTTCATTTATCCTGTAGCGTAATTCATCTCTGTTTCGTGGCCGAAAATCATGTTATACATTGATTTCACCATTTTACCCCAAATGTTTTCGATCGGGTTCAAATCGGGACTCTTCGAAGGCCAGGGAAGAACTGCTATATTATTTTCTAGGAGAAAATTTTGCACGATGCGTGCTGTGTGTATTGGAGCATTATCATGCTGAAATGTCATATATTGACCATATACAGCGTTTATCGATGGTATCATCACTGCATTTAGGATATTAACGTATTCAGGTGCAGTTAGTCTTCCTTCCACGATTTGGCAACTTCCTGGACCTCTAGCGCTAATCCAACCGCAGACATTTATAGAGAAACGCCCGCTTTGGTTTGTTTTGTGAGTGTATATCTCATCATACCGCATGCCGGAAGCCCTATACACTAGAATTCTTCCATTATTGCACAATTGAAAAGTTTTCTCGTCAGAAAATATAATTTTCCCAGAAAATATTCCGATTTAATTATTCATGTGCAAATTCTAACCTGCCTTGTTTATTTCTTTCCGTTAAAAATATTTTATTAGTAGCACAACGACTTCGTATATCGGAAATTCGAACCCTGCCTCTAGCAGTAGTTGCAGAACCTGGAAAGTTCGTCTCTTCGTTCGCCTTTATTGCAGTTGCGAATGGATGATCCCTCAGATAATTAACTAGTCTTCTATCTTCATATTCAGTAGAAATTCTAGGGGGGACCTGAACCTGCTTTCCTAATAATAGTCCCATGCCTTGCTATTTTTGTTTTGCCAACAACACGTTATTTTTGTTTACTCCCAGTTCGTCTGCAATATCCCTAATAAAAGCACCATCTCGCAACCGACTGTAGATTATAGCCTCTTGCTGGGGTGTTAATTGTGGCATATTTTTTAAAGAAAAATTTGCTTGACAAGTTAATGATAAAGTGACAATCTATGTTGACATGTAAAATTTGTAAATTACATTTTACTGGTACCAGACTCGAAAGTAAAAAATTCCTAATAGTCGAGGAGAAAATAAGAAATTTGGCTGTTCTAGTTTTTTACCGGCACGATGGTACATGTTTTATATAGATAGCACTGTCATACTATTTTCTAATCTATTTTGGTACGCAGAACCTGACGACTGGTCCCCACTGCGAGCATTGTAAGAAGGGATATTGGGGCAGCCCCGTGAACGGCGGCAAGTGTCAAAAGTGCGAATGCCGCGGCCACGCGGACGACTGTCACAGGGAGACCGGCAAGTGCCACTGCAAGACGAAAGGTCTGATCGGAGATCAGTGCGAAAAATGCGACGCTGCCAATCATTACCGACCGGATCTGTGGAATAATGGATCGTGTTACTGTAAGTCAGGGGTTGGTTGGATCGATAATTTTCCGGAAAATACTGGAAAAGATTCCAAACTATACCGGGTGATGTATGGTTAAGTTGAACACGGAAAATCCCCATGTAATTTTGAAGGTGTTGTAAAAATACCTTTTTTCCAATTCCAGAAAATTAATGAATTTTATTGTCCGTTAAATTATTTTAAATAATCCCACATGCAAAATTAGACGGGCTTTTATAGTTTTGCGGTGTCGGCAGTATTTGGTTCTTTATCTCTGATGTCGCAACTTTACGGACTTTACCGGTAGATAACTCGGCCAGGATGACGTACTGTAACGTTGAAAGAGACGACTAAAGAAATTTCTGCAGGAGGCAGTTTTTTTTAGTGGGTGTTGATCTCTCGACGCGGGCGGTCGCCTGTTCCAGGTCCACCTCGCTCGCCCGCGATTTTATTTTTTTCAAAAGGGGGTCCGACGTTTTGGCTACAGGTTTTAGAGCGTTCGTCGCCGAAATTGCCCAGAAAAGTCAAATGCGGGCCTTTCCCTGAGTAAATTTTATTTTCAAACACTCGTGTCTTGGCGCGAGTATAAATAAAAGCCAAAAGTATCTTCGAAGACTCGTGTATTTTGTCGCGAGTATAAAGAAATTCGTTAACGCAACGTGGGAGATAAACTTGTATTTATTAATACAGAGTAAAGAGCACCATCGATTGACGTTCAACAGTTCCAGAGACTCGCCGTTGGAAAAGCAGACTGGTGCGCAACCCCAGTTCGCGTCCACCCGCGATTTCAGTGTGAGCTTTATAGATTCTTCCTCGCAAGGTATCATCTATATACGGCGGATTAATCTAGACGGTGTTGCACAGGCTCAATATTATTTCGATCGGGAGAATACCTCCTAATAAGTCGATCCCTCCTAACGAAGTGTATTGAGTCGCCCGCCTTGCTATAGCGCTAATATTTAGTAAGTGAAAAGGCCAAGAATGAAGCCATCATTGAAAAAACCCTTCCAGTTGGCGGGGAAAGGTGGTGGGACCCCCCAAGACCGACTGACACGTGCGTGTCAAGTCGGCAATGGCATTAATGCCTGGCATCCCTGACTAATAAACAATCGAAATCGTAATCGTAAAGAACTGCGTCCGTAAAACTAATTAAGTAGGAACGTCTTCGGTTGCGATGACTTTTTCATTAATTATCAAGACTGGCGACATAACTGATAGTGTCGACCAGCAATCACACTTTTTTCAAAATTTAAAATGATTCAAATAGTTAGATTGGCTCCAAATAAATAATTCCTGGGTGGGGAATTCACCTCTGGATAGAATTCAAAAATGGGGACAAAATTAAAATTCCATAAATTGCCATCTAGCTAATTATCAGATTAAATTAAATTCAAAAATAAAATCAAGGGGTAAATTGGTTATACGGGGGTTATCAACAAACGTCCCACGTAAAAACGCGCAGATAAGGAGAACGTTAGAGTTACCTATCAATTACTAAGCGCAAAACGGACGGACGTTTCGGGCTACGTACTCCACTCATATCATAGTATGATGTACGTACGCACCGATCTTTCAAAATTTCCAAATTTCCTTTTACAATTCGGCGACAAAGGCTTTCCTGTACATTTTATAGAAAAACTGCATTATAATTTCTTGAAGAGGCCGACATGGTGAACCCATGTGCCTAGTTTGAATACATTTTGGTGAGCCCATCCTAAGCTATTCAATTAAACGTGATGGCAAAACCACGAAACTCTCATAGTTCAGTAATACAGCAAACACCAGCAAATAATTTCTATGACGTTATTGTCAAAAATTGATGTAAATCTGGACATAAAAGAATAATGAAAATTGCTGTATTGCCTGAACTATGAGAGCTTCGTGGTTTTGCCATCACGTTTAGTTGAACAGCTTAGGATTGGCTCATCAGAATGTATTCAAACTCGGCACATGGGTTTACCACGTCGGCCTCTACAAGAAATTATAATGCAGTTTTTCTATAAAATGTACAGGGGAATCAATATCCCGCCACCTTAAAAATGACATAGGATTTCCCATGTTAAACTTAACTCTGCATCACCCGGTATATGACCAACATAAAAATTAATCAAGTTTGTTTGGCAAGAAAAGTGAGTTTATACGCAATTGAGATTGGAGCAAACCCAAACAAAGAATTTAACAAAAATTTGCTAGCCAAAAAACTTTTTTTAAATTTTGTGTACATTAAGTACATTTATTTAACTTATACAGTTATGTGTCCAGTTTTTACTTTATTTTTTTAAAATTATTCCAGATGATTTAACTATTGACTACCAATTCACATTCAATCTGTCCAAAAAGGAAGACAGGCATTTCACGCAAATAAACTTCAGAAATTCCCCGCAGAAAGCCGACATCGACGTGGATTTTTCGGTTATTTGCTCCGAACTAGCCAAGATGAACATTACCATTAGAAGATTTAACACGGCCGAAGAGAAACCTATATTTTCCGTCCTGAATTGTACTACATTTAGGTAAGCAAGAATTTATGTAAAAAAATTACAACTTTAGACACTCCCTGTTCCCAGCACTGATTGTTATAGTTTATTGGGAAAAAATACAATTTTTTTATAACTAAATATACCATATTTAACACTACTTACAGAAAAGGTAACAAATTTGTAACTAATGTACTTATATAAACTGATTTTGATGATTACATTCTATATAACCAAATACTTTCGTTTAGAAACTTGAAAAATTTGTGAACCACACGAAACACAAAATATAAATGTCAATAATGACATTGCCATTTTCGTCTAATACAATGGAACGGTACTGTCGAAAAACATTGTCTGTTTTATCCTTTTTCATTAACACTGGTAAAACAAAAATAGGTACAGTACGTTTCACGAAATTTGGATACGACTTAATGATTTTCTGGGTCGGTCCCATTGTGTCGACAAGAGCTTGGCAATAAACAAGTGAAGTATGAAGGGACGGACTAAGGAAAACAAGTAATGATATGATTATATTAATGTAATCAAATGAAATAACATTTTTTTTTAAATATTACTAGTCATATTTATTTACATTTATAATGTCATTCTATAGATAGTTCTGTTTCGCTATCGCTATCCTCATCAAAATTAATTATAATTGGATTAATTATACGATCCAGACTAATATACGAATTTTCTACAGTTATTACGTGACGGACTGAATTTTTCCAACTACCTGGGGGAATATCATTAAAGCATTTTCGTATTAATTCTACAACACTAGAACTTAAAGTCGGAGAAATATTTTCAGACCTAACCAGTGATATTAACTGGTGCCACATATGCTCTATGGGGTTAAAAATGCAATAATAGGGTGGAAGCCGTAGGTATGTCCAATTCCTTCTGCCAATGTGTCACAAACATATACTTTTTTTATACAAAATGTCTTTAAAACTTCTAAAAGATCACTTTTTTTTTATAACTTTCTTCAAAATATATATCATTCGCCACCATGTAGTTTTGAATCTCCAATTTTGTATTATTTGAGCTTGGAGCTTTATGTAATTGGCGACTGTGATATCGCATTGTCCATTACTATCACGCTATTCTGAGGAATATTTGGTAAAAGACAATTCTTGAACCATTCCTCAAAAACTAACAAATTTTTTACCACAAAAAGATATTTAAATATAAATTAGGCAACCTAACCTACCTGATGTGCCTATATTTAATTATAATTATTACATAACAATCCGGTCCTTGCGAAAACCCTCCTTTAAACGGACAAACAAATTTTTAAAAGTATTTGGGAGACTAATAAGTACGGTGCAAAAACTCTCTGAAGACAGACCGGCAACCAATCGCGTATGCGTGGCAGAGCGAAAGGACTTCGCCGAATG
This sequence comes from Barypeithes pellucidus, assembly GCA_963991005.1. Taxonomy (NCBI): domain Eukaryota; kingdom Metazoa; phylum Arthropoda; class Insecta; order Coleoptera; family Curculionidae; genus Barypeithes; species Barypeithes pellucidus. Next base: position 76,080,717 of record OZ022558.1, read on the forward strand.
AAAGTATGTGTGATTCCCCGACAGCAGTCCGCCGTTTATTTGTGAGTTGTAAGGTTAAAATCGTAAACAATGGCACAAAAATGTCGCGTTTTGAGTCTGAAAGAGAATATTGATGTTGTGGAAGGTTGTAATTTGATAACAATGATTTGGGCGAGTTCATTAATATTGATAGCAATGTGCTATTAGAAGATGATAGTGACCCCATTCCTACCGATTATGTAGTCCAAACTGAAACCATATCACTATCTGACGACTCTGATGAAGAAGAAGTTGAATGCAGTAATCTAACAAATGTCACCAATTATCAACAAGCCATTAGTATGGGAAAGGAATTATAAGAGTATGCAAAGAATAGAGGTGACTCTACAGCAATGGAATTGTTATGAGACTTGGAATTACATTTTCTAGATTGCAAGTATAAAACGCAAACACGTCAAACTACGTTATTAGATTTTTTTAGTACTACATCCTAACTAAGACCAGTGTATTTTTGTTATGTTATGTTTATTTGTACGTACATATACATAGTAATAATTTTGCATTTACATATCACCTAATAACAAATTTCCCATGGGCGGACACATTTAGACGGTCCCGTAGGTGTCCGCCTAAGAGAGGTTTCACTGTAATTATTAAATTTATTTTCAGACATCGATTCGCAAAATCGGATTATGCTTTTGGATACGAAAACAATATGACACTGACGACGTTCTACGTGTACGTCTACGATTTTCAGCCACCGCTTCTTATCCAAATATCGTTTTCGCAGTACCCCAAGTTAAACTTGCAACAGTTTTTCATTACATTTTCATCGTAAGTATTATTTTATTTAGATAAAAATTATTAATTATCTTTTAATTATTTCGTTTGCCCCAATAATAGTGGCGTACCGTAAGGCTAGTGAAGTTCTAGAAAAAGAGAAAAACTTATTAGGTTTATTTTGGGGAAAGGAGAGGTGGAAGGACCTCAGGAATGTCGTTCCATAAGGATGACGTCCTCCAGACGAAGGAATTCTAAGACAATGAAGTTCGAGGAGTACTAAGCTGGACCACATATGGATGGGCGGCAGTGGTTGGCCTTTTTAGAGAAAACTGTTGCCCGGGTTGTCTTAGTATTAAATTTGATTTGGTTACTGTCGCCCCAAGACAAAATTTCTTCCGGGTCTTTGTTGAGGCGTGATGCTCCTGTCGTCCGCAAAGCTATTCACTAGAAGGTCGTTAATGTATAGTAAGAAGAGGGTGGGCCCTTGGAGAATATACAAGCGTCGAATTAATTGATATAAGAGTATAACGTGTATACATTTTTTAGGTGTTTCCTGTTATTACTTTTAGTCGCCGCCGTCTTATGGAAAATAAAGCAAAGATATGACATGTACAGGCGTCGCCAAAGACTATTTGTAGAGATGGAACAGATGGCATCCAGACCTTTTTCGCAGGTATTCACCGAAATTAATGGTCCCAATAATTTATAATTAAAAGTTCCATAGAATATCTTTCTTGTGTAGCCCGAGGTCATTCTTTCAAGTGCGTTTTAATATCCTAGAATCTAATTCTATTTTTCATATCAATTATATCAGTATTCTTGACCAGAAACAGGCCGGCTAGATGATACTTGTAAAAAATTAGTGTAGTGTGGGGGTTGTTCCTATCATTGTTTTATCTTTTAGGTTTTGGTCGAACTGGATCAGCAAAAACCGGTCGACATAAAAGAACTGAGTAGCAGGAAGAAGAAAGACGCACCTAGTCCGATAGCTTTAGAGCCGTGCTCCGGCAGTAGAGCTGCCGTTTTAAGCTTGCTTGTGAGGCTGCCAACAGGTAAGTCGCGTATAAAAATGTGGATTCAAAAAAGTATCTACGAAAAGAATCTAATTATTTTTAATCATGTTGGTTATCTTATCGGTTTTGCTACATTACTTAACAGTCAGAAACGTATATTTGTACAGTGTGTCCGCGTTGAGGATAGAATTTGTCTATAATGAGCTTTTGTGTTGAGGTATGGTTGTATATTCCGCACATTTTAAAAATATTTTGAATTATTTTTTTTTTATGATCAAACACAAGCACTATAGGAAAAATCCTTTAGGGCACTCTGGGAGTGGTGCGTGTGCGCAAAAAGCGATTCACGTTGGTTTTGAATTGTTGGAGGTTATATTCGTTGGGAAAAACGACCTCGGGAAGGTCGTGCCACAAGGATGTAGTCCTCCAGATGAAAGCATTCTTAAATAATGAAGTTCGAGGAGTACTAAGCTTAACCACATATGTATGAGCGGCAGTGGTTCGTCGTGTATTTCTGCTATTCGTCGCTCTGGGCGGAATTAAGAGGGGAAGGTCAGCCGAGCACCTTCCATGAAAATATCTGTAAAAGAGAGTCAAATCCCCAACCTGTCTTCAATGTTCTAGGCTGTCGAGGTTCTTCGTCACCTCATGGTCTCCAATCAGACGAATGGCCCTCCTTTCGATGGAATCCAGTAGCTGAAGAGTATGTTTGGGTGCAGAGCTCCAGACATGAGAGCCAGTACTCTAGTGATGGTCGAATCTGGGCTTTGTATAGTGTCGAAAGTTGTTGAGGTGTGTACAACTTTCTGGTTCGGAAGAGTACCCCAAGCTTCTGAGAAGCTATCTTGGCGATTGCCACAACGTGGTTATGCCAAGACATATTTCCTCCCAGATTGACGCCCAGCAAATTAATAGATGAAGCCAGTGGGATTGCGTGTCTGGCCATGACTATTTCTGGTTCTGTAATGTTAACCTTTTTAGAGAAAACTACTGCCTGGGTTTTTTTAGCGTTAAATTCGACTTGGTTACTGTCACCCCAAGCAAAAATTTCTTCCAGGTCCTTGTTGAGGTGTGATACTTCATGCTGTCTGCGAAGATGTGCGTCGGCAGCCAGAGAGAAAGATGAGATAAGTGTGCTATCGTCAGCAAAACTAAATATCGGATTTTTAGTTTTCACTAGAAGGTCGTTAATGTAGAGTAAGAACAGAGTGGGAGACAATATGGACCCTTGAGGAACACCGACATTGATGGTGAAGGTGTCTGAGAGAAATCCGTCAATCGCCACTTGCAGAGAGCGGTCCTTAAGAAAGCTAGACAAGCATGCACAGAATCGACTGGGCATACTATAGAATCGCAGTTTACTTAGAAGCCCCTCATGCCAAACACGATCAAAAGCTTTAGAAATATCCAGCGCAACAACCCGAGACTCCCCATGATGTTCGATTGCGTTGTTCCAAATATGGGTGACATAGGCTAGAAGATTTCCAGTTGATCTGGACTTCCGAAAACCATATTGATGATCGCTGATGATGCTGAAGCCATCCAGGTACTTTAGAAGATGTTGGTTAATAGCTTTCTCCATTACTTTTGATATAACTGAAAGCAATGCGACTGGTCGATAGTTGCTAGGCAGGGTTCTCTTACCTTTCTTTGGAATAGGCTGGACTCCAGCAAGATATATACAAAAAGTAGAGTGGCAGAAAGTTATATTTTTCTTAAATGGGACACCCACTATTTTATTGCATATTTAGGTTCCTTTGGGTCCTCTATAAATACCTAAAATATTATTTTAAGAGCAATAAATTAAAGCTAAAAAAAAGTTTTGTAGTCCAGGACAGAAAAATGAAAAAAACATTATAAAATCTTTTTCAACTACAGGATTGGGTGAGCTTTATAACAAGGGGTCTAGAGATACTATGAATCGAATAATGTCGGATTCAAATCGGGAACAAACCCCCTCGGTGAACCTGGGGGATGATTTAAACGTTACCCAGGTTGCGTTGACGTTTATAGTTTTCAATTTTCAGGTGGCGAAGCTTACACAGTCAAAGGCCAAGCGGCCGGCTTATCTATTGCCAGCGCCTTAGTCACGCTAGGCAACCCGCGGCGGCTGAGCGTCGATCAACTGAAGACAGAAACTAAGACTGGTAAATCTCGAAAGGCGCAAAGTCAGCATCCCGATAGTTGTATTTAGGAAATCGATACGATATGCAAGAGAATCATCAGTCGATTTGGTAATCGATTCTCGATTCGATACGTAATAACATGCCTAAACGTTCAGGGATTTTTGGTTTGAGTAAGTATGAAGATCGACGGGGGGTTTAGATCTGTAATTTTTGGATGAAAATCGGTGATTAAAGTATGTAAGAGCATCACAAAAATATTTGCAGTTGACTTTAGAGCACTATCGTGCCGATAAAAAACTAGGACAACAAAATCATAAAACTGGGAACGGATATACAGTGATGGGCTAAAATATGGAACAAATTCATTTAAAAATCAGGTTTTATTTTTTTGTAAAAACGCTCGGACACGTCGATTATAATTTTTTCTTCCGGATTTTTTGCCTCAAAAAGAAATTATACTGGGTGTGTCAAAAAGTAGATGTTGTAAAAATTTTTTGTATTTTAATAGCACCACCCTATTTTTACTTATCACATAAATTCTACGTCAAATTCTGAGCATAATTCATGTAGCATACTCTATCCTTATCTCTACCGGTTTTAGAGAAAAATTACATCTTAAAAAATAAATTTCTTTAAAAATAGGTACATTTACCTACTTAAAGGTAAACAGGTAAATTTAAATTAATTGTTACTACGATAGCAAGTCATGTGTCAATCAAAAAGAATCGAAATTTTAATTTTAATTGGATGTGGAGACAAACCAAGAAGTCAAGAAGTTTGTAACTTGTTTAGCGCTAAGTATCCAGAACGACGGATTACAAGATCTACAGTGAGTAAAATTGAGAAAAAATTCAGGGAAACAGGGAATGTAAAGGATCGCCTACGGCCAGGTCATCCAAAAATTAGTGAAAACACAAAATTGAACATTTTGTTAGAAGTTGAAGATAATCCCCATAGTGCATCCACTGAAGTAGCCCTTAATACTGATGTTAGCCGACGATCTGTTTTGCGGGTATTGAAACAAGAAAAGTACCATCGGTATAAAATTAGGTTGCTGCACGAGCTAAACGAAGATGATCCCGACCGCCGACTACAGTTTTGTGAAACTATGATGGAAATTTGCAACTTAAATCTATTTTTCCTTCGCAGCGTACTTTTTAGCGATGAAGCCACGTTTTGTTTGAATGGTTCGGTAAACAGACAAAATTTTCGGTATTGGAGTACAAATAATCCCCGTTGGATGAGAGAACAGCATACGCAATACTCACGAAAAGTAAATGTTTGGGCAGGGATATTAAATGATAGAATTATTGGACCTTTTTTCTTCGATGGAAATCTTACAGGAGACCGGTATTTACAATTTCTTCAAAATGAATTAATTCCCACACTAGCAGCGGATTTTCCAAATCCGAATCAGCCTAATCTACCAGAAGCGTCTATTTGGTTTCAGCAGGATGGTGCTCCGTCTCATTTTGCTCGACAAGTACGAGAGTATTTGAATACTATTTTTCCCGAACGATGGATAGGTAGAAGAGGACCCATAGAATGGCCTGCAAGATCTCCCGATCTTTCACCAATGGATTTCTTTCTTTGGGGTTATTTGAAATCAAAAGTGTATAAGGATAAACCACAAAATTTGGAAGACTTAAAATTTAAAATTAGATATGAAATTAGGCAAATTAATGAAAATACTGTAAATAATGTTTTAGAAGGGTTTTTAAGTAGATTGGCATATTGTCAAGAAGTTAATGGTTTGCATTTTCAACACTTAATAAAATAATTTTTCAAAATTATACCTACATCTACTTTTTGACACACCCAGTATAATTTCTTTTTGAAGCAAAAAATCCGGAAGAAAAATTATAATCGACGTGTCCGAGCGTTTTTACAAAAAATTAATACCTGATTTTTAAATGAATTTGTTCCATATTTTAGCCCATCACTGTACATATCTCATAGACTATAAAATGTGCTCGACAGCTGTAAAGGTAAAAACACATAACTTTTAGGAAGTAACCTAGGTTACATAATTTAGCGTTTTATATTGTTCGATACGAAGTGATCAAAATATGTTACTTGTTTTATAAAGTTGAGCGGCAGTAAATATATTGGGCATTTTTATTAAGAAAAAGTCTAATAACTTATTTCAAGTAGGTATATATAACGTCGCCTAAAAATGAAAACGAAACTAAATAATAAAAGAAATTTAATAGAAGGTTACAAAAATACAAGCGCAAAATTTGTCGAAGCAACAAAACATTTTTAATATTTAGTCATAGAACCATTCCTGTTTATTACTTCTTGAAGCCTTTGCGGCATACTTAAAGCTAGGTTTCTGCATAATTCGCCTGTTACTTCATCCCAAGCTTCATTTATCCTGTAGCGTAATTCATCTCTGTTTCGTGGCCGAAAATCATGTTTATACATTGATTTCACCATTTTACCCCAAATGTTTTCGATCGGGTTCAAATCGGGATTCTTGGAAGGCCAGGGAAGAACGGTTATATTATTTTCTAGGAGAAAATTTTGCATTTGTGTATTGGAGCATTATCATGCTGAAAATTAAAATTTTGACCGTATACAGCGTTTATCGATGGTATCATCACTGCATTTAGGATATTAACGTATTCAGGTGCAGTTAGTCTTCCTTCCACGATTTGGCAAATTCCTGGACCTCTAGCGCTAATCCAACCACAGGCATTTATAGAGAAACGCCCGCTTTGGTTTGTTTTGCGAGTGTATATCTCATCATACCCCATGCCGGAAGGCCTATACACTCGAATTCTTCCATTATTACACGGTTGAAAAGTTTTCTCGTCAGAAAATATAACTATTTCCCAGAAAATATTCCGATTTAAATATTCATGTGCAAATTCTAACCTGCCTTGTTTATTTCTTTCCATTAAAAATATTTTATTAGTAGCACAACGATTTCGTATATCGGAAATTTGAACCCTGTCTCTAGCAGTATTTGCAGAACCTGGAAAATTCGTCTCTTCTTTCGCCTTTATTGCACTTGCGAATGGATGATCCCTCAGATAATTAACTAGTCTTCTATCTTCATATTCAGTAGAAATTCTAGGGGGGACCTGAACCTGCTTTCCTAATAATAGTCCCATGCCTTGCTATTTTTTGTTTTGCCAACAACACGGTATTTTTGTTTACTCCTAGTTCGTCTGCAATATCCCTAATAAAAGCACCAGCTCGCAACCGACTGTAGATTATAGCCTTTTGCTGGGGTGTTAATTGTGGCATATTTTTTAAAGAAAAATTTGCTTGACAAGGTAATGATAAAGTGACAATCTATGTTGACATGTAAAATTTGTATATGACATTTTACTGGTTCCAGACTCGACAGTAAAAAAAATCCTAATAGTCAAGGAGGGAATAAGAAATTTTGCTGTCCTAGTTTTATACCGGCACGATGGTACCTACTATGGTAGAAAAAAAATAATTTCCTAAAGAATGTCGCGGAAAACTCTATCAAACCAAAAAAACCAAGATTTTTACACAAAACATTGTTGATCTGATTGAAAATCTCGAGTAAAGTTGCCCCGATGATGTAAAAAAGCTTGCTTAAGCCAATGCAAACATAGAAAAATATTCTTTATACAATATTCTAGTCTTACATCAAATTATTGTGACGGCATTGTAAAACTAATTGATTGCCTAGTTCATCAATTTTAAAAATATCTCGATGTTTGTAAAAAGCGTTTTTATTCTTTAGTGTTATATTTCCTATTGGAAGGGTGTTCCGTTAAGATAATTAATTTTTTAATTTCGAACGATAACATGGCCTTCTCTATAAGGTAACGGTAGAGGTATCGTTTGCCCAGTGGTTTCTGAACGTTTCCGTATGAACTCTAAGTGCCTGTTCTCACCAAAGCAACTGTCAACCGCAACGCAACTGTAACGCGACCGCAACTTCAGTTTAGTTGCTCATGCGTTCCCACTGGAATCAAAGCAACCGCAACGCAACTGCAACGCGACCGCAACTTCAGTTGAGTTGGTCTTGCGTTCCCACTGGAATCAACTGGTTTTAAGTCTCTTTTGACATGAGCAAAATGTCGTCTTCGTTAGATAAAAGATATAGCCGCAACATACTTGCTCGTTAAGAAGCTTTAAAACAAAACTGAACGACATTTTTGGGTTAACCCTTTTATACCATAAATTTGAGACATAGTTCGTATATAGTGACATAGGAATTAAATAATGATCCGGTTAAATTTCATAGGTTTTACCGAAGGAGCCACAAAAGTTAAAAGTTAAATATTTGGCTGTCTCGTCCGCGATGATACCGCGATTGGAAGCAACTGACGACGGCGACGCGGTATGCCTGGCAACAAGCAACTAGTTGCGTTGCCTTAAGTCAGTGGGAACACGCTTATTTAAACATTAGTGCTGTGTCGCGTTGATATTGCGTTGCGGTTGCCAGTTGCTTTGGTGAGAACGGGTACTTACGGATAAACAAATACACAGCTCTAACAAATAAATAAATACACCGTGTTAATTCCGCAGTTGGATTCTTCCCGAAAATTCAAAACCAGGGTTTTTCTCTTAAAATTTCCTTCTGATGGGTTTTACTACTTAATTATAAGTCGCCTCTTCTTTACATACGCTATGGGTGCCAAGCGAGGCTACGAAGAGCGGGACTACATAAGAAATAAAATTGAACTAATGAAGTTTTTCTTTTAGCATGGAGATGTGTGTGTAAAAGTAATTTAAAAATTTATTATATTACTGGTAAGTTCAGTTGTCCTAATTGGAAATTACATGATTCTTTTCTGTTGACGATTTTTACAACATAGCCTAAATTTTTTGCTTGCACTCTTTCCTACGTTCAGAAACGGCCGGGCATACAATAGAACGGGATAAGAATATGACTTCTTTTGCAATGTGAGGTTAAGTCGTTTTTGCTTCAAGAAAATAAATCGAATCTTTATGGACATCCTGGACAAACTATACACGGTGATGCAAAACTGTCATATTTGCACAAAGAGCAGCAATTAAATTTGGCACTCGTGCATACATGCTTCGATTTTGCCACATCCTGTATGGGCGGGAAAAGTCCGAACGACCTTTTAAAAACCAAGTAGATGTCGAATACTTTCAGGGATCTATTGCCGATTATACACATTCCTTTTAAGAAAATACCTGCTAACGTAAATACAGCATGTCTTTGATTCCAACCCTTATAAGCTTGCTTTTGCAGGGAAAACGTACCGCAAGACATTACAGGCTGGGAAAGAACTTTCGCCAAAATCCAAAAATACGTCAAGTTTGTTTGTCAGTTGGACAACTTTGGACGCAAAAAGCATAGCGATATCTCAACTCCCTAGTTCCTTCCTAGCCTGTAATGCCGTGCGGTACGGTTTCAATGAATTTCCAAGAAAACATTCTTAATTTGTTATTATAAACACACTACTAACTCGAGACATGCTGTATATTAATTGAGCTGACGTAGTGCAATACCGGTAATTTGTAAAAAGTTTCCTTAATTAAGCAGAAACACCACGGTAGTATATCTGAAAAACAAAAATTTTACTGTTATAAAAGTCCTGTCCAAAAAAAAATTGAATATCTAAGTTCTTGTCTAATTTTTTTTGCAGTATTGTCATTTTACTTGGTCTCTGTCAAGAAAAAAATTCATTACCGGTAAAAAAATACATATTATTTTTTTTGTCTAGAAAAAAAATGTTGACGTTATGAAAAATTAAGCATTTTATTCATCGCCAAATCAATTCAATCCATTGAAGAACTTATGAAGTTTATATCATACCGTTGATCTTTTGGCTGCCATAATTAGCCTTCTGACCATAAAAAATCCTCCAATTAGATTATCTAATCTAATTTAGATAGAAGAAAAATATTACGATATATACAGGGTGTTATGGAAATGACTTATTATATTTAAATGGGTGTCCTAGAGAAAGTTACATTCTTCTTTTTTTAATCGAATCTCTAAATACTAAGGTAGAAAACCTTTTTGCCCACATGCTGCCGCGCCGCTTCATCTGGTTTCAGTTAGCAACGATGTAGGTAAGCTACAGTGATGCCAGATCACACCGCGGGCCTCGCCCTTGCTTGGATAACCGCCGCGCGCGTATTTATATGTTTAACCTTCGGTATCTTCGCTTCAGTATGGTTCGATACTCGGTGTTGGGACGACGTTCCTGAGGGTTTCACGTGCTTGATGTATACGAATTTTAAACGGTTTGTTAGTTGTAGCACCCGATTTTTTTTCTGTTATGAAATAATTCATAATAATAAATGTTGTGATGTGATTTAAAATTTGTATCATATTGTCATATTATCTACTGTTTGTTATGTTGCAAAACATACTTTTTTGTTTTATTTTCTCATGGAATTTAATTATAAAACGGATTATTGTAAAATAAGATCGAAGGTAAGAGAGTATGTACTTTAAATTTTTAAATTTGTCAGAAAATGAACACGTGCGTTTACAATTCTGTGTTGCAATATGAACACCGCCTACAATGCGCTGATCTCTTTTGAGACTGCCTCAATAAATTATTGATTGCGAACGTCATCAGTAGCGGCCACGTAAATTTTTAGATTTCATATAAAGTGTATATTTCGTTTAATAATTCAAAGCGCCATTTATGGTTATTTTTCTTCAGTTTGTTTTCATCTCAGGATTTGCCGGTTTAAATATAATAATAAGTAATTTCCATAACATCCTGGATATACGGTGTTTCATCTAAAAACCCATATTGCTGTTTGTTTCCTAGGCTAACATTTGGGGATTTAAAACCTCGACCATTTTAAAATGATCTTACTGCAAAAAAAAACTGTCAACTTATTTGAAAAAAATTATAGCTGTTATGTGTAAGTTGGTTTCCCGATTATTTTTTGTAAATAACTTTTAACTGACCATACAGGGAGAAATATATTTAGTAAGATAATTTTAGAACAAAAAAAAATCGAAATATACTGGGCGTTTAGTTTAAGTGATAAATGCAACGCCGTTATCGCTTAAAATGAACACCGTATGTAATCCACCTTACACTTGGCACAAATAGTAGCAATAAAATTGCTCGCATGCTCGAATCTATTTTTGAATCGGCTGTTGCTATTTCTCGAATAGCAATTGCCCCGGCTAAATGGCCAATTGTAAAGAGGTTTTATGAATGATCTGTCCAGTTTAAAAATGTCAGTAAGTTTATCAAAAGTTTTATGGTGAAAATATTCGAACATTGTTGTTTTTTAGTTTTAATGTTTTATTTATTTCGGCTACATAAGAGAACATATTTTTACGATAATCTGCGGACTGTTTTTTCGATTTTGTTTGATTTTTAAAAAATACATAAAGTAGAATATTAAGGATAACCCAGGTTAAGGCTTGATTTTCGTTTTGTAATCTGAAGGAAGCACCTAAGCGCATCTCGTTTCTCCAATAATTTCTATTTAAGGCGTCCTAACTCATTTTAAAAATAATTTAAAAAATTGACCGAAATTTAGCTAGTTCTAGTTTTTTGAGAGGACAAAAACACGCAAATTTTGTTGCTTTTGATTTTTTTGTACCTTGTAACTGTCTTAATTTTTAGTTTTCCATTTATCGAGCATTTTTAAAATTGATTTTAATACCGTAACTCTTTCTCGCGAGTTACTTAATAATTTAGACAAAACTTTGCATTTCTTTATGCTTCTTTGATTAAAAAATTTTGTAATGTTCTTAACTCCCCGATAGATAGAGGGTGTAAATTTAAAAAGTTCTAACCCTTAATATCTCACTTCCAGTAAATATTAAAAATGGGAGTGACACGTCAATTTTATTGCGAAGGGAGAGGAATTTTAGACGGCGAAAATCATTTTACTGAAAAAGGAGTCATCACACGTCCATTTTTGGAATACGCACATTAAATTGACGTGGTTTTCTGATTTTTAATAATATTTATGCAAGCGAGGTGTTTAGGGTGGGGATTTCTCAAATTGACTCCCTGTATAGTACAGTATGTCCACGGGGGGCGTTTACAAGAGGACAAATCGACTTAAAAATTGAAAGATACGAAAAAAAGTCACTCTTAATAAACGTTTTTGCTTGTCTAGAAAATACGATTCATCATAAGAAACTTTGTTTTTATACAGGGTGGGTAAAAACTGCAAAAATGTTATTTTGCTTAAGAGTAAACATACTTTATTTTGAAAGATACAAAAAAATGTCACTCTTAATAAACGTTTTTATTTGAATAATGAATAGGTGATACTTATTGTCAGTGTCTTTATTTAATGAAGTAATTATAGTAATAATAATAATAATAATAATATGAACATTTTTATTAACATGAAAAGAATACGATAACGATTTCATAATTCAAAAACTCCACCCTCCATACTCGACACATTTTTCTAATTGCTTTCTCAAATAAGTGAAAGAATTTCTGATTTCTTCCCGAGATATCGATTGGACAGCCTGGATAATTCTGCCCTTCAGCACTCCAATATCATTTGGTATTGCGGGTGCAAAAACAATTTGTTTTAAACGGCCCCATAAAAACATATCGGCCAAGGTTAAGTCGGGACTTCTTGGGGGCCACAAGACTGGGCCATTCCTGCCAATCCACCTTGGACCAAATCTGCGGTCAAGCCATTCTCTAACCTCACGAGCGAAATGGGCTGGACAACCATCTTGCTGAAAATACATATTTTGTCGAAAATTTAATGGTAGATTTTCGAGTTCATCATTGAAAAATGTATCCAGCATTTCTAAATATGATAATCTATTGCACGTGTTATCAAAAAAATATGGCCCTATAATGCCATGGATGGATATCGCACACCACACGTTCACTTTTGTGAAATATTGTCTTCTCGTCATAATTCTGAATTCGGGATTTTCTAAAGACCGGTACCTAACGTGCTGGGTTGCAACGGTTACATTTGTTGAAAATGTACTTTCATCAGAAAACATGATACATTTATAAAAATCAACATTTCGACTTAAAATTTTGTCTCCTATCCACAGGCAAAAATCAAGTCGCTTCGCGTCGTCTCCCTCTTCCAATCTTTGATTACAGTGCGGTTTATACGGATCCAATTTATTTGCTTTAAGGATCTTCTGAATTTGACTTTTTTTCACAACTTCCAACTGAGTAACACGATTTCTAAGGGACGTCATAGGATTTTCTTCAACAGAATGAAGAACTAAGCCGCATCATCATGGTCGTATTTCTTCTTTTTTTTGAGGTCCAAAACCGAACCAGTTCTCTTGAACTTTTTTATTAACTTGCAGATTGCTATCCTAGTTATTGGGATTCCTACAAATTTCTCGGTAAATTGTTCCATGACATAGCGATATGAAACATGACCATCCCCATAACATTGTATTATAAAAACTCTTTGTTCAGTAGATAGCATCTCTACTTAAATAATAACTTCATTAAATAAAGACATTGACAACAGGTACCTATCACCTTAAGTGTCATTATTATTTTAACTAGGTTCACCAGCCAGAGGTGTGCCAGAGAATACTTTTTGGCAAAAAAACCTTTTAATGAATTGTTCTACTTCGGTTTGTTGTGTAGAAAACACATTCATTAAGAGTGACTTTTTTTGTATCTTTCAAAATGAAGTATGTTTACTCTTAAGCAAAATAACATTTATGCAGTTTTTACCCACCCTGTATAAAAACAAAGTTTCTTATGATGAATCGTATTTTCTAGACAAGCAAAAACGTTTTTTCGTATCTTTCAATTTTTAGTCCATTTGTCCTCCATCCGTGGACATACTGTATATCAATTAATGTTTGTTATGGAAAAAGTAATTTTTCTTAATGATAAGGAATTTTTCAACAAAGCTTTAAAAAAGGTTGAAAATACCATTACGATATTTTAAGGAACCCTTGCGAAAAATAATATTACTAATTTAGTAACAACATTCTTTACTCGATACGTATAATCAATATTATTACTATACGAGTAATGGTATAATGTCTGCATTCGTCATCACAAACTAAAGATTAAGACCTAGTTTACCTTTAGTTAAGTACATTTAAGCGAGACTGAGATTATTATTTATTAATTTTATACTCAATGTTAATTTTGTAGGATAGGTTTAGCATTTTATATTAACGGTTTTAAAAGCGGATTTTTTTTGTTGAAAAACGGTAGTTTGGATGGTGTTCATTAATTATATTTTTATTTTATTCTCATCACTGTCATTGCTGAAAAGCCACATTGTTGCGTGTGTTCCATTGGATCGATACACGTGGTTATTGCTTAAAAAATCTCCAAATTAGACACATTCTGTCCAAGAGCTTTACATTTAATCTCTAAAAATATTTAGATCTTATAGTTGCCCGATTGTGTTTTCACATTGTCATTAGGTTCGTTTTGCGGGGCGACATTTCCAACCGGTTGTGCACGAGTTTCTAACCGGTTGGCATGTTGTCTCTATGAACGAAAAAATGTTTAGTGCGGTTCTAGAAAATGCAGTTAGTCGCAAGTTTAAATTTAACAAACTCATTTTTATGACACTCTGTATATTATATATGTACTTATAACGGATTTTGAATAGTACATAACCCAAGTTACGATTTAATTTTATTTCAATGTGAGGAACAAAGCTTTTGGCATGACAATCTTTTTAGGTTTTATTTTTACGCGATCTTGCCAAATAACGTTTCTATTCGATTAGAATAGGGATAGCTGCAAACTGACAAGTGTCTGTGTACGCGTATCGCCGTCCTTTTTCTAATCTCATTTCGATTTAATAATACATATTAATTTCTTTGGAAAAATTGATCAATTTGAGTTAAATAATGAGTTTCTTTGTAAACTAAGTTCAAGTAAACAGATCTTGCATCGTTTTTCACTGCCATGTACCACCATTATGTTGATAGCCTTAAAATATTATTGTAAATACATCATATTCATTTTAAAAGATCGTTTTATTTTTGCTCAAATTTTTCTCGAGCTTAACGTGGGTTCCAAACTACGATCCTCACGCAAGGTTTCTCGCATCGCGTCATGGTCAGTGTTGCCAGATCTGGTGATTTCATATGATCTGGTGAAAAGCGTGTTTAAAATGTCTGGTGATTTTTAGTAGTGTTGGGAAAACCGATGATTTTAATAATCGAGTACTTGATACTAGAGCAATTTTAATAATCGAGTGAATCGCTTGAAATTCCAATTCACCAAGCGATGACGTCATCGACTGCTCGACGGCAGCCTAGCTGTTTACATGTGATCAGGCAGGGTATTTAGCAGGCACGTAACCACGGGTGGGCAAAGGTTTAGTTAAAAAATTGTAGTAGCCACCAAAAAAATTCCAGAAATTTATTTATTTGAAGAAGAAGAAGTGAATAATGAATTTTTACCACGTGTCTCGATACCAAACAAAAAAACTGCAAAAAATCACCCAAATATGTATTTATTGTTCGGGTTTATTCTTGTGCTTTTTTAAAAGAAAAAGTATTACCAAGAATTATTTTTCTTCACATCTTTCTCAATCTACGAGCATAAAATATGTAGATATTTAAAATAGCTTGTCAAATTCTTCCACTTTAAATTATCAGGTGCCCACTGTGTGCACTTCAAAAATTTAGGCTTAGTTACGCGACTGGCAAAATAAGAAAATTGGTTATTATTTTATTTAAATTCAAGTACTCATGTATTCATAGTTACCTCAAAGTTCTCGTTTATGTGCCTTTAAGAAAGACGTATGTCGTGTACCTGCTCAGCGTCAAACTCGAACGTCGCCAATCGGATGGCGCGGCGCGTAGACCGAAGGTCGTCTATCAAGTGACCGGCGATATTTTTCGGTTTTTCGGGCCTGAATTTATAACTAGAGTATTCCCTATCGAGCGAAAAACTGTTCGAATATGCGAGCAGTTTTTTAACTCGATCACACTACAGCGGTATATTTCCGCCGGCGTCAAGCGAAGCTCGGGTATCGAGTGAAAGATAATAAGGGACGAGCGACGGTTTTCGCCTGAATAGATAACTCGAGCGGTTTTTTTAATAATCGAGCGATGACAACACTCATTCTTAGTAGTTAATTTGCATATTATTTGTAACAGAATAGCGTAATTTTTTTTGCTCATCAAAATTTTACGGCATAATGCTTTACCCTCCCTTTTTGTAGTACGTTATGTTAATTCACTACGAAATAATTTTCAAACTCTTTTATTTAAAATGAAAACTAAATCTAACCAAAAACTTAACAATATTTCCTCAAAACCGTTACATATTAGCGTCACAGTCTACATATTATATTAAAAATGACTAATTGATAATTTTTATAAAAATGTAGAACAAACTACAAATTACTTCAGCCTTTTATTGATTAGTGTCATTAACATTATTTTGTGATTAAGGGAAAAAGGAAGATAAGTTTAGCTAAAAATATTCTAAAAATTATATAATTTCCTTAAACTGTTAAAAAAATACTGCTTTATACGATGACATGTTTCACGCACGACGAGCCTCTTTTCGGGACATTACCAGCGATATTTTTCTTCCCTCCTCCAAACTTCAATTTTTTAAACGGAAAATACGTTCATGTTATATTTTTGGATTTTATTTACTTTCTTGGAGAAAATGACATGCCACTTGAAAGACGAAAGAATACCTAATAAAAAAGATACTCTTTATTTGAGTCAATAACCCATACCGTTTAGGTAACTCGTATTAAAATTTTTGTTAGCAATAAAATCCGTTTTCAAATGGTACCGAACACTCGTATTTAGATCATTTTTTCATAAACATATCTTCCTTAAATGCAAACACCAAAAATGCTTAAGTTAACATATTCCACCTATAGATGGCACCACGATTTGCTAAAACGATCCGCCTAAGATAGATGTTAAAATGCACAAGTTTTTTCAAAAAAATAAACAAATATGGACGGTGTTAATTCGTTACTGCACATGTTAACTTTTGGAAATTTAGCATAGATTTTGAGCGTACTTAGGTCTTATCAACACTAACAGTATGTTAGTTCACTATCGGATGGTTAACCGGGAATTAATAAACTTAAGCAAATCATATTTTAGAAATATCGAGAGAAAAATTTAAAAACATTCAAAAATTAGTAGTAGGTATTTATAATTTTATTGGTACCGCACCGCAAAGATCCTTAAAAATTCATCATTACTTAATAGATTATGTTTAGCGTAGAGCCCTAATAATTTAAATGTCAGAAAAAGTATACCCTTGGGCGAGTCCTCTAACGAAGCTTTAATTCGAGCGCTACAATTTACTATATAAAAAAAACATACCAGGAGGAACACGTTTAGGTTACAGCCGTCTCTATGATTCTTTTAAAAAAATATTCACAAATAATTTTACAGAAATTTTTATTTGGTAAAAGCAAAACTATCTCACACACTTCAAACTTTTGTTCCCTTCCTAGAGAGAACTCGCCCTAATATGACTCGATTCTAAAAACGTCAATGTTAATTTTTAGTTAATCAAAACATACATACGTTCTAAACATTGAATTGTTAGTGCTCTTACAATCTTGACAAACTCGGCCTTTCCTAATCTAAGTTGTCATCCCCCGTGGGCGGCGCCCCAGCTCCAGGTGCTCCGCCTCCGGCCCCGAACGGAAATCCTTCGGGTATTCCACCTGTGGACCCGGGAAAGTTCATTCCCGACCCTGAAAATAAATAAAGTATGAATAATTTTTCAATTTATCGTCTTTTAAAGATTGATGGTGTTATTGTGTGTCATATTTGACATGTTTAAAAAATAAATAATGGTAATACTAACAGAATTTCTATTATTACATAACTAAAAATTATAAATTTATCTGTTTTTATCATGTTTGCTTTATAATCATACTGCAATAAAGATAAATATTTTAATTATTGTTTCTAGGTTATAAATATTATTTCAACTTATCATTTTATCAAGAACTGTGGTTTCAAAACCATAGCAAATATTTTTGAGGTTCCTTAAGTTCGATAGTCTAGTTCTAAATGATTCTTACCTGCAAATTTGCTCGAAAGTTTTGCCAACAACGCTGTGATTTTAGGATTCGACTGGTATTTCAACATATTTGCAGGATTTTTGGATATATCCTCAAAGGCTGCCGCAACTTCTGGGTCCTACAAAACATTATCACATTAAAGAACTAACCAAATTGTCTTGTTAAAAAAGTACATAAGTATTAAAAAATTGGTCTTTCAACTTTTAAATAGTAAAGTTACCTGTAGAGCTGTCATAATTTCCGGATCCTGCAACAATTTGTAGAAATCGCCCATGGGGGGCATGCCACCGCCCATTCCAGCGCCAGGCGGCATCTCCACGTCTGGAGTTTCTGGTTGGGAAACATCAGCCGAGGCTTTTGCATGTGCCTCTCTAGCCTTACGAATTCTCTCCAATCTATAAAAAAATAATTAGCAAAATAATACAATAAATGGAATACATAATAAAAAGTTTATGAATATTCCCTTGTCCTTGTCATTACAAGTATATTAAAAAGAAGTAAAGCAAGTGAAACTAGCTAAAAATATTTAATCAAGTTGAGGCATCTAATAAATACAAACTTTTAATAACTTACTTGTCCTTTTCTTCCTTTTCCCTCTTCCTCCTTTCCTTCTTGAGCAAATGCTCTTCAATTTTCTTTGCATTTGGTGTAACCTCTTTTAGCCACTCGTCGGTCTGTTCATCGAAATCAATTTTGCATGCTTGTCGCAAATCTTGGGCTGCCAATTCAAACTCACCTAAAAAAATTCAACAAATACTATTTAGATTTCCTAGCGAGCCAAATAATACTATAGTTGAAAGATCTACAGTTTTATAGTTATCTTCCATGTGCGGTTTATATTTATACCTAATAATCTGTAAGCTCTGCCTCTAAACTTGTATGCTGTCGCAGAATCGGGATTTAATTCCAAAGCTCTCGTACAGTCCTTGATACATGCATTTGACTTATTGAGCTTCAAGAATGTCTGGCCTCTTTTGGCAAAGAATAGGGCATTGTTAGGATTGATTTCTGAAAAATAATTTAATTACTTAGTAAATAAAAATAAAATCTACATGTCTCCATGTACTATGTGTAAGTATGTTATATTTTAGTGCCAATTATTTAAAGGAATTAATATTTACAGTACATACCTATGGCTTCGGTAAAGCATTGTAAGGCTTTCTCCAAGTTTCCATTAGAAAATTCTCCCATGGCCTCACGTCGTTTCTCATCAGCTTTGTCTGAATCTTCTTCAGATATCTTTAATAAAACAACAAAAATTAAACACAACCCCATTGACTACATACTAGAAAAACTATAGAAAATATCTATTGATGATGACTTTTTTAGAAATGATGTATTTTAGGAAGTAGATTACGAAAGTAAAAGCATTTTTGAGTTTAAAGGATCCTTTTGAAAGGGTTCACACAAATAATTTGATTGCTTACCACATCGACAAAATTAATATTTAAATATGACTGATTATTACATGATCAAGAATGTGGTTATTATAGTTGAATCATGTTGAATACATTATTAAAATTTTTTAATAAAATTTAAGAGTTTGAACAAATAATACCTCCTTGCCAGCTTCTCCCATAACCTGGTTCTCGTCTAACTTATCTGGCTCGATGCATCCACTCATGTCCAATTCCAACTCGCTTTCCGGATCAGATTCGACTTCCTCCACCTTCGCGGGCTCTTTTGGAACCTCGGGTTTCGGTTGGGAGCTCATTTTCTTTTCGGGAACGGTACCTCCTAGCGACTCTATGAAATCTTTAAAAAAAGCGAGCTGGGGCAAACGCAAAATGTCAGGCTGAAGTTTTACGAATTGCAGAAATTGTTTCAGCTTGTCGAGGCTGTCTTGATCCACTGGGCAACTCATTTTTCACAATTTTTTTTACAACAAAACGTGTAAATTAACAACGCCGAAACTTCGAGAAACAGCGGGCCGAAATGATAAACAAAATTTTCTCTTCTTTTTTGAAATATAGATCGTGGATATTTATTCGGCTCGAACAGCACATATTTTGTTCTTCTTTAATAAATAGTAGCAATCAAATACGTTTCAACGTTATTTGAACACAAAGGATTGTTGTTCGGTGATACACAAAGGAGTAATGGGGCGACTACACACACACACACTTGGCTCTAGGAATGGGCTTTCCTATTGGCCTCCTTG
This sequence comes from Barypeithes pellucidus, assembly GCA_963991005.1. Taxonomy (NCBI): domain Eukaryota; kingdom Metazoa; phylum Arthropoda; class Insecta; order Coleoptera; family Curculionidae; genus Barypeithes; species Barypeithes pellucidus. The sequence goes on from OZ022558.1 coordinate 76,100,732, forward strand.
ATCCAATTAGAATCGACCGTAACTTAGCACCATTTGTTAGAAAGTACAATTTTCTATCATAAACACAAAGAGAGTTAATATCAAAACCAACGAATTTCTATATTACTTAGTTATCTTTCGTATATTTTATTCATATTCTATTCCATATTTTTCGCTTGAAGTAATTAACTGTATCAAGAGAACAAGACAAAAAATAAGATATTAGAAAAAACAGGAACTTTATTAAAACATCTAAACGTTATACCTATATTCAAAATGCAATATTCCCAGAATGCCTATTAAAAATACATTACATTAAATTTATTCTAGGTGGGGTGAATGCATAAAAAAATGAACTACATTTTTGGTTTTATTTTTCGATCAAATTTAACAAAATTCGAGCAAAATTGCAAATTGGTATGATAAAGAAAACATGAACCTACAATAATTTAACTTGAAGCTTCAGCTTCACATAAAACATTTTCTCATATAACTGGATAAATTTAATTTTTTTGCCGATTTTGATATTCCAATAATTCCAAAATCGAGTGATATCTTAAAATACAAAAGTAGGATACAAAATACAGAATCCCAAATACGTAACAAAGCTTATGTAGGTACTGCAAGTCGGAGGTGCGCCTGAAATCGTTTTGGTAACGATAGTACAATAAAGTTACACATTTTTTTTTACCTGACTTGCATACAAAGTGGCCAAGATAAAGAGGGCCAGTACAGGGATCTCGGAAACCGTAAGAGATACGAAGTCGGTTAAATGGAGGTAAAGTTGCGCATTTACGTGCCTAATAATATGCCGCTTAGAAAGTTTTAAAATTACGAGTAGTTCCGGAGATATCCGGAAAAAAACGAAATTCTGAAAAATCGTTTTATTGTTTTCCAGAGCTTTTTTGGGTTCGAATTCTAAAGTAAAGTGCACTTTTGCATTGCCACTTTTTCCGCTCTATCTAGCAGCGTTAATTGTTTTGTAATCCGACGAGTCGTCTTCGAAGGGCCATTATCAACTTTATTTTTTTAAATACGGTCCTGTTTTTCTGATATTGGAATTTCATAGCTTTTTTCTTCCGAATGCAACGATGTATGACACATTGTGGTTTAATGACGTTTCGAGGGTTTTTTGAACAACATCAGGAAATTTTGGGATACGGTCCTGTATTTCTCCTAATTTTATAAATAATATCTCAAAAGTAAGCTCTAAATTTTGACTTATGTTGGACTAGTTCAATAAATAACGAATAATTTAATAATAAACCACAAATAAGTGGACAAAATACAGAAACATTATTACAAACTTCTGTTGATTCGGGATTTGAAAGAAAAGTAGGCGCTTGAAACCAAAAAATTAAGATGGTGACGCATGATTTGTTTCACTTGACATTCCCGTGGTGATCGTTTGAGAGCGGTTTTCTGTTTTCCAGAAAATATGGAACATAAATTTACAAATGCTGAAAAGTTTAATATTCTATCGCATGTTTTATTTAATCTCAAAAAAACTGTTATGTGGCAGTTAGAAGATGTTATTTGTGCTTAGAGAATAACGGAAATCGTTTATGATTATGTAGTTCCTTACTTTTTTCGTTGTTCGTTTTATTACTGTTTTGGAATGATTGTTCACTTATTTGTGGTTTATTATGAAATTATTTGTTATTTATTGAACTAGTCCAACATAAGTAAAAATTTAGAGCTTACTTATGAGATATTATTTATAAAATTAGGAGAAATACAGGACCGTCTCCCAAAATTTCCTGAAGTTGTTCAAAAAACCCTCGAAACGTCATTAAACCACAATGTGTCATACATCGTTGCTTTCGGAAGAAAAAAGCTATCAAATTCCAATATCAGAAAAACAGGACCGTATTTAAAAAAAGAAAGTTGATAAGGGCCCTTCGAAGACGACTCGTCGGATTACAAATCAATTTACGCTGTTAGATAGAGTGGAAAAAGTGGCAATGCAAAAGTGCAATTTACTTTAGAAATCGATCTCAAAAAAACCCAGGAAAACAATAAAACGATTTTTCAGAAGTTCGGTTTTTTCCGGACATCTCGGGAACTACTCGGAATTAAATTTTTCTAAACGGCATATTATTAGGCACGTAAATGCGCAACTTTACCTGCATTTAACCGACTTCGTATCTCTTACGATTTCCGAGATCCCTGTACTGGCCCTCCTTATCTTGGACACGTTGTATACCAGCGCATTATTATTCGAGGTGACTATTTCATCTAAAAACTATTTCCAATGGTCTTCTTTATTTATAGTAAACTTTACATTATACTGTCGACCTTTGACGCAATAAATCAACTAGCTGATTAAATCCCATTGTGTAGGTGCCATCATCTTCGAACCGCAATAAATGGTCTTGAAAATATAGCAATTTTGTAATAAGTATGCGTTTTATGAAAAAATATGTTGCTTCCTAAAAAGCTCTTGCCTGGCAAGAAACTAAGATTTACGAAGAAAAAATGTATTATAGTATTATACAGGGTTGTCAAAAAGTACAAGAATGTAAAAAAGTTGTTTCAAATCTTGTTGGGAGTACAAATACAAAATTTGAATTAAACATTATTATTTTTAAAAGCACGACTTGATCAAAGGGATAATTAGGGTTTTACGGCATTCAAAAAATCAACGGTATAATGTAAACTTTACAGTTACAACCATAACAATAAAACTTGATATGGCTGATAACCGATCAATTGGTTAAATTAATGGTTCGAAAAGATGTCTAGTTCACTTACCGTTCTAAACATACAAACATTAAAACCCGAACAAACATTAAAAATACATCAGTCAATAAACAACATATACTTACAAAAATATTTGAAAAAAAAGACCCTTAATTCCTAAAAATCCTAATAATATTGACTCACAAATTCCGACACACTATTAAAATTTAAAATTATTTTTTCGTATTCTTTAAGGCAGGCTATATTTTTCTTGTGCATTTTAGTTTTCGTATTTTTGTACCGTAGGGCAGTGATCGATTTTTTTATAATGTAATGTAGCCATAGGACATTTGTGTGTGGTTCAAACTGTTGCCAATTATTTCTGAAATAAAAATGATTTTCCTATAAGAGAATTGTATAAACCAAATTTAATGTTAAAAACACAAGGCGCTAGCTAGGCTTGTAGATATTGATGTAGTACATATATCTCAACCAACATTTCTTTCTTTATAAAACCTGTAAGAATATCTTACAGCAAATATTTTGAGCTTCAAGCTGTATAAATTTTCTCTGATAAAGCTCATATAACCATTAAAGAGATCTGTAACTATCGAAACCCCAGATTTGCTACTTAAAAGTTGTGTAGCAGCATTTAGGAAATATCAACAATCAAGTCATTCACAAAAAGCTTGCAGAATCATTTTACTGTATAATGTAAGCTCTTTTAAAAACATAAAAAAAAACCTTTTCAAATAGTACGGTATCTTTTCGCAAATAGTATTTTATTTTTTATAAATAGTACAGTAGCTTTTTCAAATGTACAGTAACTGCTTCAATTAGTACTGTAGCTTTTTTAAAATAGTATAGTAGCTTTTTCAATTAGTACTGTAGCTTCTTCAAATAGCACAGTAACCTTTTCAAATAGTACGGTACCTTTTTGCAAATAGTACTTCATTTTTTATAAATAGTACACTAGCTTTTTCAAATGTACAGTAACTTCTTCAATTAGTAATGTAGCTTTTTTAAATAGCACAGTAAGCTTTTCAAATAGTATGGTATCTTTTCGCAAATAGTATTTTATTTTTTATAAATAGTACAGTAGCTTTTTCAATTAGTACTGTAGCTTCTTCAAATAGCACAGTAACCTTTTCAAATAGTACGGTATCTTTTTGCAAATAGTGCTTTATTTTTTATAAATAGTACACTAGCTTTTTCAAATGTACAGTAACTTCTTCAATTAGTACTGTAGCTTTTTCAATTAGTACTGTAGTAACTTTTTCAAATAGTACGGTATCATTTCGCAAATAGTATTTTAATTTTATAAATAGTACAGTAGCTTTTTCAAATGTACAGTAACTTCTTCAATTAGTACTGTAGCTTTTTCAATTAGTACTGTAGTAACCTTTTCAAATAGTACGGTATCTTTTCGCAAATAGTATTTTATTTTTTATAAATAGTACAGTAGCTTTTTCAAATGTACAGTAACTGCTTCAATTAGTACTGTAGCTTTTTTAAAATAGTATAGTAGCTTTTTCAATTAGTACTGTAGCTTCTTCAAATAGCACAGTAACCTTTTCAAATAGTACGGTACCTTTTTGCAAATAGTACTTTATTTTTTATAAATAGTACACTAGCTTTTTCAAATGTACAGTAACTTCTTCAATTAGTAATGTAGCTTTTTTAAATAGCACAGTAAGCTTTTCAAATAGTATGGTATCTTTTCGCAAATAGTATTTTATTTTTTATAAATAGTACAGTAGCTTTTTCAATTAGTACTGTAGCTTCTTCAAATAGCACAGTAACCTTTTCAAATAGTACGGTATCTTTTTGCAAATAGTGCTTTATTTTTTATAAATAGTACACTAGCTTTTTCAAATGTACAGTAACTTCTTCAATTAGTACTGTAGCTTTTTCAATTAGTACTGTAGTAACCTTTTCAAATAGTACGGTATCTTTTCGCAAATAGTATTTTAATTTTATAAATAGTACAGTAGCTTTTTCAAATGTACAGTAACTTCTTCAATTAGTACTGTAGCTTTTTCAATTAGTACTGTAGTAACCTTTTCAAATAGTACGGTATCTTTTCGCAAATAGTATTTTATTTTTTATAAATAGTACAGTAGCTTTTTCAAATGTACAGTAACTTCTTCAATTAGTAATGTAGCTTTTTTAAATAGCACAGTAAGCTTTTCAAATAGTACGGTATCTTTTCGCAAATAGTATTTTATTTTTTATAAATAGTACAGTAGCTTTTTCAATTAGTACTGTAGCTTCTTCAAATAGCACAGTAACCTTTTCAAATAGTACGGTATCTTTTTGCAAATAGTGCTTTATTTTTTATAAATAGTACACTAGCTTTTTCAAATGTACAGTAACTTCTTCAATTAGTACTGTAGCTTTTTCAATTAGTACTGTAGTAACCTTTTCAAATAGTACGGTATCTTTTCGCAAAATAGTATTTTAATTTTATAAATAGTACAGTAGCTTTTTCAAATGTACAGCAACTTCTTCAATTAGTACTGTAGCTTTTTTAAATAGTATAGTAGCTTTTTCAATTAGTACAGTCGCTTTCCAACTAGTACATTTGAAAAAGCTACTGTGATGGCAAAACATATGTCATGTTGACAAGTAAAATATAACAACACCTCACTGTTTCATTTTAAAAGTTTGTCAAATGATGGCCGAAACCTTTAACATTATAAGTATTCACCAAGATAATGATCCGACTTTGCTGAATAAAATTACAAACGCGTTTCGATTCATTTACTTACGAATTTTTGTCCCTCATCAGTCTGTATATTTCAAATTGGTAATCACCCTCCGCTCCAAACAAGTCGGGATCCTGACCCAAATCGTTAAAAATGACAACTCCGTCGTGAACAATTCTCGACAGCGTAAAATCGATTATAGTAACCTCGACTCCTTGCGTATGGCTTTCTATAATCTTACCTGGAAACGAACGTAAATAAAAACCATCAATTATTGTATTCGCTTAAAACTTTACCCAGAGATTTAAAATTTAGTACGGCCATTATAGTAATCATGGGAATAAAATATCATTGCTCGTCAGAGTCATTAAAAACATACATTTACATATTTTTTTTGGCTTCGTTCTCTGTCAGGGCCATTCCCGAGGACGTCTGACACTGACGCCATGAGTTATACCACTAAATTTCACCGAGTGCGAATCGGTTTACCAGTCTTGGATTTTGAATCTACGAACTCTCGTCCTGGACTTTTGGTATTAATTTGCTCAAAAGTGTTTAAAAAAAAAAGAATGACAACGGGAAAAAATACATACCCTTATGTTTACAGGTTACTTTTTTACGTTTGTCTACTGACTTGAGGAGGACATTTCCCCAATGGAGATCCCTATGCTCAAACTGCAGTTGCTGTTCAGCTACAGCCAACGCGCAGGCAACCTATCAAAATTGAATTATCTTCATAGAAATAATTATTGTATAATTTTAATTTAATTAGAAAACATATAGAAAGAACCCCGCAGGGAACATTTATGGGAATCGGCCTTCGGTTAAAAACTTTGATACTCGGGGATATTATCCAAAAATCGATGCTGATCAAAAGTCTCCCTGGGCCCGAGGTCCGAAAATATACAGGGTGGCCCAAAAAAGTGTGGTAACATAATACTGTATTTTTTTAATGTGACACCCAGTATTTTATTGCATTTTTAGGTTCGTATTAGTGTCCTTTATAATTGCCTACAGTTTTATTTCGTTTGGTTATGTAGTTTAAGAGTAACAAATTAAAAACTAAAAAAAAAAGTTTTGCAGTCTTAGAAAAAAGGTCAAAAAATACCTAAAATAACTTTTCTAACCGAGGCATTGGGTGGAATTTAAGACAAGAGGTCTAGAGATACTTTTTTGGGCTAACCTGTATATTGGAAAATATTTTCCTGAAATGCATCCTATAATACCGTATAAATCCGCATATGAATGAAATTCCTAAGTTAATTAGTATAGGACCTATGGAAGTCTGACACACTGTTGCCAGAACCCTGTATATATCATATATATGATATATATAGGGTGGCACATCGAAAACAGTCCAGCAAGGTTTACGGCTGTGTACGTGAAAATTAAAAAAAAAACCTCGGACCCGTAAACTTGTGTTTTCAGGGGGACACATTTCACTATTAACTTCATCCCTGTAGCCTCAACCCCCCTAGCGGAATGGTTATGTTGTGATACATCTGTTTAAAGGGCATTAAATTCTCTTTAAAATGGCCCTTTGTTTTGTAAATTTGAGCTACGCGCCGCGGAGAAATTGCGTTTTAAAAAATGTAATTTTATTGAGTAATACTTACATGTTATCTTATTAAAAATGTTGAAAATGTCCGCCATTCACCTCCATACAATAGTACAACAACTGTTCAAAGTGTCAAACCACTTTACCGAAGATAAAGTTGAATTGACTGATACTTATTACTTAAAAAAAAAATTGTCTACGCATAAACCTGTGTACTGGAAAAGAGGTGCAGTGAAATGTTTCAAATTCCGTTGCTCGGCGGCGCGTAGCTCAAATTTACAAAACGAAGCGCCATTTTAAAGAGAATTTAATGCCCTTTAAACAGATGTATCACAACATACCCATACCCATTTGAAAAAACAAGGGCATTAGCCGCCCCCGCTAGGGGGGTTGAGGTTACAGGGATGAAATTAATAGTGAAACGTGTCCCCCTGAAAACACAAGTTTACGGGTCCGAGGTTTTTTTTTTAATTTTCACGTACACAGCCGTAAACCTCGCTGTACTGTTCTCGATGGGCCACCCTGCATATATATTGTACATGATATAGATATATGTACTATGGATAATCACAACAGGGCATTTGCTCATTTTTACTATTTTGATTGCGATGAAGGTAGCTTTTCGGGATCGCATTTTCGGACCTCGGGCCCATGGAGACTTTTGATCAGCATCGATTTTTGGATAATATCCCCGAGTATCAAAGTTTTTAACCGAGGGCCGATTCCCATATGTTCCATGGGGTCCTTTATTATCGATAAATTAAAAATAAGTGTTAAATCATGCTTACCTGTTTAAACATGGACATCGCTTCTACAGCATTCTTAAAAACGAATGCTTCCAAATCGCATCCGGCATTAGCTAAATCTAGGACTATGTATAATTGGTCGTTATCGAATACTTCCGGATGATCATTTTCAGAACCTGAAAAATAATAATTTCTATATTATAGACTGCCCATTACCAAATCTCGGATGAACGTTTCGAATTTTTTTAGCTTATTAAAAAATGTTTTAGCAACATTTGTACCTTTAGCGGTGTCGAAAGCTTCCCACAGATCTAACAAAATCTTAGGATATTTTCCTTTAACACAACATATCCTTTGCACTTCAGAAAAAGCGCTCGTTTGATTGGTGGTGTTCTTGCGAAGTTTGGACAGCTCCCTACAAAATATTGGTTTATCTGCTGCGACAATAATTTGATTTATGCGTTTTTACAACAAGTGCAGAAAATTACTCTTGTGGCTTTAAAAGATATAAAAATACAGGGTGTTATGGAAATGACGTATTATATTTAAACCGACAATTCCTGAGATGAAAAGAAATTGAAGAAAAATATCCGAAAATGGCGCTTTAATTTAATATGCGTGGTGACACTGGGAGAAAGATAATCAAAACAACATATGGCGGAAAACGTCAGTGAATTTTGAGCAGTGTTGCTCTTTAGGAAGTCAATAACCGTTTGACAGATTGGAAGTTGTTTATTTTTCAGGGTACATTATTATAAACTTTTACATTCAGTTCAGTTCGCGGGGAAACAATCTCTGATTTATAAACTTGATCTGACTCGAACCAACCGCCGCGGCGTTTATAAATGGTCAGGTATGTTCTCATTTGTTCAATTCGAACAACCCCGTCGGAACTGAACAACTTAAATCCCACTTTACCCTTTAGAAAAAAAACTGCAAATTTATTTACCTTTTCGGGCTTATTTAAAACCAACGTAATTTATAAAAAAACACCAAGTAGGTAATCCTAACAAAACCCGACACAATAACCTCACAATACGCAAAAACAAAAGCACAAATTCACATTAGTTTTCGCGTAAATTTGTATGCATCTCATGAACACATCTAACTACCATTCAATCTGAATTAGTATTTTAAAGTGCTACTGTGTAGAGAAAAATACGCCCTTATTGTATAAAGTTTCATCCGCTGGTCTGGGAAATAATATAATTTTTTCATACATTGGTATTTAACATCTAAAAATTTCTAGTAACTACACGTTTCAGTCTGTTTCGAGTTTACTCGGTCGATCGATATTGCATCGTTTGGAAATATCTAAAAATACAGCGTTGCCACTTTCGATGATTTATAAGATTATACTCATAAATTGCGGAATTTCCTTCTGTAATAGTACTTTCCTATATAATTATTGTCTCGGAAATGACAACCGCGCTATTTTTCCGAATATGCACGAAGCACTCGACCCTTGGTCGGACTCGTCTATGTTAAGACTGAAGGGGAGGTCCTGTTGTTGTCAACATAATTATTTCATCATTCTTCATTAAAGGATTAAAAATTGTTTTAGGCCCATTAGAAATTAGCGTTTTTTTTATTTCTGACTTTCTATTGCGAAATAATTTGTATCCTATCTTCTGTGTGTGCTGTTGTTCCATGTGTACGGTAGTGTAATTATGCATTAGTGTTTAGTGCTTTTGTGTAATCTGATAATAGGTGCATATCTTCAAAAAAACTAATTTGAAACTCGTGGGCGTCTGTGTGTTTCTTTAAGTGATTTAGTGTAATTTGTTCTGTTGCACTATGTATTTTTTCTCTCGACGATATGCCGGTTATGTTCCGAGATTGGAAATAAGAGTCCGAAGGGGGTTTAGTGGGTATAAGCTTATTATGCAGTCCCACACTATCATCAGGGCACGTGATGAGCATAAACGTCTTCCCATAGAAAAAAGAACTGAAGGTGTCTGTGCCCTGGATTCCTTACTCATGTCGGCGGCCTGGATTTAATTTCTTAGTAAGCTAAATATTTATTTTTATAAGAAACTAAAGTTTTACATTTTTACACAGTTGGCGACATTGCGCGTAACAGGTGGTGTGATACACTGCCTCAGGGTGTTATGATTCATTACCGCGGAGTCACCTGTGAGTAAGAGGGTTTGTTACCCCACATTTAAAACGGTCGATTTGAAAAAAAATAATAATGTAGCGCGTCTCTAGGACACCCCAGGAGTCACCCATTTAAATATAATACGTCATTTCCATAACACCCTGTATAATGCGCTCGGGTTTCCACACACGATTTTTTTTATAATTACTGTACACGTGTCACTTCTACTCGCCCAAACACTTAAAACTCAAAAAATTAGCACCCAGTTTCGAAAGCTAAAACATTTTTAACACATTGTTGACACTTACGATGCAATGATAATTTCAGACAAAATTTCATCAAACTTCTTTTGTCGTTCTTGATTTACCATTTTATCACCTTCGATTGGTATTACTTTCATGACGGTTGTATCTCCATTGGGATTTGTGTAAAGGAACACCTCCCCATAGACACCTTCGCCAATCTTTTTACAGGATTTTAACAACCTAAGAACAAACAATGTATTACAGTTACTGTATTAAATATTAGATTGAAGCAATGGTAGCTTGCGTCTATTTGAAGTGACCACGGGGCATAAAATATACATTTTGTCTTGGAACTTTAGATACTTACGATTTAGGATACAACTTCTTGAAAGGTTGTGGCTCAGTCTGCCCACATCGCTTTAAAACTATATCTTTGGCAGTTATCAATGGCAGTGATTTTTCAAGGGTTAGTCTTGATTTTATGGGAGTTGTTATATCGATGATACTGTCGTCCAAAACAACACCTTAAATGTTACAAAGGACCATAAAATTGCAAATTCTATTTACATTGTACGCGTATAGTATTTGCAGAATTATACCGTTGATTTTTGACTGCAATAAAACCTCATTATCCCTTCGACCATAAAATAAATAAGGAAATCCCAAATTTTAAAACATTTTCGAGCAGAGCCGGACCAGGTATACAAATTCAATTTATACCTATGCCTGATGCATATATAAATACAAAGTGATTTTTAATAATTTTAATCTTTAGTGGTTTTCCGGCGAGTAATTTTTAGTTAGGCTTATTAGTGGTAGAATGTGGCGTCCTTGGAATTGTGCCGATAGGGGGGCATCTTCAAGTGTCATTTTTAAAAGAAAGCATTTATCTACCGATGCCAAACTAATAATTAAAAATGTGTATCAATCGTTGTTGAGTAGAAATTTTAATTCGATGGATGCTTTAGCAGAGACGTCTACTTTGACAAAAACTCCTTTATCTTCGGTAAGAGACATAGTACTTAAACCTGTTAATCCTAGAAAAAATCGGAGTGATTCTGGCACATTTAGAAGCATTGACGAAAATGACATGGATTTATTAAGAAGAAAGATTTACCAAATGTATGAGGCACAAACTGTACCTACTTTGATTTCCCTCAAAGAGCGGCTGATTAAAGACGAAACAAATATCTCTTGTAGCCTTTCAAGCCTTAGGAAAATATTGCGTAAGATGGGTTTTGGCAGTTAGAGTCAACGGTATAATTCTGCAACAACTATAATTAAATTTTCCGTTCAAATTGTTCCAAGGAGTCTCCAGAATACGCAACGATTTTTGTTGCAGCGACAAAAATCGTAATAAAATTTTTTAGATTATAAAAAATTATTTACGCAAACAAAACTTTTTTATCAATCTTCTAAGCAGCAATATTTTGAAATTAATCTACATAACATAGATAGGCATTAGACTTACTCAAATTCGATTGGGCATATGTTTGTAGTGCAGTCTTCCTTCGGGACAATCTGGGATCGCATAATGGTACAATTTTTATAGACTGTTTAACCGACAAATTTTGAGGCATCAATGAATCTTTTCGGAGCGAGCTGGTCGAGGGTCTAATCTCGGTACTATCTACAAAAACGTAAAGTTAGAGCTAATTGTTCGTCATTTTTGATCAATGCTTCGTTTTATTGAACGCTAAAAGCTGTTAGTTGAAGAGACGGTGACAATAGGGGGTCCGTGAAGTGGAATATCAGTAATTTGGTTTTTCGTGGAGTTTAAGTCCCCCTATACAACTTTTATATCTAATGAATTGCCGTAGAGTGTTGCAGAGAGGCGCTGTACCGCTTTAGATAGGAAATTCTCAATAAATTCAAAACTATATTGAGCCATGTCTTAGAATGAATTTACAGCATCTGCGTGACCCCAAAGTCACGGGAAACACATTTTCTGACAAGTCAACCCTTGCACATACTTTTCCGAGCGTGTAAAAAAAAATGAATGGACAAATTATAAAGTCTCAAGTGACATGGGTCCAAGTGGGCTTAATCGATTTGTATTCACATGGAGATGACTCGTAAACAATTTTCTGATAAAAAGAATATTGCGATCGAATATTGAATATATACAACTGAACGATACTTGCCTTCCGGTATCTCTGCGTAATATTGTCAGAATTCCGCCTAGCTAGGTGCGATTCTTCTGACATTTTATTTTCCACAATATTCGGGTGTCAAGGAAGGTAGTGTGACAATTTTCTGACATGTCACGATCGTTTTCGGAATTTCCTCCGAGAAGATTTTAAAAAAATTCCAATAATGAAACGGCGAGACCTGGAACGACAAAAGTTTTTTCACATAATCTTTAACATATAATGTTCCATTCTAGAAAGTTTCAACTTCAAATTCGCTTCTTTTCTTTTTTTTACACGCTCGGAAAAGTATATGCAAGGGTTGACTTGTCAGGAAATGTGTTTCCCGTGACTTTGGGGTCAAGCAGATGCTGTAAATTCATTTTCATACATGGCTCGATAGAATTTTGAATTTATTGGGAATTTCCTATCTAAAGCGGTACAGCGCCTCTCAGCAACGCTCTACGGCATTTCATCAGATTTAAAAGTTGTAGAGGGGGACCTAAATTCCTCGAAAACCAAAATTACTGATATTCCACTTCACGGACCCCCTATTGTCGCCGTCTCTCTAACTATGTAAATTAAAGTTCAATCTAACAATAAAAAAGTTTCGACAAAACATCGTAAGCGACAAAATTCTCGAAAATGATGTAATTTTTACAGCAAACTGTTGTTTATGATAAACTACAATTCATAAGAAAATTTGGTAGGCCTGTAATTATTTAAAAAGGTATGAAAAGTCATCCCCCCACAAATTTACGTGAAAATATTGTTTTAGTTTACTGAAATTGACTAGTCTACACTGAATTATAATAATACAAAATAATAGGTACAAAATTAAATCAGATTTATGTTCAAAAACAAAATAATGAGAAGAAAAAAAACTCCTACTGAAAAATTTCAGGCACGTTTTGTCAAAAACCCATCGATATGCTGCGTAAATTATGCCAAACAATGAAAAATTGGCCTCAAATCATGTGACCCATCCTTCGAGTACAATTATTATTAATACACAAAAAGTAAATATATTTTGCATTTACCATTTTCGTAATCCACCGTCAAATCGATCACGCTCTCCCTCTTATGAACCAAAAGGGACCTTCTAAATGACTTTCCAGCTTTCAGATTGGGAATTCTTTGCTTCCATTTGCTTAATACCATTGGAGCCTTAAAACGATCATAACAGGGCGTACTTATAGACGATTCCACTAAGTCCGACTGACACAGACTGCTTCTAGTAGACCTGAGTGAATTTTGAATATCAAAACCAACAGATTCTTTAACGGAAAGTTGTTCTTGTTTTCTTGGGGTGTTACTAGGAGAAATATCAGTTTTAGAAGTACTACTATTTTTATGTTTACTATTATAGCTACTGGAACTACGGACTTTATTAAAACTCTCTCTGGCCAGCGACTCATTATTTGAGTTCAACGATTTATGTAATGTCAAGTTGACTACAACATCTCGTATTATAGCAGGTTTTGATACAGCTACATTGTCAGGTGTATTAGGAAAAATCGATTTGCTAAAATCATGAGCTTTGTTGCTATCTGATAAATATGATCTGGATATTCTGGAGTTTGCCTCATGTGTCAAGTCCTTAGGTGAAGCGTTGTGTAATAATTTATCATTTTTTTTCGAAGAATTTAGTGATATATTGTTATAAGAACGCAAAACTCTCGAAGACTTTTTAAAAAACTTTCTCTTTTCTAAAGAATCGTTTGTGGAATGTCCAGGAATATTTTCTTGGCTCCGTACCATTAAACTCTGGCTTATCTCTCTCAATAGTGACTGATTTGGGCTTCTTAGCTCAAATTCACTATCACTGACACTGCCTACAAAAATTCTTGCTATATATTCCTTCTCCTTGTTGGGAACCCTTTTTGAAGACTCAGAAAGTAGAGACATTTGAATGCCAGTTCTTTCTAAGTATATTTCATCAGGCTCTCTCGGCTTCAAATTCCCCCTCTTATCTGGACTCTCTGGCAATTTAGATTTTCTAATTTTCTGGCTGCTGCATGGAAATTCTTTAGGTTTATGCTCAGATGATTGTAGTGATTTATGATCTGGATTCTTTCCAAGGGAAGATTTTCTATTGTCATGGTTTTGATTAGACGATTTTCTACTTCTTGATTTCTTGTTTTCTTTCTCTGAAATTAAAAAATATACTAATGACGTTTTTAGTATATACTATACCTTTCTCAATAACATGCTAATATGTATTCTTGGGTCCATTTTCAGAAAAAAACTTATATATCCTAGTTTTTATATTAGAAATAGTGGAAGTTCTGGTCCCAATAGGAACCTTTATTTGAGAGGTGGTACTTAATTATTCCATGCTTACCTGACGCACTATCACTCTTCCCATCTTCTTCTTTAGGTTTTTCAGAAGCCTTTAAATTCTTGGATCCCTTTTTTGAAGTCCTTCCTTGTTTCTGATCAACAGAGACATCATCCTCAACCTCCTTAATGTTAAGACTCGATTTCCCAATGTTTAACGGCATTCTAGTTATATTAATAAACAATTGGCCCAAATCGAAGATATCCTCAATTGGCAAAGTGTTTATGTTTATTTCATTGTTTCTTCTTGGAGTATAATTAGAGGAAAATTTTCTACAGGCTGTATAGCCATTTAGGCTCAACCTATTTTTAGCTTTGAAAGTTGGTCGATTCAGAGCTGTAAAAGACAGTCTTGTCAAATTTACCACGGGTTGCTTCTTGATAATACTGTTCATCAATGCAGTTTGACAGAGAGATTTCCTCCTTTTAATTTTCTCCGTTGTATTCTTGACCGAAATGTTATCTAAAACTACCACTAAATTCTTTAAATCAAACTGCTTGCTAAGCTTATGATACTTTTGACTCAAATTAACAGATTTTTTACTTAACGACAATCTATGCTTTCTATTAGTCACATAATTTATAGTCCTGTGGCTACGGACTAAAAAAGAACCACCATTCATAGATATTTTATTCTGATATGAAGTATAAAAACTTTCAAACTCTTTTAACGATATTGTGTTTTGTTTGTTGGCATGGCTTTGGTCAAGTTTTCTACTGCCACTTAACTGCTGGCTAAAACTGTTCTGAAACTGCTCGAAATCTTCTAGCTTGAAGGATCGTGTTTTAAATGTGTTATAGAATTGCTCAAATACCTCTAAATTAAAAGACAAAGTCTTATTCGGGTTAGTATTATTTGCTTCCAAGCCCATGGTCATTCGGTTTACTTTACGGTCCCGAATAGTCACAAAACTATCCGTCTGTTGACTGCCAGAGCCACTGGTTTTTTCCTGCCTCTCAAAAGTCTTCTTCTCTACTTTTGTTACGGAATTATTCTTATTATTCTGAGAGTCAATACTAGGATACTTTTTATTCCAACTTTTAATTTCCTTGAATGATGTGATTATACTTTTATTAACTTCACTATCATCATATTCATTATTAACTGTTTTTATAGGTGAAATTGGTTGTTTTACTAGACGGGTTGTCTTACTTGACACCAAAGGAGTACTGCTATGCATCAAGATTTTTTCTGTAACGGAATTGGTAAATATGGGATTATAAGAGATATTTGGGTCTAAAATTGAGCGCTTAGTATTTTTCTTCATAGATTCATTAGATTCCTTGATGCTTGCAGATTCTTCCCTATCCTTTTTAATGCTCGAAACGTCAGTAATTAGGATATCAGGTAATTTTATTCGCGATCTAAGCAATATTGGGTCTCTAGAAGAAGAATCTTGTCTCAATGATTTTTTACTTTTATTGATTTTCTTATTACTGCTTCCCATTTTTTCTATTTCTAGCTCATTTGTTATTCTTTCTCCTGATGGTGTGGCCTGTTTAAACCATGAACAATTACTGGCTTCAGAGTCTCCACTTTTATTTTTAAAGGAACGTAATTTACTCAACATGGGTGAAAAGCTGTTAAGGTTACTAAAATGCTGCGTTGTCGTCGTTGATTTTTTCTTAGCAATTATTTTTACAGATATATCTTTGGTGGAACCAACATTATTCTGAGGAGCTTTCAGCAGTTTATCGAATGTATCATTCATGTTAACATGAATGGACGAATCATCAGATAGTACACTTCTTATCTTTTTGGGCAGCTCCTTAATTTGTATCTTACTTTTACCTTTACGTATATTATAATGGAGCTTCCTTTCTGCTAGGTTTTTTACAAAAAGGATATTCATTACTTCGATGCTGCTTCTACTCGTGTTGTTGCCTCTACTGTAGGTTCTGAGCGATTTGTGTGGAGCCATTCTAAAGGTTTATTTTTTTCTCTACCCACTAATTGACTAAATTACCTAGAAAGATATTCAAAACATGAGGTAAAAGCTGATAAAAATAAATATAAGATCGATGCCGTCTTGATGTTTAAATTTTTTGACAGTTAAAGTTTGTTTACCATGAAGTTAATCACTTATCATAAAGGCATTTGGACATGTTTTAGATTACAGTCGTTATGTTGTAAGGTAGCTACCGCCAGTAACACAACAAGAAACATTGGAAAGTGAGGTTATGAAGTTACGACCTGGAATCCTACTATTCCTCTGTGAATATGACGACGTAAAGAACAGAACAAATTTTAAATTATGAAAATATAATTTAAAATTAAGAAAATGGGTGATAAAGCACCTCCAGCAAAGGTATGTAAGTTACTTCAGTAGCAGAAGGGGGTAACCGCAGAAGGTTCTACTTAAGTAATCATTTAATATTTCTATAGAGATATAGGCGACAGGAAGAGGAGGAAAAGTCTCGTTCTGAGTCCGATGATGATAATTATGTGCCTTATGTTCCTGTTAAAGTAAGAAAAAAGCAACAGTTGCTAAAACTTGGACGTCTAGGACAGGTAAATTTATACCACATATTAAAAACTTTGGTACATACTAAAAATTCAGTTTCCGTTATTTATTCATTTGGCAACTCGTATCTTGTTTTAAGTTAAAAGAGGCAGAACAGAACAAACCAAAATCTTCTAGTGAAAATGAAACGGCTGAGGATGAAGAAGAAGATGAAATATGGGGTAGAAAGAATAATATTCCTTTGCTGGATCAACATAATGAACTCAGAAAGCTGGCCGAAGGTATAGTTTTTGCATATCTACTAATTAATAAACAATGTTTAGATAGCTAGGCCATGGAACTGAGTCATACCCGTTTTCCATTTGGCCAAGGAAATAAAATCAGAACAAAAATGAAAATATGCTCAAGGTGCCGTAAAATTGTTTTTTAGCCAAAAAAGTCAGTGCTGTTGAAAGACAACTTAAAAAGGAAGAAGAGATATTAGAAATTGTTGCAGAGAAAAAAGCACTTATGGGTGTCTCGGAATTAGCCAAAGGTATTCAATACATTGATCCTATAAAAACTAGGTAAGATATTACATTGATACTTCTAGTACACGGCTTTATCGGTTAATTTCAGTCAAAAACTATAAAATGAAACACTTTCAAGTTTAATGGCCAAGGTTTTTTCAAAAAGGTATAGTTTAGCTACCTACAAGACAAATTCCATCAAATTCATTGTCTAAAAATTATTAATAAAAAATTTAAAATTTTGTTAAAAAATTTACAAAATAAAAATACTTGATTGATTTTTTTCAATAATCTGTATGTGTAATATAAAAGTATTAATACATTTTATTCATTTGAAGCTGGCGGCCACCAAGATATATTTTTGAACTACCCTACATAAGACATGAAAAGATAAGAAATGATTTAAGGATTCTGGTCGAAGGAGAAGAAATCCCACCACCTTTAAGAACATTTAAAGACATGAAGTTGCATGATAATATACTTGACGCTTTGAAAGAGAAGAAAATTAAAAAACCTACACCAATTCAAGTGCAGGGAATACCTACAGTGTAAGACACATATATTTATATTTAAATTTTACACAGTCAATAGTGCATGCCAGCTTTTCACTTAAACTTTTGTAGATTATCTGGAAGAGATTTAATAGGCATTGCCTTCACTGGCTCTGGAAAAACCCTAGTCTTTGTACTTCCTTTAATAATGTTTTGCCTGGAACAAGAAGTGAAAATGCCATTCATTAAAAATGAAGGGCCCTATGGGCTCGTAATCTGCCCTTCAAGAGAGTTGGCCAAGCAAACCTATGATATTGTCCAGCATTTTTGTGGCCACGTAAGGAAGAAGGGGATGCCTGATATCAGGAGTTGTTTGGCTATAGGCGGGGTGCCTGTGAATGAGTCTATTGAGATTATACAAAGGTAATGGTAGTACTATAATTTTACTACAATTAGTCTATAGAGTTTTGTAATTTTCAAAAATTAAAAAAAATCGTTACCTTATGTTGTAGGGGTGTTCATATAATGGTAGCAACTCCAGGCCGACTGATGGACATGTTAGAAAAGAAAATAGTGAAACTATCAGTGTGCAGATACTTGTGTATGGATGAAGCGGACAGAATGATTGATTTAGGTTTTGAGGAAGATGTTAGGACTATATTTTCATATTTCAATGTATGTAACAATTCCGCATAGTGTATTTAATAACTGTGACATGGTTTTATTTTCTAACTTATACAGTTGAAGATATAACTTGATTCATGTTCCTATTTTAAAGAGCAGAAGGAACATGAGAGAATGAATTAATTTTAGGGACAAAGACAGACGTTGCTGTTCTCAGCTACTATGCCGAAGAAAATTCAAAATTTCGCCAGGTCTGCCCTTGTGAAACCCATTACTATTAATGTGGGAAGGGCCGGAGCAGCTTCTATGAATGTGATACAGGTAAACTATACTTCTAAATATGATAACATAAATATCGATTACCTTTATGATGCGACTAACTTTTTTTTATGTATTTTACATTAGGAAGTGGAATATGTTAAACAAGAAGCAAAAGTTGTCTATCTATTGGAATGTTTACAAAAGACGCCTCCCCCTGTGTTAATTTTTGCGGAGAAAAAACAAGATGTGGACGCCATCCACGAGTATCTCCTTTTAAAAGGAGTGGAAGCAGTCGCTATACACGGTGGAAAAGGTATGAGAAGACAAGGGTTCATAAAATAACAAAAAGGACACACACACACACTGAAACATTAATACGTCACCCTGTATACATAGAACTTTTTTAAAAATTGAATGGTACAGGGAAAGACCGACGTGTTGTCCATAATTTTAACCTCTTTGGGAGAGCAAATTTAAGGTCAAAACGACATAAAATTTATAAATGGGTATGTTTTTGAGAAGGTTCATAAGCTTCTAGAATACTGGCTACCATCCAGTACAAGCACGGACATCCCCTCTTCTTTCCCTGCAACTTTGGTTTAGTTCAATTTTGATTTTTCCAAATCAGATTTTTATATTTATTTTGCTTACAGACCAAGAGGAAAGATCCAGATCGGTAGAAGCTTTTAGAAAGCAAGAAAAGGACGTTCTTGTAGCCACCGACGTAGCGTCCAAAGGTCTCGATTTTCCGGATATCCAACATGTAATTAATTATGACATGCCCGATGATGTTGAAAATTACGGTAAGATTTTAGAAATTCAAAAAGAATCTAACCTTTTGCTATCGTTTGGTTGTTAGCAACATAGCTACTAATACAGTGCCTCATGGAATTGCCTTATTATATTTAAACCCACAAATCCTGACGTGCACTATTGAAAATTAGTAAACAAAAAAATTATGCTAAAAAACAAAGTTCTTACCTGAACAACCTTTTAAGTTTATACAGGGTTAATTACAAAAAATATGTAATGCTTTCTCTAGAACATCCAAGAAGATAACACCCTGTATAAGTAATTTATGATTGCAGAATAGGGGTATTGCCGAAATACATTTTTAATGTCTTAATAATTGTTTCTAGTTCACAGAATCGGTCGTACTGGTAGATCAGGCAATAAAGGCTTAGCAACAACCTTTATAAACAAATCCAACGACGAAATGGTACTTTTAGACTTGAAGCACCTGCTGATCGAATCTAAACAAAAGGTTCCCGCGTTCCTGTCGGAACTTTGTCCGGAGAGTGAGAAGTACCTCGAATTGGGAGGTAAGAATAACTATTATTTTTTTAAAAATATTCTAATTAGGATTTTCCGGATAAATATTTTCGCGTAATTAAATCAAATAATTCCCTATTTCCTTTTTAATATTATGGTTGGTTATTTTTTTTTTTAGATGAAAGAGGTTGCAGTTACTGCGGAGGTTTGGGTCACAGAATCACCGATTGTCC
Source organism: Barypeithes pellucidus (assembly GCA_963991005.1). Lineage (NCBI taxonomy): Eukaryota > Metazoa > Arthropoda > Insecta > Coleoptera > Curculionidae > Barypeithes > Barypeithes pellucidus. The sequence continues at coordinate 76,121,075 of OZ022558.1, forward strand.
CAAGTTGGAAGCGCAACAGAACAAGCAGGCTTCGAATATCGGCAGGAGAGATTATTTGTCCAATACTGCCGTCGATTATTGAAAAAACCTCCTCTGTGCGGTCTTTTAAGCATTTACGTGTTAGTTACAGACGAGCATCTTATATGTTTTTGTTGCGTGGCGTACTTTATTATTTATAAGTAATTAATTTTCTTGCATTAAGTGTATATAAGTACAATATACAAGGATACAGTATTTAAATGGCTTTAAGGTGTTTTTTTTATACTACCTCCACCCTTTATTTAGTCATTCAGTGGCTGTACCAACCTTGTTTCTAAGAAATCAGTTAATGCAGAACAGAAATCTGATAGGGTTTGTTTATACAGGGCGTTATGGAAATGACTTATTATATTTAAATGGGCGACTCCTAGGGAGTCCTAGAGAAAGTCTAAATACTTTTTTTTTAATGGAATATCTAAATACTAAGGTAAAAACCCTTTTTACTCGCGCGCCGTTCCACCTGGATTCACTTAGCAACAATGTGGGTCACTAGAGTATACTAACGGTATTGTCAGATCACACCGCGTGTTTTGCCCTTGGTTGAACACTGGCAGCGCGCCCTTCATACTTCAGTATGTTTTGAGACTGGGGAGTGAAACGACGTCGTGTCGAGGGCTCCACGTGCTTGACGTATACGAATTTTAAACGTTTTGTTAGTTGTATTGCCCGATTTTTTTGTTGTAATAAGAAATGTTGTGATGCGATTTCAAATTTGCGTGATATTATCTACTGTTGATTCTGTTGAAAAACATACTTTTTGTGTTTTACTATTTTATGGAATTTAATTACAAAACGGATTATTTTAAAATATGATCGAAGGTAAGAGAGTATGTACCTTAAAATTGTAGTTTTTATTTGTCTGAAAAGTTTGAAAAGGAAGTGTTTGTTGTCAAAAACTGAACACGTGTATTTAGAATTCTGTGTTGCAATATGACAACATCGCTATAATGCGCTAACCTCTTTTGAACCTCGAGACTGCCTCAATAAAATATTGATTGCGAAGGGCCTCAGGAGCGGCCACGTAAATTTTCAGATTTCATATACAGTGTATATTTCGCTTAATAATTCAAAGCGCCATCTATGGATATTTTTCTTCAATTTATTTTCATCTCGGGATTTGCGAAAGAAACTTCGTTTTTCTAATTTGTAATTAGTGTTACGCCCTCTAGCGGTCAACTTAACAACTTAGAAATTATTTCCAGATATTTCTCTTTCTCCGAGATAGAACGGCTGGCGTCCCGTCTCACCCTGTAGAATTTGTCTTACAAAAATAACAGAAAAAAAACACTTTTGAGAAAAAATTAAATTAGAAACTACAAGTTTGACCATCAGTTGTGTTATGCTTCTATTAAGCTGGCCAGTTTTCCAACAGGAACAACAACAACGAACAAACCTCGAGATTTTAAAAGATTAGGCCTTTTTGCAAAAAAAAAAAGTTACATGTTTGTAAAGATAATTTAATTGAATTAAAAATAATTTTACGACCTCCTTAAAACTTAGCGAGCATCTAAAACTATCTTAGTTTTTCTTGAATTAGTACACTGGGATGAAATATTTACGTACAATAATGAGGTTTAAAATTAAGGCATATTGACTGACTGACATACAGAGCTGGGCAGTATTTGTACTCACAAATACTTTTTTTTATTTAAATACTGAGTATTTAAATACTTTTTTATAATAGGTATTTGTATTTATTTCACAAATACTTTGCAACAGTATTTAGTATTTAAATACTTTTTTTATTTTCCTTTCAGTATTTAAATACTTTTTGGAGTATTTAAATACTTTTTTAGTATTTAAATACTTTTTGAGTATTTAAATATTTTTTTAGTATTTAAATATTTTTTGGAGTATTTAAATACTTTTTTGGGGTATTTAAATACTTTTTACTATTCAAGTACTGTTTTCTATTTAAATATGGTTCATGTGAAAAATTCTAAGTTTGCACTTGTCACGCGTGTCAGGAAGCGGAAGATAGTTTCCGTACGATGCCGACACAAGTGGAAGGAACGAAATGGTAGCTTTGATGGTCAGAAATCAAATGATTCTGGACCGAAAATCATAGCTGTTCATCTTGATCATTGGCGTAGGAATCTCGAAAATAGGTCATGCAGGCGCGTATAAAAGGAGGGGGGCCTTGGTTGTAATTACCCCCCATATACGATGAAACAGAAAAAAAAACTGGAGATATCAGGCAAAAGTAATTAAAAAAAATACGATAATCTTAGCACATGTTACGTAATATACGAAGTTATTAATGTATTTTGTATTTATTAAAGTGTGTTTTTTAAAAATATAATTCAGCTTCAAGTTTGCAGGTTCATTTTATCATATCACAAAAGAATGTACTTAATATACAAAAGACTAACTACATTGCATTTTCTCTCACGGAAGCAAATCGTCCCCACTTTGGAAGCCTTCACAATATATGCAAGACTCGCAAACAGACATAGAAATGCTGAGAAAATATCCCATTATCAACAAATTATTTTTGAAATATAACACTACTCTTCCCTCATCTGTCCCAGTTGAAAGAATGTTTTCATTTGCAAAATTCATTAATACGCCACGACGACATGCTTTATCAGACGATAATTTCGAAAATCTTGTTCTTATGAAAGCTAACGCATCGAACATTTAAAACATTACATTATAAATTATTATTCTTGCATTACAAATTTTGAGTAATTAGGTTTAGGTAGAAAGTCTTTTGTTATGTTATCAGTTGAAGAATACAGGGATAAAATAAGGATTGTCAGAAAATCAGAGTTTTGAGATAAAATGCATTTTTTAGTATGGACATCTCTAGTTTTATTTCAGTACAGTAAAACTTGGACTCTAATTTCTACAGACGTTCCTAGTTTTATTCGGCTAATATTTTGACCATGGAAAGTAACAACATGTGCCAACAGGTTGCGCTAGTAATCTCGATTTCGATAAATATGGACAATTCCTGTTTTATTCCTGTACCCTTAAGTTTATGTTGAGTTGTCGTGGTTTTTTAATTAAAATTTACTGTCAATACCAATAAAATATTACAAAACACACTTTTTATTGCTGTTAAATCGTATTTGATTCTAAAATATTTTGAGGATTGAGGTACCTACCTATTCAACTGCCTACTTAGAGGAGACAAAAAAACTACTATACTATTTAAATATTTTTAAAAGTAATTACAGTCGAACCTCTATAACTCGAACTTGAAGGGACAACCAAAAAAGATCGAGTTACAGCCACATGAATATTCCAAAACATTTTTTTTTGCATACATTATGTCTATGTACCATTAAAATATGTACATAGAAATCTTGGAAAATGTACAAAAACCACTAAAAAGTCCGAGTTAAAGAGAGGTTCGAGTTATAGAGGTTCGACTGTAATTGTTTACAAAGTATTTAAATTTTGTGTTTCATTCTTAAAAGTATTTATAAATATTTAAAAAAAAGTAATTAAATACTCAGAAAGTATTTATAAATACTTAAAAGTAATTAAATATAGTATTTAAACCTAAAAAGTATTTAAATACTTTTTGTAATTAAGATTTAAATACTTCAAAAAGTATTTAATATTTAAATACTTTTGAATTTAATTAAGTATTTAGTGTTTAAATACTTTTAAAAAGTATTTGCCCAGCTCTGATTGGGATGAAATATTTACGTACAATAATAAAAAAATTAAGGCATATTGACTGATGTCCAAACCTTGCGAATTGTACAACATAATTTGTGCAAAATGAGATCATAAATTGAGTATCGTAGCCTCTCGGTACATTAAAAAAAGGATTAATCAGACAGACTTGTGACAAACAGAAACATTATTTATCAACTCACAGCACTGTTTCGTAATATTTGATTAAATATATAACCTTAATACCTAAACTGGACAAACATGGAAGTTAAATAGTTACTTAGTAAATACTTTTCTGACAGAAGAAGTCTATTAGAAATAAATACAGTGGCGCAACCAGAAATTTTTCCTGTGGGGGGGGGGGGTTGTTCGGGTTTGTTCATATAACGTAACAACTCCACGCACACTGATGGACATAAAAAGAAAATCGTGAAACTATCAGTGTGAAGCTACATGTGTATGGATGAAGCGGACAGAATGATTGATTTAGGTTTTGAGGAAGATGTTAGGACTATATTATCATATTTTAAATAATAGGGGGGGGGGGTCTAACTCCCCCCCATTGGCTCCACCACTGTTTCCTCGCTATGAAAGACTCAAAAGTACAATTTAAATTTCTTTTTTACGATAAGTTAGGTCTATAAAGAGTACAAAGAGAAAAGCTTATAATCTGTAATTTTTAATTAAATATGTTACTAAAACAATTGAGCATTCAGTTACTACAAAAGAATGCCCAGACTGCAGAACGATAAACTGATGTATTATTAGTATATTTCTCTTTTGAGGATCGGTTTCAAATCAATGGATGAGACTGTGTATTCAGTAATTATTTGCTTGGAAATAACCAAAGATTTGCTGTAAGATGGAATGGTTTCCTCAATTTTAGTCATCTCGCATGGACATACTTTCTTTATCTTTGTACCCTCCATATTATAATATAATAATGCAATATACATACATATGTATAATAAAAAATCACACCATACATAAACGTCGAATCAAAACTATTTACATTTTAGAATTTCCTTCGTTGTTATAATTTTTTTCAATACATGGTGTCCGGATAATGCTTCAGGACTTCAGGCTTCTACATGTTAAAATAAAGTTACCAAGTCATATAACAAAAAGTAACTTTTTTGGCTTCCATTTGAAAAAACCGATATTACCGCTAATAAAACTTTAATTCCAGCTTTGCGAATAAACGGTGTGGTTTATCCACTCAAATAAAGAGTGCCGTTTTTATTAAAGTATTCTTTGTCAAATGAATTGATTCAGCCGATACTTGGTGGAAATCCATAACTAATATTACGAGAAACAATAAAACTACGTTATATTTCTTTTCCACTATATTCTTAAAAATGGCATGTTTCGCTATCACTGTAACTTCTTCAGATTGAGAATGAATGAATATTTTTCTATATCTAACAAAGTGTACAATCTTAAAATATTATTACAGGTATAAAGATGGTGTAGGGGATATAATAGCACCAGTGGGATTTTCCAAATGGTCAGTAAAGTGATTAGATAAATTATTTTATAGATTCATTTATACATGCAATAGCGGATTAGTGAAATAAATTTAACAAAGGAGAATTGTTAAGGTCCCTTTGACCATTCAGTAAAACATCGGTATTTTTAAGTTTATTTATTTCCATGGATTCTAACAGATTAAGTTTTACGCCTTTATTTTCAGTATGAAAGATTTTAAAATTTCAATCAAAATTATGTTGGTTTTCTTTTAAATGGTTGGAATAATTAGAATCTGTTTTATGTCTTATGTAACTATTATAATGTTCTTGTATTCTTTTTCCAAAATGTCTCCCTGTTTGGCCAATGTATGTTGTCGGACATGTTTTACATTTTAGTTTATACACCCCTGATTTTATATTTTTATGATTTTTAGTTTTATTATTTTTTATATATTTCCCTAAAGTGTTGTTAGTTTTGTAAGCTATCCTTAGGTTGAGTTTATTAAGCACCTTACCCACATTTTTACTCGATTTTCCAATGAAAATAACAACTTTAAATTTATCTGCTGACGTTTTACTATTTTGGAAAACTAAATCAATAATCTTTTTCTTTAAAAGTTTGTTTATTAAATTCGAAGAATAACCATTATTGACTGCTATTTGTTTAATGATATTTAGTTCTTTATGAGAGTTATTTTTGTTAAGTGGGAGAGTTAATGGTCTATGAATCATGTGGAAAGCTGCTAACTTATGTTGTATTGGGTGACAAGAAGAATTATGGATAGTTGTGTCTGTATGAGAAGCTTTGTGGAAAACTGAAAAAATATGTTTATTATTTTCTCTTTATACAGTTAAGGAAGTTAGAGGAATTCTGGATTTCTTCCTCTATTGTGAAATTGATATTTTTATGTAAACTATTGATATATTTGAGAAATATTTTTAACTGTCTGTCCGTTCCGAGAAAACATGTTAAGATGTCGTCAACATACCTCACCCAATACAACATAAGTTAGCAGCTTTCCACAGTATGATTCATCGACTATTAACTCTCCCACTTAACAAAAATAACTTTCATAAAGAACTAAATATCATTAAACAAATAGTAGTCAATAATGGTTATTCTTCGAATTTAATAAACAAACTCGTAAAGAAAAAGACTATTGATTTAGTTTTCCCAAATAGTAAAACGTCAGCAGATAAATTTAAAGTTGTTACTTTCATTGGAAAACCGAGTAAAAATATGGGTAAGGTGCTTAATAAACTCAACCTAAGGGTAGCTTACAAAACTAACAACACTTTAGGGAAATATAAAAAAAATAATAAAACTAAAAATCATAAAAATAGAAAATCAGGTTTGTTCGGGTTTGTTCTAACTAAACTAAAAATCATAAAAATAGAAAATCAGGGGTGTATAAACTAAAATGTAAAGATTGTCCAAAAACATACATTGGCCAAACAGGGAGACATTTTGGAAAAAGAATACAAGAACATTATAATAGTTACATAAGAGATAAAACAGATTCTAATTATTCCAACCATTTAAAAGAAAACAAACATAATTTTGATTCAAATTTTAAAATCTTACATACTGAAAATAAAGGCATAAAACTTAATCTGTTAGAATCCATGGAAATAAATAAACTTAAAAATACCGATGATTTACTGAATGATCAAAGAGATCTTAACAATTCTCCTTTGTTAAATTTATTTCACTAATCCGCTATTACATGTATAAATTAATATATAAAATAATTTATATAATCACTATACTGACCATTTGGAAAATCCAACTTTTTTTTTTTTTTTTTTATGATCAAACACAAGCACTATAGGAAAAATCCTTTAGGGCACTCTGGGAATGGTGCGTGTGCGCAAAAAGCGATTCACGTTGGTTTTGAATCGTTGGAGGTTATATTCGTTGGGAAAAACGACCTCGGGAAGGTCGTTCCACAAGGAGGTAGTCCTCCAGATGAAAGAATTCTTAAATAATGAAGTTCGAGTATTAAGCTTAACCACATATGGGTGGGCGGCAGTGGTTCGTCGTGTATTTCTGCTATCGCTCTGGGCGGAATTAAGAGGGCAAGGTCAGCCGAGCACCTTCCATGAAAATATCTGTAAAAGAGAGTCAAATCCCCAACCTGTCTTCGATGTTCTAGGCTGTCGAGGTTCTTCGTCAGCTCGTGGTCTCCGATCAGACAAATAGCCCTCCTTTCGATGGAATCCAGTAGCCGAAGAGTATGTTTGGGTGCAGAGCTCCAGACATGAGAGCAGTATTCTAGTGATGGTCGAATCTGGGCTTTGTAAAGTGTCAAAAGTTGTTGAGGTGTGTACAACTTTTTGGTTCGGAAGAGTACCCCAAGCTTCTGAAAAGCTATCTTGGCGATTGTCACAACGTGGTTATGCCAAGACATATTTCATCCCAGATTGACGCCCAGCAAATTAATAGATGAAGCCAGCGGGATTGCGTGTCCGTCCATGACTATATCCGGTTCTGTAATGTTAACCTTTTTAGAGAAAACTGCTGCCTGGGTTTTTTTAGCATTAAATTCGACTTGGTTACTGTCATCCCAAGCCAAAATCTCTTCCAGGTCTTTGTTGAGGCGTGACACTTCATGCTGTCTGCGAAGATGTGCGTCGGCAGCCGATGTTTGCGCATTCAAAGAGAAAGATAAGATAAGTGTGCTATCGTCAGCAAAACTAAATATCGGATTTTTAGTTTTCACTAGAAGGTCGTTAATGTAGAGTAAGAAGAGAGTGCGAGACAATATGGACCCTTGAGGAACACCGGCATTGATGGTGAAGGTGTCTGAGAGAAATCCGTCAATCGCCACTTGCAGAGAGCGGTCCTTAAGAAAGCTAGACAACCATGCACAGAATCGACTGGGCATACCATAGGATCGCAGTTTACTTAGAAGCCCCTCATGCCAAATACGATCAAAAGCTTTAGAAATATCCAGTGCAACAGACCGAGACTGCCCATGATGTTCGATTGCGTTGTTCCAAATATGGGTGACATAGGCTAGAAGATCTCCAGTTGATCTGGACTTCCGAAAACCATATTGATGATCGCTGATAATGTTGAAGCCTTCCAGGTACTTTAGAAGATGTTGGTTAATAGCTTTCTCCATTACTTTTGATATAACTGAAAGCAATGCGACTGGTCGATAGTTGTTAGGCAGGGTTCTCTTACCTTTCTTTGGAATAGGCTGGACTCGTGCCATCTTCCAGCAAGATGGAAATATTCCTTTTTTGTAGGATAAGTTGAAAAGTCTACAAAATACTAGTGTTAGTTCATCGGCGCATCTCTTGAGAACTATAATAGGAATTTCGTCTGGACCAGTAGCTTTTTTGACGTCGAGTCCTTTCAGGATTCGTTTGACGGGACGATGACGGAACACGATTTCGGTCATTTCGGATTGAACTGCAGGAATATCGGGTGGTGTTCTTCCCTGAAAATCTACAGTGGAATGTGAAGAAAATAGTTGAGCAAGTAAGTTTGCTTTGTCTCCGGCTGTGGATGCTATTGTACCATCGGGACGTGTTAGAAGTGGAATAGTTGATTTTGTGAAATTTTGGCTGACGGCCTTAGCGACTGACCAAAAGGACCTTGATCCGTTTAGACTGTCAAGAAGTTTGTTTTTGATCCTCACGTTATGGGTTTCTTTGCTTTGATCTATTGTTAGTTTACATTGGCACTGACTGTTACTATATATCTTTATACCTGTAATAATATTTTAAGATTGTACACTTTGTTAGATATAGAAAAATATTCATTCATTCTCAATCTGAAGAAGCTACAGTGATAGCGAAACATGTCATTTTTAAGAATATAGTGGAAAAGAAATATAACGTAGTTTTATTGTTTCTCATAATATTAGTATTCTTTGATTTTTCGACTGCTCGTTATATGATTTCCTACCTTTATTTTACTTCTCCAGGTATCATGATTCATTATCCGAACACCTTGTATAATATCATCGCTCTTATACTAAAAACACACATACAAATACGAAGTTCGTAAAAATAAAACGACCAAACAAAAGTTTACAACAAAGGTAGGATTCTCTTAGAACATGCCATTTACATCAACACTCTGCTATATTCTTGGCATTGTCAAAGAGTTTTCTGAAGGAAACATTGAAAAGCCTTTAGGTTGTGCTAATGGAATCAACTTATAAAAAACATACCGTCGTTCATTATTGCTGCTAATGAGGCAACAGACCTTGGTAGTTATTTTGGACATTTATATCTGTAGGTTATTTTTATTTATAAGATAAAGTGTTTCTGTATTTCCTTCTTCTACCCGGTTATCCTAAATTGGCATGTTTTTAGAGGATTTCTACTGCGTTCAATTAAAAAAATGTACTTAATTTATCCTCCATGGTGATTCTGGACCGCCTCGGAATAATTGGGTGGCTCGGAATTGTCCAATTCATTCACTTCCGAGTACGTTGGTGGCGGTAAAAATTTGACTTCATCTTTGGATTGGTTGACTGTACAGTTTTCCAATATCGAGGAGTCTTTTGCTATCACCAAGCCTTCCATATGCTCGTCATCGGTGCTCTCCACCAGCATGTCGTCATCACAATCTTCTGGACTAAAACACATTTTGTTTTTTTTTCATATTGTCCCTCCAACTTTTTATTAGTGCAAAAAGTTTCATTTAACCATTTTTATATTCTTATGATCGTTGATGGCTTAGAAATGGCATTAGTTTTTGTGGTGAATAAGATTAAAATACAAATAAATATATAGGGTTGTCTAATAATGCATCAGAATACTTGGAGTGGGGATTGTACACATTAAAATAAAGCTACCTACTAAGTTATATACTGTAACAAACAGTCGATAGCTAACTAAGGGTACTAACTACATAAGCTTACTTCTTACGACTTTCCATAGACAGAATAAGGCATATGGCGACCATAATGGCTCCCAGCATAGTGGAGAGTAAGATCCATCTTGGGATCCCTGAGTTTTTGGATGCACAGTCTAACCAATCACCTGTCTCCTTTAGTTTAGTTACTTTGGTAGGCTTGCCCTTGTCTTCCAAGGGCATCGTTCTAAAATAAGTTCATTTTAAGCAGAAATTCGACAAAGCACCAAACCAATTAAAAGAGGATATCGAAAACCAACCTTATCACTGTTTCTTACCTTATGAAAGTTTCTGGAATCTTATAATCAATATTAAAGCCAATTTCAAGCTGACTTCTGATGCTTGGATCCGACAATAAGTCTGTGTCCACCCCATCTGTTTCAGGCCCCTCCAACACGATAGTCTTCCTGTACCTATCTCTGGGGCTCATGACGAGAATTTTTTGTATATGGTTCTAAAAATTTTCATTTATTAAATTACCAGAAAAACTTCAATCTTACTTTGGTTATATGGACTATGGAAAGCCAAAAAAATATTGTTCAATAGTTACCTGCATTTTCGAAGCTATCCGATCGCAACCTATGTAGCAAATATTAGTTTCAGCTTCACTAACAAATGCTTGTTCACAGCCTAAAAAAACATTCTATGTATATTAAATATTTTTCAGCTAACAATATACTCTCATACATGTACATGGTAACGGTAAAATAGTACATCACACAACAGAAACAACACTATAATTTGTCATAAAATATATATACTTTTGGGATATTAAAAACAAATTAAAAAATTGTAAGTAGAAGATATAATATGAAAGTAGGTTTTTAGGACAGATCCTATCTATCAGAAAATAAATTAATATTAGGTACAAGTCAATACTTACCAATCTGACAGTGTTTAAGAGCTGGACTTACATCTAGACCCCCACCAAACTGAATGTCAAATAATTCGCAGCCACTTCGGCAAATGATATTTTCCACATTATCATGGAAAAGCTGTGGACAAAAACAGAGTTTTAATTCTCAACAAATACGAATAAGAATTTCATTTATTAATATGCCTAAATGGAAAAGTAAATTATTAATAATACTTGGCTTCTAATAAAAACTTACTGAATTGAGAGGAGGTAGTTTTTCTGTCTGACACAACGTAATGCACTGGTCCTTTACAGAAAGTCGGAAGATGGGGTCGGAACAATTTATCCCTTGAACGCTGAAAAATAACAGGAAGAGCCACCACATTTCCGTTCGTGGATACTTCAGGATAAAACCTAGATAGGTAGTTGCAAAATAATATTTCTGATGTGGACACCTGAGATGAAGCGAATGTCTACAAATGGGATGAAAAACGTATAAATTTGCTAAAATTACACGAACTTTACCAATCGCCCCTTCGCTTTGAATCATAAAACCATTCAATACAAAAAAAAACGTACCTATATAGAGTTGTTATGTTATGTGCTGTCATCTGTCAAATTTGTAAACAATTTGGTGGTCAAATCGTTTCAATCGAGATATCAGTAGCCGCGTTCTCAGAGCTACGTACTGTCGCCCGCGACACCAACCTAACCAATCAGAACCGTTTACGTCATTACCCCTTATCCCCACCATCGAACGGTGCCGAAGTAGCGGTGTTGTCAAGTATCTGGTGAAATTTTACCAGATCTGGCAGATCTTCCGATTTATAAAATATACCTCTATAAAACGAAGCTGGTAACACCCGAAAACGGACTTTTTAAAAAAGTTTTTCATTATACACCAGATTATTCATAAAATCACAATATAATCAACAGATCTGGTGACATTTCACGAGATACCTGGCAACGCTGCGCTGTAGTATCATTATTTTTTTATATATTTTTTATTTTGTTTTGAAATTTGCACCTCAGTTTTCCGAACAAAGGTAATTACTAATTATTTTGCCGTGTAAATAGTATGTACTTTTGCTTTTATAAGCCGTCATCGAAAAAATCTTTAAAAGAATAAAAACCTAACCTCCAAGAGGGGAGAATTTTAATCCAACAGCCAAATTTCTTTTCCGCAGTCCACATACTCACACCCTAAAAAAACGTAAATATTGGCCTGGTACAATCGGAAGAGACTATCGACTATACTATAAGTTTTTTTTGGGTCCGTTACACTATTCTGACACACGAATTTTAAATTTTTACTATTTTTTTCTGAAAGTATACAATTTTAGAAGTAATATTCAATAAAAAAATTTGCGGAATACTCAGTAATTTTTAAGAAATTAATTAATAAAAATCCTGATTTTATAGTTTTTGAGTGATTTGACAAGGTTCTGACCCCAACAATTTTAGCGATGTTGCCGGATTTATAATTTTATAACAACAATAAAAAGTAAAGGTTCTGTGTAATGACTACACTTGAGCACCCACGGAATTTAACAATATTTGAAAATGTAATGGAAAGATATGGTTGTAGAAAAAGAAAACATAAGAAAGTTAGGGTTTAGGGTAAGTTACATAAATTGACACTGCCCTGGGAAAACCACTGAAAACCCGCCCCCGCTACACCTTTTGTAGCCGATTTGTTTTTGTATTCGGCAAAAAAAAACACAAGAAAGTTACATAAATTGACAGTACCCTGGGAAAACAAGTGGAAACCCGCCCCCGCTACACCTTTTGTACCCGATTTCCTTCTGGATTCGGAAAAAGAAAACATAGAAAAGTTACATAAATGTTACATAAATTGACAGTGCCCTGGGAAAACAAGTGAAAACCCGCCACCGCTACACCTTTTGTAGCCGATTTGTTTGTGTATTCGACTAAAGAAAACACAAGAAAGTTACAAAAATTGACAGTGCCCTGGGAAAACAAGTGAAAACCCGCCCCCGCTACACCTTTTGTAGCCGATTTATTTTTGTATTCGGCAAAAGAAAACATAAGAAAGTTACATAAATTGACAGTGCCCTGGGAAAACCACTGAAAACCCGCCCCCGCTACACCTTTTGTAGCCGATTTCCTTCTGTATTCGGGAAAAGAAAATACATGAAAGTTACATAAATTGATAGTGTCCTGGTAAAACAAGTGAAAATCCGCCCGGCTACAGCTTTTGGAACCTCATTCCGCCACGCGCCTCTTATGGACTCAGTGCAGCTCAACCGAGCCAGTGAAAAAGCCATCCCTTGGACCATAAGAACTGTGTACAACATAGTGCCCGCAGCGTGAGCGGCCTGCACCGGCGGCGTGGCTGTGTTTGCGACCAGCCAGGCTGGTCGCAAACACAGCCACTTTGTGGTCGCCACCGGTGTAGTTTAAATATCTGCCTAACAGGAATATTCATATTTTGAAAAAAAGATCCCGAAAACAAAGGATAATCTTTCCGGCATATGCAACAATAAAAGCAGGAATTCAAGGTATTTGCATTAACTTTCTGCCTAATAGTGCATACGATACGACAATTTCTGGTTTTGCATCTGAAATTATCTCTAATCAATCCTATGTATTGTATTGTAAATATTTTGCAAAATCCACATCATACGTGCTTGTAGTTGCGTCAACATTATCTATATTTGCTATTTCAATTTTATTTTGATTTGTTCTTTCCTTTTCCTTCAACGCCAAAGTATAACTGCTCTTGGCAACAGTGTTATGCAATGTCAAATTTGTGTTCGACTTAAAAGTGACATCTTCAACAGAGTTGCCAGTTGTCTTTTATTAGCTACATAGGAAAAAAATATTGCACAAAAACGGATATTTTTGGGCCTTTCTATCGCAGTTAACCCTCTTAAAAGATATTGCTTAGTCGTGACATAACTACATTGACAATAAACTGCGGTCTTATATCGATATAAACAAACCCGAACAACCTAAAAACTGTATTATTGCAGAAAGCTTTTCTATGTGGCAACACTGTTAAATTACCGAATTTTGCAAATATACATGTTCCCAGCGTAAATTTTGAGAATCGACAATTTTACGACCATTTTTGCCTTTAAACTCAAATTTTATGAATTAATGTGTGTTTTCCGCATCTAATCTTACTTAAAAGTATTAATATTACACAATCAAACAAAAAAAAAGGTAAAAATACAAGTAATTAGTGTGTCCGAATAGTGTAACGAAATGTGACCATTTCCAGTTTAAAACATTAAAAATTCAAATTATATTCCTGTGAAAATTCTCCATCGCTCTGGAGCTAAATTTAGAATAAAGTTATCTGCAGAAGAAAGTGCAAGAGTTAATAATACTGGTAAAGCATAATTTTGAATGAAAATTGTAAACTGTTTTCTGTTTTTAAGCCAGAAGGTATTTTGTTAGCACTTCCGTTGGCAATTTCGTAATGTTATCTAAAAATTAGTTTTGTAGCTCTATAGATCCCTAAATCTTATAATATAAATATTTTTAAATTATTGTAGATACAGATTACAAAGAGCAAGTATGCTCTGCTTTGCATCTGCTTGGAATGAAGATATAGAGGAGACACAAGCTAGTGAGGATAGTAGTGAAGCTATCAAAAGCCTTCCTATTACAATTAGTACCATGAGATCAAGACTGTGGAATGTGAATGATGAGGAGACACTGTCAGAACGACCATGTCTATGATTTTAGACTTCCTTATTGGAGGAAATTATATTAGAATGAAATGGTTCGCCTACCTACCTACTTAACTGTGGTTAATAAAAACTACCTAATAAAGTTTACTTTGAGAATATTGGTCCTTTAAATTAACAGTGGTTAATAAAAACTACCTAATAAAGTTTACTTTGAGAATATTGGTCCTTTAAATTTCTCGTTATTTCTCCAAAAATAAACGAATTCTTACATAATTTTCTCGAATGGTTTAAGAAAAAAAATAGAAATAACGAGAAATTTATTTTGTTTCTTAAACCATTCAAGAAAATTATGCAAGAATTCGTTTATTTTTGGAGGAATTATGTTTAATATAATTTAATATTTAACAATATGTTCAGGATCTTCTTAAATTACTTAATTATAATTGGAAACCCAAGCCTTTTTTGTACAATATTTGCAGCTGTATGGCAATCCTGTGGATATAGTCATTTGGAACTCCAGCCTTGAAGATATTAACCGCCGTTGTCATAGGTACTTTTATATTAGCTAACATCAGCCAATATGTAAGCGCAAGGAATTTTTTTAATGGATAAACAAAAGATTATCATCAAGATTTAACTACAAATTCATTTAGAAACAAACTTAACTACCAATTTTTACTTAAATATGCTATATTATTTAAAAACAAACATTTTAACTTAAATATATCTCAATACAGGATGTTACAAATTCGGCCTTCAATGGGCCAAATAATATGCCGCAAAAAATCCAAAACAAATACAGGGGCTTTCAAAATATTTGAAAAAATCTAACATGTTGTGTTTCGGTTTTTAAATTTCCCTGACTTTGTTCGAAAAGATGTCCAAAAATAAATCACTTTCGCATTGCTACTTTTCATTCTCCGCAAGGTGGTATGGTAGATTTTTCAGGCGACGTTTCGTCTTTAGGTCACCTTCATCAATTTAATTTTTTTAAATACGGGCCTGCATCTTTTTGTTTAAATTATGAAAGACGGCCGAAATCTACGTTCAGTGGTATACAACACTTACTGATTTTCCGACGTTTTGTTTCTTAAATTGACCATCTTCATTAAAATACCCCTAGTATGTAAGTAATTTAGCACTTTCTTAAAACTTTTAAAAGAGGCATTGAGTTTTACATTTTCGAATTATACCAAATTAAAAAAAAAGTAAATTACCGGAACGTATACTGGGGGAATTTTAATGAAGATAGTTAATTAAGGAACAAAAGGTTGAAAACCCAGTAGATGTTGTATACCACTGAACGTAGATTTCGGACCTCTCTCATAATTTAAACAAATAGATCCAGGCCCGCATTTAAAATAATTAAGTTGATGATGGCGACCCAAAGACGGAAACGTCGCATGAAAGATCTGATAATGCCATCTTGTGGCAATGAAAAAGTGAAATTTATTTTCTGACATTTCTTCGAAAATTCAGGAAAAAATAAAAATCGAAACGCAAAAATTTAAATTCTTTCAAATATCTTGAAAGCCTCAGTATTTATTTTTGATTTTTTTGCGGCATATTATTGGTCCCATAATAATGCAACTCTGCCCCAATTTAACCAACTTCGTATCTCTTACTGTTTCTGAAATCCCTATGGCGAAGGCCGAATTTGTAACACCCTGTATATACTTCGGTTCATACCATCACGGAACCTCCTCCTTATGAAAGAAATTACTGAATTCATATTGCAGCAGAAATTATGGAAAAACTTAAATTATTGATAACCAAAATCATTTTGCATGTATTGGACATGAATCAAAAAAAAAACAAAATGTGCAAAATAAATTACTCTAAATGAAAACTGTTATATCGAAATAATTTTGATACTTGATTATTCGACAGGGTGTTGGGTTTTGTAAAAGGGACACCCTGTAAAAGACACGTTAAAACTGACTGACTGAGTGCTCTAAAAAAAAATCATTCATTATCGAACTAAAAATAAAAAGGTTATAACGCCTAAAACTTTATCAAAATTTTGTAGTGGCCGTTTTCTTTGCACGTGAGTGTATTATAATAAAAAATAGTTAAAAAAAAACATAGAACATAATTTTCAAAGAGAAATGTCGAGATACTCTCGATCAATGTCGATAAAAAAAAATATTTTTGTTCAATATGATTTATATTCAGTATACGTAAATTCCATTACTATAAGTAACTAACTAATAAGACAAGGAAGAAAAACCGCAAATTTCAAGACACTACCATAAACTGACACTGGCATAAATATTCTTATTTAAATCGGAACATGTGAAATGAGAGAATTTTATAAACATAAAACAACAACTAATGCAACTAATGAACAAAAATGGTTTTTTTTTAAACAGTTCACTTTATCGACATTGATCAAGAGTACCTTTTTTCAGCTTAAGGTTTAGAGTATCCAAAAATATTATTGTCGTTCCTTCATCATACAAGGTGTACAAAAGAAAACATTTTTGTGTTACGTCTAGTCCGTCCCTGGCAAACTAAATAAGCCAAATGTGTTTAAAAGGGCGAATTTTAAGGAGACTCATCTACTAACCAATATACTAAAAAATTATTAAATTACACCTAGTACCTACTTAATAAATTATTTAAGAACAACGAATTCCAGGGACGTCCGTAGGGGAGGCCGTAGGAAGAAAAATTGATAAGAACTTCTCCTGTTATTTTTAAGTGTTCTATCTGAATCCGGGAGATTGCCCACATATTTTGGGACACCCTGTATATTGTATATTAGGAGCAAAGCTCGAAAAAAATAACTAAGTACCACTTTTGCTAAATTTTAGGATTGGACGTTTTAAAGCGAAATTTAATTTACTTTCGGGCTTTGACCGTCTCCAAACACCCAAACTTGGAATTCTGCAATTATGAAATAAGACCAAAGCTTGGCAACAATTTTTAGTAGATCGATACGTAAATTTTAATACTAAGTACGTGGGAATCATGTTATTTAAATTTGTAGGATAGTTAATTTAGTCAATTCATAGAAATATTTAAATAAATACTGGATTGAGTATACCTTGTATTCATATCCTCTAAGGCCTCGGCAACTGTTTCGGCCTTCCATGGCCATCGTCAGTGTTGTACGGCCCTCCACCAGGGGGGGGGGGGGGGGGGGGGCAACAACAGACAGCTGCTTACCCATTAAAAACAACAACCTAAAATGCAAACAGCTGCCAAAAATATATAAGGAACATTCAAGTTTGACCACTTATAATATATTCTTAAACCCTAAAAAAAACTGTTAATTAAAACACAAGAAGGGTGGTTTTATACATCAATATTCGAAAATATTGGACAAATCCCTTCCTAAAAGTCAAATCGTTAATTAAAACCTAAAAAAAATGTATAAAATTACGGTTTTATTTAATTACAACCCGGTGGTTTTATAAGTACATCAACATTTGAAGATGTGGGACAAAACCTGAGCTGAAAATGAATTGGTTAGTAACCTGAAAATAAAAGGTTATTAGTAAAGGATAATGAGGGTTATGCATCGAAATTAATTCGATTCTATTTCTTCCTTTTTCTGGCTTTTATTCACCATGGATTATAGATTCTCCATCGGTTCCATGTTGACCAGTATAATGAATAGTGTGCCTAAAACAAACGTAAAAGGTTTGTTTCTTCAGTTGCAGCTTCTTATTTTCACTCACTTCACTAACTTATCAGAATCGGCAACGTGTCCCATCTTTAAGAGCAATAACAAAGCTCCTTCACCATATTTTAGTGATTATAAAGAGACGCGCACAGCCCGAGTTTTAAAAACTATTATAAATATCTTAATAGTGTCCAAAATTTAATGAATGAAAAAGAAGGAACAAAATGGTGCGGACCTATATATTGCTATTGCTCTTAACCCTTCATTCTTTCACCTGTAGCAACAGAAAAGGAAAGAAAACTATCTTACCTTTCAATCATGATAGAAGCGAAGGTGATGGTATTAACAACGGTGCCAATTGCAGCAAGACGGATCAATCCACATTCAAGCAAGCACTTGAGTGAGGAATGACCCGTAAAACACTAAAGGTAGTAGATAAGCTACAAGAGTTCGGGGCCAAATACCACCACTTTTACATGTTATTTCTTATGGGAAAATTTAAGGTTCGATCTGCATTTTTTTCTACCGACGCCCAGCGTCGCGACGCCCAGAATGAGAAGAACGTGAGGAGTGTGGAGATGAATGGAGAGCAAATATCGTCATTTTTACATGTATTTTCCCATAAGGAAATTTAAGGTTCGATCTGCATTTTAAATCTAACGACGCTTAGCGTCGCGACGCCCAGAATGAGAAGAATGTGGGAAGTGTGGAGATGAATGAAGAGCAATATCATTATTTTTACAGGTATTTTCCCATAAGGAAATTTAGGGTTCGATTTGCATTTTTTTTACCGACGCCTACCGTCGCGACGCTTAGAATGAGAAGAGCGTGACGCAATTTACCAGTGGCTGTTAGCGTCTCCACCATAAGCATCAAACTTTAATATTTGATTTAAATTTTACTTTTTGTATGTGTGTGTGTGTGTTTATCGCAACCATTTCAGGATGGCTGATAAATTTTCTATTTCACTATAAGTAATTACTGATTAAATACAGTTTTTTTTACTTCTAAATTATCCAAAAAATAGTTGAAAACATCACATTCAAAGTAAAAAAAATCTCTTAATTCTTACATATCAGTTTTTAACGTTTGTTGCTTTTAAATTTAAACCCCTAATTAAAAAAAAATATTGAAGGAAAGACACATACAAATTTAGAAAATTATAATTTCCCATCATAACCCTTTAGAGATGGCTGATAGATGATTTCTTTAATAGCCAACAGGCAACAATTTTCCCTGATCGTGTCTATAAGACATATGGAAAACACTGTATATACCTAACTCTTTAAAAGTGTCAACCTCTTTTGTAGGGAGGGATTATCGATCACCAGAGTCGGTACGTCTCCCCTCGGAAGGGTACCTGTCGTGTTTCCATGCGGAAAAAAGTCGATCATCCCTTTATATCACAGAAGCCAAATCGTAATGACTGAAAATTTATCAGCCATCCTCAAATGGTTGCGATAAACACACACACACACACACACACACACACACACACACACACAAAAAGTAAAATTTAAATCAAATATTAAAGTTTGATGGTTATGGTGGAGACGCTAACAGCCACTGGTAAATTGCGTCACGTTCTTCTCATTCTAAGCATCGCGACGGTAGGCGTCGGTAAAAAAAATGCAAATCGAACCCTAAATTTCCTTTTTTTTTTTTTTTTTTTTTATGATCAAACACAAGCACTATAGTAAAAACCCTTTAGGGCACTCTGGGAGTGGTGCGTGTGCGCAAAAAGCGATTCACGTTGGTTTTGAATCGTTGGAGTTTATATTCGTTGGGAAAAACGACCTCGGGAAGATCGTTCCACAATGATGAAGTCCTCCAGATGAAAGAATTCTTAAATAATGAAGTTCGAGGAGTACTAAGCTTAACCACATATGGATGGGCGGCAGTGGTTCGTCGTGTATTTCTGATATTCGCCGCTCTGGGCGGAATTAAGAGGGCAAGGTCAGCCGAGCACTTTCCATGAAAATATCTGTAAAAGAGAGTCAAATCACCAACTTGCCTTCGATGTTCTAGGCTGTCGAGGTTCTTCGTCAGCTCGTGGTCTCCAATCAGACGAATGGCCCTCCTTTCGATGGAATCCAGTAGCCGAAGAGTATGTTTGGGTGCAGAGCTCCAGACATGAGAGCAGTACTCTAGTGATGGTCGAATCTGGGCTTTGTATAGTGTCAAAAGTTGTTGAGGTGTGTACAACTTTCTGGTTCGGAAGAGTACACCAAGCTTCTGAGAGGCTATCTTGGCGATTGCCACAACGTGGTTATGCCAAGACATATTTCCTCCCAGATTGACGCCCAGCAAACTAATAGATGAAGCCAGCGGGATTGCGTGTCCGTCCATGACTATATCCGGTTCTGTAATGTTAACCTTTTTAGAGAAAACTGCTGCCTGGGTTTTTTTAGCGTTAAATTCGACTTGGTTACTGTCACCCCAAGACAAAATTTCTTCCAGGTCTTTGTTGAGGCGTGATACTTCATGCTGTCTGCGAAGATGTGCGTCGGCAGCCGATGTTTGTGCATTCAAAGAGAAAGATGATAAAAGTGTGCTATCATCAGCAAAACTAACTATCGGGTTTTTCGTTTTCACTAGAAGGTCGTTAATGTAGAGTAAGAAGAGAGTGGGAGACAATATGGACCCTTGAGGAACACCGGCATTGATGGTGAAGGTGTCTGAGAGAAATCCGTCAATCGCCACTTGCAGAGAGCGGTCCTTAAGAAAGCTAGACAACCATGCACAGAATCGACTGGGCATACCATAGGATCGCAGTTTACTTAGAAGCCCCTCATGCCAAATACGATCAAAAGCTTTAGAAATATCCAGTGCAACAGACCGAGACTCCCCATGATGTTCGATTGCGTTGTTCCAAATATGGGTGACATAGGCTAGAAGATCTCCAGTTGATCTGGACTTCCGAAAACCATATTGATGATCGCTGATAATGTTGAAGCCTTCCAGGTACTTTAGAAGATGTTGGTTAATAGCTTTCTCCATTACTTTTGATATAACTGAAAGCAATGCGACTGGTCGATAGTTGTTAGGCAGGGTTCTCTTACCTTTCTTTGGAATAGGCTGGACTCGTGCCGTCTTCCAGCAAGATGGAAATATTCCTTTTTTGTAGGATAAGTTGAAAAGTCTACAAAATACTAGTGTTAGTTCATCCGCGCCTCTCTTGAGAACTATAATAGGAATTTCGTCTGGACCAGTAGCTTTTTTGACGTCCAGTCCTTTCAGGATTCGTTTGACGGGACGCTGACGGAACACGATTTCGGTCATTTCGGATTGAACTGCAGGAATGTCGGGTGGTGTTCTTCCCTGAAAATCTACAGTGGAATGTGAAGAAAATAGTTCAGCAAGTAAGTTTGCTTTGTCTCCGGCTGTGGATGCTATTGTACCATCGGGACGTGTTAGAAGTGGAATAGTTGATTTTGTGAAATTTTGGCTGACGGCCTTAGCGACTGACCAAAAGGACCTTGATCCGTTTAGACTGTCAAGAAGTTTGTTTTTGATCCTCACGTTATGGGTTTCTTTGCTTTGATCTATTGTTAGTTTACATTGGTTTCGGGCGGTAACAAAGATGGTACGATTCTCAGTGGTAGGGTTTTGACGCCACTGTCGGTAAGCCAGATTTTTTGATTTGACAGCACGCTCACAATCCTTACTAAACCAGGGCTTGCCGTTGGAAGGGCGTTTTTGGGAGGAGGGGATAAATGCTTCCATGCTCGTTAGAATGACGTCGGAGACCTCCCCAGCACAGACGGATGGATCATCAGAAGAGAAGCATACGCTCATCCAAGGAAAAGTGCGAAAATGGTCTTTCAGGTCTTATTCCCACTTGGCCGATCTGTAATGCCATATCCTGCGAGGTTTAGGAGGTTGTGCAGAATTAATTGGTAGTTCGCTTAGAGTTGAAATAAGTTTGTGATCGGAAGATCCTAACGGAGGCTGTACGGTGACTGTATATAGATCAGGATTTGACGTTAAGAAAAGATCCAAAAGACTAGCAAAATCTCCAGCTCGGTCTGGAATCCGCGTTGGTTCTTCTACGAGTTGAGTTAGACCAGAACTGATCGCCAAGGATTCGGCCTCGCGACCTTGCTCATCGTCTGTATTTGAGTATTTAAGCCAGTTGACATTGTGGACGTTAAAGTCGCCAAAGATAGCAATCTCGGCATTTGGATGGTTGGTTTGCAAAAAGTCGATTGTATTGGCTAGTGATGAGAAAAGGTCTCTGTAATGGGTATCACTTGGTGGACGGTAAAGGCAGCAAATAAACTTGGTGATTTTCGGCGTTGATATTTTAAACCACATTACATCAAAGTCTTTCGGTTCAAGTGTAGGTTCTCGTTGGCAGCAGAGATCATCTCGAATAAAAAGACATACGCCGAAGTTGCGTCGGAATCGGAAATGAAAATCGTATCCAGGGTATAAATAGCTGACGGTGTTTGTTGACGATCTGACCTTTGTCTCGGTGAGTGCGAGCACGTGAGGCTTGGAAGATTGCAAGTGCTGGTGGACTGAATTGATGTTCGTGTTAAGCCCTCTAATATTGCAGAAATCAATTTTGAAGTTGCTAGTTCTGGGTTGGTTAGCAACTGCAGGTGCCACACCATTTCTTCGTTGAGTGTTGTTAGATCCCAGTAAATTGTCGGAAATGGTTGTTTTTTGATGATTTTCGCTTGATGGGGCCCCAGGTCCAGCCCCCGCCCGGAGATCCGAATGGGGGGCGAGTTTACCTCCGGAGTATTTTGGGCCCGGAGCTTCCATCATGCTATTTTTGGGGGGGTCCCACCCTGGTAACCGGAAACATCGGCACAGCGACGAAACGTCAACTCAATGAGCAAAAGTTAACTCAAGGAGCAAACTTCACGCCGCCTAAACCGATGCAATGGTATCTCACCGGGCGATGCCGGGTGGGCCAACATCTTCCATTTACATTCCTTATGGGAAAATACCTGTAAAATGATGATATTGCTCTTCATTCATCTCCACACTTCCCACATTCTTCTCATTGTGGGCGTCGCGACGCTAAGCGTCGTTAGATTTAAAATGCAGATCGAACCTTAAATTTCCTTATGGGAAAATACATGTAAAAATGACGATATTTGCTCTCCATTCATCTCCACACTCCTCACGTTCTTCTCATTCTGGGCGTCGGTAGAAAAAAATGCAGATCGAACCTTAAATTTTCCCATAAGAAATAACATGTAAAAGTGGTGGTGGAACAAACCAGTGTTGTACGGCCCTGCACCAGCGGGGGGGGGGGGGGCCCTCTAAGGCCTCGGCAACTGTTTCGGCCTTCCATGGCCATCGTCAGTGTTGTACGGCCCTCCACCAGGGGGGGGGGGCAACAACAGACAGCTGCTTACCCATTAAAAACAACAACCTAAAATGCAAACAGCTGCCAAGAATATATAAGGACCATTCAAGTTTGACCACTTATAATATATTCTTAAATCCTAAAAAAAACTGTTAATTAAAACACAAAAAGGGTGGTTTTGTACATCAATATTCGAAAATATTGGACAAAACCTTTCCTAAAAATAAAATTGTTAATTAAAACCTAAAAAAAATGTATAAAATTAATATAAACGGGTGGTTTTATATATCAACATTTGAAAATAGTGGACAAAACCTTTCCTAAAAGTAAAATCGTTAATTAAAACCTAAAAAAAATGTATAAAATTAATATAAACCGGTGGTTTTATGCATCAACATTTGAAGATGTTCGACAAAACAAAATTTCTTATGGGAAAATTTAAGGTTCGATCTGCATTTTTTTCTACCGACGCCCAGCGTCGCGACGCCCAGAATGAGAAGAACGTGAGGAGTGTGGAGATGAATGGAGAGCAAATATCGTCATTTTTACATGTATTTTCCCATAAGGAAATTTAAGGTTCGATCTGCATTTTAAATCTAACGACGCTTAGCGTCGCGACGCCCAGAATGAGAAGAATGTGGGAAGTGTGGAGATGAATGAAGAGCAATATCATTATTTTTACAGGTATTTTCCCATAAGGAAATTTAGGGTTCGATTTGCATTTTTTTTACCGACGCCTACCGTCGCGACGCTTAGAATGAGAAGAACGTGACGCAATTTACCAGTGGCTGTTAGCGTCTCCACCATAAGCATCAAACTTTAATATTTGATTTAAATTTTACTTTTTGTATGTGTGTGTGTGTGTGTGTGTGTTTATCGCAACCATTTCAGGATGGCTGATAAATTTTCTATTTCATTATAAGTAATTACTGATTAAATACAGTTTTTTTTACTTCTAAATTATCCAAAAAATAGTTGAAAACATCACATTCAAAGTAAAAAAAATCTCTTAATTCTTACATATCAGTTTTTAACGTTTGTTGCTTTTAAATTTAAACCCCTAATTAAAAAAAAATATTGAAGGAAAGACACATACAAATTTAGAAAATTATAATTTCCCATCATAACCCTTTAGAGATGGCTGATAGATGATTTCTTTAATAGCCAACAGGCAACAATTTTCCCTGATCGTGTCTATAAGACATATGGAAAACACTGTATATACCTAACTCTTTAAAAGTGTCAACCTCTTTTGTAGGGAGGGATTATCGATCACCAGAGTCGGTACGTCTCCCCTCGGAAGGGTACCTGTCGTGTTTCCATGCGGAAAAAAGTCGATCATCCCTTTATATCACAGAAGCCAAATCGTATATAAAATATTTAAGTTTTAACTCTATTATTTATCGCAACCCTCTCAGGATGATTTAATAAATTTTCTATTTCATTATAAGTAATGACTGAAAATTTATCAGCCATCCTGAAATGGTTGCGATAAACACACACACACACACACACACACACACAAAAAGTAAAATTTAAATCAAATATTAAAGTTTGATGGTTATGGTGGAGACGCTAACAGCCACTGGTAAATTGCGTCACGTTCTTCTCATTCTAAGCGTCGCGACGGTAGGCGTCGGTAAAAAAAAATGCAAATCGAACCCTAAATTTCCTTATGGGAAAATACCTGTAAAAATGATGATATTGCTCTTCATTCATCTCCACACTTCCCACATTCTTCTCATTGTGGGCGTCGCGACGCTAAGCGTCGTTAGATTTAAAATGCAGATCGAACCTTAAATTTCCTTATGGGAAAATACATGTAAAAATTACGATATTTGCTCTCCATTCATCTCCACACTCCTCACGTTCTTCTCATTCTGGGCGTCGGTAGAAAAAAATGCAGATCGAACCTTAAATTTTCCCATAAGAAATAACATGTAAAAGTGGTGGTGGAACAAACCAGTGTTGTACGGCCCTGAACCAGCGGGGGGGGGGGGGGGGCAACAACAGACAGCTGCTTACCCATTAAAAACAACAACCTAAAATGCAAACAGCTGCCAAGAATATATAAGGACCATTTAAGTTTGACCACTTATAATATATTCTTAAATCCTAAAAAAAACTGTTAATTAAAACCTAAAAAAAATGTATAAAATTAATATAAACCGGTGGTTTTATGCATCAACATTTGAAGATGTTCGACAAAACCTGAGCTAAAAATAAAAGGTTATTAGTTCACCAAATATTGTACATTTATACCATACCAGAAAGCCGTCCTCCATAATTTAATAGGCTTGTTTCTTCAGTTGCAGCTTCTTATTTTCACTCACTTCACTAACTTACCAGAATCGGCAACGTGTCCCATCTTTAAGAGCAATAACAAAGCTCCTTCACCATATTTTAGTGATTATAAAGAGACGCGCACAGCCCGATTTTTAAAAATTATTATAAATATCTTAATAGTGTCCAAAATTTAATGAATGAAAAAGAAGGAACTAAATGGTGCGGACCTATATATTGCTATTGCTCTTAACCCTTCATTCTTTCACCTGTAGCAACAGAAAAGGAAAGAAAACTATCTTACCTTTCAATCATGATAGAAGCGAAGGTGATGGTATTAACAACGGTGCCAATTGCAGCAAGACGGATCAATCCACATTCAAGCAAGCACTTGAGTGAGGAATGACCCGTAAAACACTAAAGGTAGTAGATAAGCTACAAGAGTTCGGGGCCAAATACCACCACTTTTACATGTTATTTCTTATGGGAAAATTTAAGGTTCGATCTGCATTTTTTTCTACCGACGCCCAGAATGAGAAGAACGTGAGGAGTGTGGAGATGAATGGAGAGCAAATATCGTCATTTTTACATGTATTTTCCCATAAGGAAATTTAAGGTTCGATCTGCATATTAAATCTAACGACGCTTAGCGTCGCGACGCCCAGAATGAGAAGAATGTGGGAAGTGTGGAGATGAATGAAGAGCAATATCATCATTTTTAGAGGTATTTTCCCATAAGGAAATTTAGGGTTCGATTTGCATTTTTTTTTACCGACGCCTACCGTCGCGACGCTTAGAATGAGAAGAACGTGACGCAATTTACCAGTGGCTGTTAGCGTCTCCACCATAACCATCAAACTTTAATATTTGATTTAAATTTTACTTTTTGTGTGTGTGTGTGTTTATCGTAACCATTTCAGGATGGCTGATAAATTTTCTATTTCATTATAAGTAATTACTGATTAAATACAGTTTTTTTTACTTCTAAATTATCCAAAAAATAGTTGAAAAATCACATTCAAAGTAAAAAAAAATCTCTTAATTCTTACATATCAGTTTTTAACGTTTGTTGCTTTTAAATTTAAACCCCTAATTGAAAAAAAAATATTGAAGGAAAGACACATACAAATTTAGAAAATTATAATTTCCCATCATAACCCTTTAGAGATGGCCGATAGATGATTTCTTTAATAGCCAACAGGCAACAATTTTCCCTGATCGTGTCTATAAGACATATGGAAAACACTGTATATACCTAACTCTTTAAAAGTGTCAACCTCTTTTGTAGGGAGGGATTATCGATCACCAGAGTCGGTACGTCTCCCCTCGGAAGGGTACCTGTCGTGTTTCCATGCGGAAAAAAGTCGATCATCCCTTTATATCACAGAAGCCAAATCGTAATGACTGAAAATTTATCAGCCATCCTCAAATGGTTGCGATAAACACACACACACACACACACACACACACACACACACACACACACACACACACACACACAAAAAGTAAAATTTAAATCAAATATTAAAGTTTGATGGTTATGGTGGAGATGCTAACAGCCACTGGTAAATTGCGTCACGTTCTTCTCATTCTAAGCATCGCGACGGTAGGCGTCGGTAAAAAAAATGCAAATCAAACCCTAAATTTCCTTTTTTTTTTTTTTTTTTTTTTTATGATCAAACACAAGCACTATAGTAAAAACCCTTTAGGGCACTCTGGGAGTGGTGCGTGTGCGCAAAAAGCGATTCACGTTGGTTTTGAATCGTTGGAGTTTATATTCGTTGGGAAAAACGACCTCGGGAAGATCGTTCCACAATGATGAAGTCCTCCAGATGAAAGAATTCTTAAATAATGAAGTTCGAGGAGTACTAAGCTTAACCACATATGGATGGGCGGCAGTGGTTCGTCGTGTATTTCTGATATTCGCCGCTCTGGGCGGAATTAAGAGGGCAAGGTCAGCCGAGCACTTTCCATGAAAATATCTGTAAAAGAGAGTCAAATCACCAACTTGCCTTCGATGTTCTAGGCTGTCGAGGTTCTTCGTCAGCTCGTGGTCTCCAATCAGACGAATGACCCTCCTTTCGATGGAATCCAGTAGCCGAAGAGTATGTTTGGGTGCAGAGCTCCAGACATGAGAGCAGTACTCTAGTGATGGTCGAATCTGGGCTTTGTATAGTGTCAAAAGTTGTTGAGGTGTGTACAACTTTCTGGTTCGGAAGAGTACACCAAGCTTCTGAGAGGCTATCTTGGCGATTGCCACAACGTGGTTATGCCAAGACATATTTCCTCCCAGATTGACGCCCAGCAAACTAATAGATGAAGCCAGCGGGATTGCGTGTCCGTCCATGACTATATCCGGTTCTGTAATGTTAACCTTTTCAGAGAAAACTGCTGCCTGGGTTTTTTTAGCGTTAAATTCGACTTGGTTACTGTCACCCCAAGACAAAATTTCTTCCAGGTCTTTGTTGAGGCGTGATACTTCATGCTGTCTGCGAAGATGTGCGTCGGCAGCCGATGTTTGTGCATTCAAAGAGAAAGATGATAAAAGTGTGCTATCATCAGCAAAACTAACTATCGGGTTTTTCGTTTTCACTAGAAGGTCGTTAATGTAGAGTAAGAAGAGAGTGGGAGACAATATGGACCCTTGAGGAACACCGGCATTGATGGTGAAGGTGTCTGAGAGAAATCCGTCAATCGCCACTTGCAGAGAGCGGTCCTTAAGAAAGCTAGACAACCATGCACAGAATCGACTGGGCATACCATAGGATCGCAGTTTACTTAGAAGCCCCTCATGCCAAATACGATCAAAAGCTTTAGAAATATCCAGTGCAACAGACCGAGACTCCCCATGATGTTCGATTGCGTTGTTCCAAATATGGGTGACATAGGCTAGAAGATCTCCAGTTGATCTGGACTTCCGAAAACCATATTGATGATCGCTGATAATGTTGAAGCCTTCCAGGTACTTTAGAAGATGTTGGTTAATAGCTTTCTCCATTACTTTTGGTATAACTGAAAGCAATGCGACTGGTCGATAGTTGTTAGGCAGGGTTTTCTTACCTTTCTTTGGAATAGGCTGGACTCGTGCCGTCTTCCAGCAAGATGGAAATATTCCTTTTTTGTAGGATAAGTTGAAAAGTCTACAAAATACTAGTGTTAGTTCATCCGCGCCTCTCTTGAGAACTATAATAGGAATTTCGTTTGGACCAGTAGCTTTTTTGACGTCCAGTCCTTTCAGGATTCGTTTGACGGGACGCTGACGGAACACGATTTCGGTCATTTCGGATTGAACTGCAGGAATGTCGGGTGGTGTTCTTCCCTGAAAATCTACAGTGGAATGTGAAGAAAATAGTTCAGCAAGTAAGTTTGCTTTGTCTCCGGCTGTGGATGCTATTGTACCATCGGGACGTGTTAGAAGTGGAATAGTTGATTTTGTGAAATTTTGGCTGACGGCCTTAGCGACTGACCAAAAGGACCTTGATCCGTTTAGACTGTCAAGAAGTTTGTTTTTGATCCTCACGTTATGGGTTTCTTTGCTTTGATCTATTGTTAGTTTACATTGGTTTCGGGCGGTAACAAAGATGGTACGATTCTCAGTGGTAGGGTTTTGACGCCACTGTCGGTAAGCCAGATTTTTTGATCTGACAGCACACTCACAATCCTTGCTAAACCAGGGCTTGCCGTTGGAAGGGCGTTTTTGGGAGGAGGGTATAAATGCTTCCATGCTCGTTAGAATGACGTCGGAGACCTCCCCAGCACAGACGGATGGATCATCAGAAGAGAAGCATACGCTCATCCAAGGAAAAGTGCGAAAATGGTCTTTCAGGTCTTCCCACTTGGCCGATCTGTAATGCCATATCCTGCGAGGTTTAGGAGGTTGTGCAGAATTAATTGGTAGTTCGCTTAGAGTTGAAATAAGTTTGTGATCGGAAGATCCTAACGGAGGCTGTACGGTGACTGTATATAGATCAGGATTTGACGTTAAGAAAAGATCCAAAAGACTAGCAAAATCTCCAGCTCGGTCTGGAATCCGCGTTGGTTCTTCTACGAGTTGAGTTAGACCAGAACTGATCGCCAAGGATTCGGCCTCGCGACCTTGCTCATCGTCTGTATTTGAGTATTTAAGCCAGTTGACATTGTGGACGTTAAAGTCGCCAAAGATAGCAATCTCGGCATTTGGATGGTTGGTTTGCAAAAAGTCGATTGTATTGGCTAGTGATGAGAAAAGGTCTCTGTAATGGGTATCACTTGGTGGACGGTAAAGGCAGCAAATAAACTTGGTGATTTTCGGCGTTGATATTTTAAACCACATTACATCAAAGTCTTTCGGTTCAAGTGTAGGTTCTCGTTGGCAGCAGAGATCATCTCGAATAAAAAGACATACGCCGAAGTTGCGTCGGAATCGGAAATGAAAATCGTATCCAGGGTATAAATAGCTGACGGTGTTTGTTGACGATCTGACCTTTGTCTCGGTGAGTGCGAGCACGTGAGGCTTGGAAGATTGCAAGTGCTGGTGGACTGAATTGATGTTCGTGTTAAGCCCTCTAATATTGCAGAAATCAATTTTGAAGTTGCTAGTTCTGGGTTGGTTAGCAACTGCAGGTGCCACACCATTTCTTCGTTGAGTGTTGTTAGATCCCAGTAAATTGTCGGAAATGGTTGTTTTTTGATGATTTTCGCTTGATGGGGCCCCAGGTCCAGCCCCCGCCCGGAGATCCGAATGGGGGGCGAGTTTACCTCTGGAGTATTTTGGGCCCGGAGCTTCCATCATGCTATTTTTGGGGGGGTCCCACCCTGGTAACCGGAAACATCGGCACAGCGACGAAACGTCAACTCAATGAGCAAAAGTTAACTCAAGGAGCAAACTTCATGCCGCCTAAACCGATGCAATGGTATCTCACCGGGCGATGCCGGGTGGGCCAACATCTTCCATTTACATTCCTTATGGGAAAATACCTGTAAAATGATGATATTGCTCTTCATTCATCTCCACACTTCCCACATTCTTCTCATTGTGGGCGTCGCGACGCTAAGCGTCGTTAGATTTAAAATGCAGATCGAACCTTAAAGTTCCTTATGGGAAAATACATGTAAAAATGACGATATTTGCTCTCCATCTCCACACTCCTCACGTTCTTCTCATTCTGGGCGTCGGTAGAAAAAAATGCAGATCGAACCTTAAATTTTCCCATAAGAAATAACATGTAAAAGTGGTGGTGGAACAAACCAGTGTTGTACGGCCCTGCACCAGCGGGGGGGGGGGGCCCTCTAAGGCCTCGGCAACTGTTTCGGCCTTCCATGGCCATCGTCAGTGTTGTACGGCCCTCCACCAGGGGGGGGCAACAACAGACAGCTGCTTACCCATTAAAAACAACAACCTAAAATGCAAACAGCTGCCAAGAATATATAAGGACCATTCAAGTTTGACCACTTATAATATATTCTTAAATCCTAAAAAAAACTGTTAATTAAAACACAAAAAGGGTGGTTTTGTACATCAATATTCGAAAATATTGGACAAAACCTTTCCTAAAAATAAAATTGTTAATTAAAACCTAAAAAAAATGTATAAAATTAATACAAACGGGTGGTTTTATATATCAACATTTGAAAATAGTGGACAAAACCTTTCCTAAAAGTAAAATCGTTAATTAAAACCTAAAAAAAATGTATAAAATTAATATAAACCGGTGGTTTTATGCATCAACATTTGAAGATGTTCGACAAAACCTGAGCTAAAAATAAAAGGTTATTAGTAAAGGATAATGACGGTTATGCATCAAAATTAATTCGATTCCATTTCTTCCTTTTTCTGGCTTTTATTGGCCATGGATTATAGATTCCCCATCGGTTCCATGTTGGCCAGCATAATGAATAGTGTGGCTAAAAGAAATGTATTAATAGACGGCCGATTTATCTTAAATTAATTTAGGTATCTATATTTAAATAGTTCACCAAATATTGTACATTTATACCATACCAGAAAGCCGTCCTCCATAATTTAATAGGCTTGTTTCTTCAGTTGCAGCTTCTTATTTTCACTTACTTCACTAACTTACCAGAATCGGCAACGTGTCCCATCTTTAAGAGCAATAACAAAGCTCCTTCACCATATTTTAGTGATTATAAAGAGATGCGCACAGCCCGATTTTTTAAAAACTATTATAAATATCTTAATAGTGTCCAAAATTTAATGAATGAAAAAGAAGGAACAAAATGGTGCGGACCTATATATTGCTATTGCTCTTAACCCTTCATTCTTTCACCTGTAGCAACAGAAAAGGAAAGAAAACTATCTTACCTTTCAATCATGATAGAAGCGAAGGTGATGGTATTAACAACGGTGCCAATTGCAGCAAGACGGATCAATCCACATTCAAGCAAGCACTTGAGTGAGGAATGACCCGTAAAACACTAAAGGTAGTAGATAAGCTACAAGAGTTCGGGGCCAAATACCACCACTTTTACATGTTATTTCTTATGGGAAAATTTAAGGTTCGATCTGCATTTTTTTCTACCGACGCCCAGCGTCGCGACGCCCAGAATGAGAAGAACGTGAGGAGTGTGGAGATGAATGGAGAGCAAATATCGTCATTTTTACATGTATTTTCCCATAAGGAAATTTAAGGTTCGATCTGCATTTTAAATCTAACGACGCTTAGCGTCGCGACGCCCAGAATGAGAAGAATGTGGGAAGTGTGGAGATGAATGAAGAGCAATATCATTATTTTTACAGGTATTTTCCCATAAGGAAATTTAGGGTTCGATTTGCATTTTTTTTACCGACGCCTACCGTCGCGACGCTTAGAATGAGAAGAACGTGACGCAATTTACCAGTGGCTGTTAGCGTCTCCACCATAAGCATCAAACTTTAATATTTGATTTAAATTTTACTTTTTGTATGTGTGTGTGTGTGTGTGTGTTTATCGCAACCATTTCAGGATGGCTGATAAATTTTCTATTTCATTATAAGTAATTACTGATTAAATACAGTTTTTTTATCTTCTAAATTATCCAAAAAATAGTTGAAAACATCACATTCAAAGTAAAAAAAATCTCTTAATTCTTACATATCAGTTTTTAACGTTTGTTGCTTTTAAATTTAAACCCCTAATTAAAAAAAAATATTGAAGGAAAGACACATACAAATTTAGAAAATTATAATTTCCCATCATAACCCTTTAGAGATGGCTGATAGATGATTTCTTTAATAGCCAACAGGCAACAATTTTCCCTGATCGTGTCTATAAGACATATGGAAAACACTGTATATACCTAACTCTTTAAAAGTGTCAACCTCTTTTGTAGGGAGGGATTATCGATCACCAGAGTCGGTACGTCTCCCCTCGGAAGGGTACCTGTCGTGTTTCCATGCGGAAAAAAGTCGATCATCCCTTTATATCACAGAAGCCAAATCGTATATAAAATATTTAAGTTTTAACTCTATTATTTATCGCAACCCTCTCAGGATGATTTAATAAATTTTCTATTTCATTATAAGTAATGACTGAAAATTTATCAGCCATCCTGAAATGGTTGCGATAAACACACACACACACACACACACACAAAAAGTAAAATTTAAATCAAATATTAAAGTTTGATGGTTATGGTGGAGACGCTAACAGCCACTGGTAAATTGCGTCACGTTCTTCTCATTCTAAGCGTCGCGACGGTAGGCGTCGGTAAAAAAAATGCAAATCGAACCCTAAATTTCCTTATGGGAAAATACCTGTAAAAATGATGATATTGCTCTTCATTCATCTCCACACTCCTCACGTTCTTCTCATTCTGGGCGTCGGTAGAAAAAAATGCAGATCGAACCTTAAATTTTCCCATAAGAAATAACATGTAAAAGTGGTGGTGGAACAAACCAGTGTTGTACGGCCCTGAACCAGCGGGGGGGGGGGGGGGGGGCAACAACAGACAGCTGCTTACCCATTAAAAACAACAACCTAAAATGCAAACAGCTGCCAAGAATATATAAGGACCATTTAAGTTTGACCACTTATAATATATTCTTAAATCCTAAAAAAAACTGTTAATTAAAACCTAAAAAAAATGTATAAAATTAATATAAACCGGTGGTTTTATGCATCAACATTTGAAGATGTTCGACAAAACCTGAGCTAAAAATAAAAGGTTATTAGTAAAGGATAATGACGGTTATGCATCAAAATTAATTCGATTCCATTTCTTCCTTTTTCTGGCTTTTATTGGCCATGGATTATAGATTCCCCATCGGTTCCATGTTGGCCAGCATAATGAATAGTGTGGCTAAAAGAAATGTATTAATAGACGGCCGATTTATCTTAAATTAGTTTAGGTATCTATATTTAAATAGTTCACCAAATATTGTACATTTATACCATACCAGAAAGCCGTCCTCCATAATTTAATAGGCTTGTTTCTTCAGTTGCAGCTTCTTATTTTCACTTACTTCACTAACTTACCAGAATCGGCAACGTGTCCCATCTTTAAGAGCAATAACAAAGCTCCTTCACCATATTTTAGTGATTATAAAGAGATGCGCACAGCCCGATTTTTTAAAAACTATTATAAATATCTTAATAGTGTCCAAAATTTAATGAATGAAAAAGAAGGAACAAAATGGTGCGGACCTATATATTGCTATTGCTCTTAACCCTTCATTCTTTCACCTGTAGCAACAGAAAAGGAAAGAAAACTTTCCTTCATGATAGAAGCGAAGGTGATGGTATTAACAACGGTGCCAATTGCAGCAAGACGGATCAATCCACATTCAAGCAAGCACTTGAGTGAGGAATGACCCGTAAAACACTAAAGGTAGTAGATAAGCTACAAGAGTTCGGGGCCAAATACCACCACTTTTACATGTTATTTCTTGTGGGAAAATTTAAGGTTCGATCTGCATTTTTTTCTACCGACGCCCAGAATGAGAAGAACGTGAGGAGTGTGGAGATGAATGGTGAGCAAATATCGTCATTTTTACATGTATTTTCCCATAAGGAAATTTAAGGTTCGATCTGCATATTAAATCTAACGACGCTTAGCGTCGCGACGCTTAGAATGAGAAGAACGTGACGCAATTTACCAGTGGCTGTTAGCGTCTCCACCATAAGCATCAAACTTTAATATTTGATTTAAATTTTACTTTTTGTATGTGTGTGTGTGTGTGTTTATCGCAACCATTTCAGGATGGCTGATAAATTTTCTATTTCATTATAAGTAATTACTGATTAAATACAGTTTTTTTTACTTCTAAATTATCCAAAAAATAGTTGAAAACATCACATTCAAAGTAAAAAAAATCTCTTAATTCTTACATATCAGTTTTTAACGTTTGTTGCTTTTAAATTTAAACCCCTAATTAAAAAAAAATATTGAAGGAAAGACACATACAAATTTAGAAAATTATAATTTCCCATCATAACCCTTTAGAGATGGCTGATAGATGATTTCTTTAATAGCCAACAGGCAACAATTTTCCCTGATCGTGTCTATAAGACATATGGAAAACACTGTATATACCTAACTCTTTAAAAGTGTCAACCTCTTTTGTAGGGAGGGATTATCGATCACCAGAGTCGGTACGTCTCCCCTCGGAAGGGTACCTGTCGTGTTTCCATGCGGAAAAAAGTCGATCATCCCTTTATATCACAGAAGCCAAATCGTATATAAAATATTTAAGTTTTAACTCTATTATTTATCGCAACCCTCTCAGGATGATTTAATAAATTTTCTATTTCATTATAAGTAATGACTGAAAATTTATCAGCCATCCTGAAATGGTTGCGATAAACACACACACACACACACACACACACACACACAAAAAGTAAAATTTAAATCAAATATTAAAGTTTGATGGTTATGGTGGAGACGCTAACAGCCACTGGTAAATTGCGTCACGTTCTTCTCATTCTAAGCGTCGCGACGGTAGGCGTCGGTAAAAAAAAATGCAAATCGAACCCTAAATTTCCTTATGGGAAAATACCTGTAAAAATGATGATATTGCTCTTCATTCATCTCCACACTTCCCACATTCTTCTCATTGTGGGCGTCGCGACGCTAAGCGTCGTTAGATTTAAAATGCAGATCGAACCTTAAATTTCCTTATGGGAAAATACATGTAAAAATGACGATATTTGCTCTCCATTCATCTCCACACTCCTCACGTTCTTCTCATTCTGGGCGTCGGTAGAAAAAAATGCAGATCGAACCTTAAATTTTCCCATAAGAAATAACATGTAAAAGTGGTGGTGGAACAAACCAGTGTTGTACGGCCCTGAACCAGCGGGGGGGGGGGGGGGGGGGCAACAACAGACAGCTGCTTACCCATTAAAAACAACAACCTAAAATGCAAACAGCCATTTAAGTTTGACCACTTATAATATATTCTTAAATCCTAAAAAAAACTGTTAATTAAAACCTAAAAAAAATGTATAAAATTAATATAAACCGGTGGTTTTATGCATCAACATTTGAAGATGTTCGACAAAACCTGAGCTAAAAATAAAAGGTTATTAGTAAAGGATAATGACGGTTATGCATCAAAATTAATTCGATTCCATTTCTTCCTTTTTCTGGCGTTTATTGGCCGTGGATTATAGATTCCCCATCGGTTCCATGTTGGCCAGCATAATGAATAGTGTGGCTAAAACAAATGTATTAGTAGACGGCCGATTTATCTTAAATTAATTTAGGTATATATATTTAAATAGTTCACCAAATATTGTACATTTATACCATACCAGAAAGCCGTCCTCCATAATTTAATAGGCTTGTTTCTTCAGTTGCAGCTTCTTATTTTCACTCACTTCACTAACTTACCAGAATCGGCAACGTGTCCCATCTTTAAGAGCAATAACAAAGATCCTTCACCAGATTTTAGTGATTATAAAGAGACGCGCACAGCCCGATTTTTAAAAACTATTATAAATATCTTAATAGTGGCCAAAATTTAATGAATGAAAAAGAAGGAACAAAATGGTGCGGACCTATATATTGCTATTGCTCTTAATCCTTCATTCTTTCACCTGTAGCAACAGAAAAGGAAAGAAAACTATCTTACCTTTCAATCATGATAGAAGCGAAGGTGATGGTATTAACAACGGTGCCAATTGCAGCAAGACGGATCAATCCACATTCAAGCAAGCACTTGAGTGAGGAATGACCCGTAAAACACTAAAGGTAGTAGATAAGCTACAAGAGTTCGGGGCCAAATACCACCACTTTTACATGTTATTTCTTATGGGAAAATTTAAGGTTCGATCTGCATTTTTTTCTACCGACGCCCAGAATGAGAAGAACGTGAGGAGTGTGGAGATGAATGGAGAGCAAATATCCTCATTTTTACATGTATTTTCCCATAAGGAAATTTAAGGTTCGATCTGCATATTAAATCTAACGACGCTTAGCGTCGCGACGCCCAGAATGAGAAGAATGTGGGAAGTGTGGAGATGAATGAAGAGCAATATCATCATTTTTAGAGGTATTTTCCCATAAGGAAATTTAGGGTTCGATTTGCATTTTTTTTTTACCGACGCCTACCGTCGCGACGCTTAGAATGAGAAGAACGTGACGCAATTTACCAGTGGCTGTTAGCGTCTCCACCATAACCATCAAACTTTAATATTTGATTTAAATTTTACTTTTTGTGTGTGTGTGTGTTTATCGCAACCATTTCAGGATGGCTGATAAATTTTCTATTTCATTATAAGTAATTACTGATTAAATACAGTTTTTTTTACTTCTAAATTATCCAAAAAATAGTTGAAAAATCACATTCAAAGTAAAAAAAAATCTCTTAATTCTTACATATCAGTTTTTAACGTTTGTTGCTTTTAAATTTAAACCCCTAATTGAAAAAAAAATATTGAAGGAAAGACACATACAAATTTAGAAAATTATAATTTCCCATCATAACCCTTTAGAGATGGCCGATAGATGATTTCTTTAATAGCCAACAGGCAACAATTTTCCCTGATCGTGTCTATAAGACATATGGAAAACACTGTATATACCTAACTCTTTAAAAGTGTCAACCTCTTTTGTAGGGAGGGATTATCGATCACCAGAGTCGGTACGTCTCCCCTCGGAAGGGTACCTGTCGTGTTTCCATGCGGAAAAAAGTCGATCATCCCTTTATATCACAGAAGCCAAATCGTAATGACTGAAAATTTATCAGCCATCCTCAAATGGTTGCGATAAACACACACACACACACACACACACACACACACACACACACACAAAAAGTAAAATTTAAATCAAATATTAAAGTTTGATGGTTATGGTGGAGACGCTAACAGCCACTGGTAAATTGCGTCACGTTCTTCTCATTCTAAGCATCGCGACGGTAGGCGTCGGTAAAAAAAATGCAAATCGAACCCTAAATTTCCTTTTTTTTGATCAAACACAAGCACTATAGTAAAAACCCTTTAGGGCACTCTGGGAGTGGTGCGTGTGCGCAAAAAGCGATTCACGTTGGTTTTGAATCGTTGGAGTTTATATTCGTTGGGAAAAACGACCTCGGGAAGATCGTTCCACAATGATGAAGTCCTCCAGATGAAAGAATTCTTAAATAATGAAGTTCGAGGAGTACTAAGCTTAACCACATATGGATGGGCGGCAGTGGTTCGTCGTGTATTTCTGATATTCGCCGCTCTGGGCGGAATTAAGAGGGCAAGGTCAGCCGAGCACTTTCCATGAAAATATCTGTAAAAGAGAGTCAAATCACCAACTTGCCTTCGATGTTCTAGGCTGTCGAGGTTCTTCGTCAGCTCGTGGTCTCCAATCAGACGAATGGCCCTCCTTTCGATGGAATCCAGTAGCCGAAGAGTATGTTTGGGTGCAGAGCTCCAGACATGAGAGCAGTACTCTAGTGATGGTCGAATCTGGGCTTTGTATAGTGTCAAAAGTTGTTGAGGTGTGTACAACTTTCTGGTTCGGAAGAGTACACCAAGCTTCTGAGAGGCTATCTTGGCGATTGCCACAACGTGGTTATGCCAAGACATATTTCCTCCCAGATTGACGCCCAGCAAACTAATAGATGAAGCCAGCGGGATTGCGTGTCCGTCCATGACTATATCCGGTTCTGTAATGTTAACCTTTTTAGAGAAAACTGCTGCCTGGGTTTTTTTAGCGTTAAATTCGACTTGGTTACTGTCACCCCAAGACAAAATTTCTTCCAGGTCTTTGTTGAGGCGTGATACTTCATGCTGTCTGCGAAGATGTGCGTCGGCAGCCGATGTTTGTGCATTCAAAGAGAAAGATGATAAAAGTGTGCTATCATCAGCAAAACTAACTATCGGGTTTTTCGTTTTCACTAGAAGGTCGTTAATGTAGAGTAAGAAGAGAGTGGGAGACAATATGGACCCTTGAGGAACACCGGCATTGATGGTGAAGGTGTCTGAGAGAAATCCGTCAATCGCCACTTGCAGAGAGCGGTCCTTAAGAAAGCTAGACAACCATGCACAGAATCGACTGGGCATACCATAGGATCGCAGTTTACTTAGAAGCCCCTCATGCCAAATACGATCAAAAGCTTTAGAAATATCCAGTGCAACAGACCGAGACTCCCCATGATGTTCGATTGCGTTGTTCCAAATATGGGTGACATAGGCTAGAAGATCTCCAGTTGATCTGGACTTCCGAAAACCATATTGATGATCGCTGATAATGTTGAAGCCTTCCAGGTACTTTAGAAGATGTTGGTTAATAGCTTTCTCCATTACTTTTGATATAACTGAAAGCAATGCGACTGGTCGATAGTTGTTAGGCAGGGTTCTCTTACCTTCCTTTGGAATAGGCTGGACTCGTGCCGTCTTCCAGCAAGATGGAAATATTCCTTTTTTGTAGGATAAGTTGAAAAGTCTACAAAATACTAGTGTTAGTTCATCCGCGCCTCTCTTGAGAACTATAATAGGAATTTCGTCTGGACCAGTAGCTTTTTTGACGTCCAGTCCTTTCAGGATTCGTTTGACGGGACGCTGACGGAACACGATTTTGGTCATTTCGGATTGAACTGCAGGAATGTCGGGTGGTGTTCTTCCCTGAAAATCTACAGTGGAATGTGAAGAAAATAGTTCAGCAAGTAAGTTTGCTTTGTCTCCGGCTGTGGATGCTATTGTACCATCGGGACGTGTTAGAAGTGGAATAGTTGATTTTGTGAAATTTTGGCTGACGGCCTTAGCGACTGACCAAAAGGACCTTGATCCGTTTAGACTGTCAAGAAGTTTGTTTTTGATCCTCACGTTATGGGTTTCTTTGCTTTGATCTATTGTTAGTTTACATTGGTTTCGGGCGGTAACAAAGATGGTACGATTCTCAGTGGTAGGGTTTTGACGCCACTGTCGGTAAGCCAGATTTTTTGATTTGACAGCACGCTCACAATCCTTACTAAACCAGGGCTTGCCGTTGGAAGGGCGTTTTTGGGAGGAGGGGATAAATGCTTCCATGCTCGTTAGAATGACGTCGGAGACCTCCCCAGCACAGACGGATGGATCATCAGAAGAGAAGCATACGCTCATCCAAGGAAAAGTGCGAAAATGGTCTTTCAGGTCTTATTCCCACTTGGCCGATCTGTAATGCCATATCCTGCGAGGTTTAGGAGGTTGTGCAGAATTAATTGGTAGTTCGC
Organism: Barypeithes pellucidus; assembly: GCA_963991005.1. Lineage (NCBI taxonomy): Eukaryota > Metazoa > Arthropoda > Insecta > Coleoptera > Curculionidae > Barypeithes > Barypeithes pellucidus. The sequence goes on from OZ022558.1 coordinate 76,161,470, forward strand.
TTAGAGTTGAAATAAGTTTGTGATCGGAAGATCCTAACGGAGGCTGTACGGTGACTGTATATAGATCAGGATTTGACGTTAAGAAAAGATCCAAAAGACTAGCAAAATCTCCAGCTCGGTCTGGAATCCGCGTTGGTTCTTCTACGAGTTGAGTTAGACCAGAACTGATCGCCAAGGATTCGGCCTCGCGACCTTGCTCATCGTCTGTATTTGAGTATTTAAGCCAGTTGACATTGTGGACGTTAAAGTCGCCAAAGATAGCAATCTCGGCATTTGGATGGTTGGTTTGCAAAAAGTCGATTGTATTGGCTAGTGATGAGAAAAGGTCTCTGTAATGGGTATCACTTGGTGGACGGTAAAGGCAGCAAATAAACTTGGTGATTTTCGGCGTTGATATTTTAAACCACATTACATCAAAGTCTTTCGGTTCAAGTGTAGGTTCTCGTTGGCAGCAGAGATCATCTCGAATAAAAAGACATACGCCGAAGTTGCGTCGGAATCGGAAATGAAAATCGTATCCAGGGTATAAATAGCTGACGGTGTTTGTTGACGATCTGACCTTTGTCTCGGTGAGTGCGAGCACGTGAGGCTTGGAAGATTGCAAGTGCTGGTGGACTGAATTGATGTTCGTGTTAAGCCCTCTAATATTGCAGAAATCAATTTTGAAGTTGCTAGTTCTGGGTTGGTTAGCAACTGCAGGTGCCACACCATTTCTTCGTTGAGTGTTGTTAGATCCCAGTAAATTGTCGGAAATGGTTGTTTTTTGATGATTTTCGCTTGATGGGGCCCCAGGTCCAGCCCCCGCCCGGAGATCCGCATGGGGGGCGAGTTTACCTCCGGAGTATTTTGGGCCCGGAGCTTCCATCATGCTATTTTTGGGGGGGTCCCACCCTGGTAACCGGAAACATCGGCACAGCGACGAAACGTCAACTCAATGAGCAAAAGTTAACTCAAGGAGCAAACTTCACGCCGCCTAAACCGATGCAATGGTATCTCACCGGGCGATGCCGGGTGGGCCAACATCTTCCATTTACATTCCTTATGGGAAAATACCTGTAAAATGATGATATTGCTCTTCATTCATCTCCACACTTCCCACATTCTTCTCATTGTGGGCGTCGCGACGCTAAGCGTCGTTAGATTTAAAATGCAGATCGAACCTTAAATTTCCTTATGGGAAAATACATGTAAAAATGACGATATTTGCTCTCCATTCATCTCCACACTCCTCACGTTCTTCTCATTCTGGGCGTCGGTAGAAAAAAATGCAGATCGAACCTTAAATTTTCCCATAAGAAATAACATGTAAAAGTGGTGGTGGAACAAACCAGTGTTGTACGGCCCTGCACCAGCGGGGGGGGGGGGGGCCTCTAAGGCCTCGGCAACTGTTTCGGCCTTCCATGGCCATCGTCAGTGTTGTACGGCCCTCCACCAAGGGGGGGGCAACAACAGACAGCTGCTTACCCATTAAAAACAACAACCTAAAATGCAAACAGCTGCCAAGAATATATAAGGACCATTCAAGTTTGACCACTTATAATATATTCTTAAATCCTAAAAAAAACTGTTAATTAAAACACAAAAAGGGTGGTTTTGTACATCAATATTCGAAAATATTGGACAAAACCTTTCCTAAAAATAAAATTGTTAATTAAAACCTAAAAAAAATGTATAAAATTAATATAAACGGGTGGTTTTATATATCAACATTTGAAAATAGTGGACAAAACCTTTCCTAAAAGTAAAATCGTTAATTAAAACCTAAAAAAAATGTATAAAATTAATATAAACCGGTGGTTTTATGCATCAACATTTGAAGATGTTCGACAAAACCTGAGCTAAAAATAAAAGGTTATTAGTAAAGGATAATGACGGTTATGCATCAAAATTAATTCGATTCCATTTCTTCCTTTTTCTGGCTTTTATTGGCCATGGATTATAGATTCCCCATCGGTTCCATGTTGGCCAGCATAATGAATAGTGTGGCTAAAAGAAATGTATTAATAGACGGCCGATTTATCTTAAATTAATTTAGGTATCTATATTTAAATAGTTCACCAAATATTGTACATTTATACCATACCAGAAAGCCGTCCTCCATAATTTAATAGGCTTGTTTCTTCAGTTGCAGCTTCTTATTTTCACTTACTTCACTAACTTACCAGAATCGGCAACGTGTCCCATCTTTAAGAGCAATAACAAAGCTCCTTCACCATATTTTAGTGATTATAAAGAGATGCGCACACCCCGACTTTTAAAAACTATTATAAATATCTTAATAGTGTCCAAAATTTAATGAGTGAAAAAGAAGGAACAAAATGGTGCGGACCTATATATTGCTATTGCTCTTAACCCTTCATTCTTTCACCTGTAGCAACAGAAAAGGAAAGAAAACTATCTTACCTTTCAATCATGATAGAAGCGAAGGTGATGGTATTAACAACGGTGCCAATTGCAGCAAGACGGATCAATCCACATTCAAGCAAGCACTTGAGTGAGGAATGACCCGTAAAACACTAAAGGTAGTAGATAAGCTACAAGAGTTCGGGGCCAAATACCACCACTTTTACATGTTATTTCTTATGGGAAAATTTAAGGTTCGATCTGCATTTTTTTCTACCGACGCCCAGCGTCGCGACGCCCAGAATGAGAAGAACGTGAGGAGTGTGGAGATGAATGGAGAGCAAATATCGTCATTTTTACATGTATTTTCCCATAAGGAAATTTAAGGTTCGATCTGCATTTTAAATCTAACGACGCTTAGCGTCGCGACGCCCAGAATGAGAAGAATGTGGGAAGTGTGGAGATGAATGAAGAGCAATATCATTATTTTTACAGGTATTTTCCCATAAGGAAATTTAGGGTTCGATTTGCATTTTTTTTACCGACGCCTACCGTCGCGACGCTTAGAATGAGAAGAACGTGACGCAATTTACCAGTGGCTGTTAGCGTCTCCACCATAAGCATCAAACTTTAATATTTGATTTAAATTTTACTTTTTGTATGTGTGTGTGTGTGTGTGTGTTTATCGCAACCATTTCAGGATGGCTGATAAATTTTCTATTTCATTATAAGTAATTACTGATTAAATACAGTTTTTTTTACTTCTAAATTATCCAAAAAATAGTTGAAAACATCACATTCAAAGTAAAAAAAATCTCTTAATTCTTACATATCAGTTTTTAACGTTTGTTGCTTTTAAATTTAAACCCCTAATTAAAAAAAAATATTGAAGGAAAGACACATACAAATTTAGAAAATTATAATTTCCCATCATAACCCTTTAGAGATGGCTGATAGATGATTTCTTTAATAGCCAACAGGCAACAATTTTCCCTGATCGTGTCTATAAGACATATGGAAAACACTGTATATACCTAACTCTTTAAAAGTGTCAACCTCTTTTGTAGGGAGGGATTATCGATCACCAGAGTCGGTACGTCTCCCCTCGGAAGGGTACCTGTCGTGTTTCCATGCGGAAAAAAGTCGATCATCCCTTTATATCACAGAAGCCAAATCGTATATAAAATATTTAAGTTTTAACTCTATTATTTATCGCAACCCTCTCAGGATGATTTAATAAATTTTCTATTTCATTATAAGTAATGACTGAAAATTTATCAGCCATCCTGAAATGGTTGCGATAAACACACACACACACACACACACACACACAAAAAGTAAAATTTAAATCAAATATTAAAGTTTGATGGTTATGGTGGAGACGCTAACAGCCACTGGTAAATTGCGTCACGTTCTTCTCATTCTAAGCGTCGCGACGGTAGGCGTCGGTAAAAAAAATGCAAATCGAACCCTAAATTTCCTTATGGGAAAATACCTGTAAAAATGATGATATTGCTCTTCATTCATCTCCACACTTCCCACATTCTTCTCATTGTGGGCGTCGCGACGCTAAGCGTCGTTAGATTTAAAATGCAGATCGAACCTTAAATTTCCTTATGGGAAAATACATGTAAAAATGACGATATTTGCTCTCCATTCATCTCCACACTCCTCACGTTCTTCTCATTCTGGGCGTCGGTAGAAAAAAATGCAGATCGAACCTTAAATTTTCCCATAAGAAATAACATGTAAAAGTGGTGGTGGAACAAACCAGTGTTGTACGGCCCTGAACCAGCGGGGGGGGGGCAACAACAGACAGCTGCTTACCCATTAAAAACAACAACCTAAAATGCAAACAGCTGCCAAGAATATATAAGGACCATTTAAGTTTGACCACTTATAATATATTCTTAAATCCTAAAAAAAACTGTTAATTAAAACCTAAAAAAAATGTATAAAATTAATATAAACCGGTGGTTTTATGCATCAACATTTGAAGATGTTCGACAAAACCTGAGCTAAAAATAAAAGGTTATTAGTAAAGGATAATGACGGTTATGCATCAAAATTAATTCGATTCCATTTCTTCCTTTTTCTGGCGTTTATTGGCCGTGGATTATAGATTCCCCATCGGTTCCATGTTGGCCAGCATAATGAATAGTGTGGCTAAAACAAATGTATTAGTAGACGGCCGATTTATCTTAAATTAATTTAGGTATATATATTTAAATAGTTCACCAAATATTGTACATTTATACCATACCAGAAAGCCGTCCTCCATAATTTAATAGGCTTGTTTCTTCAGTTGCAGCTTATTTTCACTCACTTCACTAACTTACCAGAATCGGCAACGTGTCCCATCTTTAAGAGCAATAACAAAGCTCCTTCACCATATTTTAGTGATTATAAAGAGACGCGCACAGCCCGATTTTTAAAAATTATTATAAATATCTTAATAGTGTCCAAAATTTAATGAATGAAAAAGAAGGAACTAAATGGTGCGGACCTATATATTGCTATTGCTCTTAACCCTTCATTCTTTCACCTGTAGCAACAGAAAAGGAAAGAAAACTATCTTACCTTTCAATCATGATAGAAGCGAAGGTGATGGTATTAACAACGGTGCCAATTGCAGCAAGACGGATCAATCCACATTCAAGCAAGCACTTGAGTGAGGAATGACCCGTAAAACACTAAAGGTAGTAGATAAGCTACAAGAGTTCGGGGCCAAATACCACCACTTTTACATGTTATTTCTTATGGGAAAATTTAAGGTTCGATCTGCATTTTTTTCTACCGACGCCCAGAATGAGAAGAACGTGAGGAGTGTGGAGATGAATGGAGAGCAAATATCGTCATTTTTACATGTATTTTCCCATAAGGAAATTTAAGGTTCGATCTGCATATTAAATCTAACGACGCTTAGCGTCGCGACGCCCAGAATGAGAAGAATGTGGGAAGTGTGGAGATGAATGAAGAGCAATATCATCATTTTTAGAGGTATTTTCCCATAAGGAAATTTAGGGTTCGATTTGCATTTTTTTTTTACCGACGCCTACCGTCGCGACGCTTAGAATGAGAAGAACGTGACGCAATTTACCAGTGGCTGTTAGCGTCTCCACCATAACCATCAAACTTTAATATTTGATTTAAATTTTACTTTTTGTGTGTGTGTGTGTTTATCGCAACCATTTCAGGATGGCTGATAAATTTTCTATTTCATTATAAGTAATTACTGATTAAATACAGTTTTTTTTACTTCTAAATTATCCAAAAAATAGTTGAAAAATCACATTCAAAGTAAAAAAAAATCTCTTAATTCTTACATATCAGTTTTTAACGTTTGTTGCTTTTAAATTTAAACCCCTAATTGAAAAAAAAATATTGAAGGAAAGACACATACAAATTTAGAAAATTATAATTTCCCATCATAACCCTTTAGAGATGGCCGATAGATGATTTCTTTAATAGCCAACAGGCAACAATTTTCCCTGATCGTGTCTATAAGACATATGGAAAACACTGTATATACCTAACTCGGTAAAAAAAATGCAAATCAAACCCTAAATTTCCTTTTTTTTTTTTTTTTTTTTTTTATGATCAAACACAAGCACTATAGTAGAAACCCTTTAGGGCACTCTGGGAGTGGTGCGTGTGCGCAAAAAGCGATTCACGTTGGTTTTGAATCGTTGGAGTTTATATTCGTTGGGAAAAACGACCTCGGGAAGATCGTTCCACAATGATGAAGTCCTCCAGATGAAAGAATTCTTAAATAATGAAGTTCGAGGAGTACTAAGCTTAACCACATATGGATGGGCGGCAGTGGTTCGTCGTGTATTTCTGATATTCGCCGCTCTGGGCGGAATTAAGAGGGCAAGGTCAGCCGAGCACTTTCCATGAAAATATCTGTAAAAGAGAGTCAAATCACCAACTTGCCTTCGATGTTCTAGGCTGTCGAGGTTCTTCGTCAGCTCGTGGTCTCCAATCAGACGAATGACCCTCCTTTCGATGGAATCCAGTAGCCGAAGAGTATGTTTGGGTGCAGAGCTCCAGACGTGAGAGCAGTACTCTAGTGATGGTCGAATCTGGGCTTTGTATAGTGTCAAAAGTTGTTGAGGTGTGTACAACTTTCTGGTTCGGAAGAGTACACCAAGCTTCTGAGAGGCTATCTTGGCGATTGCCACAACGTGGTTATGCCAAGACATATTTCCTCCCAGATTGACGCCCAGCAAACTAATAGATGAAGCCAGCGGGATTGCGTGTCCGTCCATGACTATATCCGGTTCTGTAATGTTAACCTTTTCAGAGAAAACTGCTGCCTGGGTTTTTTTAGCGTTAAATTCGACTTGGTTACTGTCACCCCAAGACAAAATTTCTTCCAGGTCTTTGTTGAGGCGTGATACTTCATGCTGTCTGCGAAGATGTGCGTCGGCAGCCGATGTTTGTGCATTCAAAGAGAAAGATGATAAAAGTGTGCTATCATCAGCAAAACTAACTATCGGGTTTTTCGTTTTCACTAGAAGGTCGTTAATGTAGAGTAAGAAGAGAGTGGGAGACAATATGGACCCTTGAGGAACACCGGCATTGATGGTGAAGGTGTCTGAGAGAAATCCGTCAATCGCCACTTGCAGAGAGCGGTCCTTAAGAAAGCTAGACAACCATGCACAGAATCGACTGGGCATACCATAGGATCGCAGTTTACTTAGAAGCCCCTCATGCCAAATACGATCAAAAGCTTTAGAAATATCCAGTGCAACAGACCGAGACTCCCCATGATGTTCGATTGCGTTGTTCCAAATATGGGTGACATAGGCTAGAAGATCTCCAGTTGATCTGGACTTCCGAAAACCATATTGATGATCGCTGATAATGTTGAAGCCTTCCAGGTACTTTAGAAGATGTTGGTTAATAGCTTTCTCCATTACTTTTGATATAACTGAAAGCAATGCGACTGGTCGATAGTTGTTAGGCAGGGTTCTCTTACCTTCCTTTGGAATAGGCTGGACTCGTGCCGTCTTCCAGCAAGATGGAAATATTCCTTTTTTGTAGGATAAGTTGAAAAGTCTACAAAATACTAGTGTTAGTTCATCCGCGCCTCTCTTGAGAACTATAATAGGAATTTCGTCTGGACCAGTAGCTTTTTTGACGTCCAGTCCTTTCAGGATTCGTTTGACGGGACGCTGACGGAACACGATTTTGGTCATTTCGGATTGAACTGCAGGAATGTCGGGTGGTGTTCTTCCCTGAAAATCTACAGTGGAATGTGAAGAAAATAGTTCAGCAAGTAAGTTTGCTTTGTCTCCGGCTGTGGATGCTATTGTACCATCGGGACGTGTTAGAAGTGGAATAGTTGATTTTGTGAAATTTTGGCTGACGGCCTTAGCGACTGACCAAAAGGACCTTGATCCGTTTAGACTGTCAAGAAGTTTGTTTTTGATCCTCACGTTATGGGTTTCTTTGCTTTGATCTATTGTTAGTTTACATTGGTTTCGGGCGGTAACAAAGATGGTACGATTCTCAGTGGTAGGGTTTTGACGCCACTGTCGGTAAGCCAGATTTTTTGATTTGACAGCACGCTCACAATCCTTACTAAACCAGGGCTTGCCGTTGGAAGGGCGTTTTTGGGAGGAGGGGATAAATGCTTCCATGCTCGTTAGAATGACGTCGGAGACCTCCCCAGCACAGACGGATGGATCATCAGAAGAGAAGCATACGCTCATCCAAGGAAAAGTGCGAAAATGGTCTTTCAGGTCTTATTCCCACTTGGCCGATCTGTAATGCCATATCCTGCGAGGTTTAGGAGGTTGTGCAGAATTAATTGGTAGTTCGCTTAGAGTTGAAATAAGTTTGTGATCGGAAGATCCTAACGGAGGCTGTACGGTGACTGTATATAGATCAGGATTTGACGTTAAGAAAAGATCCAAAAGACTAGCAAAATCTCCAGCTCGGTCTGGAATCCGCGTTGGTTCTTCTACGAGTTGAGTTAGACCAGAACTGATCGCCAAGGATTCGGCCTCGCGACCTTGCTCATCGTCTGTATTTGAGTATTTAAGCCAGTTGACATTGTGGACGTTAAAGTCGCCAAAGATAGCAATCTCGGCATTTGGATGGTTGGTTTGCAAAAAGTCGATTGTATTGGCTAGTGATGAGAAAAGGTCTCTGTAATGGGTATCACTTGGTGGACGGTAAAGGCAGCAAATAAACTTGGTGATTTTCGGCGTTGATATTTTAAACCACATTACATCAAAGTCTTTCGGTTCAAGTGTAGGTTCTCGTTGGCAGCAGAGATCATCTCGAATAAAAAGACATACGCCGAAGTTGCGTCGGAATCGGAAATGAAAATCGTATCCAGGGTATAAATAGCTGACGGTGTTTGTTGACGATCTGACCTTTGTCTCGGTGAGTGCGAGCACGTGAGGCTTGGAAGATTGCAAGTGCTGGTGGACTGAATTGATGTTCGTGTTAAGCCCTCTAATATTGCAGAAATCAATTTTGAAGTTGCTAGTTCTGGGTTGGTTAGCAACTGCAGGTGCCACACCATTTCTTCGTTGAGTGTTGTTAGATCCCAGTAAATTGTCGGAAATGGTTGTTTTTTGATGATTTTCGCTTGATGGGGCCCCAGGTCCAGCCCCCGCCCGGAGATCCGAATGGGGGGCGAGTTTACCTCCGGAGTATTTTGGGCCCGGAGCTTCCATCATGCTATTTTTGGGGGGGTCCCACCCTGGTAACCGGAAACATCGGCACAGCGACGAAACGTCAACTCAATGAGCAAAAGTTAACTCAAGGAGCAAACTTCACGCCGCCTAAACCGATGCAATGGTATCTCACCGGGCGATGCCGGGTGGGCCAACATCTTCCATTTACATTCCTTATGGGAAAATACCTGTAAAATGATGATATTGCTCTTCATTCATCTCCACACTTCCCACATTCTTCTCATTGTGGGCGTCGCGACGCTAAGCGTCGTTAGATTTAAAATGCAGATCGAACCTTAAATTTCCTTATGGGAAAATACATGTAAAAATGACGATATTTGCTCTCCATTCATCTCCACACTCCTCACGTTCTTCTCATTCTGGGCGTCGGTAGAAAAAAATGCAGATCGAACCTTAAATTTTCCCATAAGAAATAACATGTAAAAGTGGTGGTGGAACAAACCAGTGTTGTACGGCCCTGCACCAGCGGGGGGGGGGGGGGGGGCCTCTAAGGCCTCGGCAACTGTTTCGGCCTTCCATGGCCATCGTCAGTGTTGTACGGCCCTCCACCAAGGGGGGGCAACAACAGACAGCTGCTTACCCATTAAAAACAACAACCTAAAATGCAAACAGCTGCCAAGAATATATAAGGACCATTCAAGTTTGACCACTTATAATATATTCTTAAATCCTAAAAAAAACTGTTAATTAAAACACAAAAAGGGTGGTTTTGTACATCAATATTCGAAAATATTGGACAAAACCTTTCCTAAAAATAAAATTGTTAATTAAAACCTAAAAAAAATGTATAAAATTAATATAAACGGGTGGTTTTATATATCAACATTTGAAAATAGTGGACAAAACCTTTCCTAAAAGTAAAATCGTTAATTAAAACCTAAAAAAAATGTATAAAATTAATATAAACCGGTGGTTTTATGCATCAACATTTGAAGATGTTCGACAAAACCTGAGCTAAAAATAAAAGGTTATTAGTAAAGGATAATGACGGTTATGCATCAAAATTAATTCGATTCCATTTCTTCCTTTTTCTGGCTTTTATTGGCCATGGATTATAGATTCCCCATCGGTTCCATGTTGGCCAGCATAATGAATAGTGTGGCTAAAAGAAATGTATTAATAGACGGCCGATTTATCTTAAATTAATTTAGGTATCTATATTTAAATAGTTCACCAAATATTGTACATTTATACCATACCAGAAAGCCGTCCTCCATAATTTAATAGGCTTGTTTCTTCAGTTGCAGCTTCTTATTTTCACTTACTTCACTAACTTACCAGAATCGGCAACGTGTCCCATCTTTAAGAGCAATAACAAAGCTCCTTCACCATATTTTAGTGATTATAAAGAGATGCGCACAGCCCGATTTTTTAAAAACTATTATAAATATCTTAATAGTGTCCAAAATTTAATGAATGAAAAAGAAGGAACAAAATGGTGCGGACCTATATATTGCTATTGCTCTTAACCCTTCATTCTTTCACCTGTAGCAACAGAAAAGGAAAGAAAACTATCTTACCTTTCAATCATGATAGAAGCGAAGGTGATGGTATTAACAACGGTGCCAATTGCAGCAAGACGGATCAATCCACATTCAAGCAAGCACTTGAGTGAGGAATGACCCGTAAAACACTAAAGGTAGTAGATAAGCTACAAGAGTTCGGGGCCAAATACCACCACTTTTACATGTTATTTCTTATGGGAAAATTTAAGGTTCGATCTGCATTTTTTTCTACCGACGCCCAGCGTCGCGACGCCCAGAATGAGAAGAACGTGAGGAGTGTGGAGATGAATGGAGAGCAAATATCGTCATTTTTACATGTATTTTCCCATAAGGAAATTTAAGGTTCGATCTGCATTTTAAATCTAACGACGCTTAGCGTCGCGACGCCCAGAATGAGAAGAATGTGGGAAGTGTGGAGATGAATGAAGAGCAATATCATTATTTTTACAGGTATTTTCCCATAAGGAAATTTAGGGTTCGATTTGCATTTTTTTTACCGACGCCTACCGTCGCGACGCTTAGAATGAGAAGAACGTGACGCAATTTACCAGTGGCTGTTAGCGTCTCCACCATAAGCATCAAACTTTAATATTTGATTTAAATTTTACTTTTTGTATGTGTGTGTGTGTGTGTGTGTTTATCGCAACCATTTCAGGATGGCTGATAAATTTTCTATTTCATTATAAGTAATTACTGATTAAATACAGTTTTTTTATCTTCTAAATTATCCAAAAAATAGTTGAAAACATCACATTCAAAGTAAAAAAAATCTCTTAATTCTTACATATCAGTTTTTAACGTTTGTTGCTTTTAAATTTAAACCCCTAATTAAAAAAAAATATTGAAGGAAAGACACATACAAATTTAGAAAATTATAATTTCCCATCATAACCCTTTAGAGATGGCTGATAGATGATTTCTTTAATAGCCAACAGGCAACAATTTTCCCTGATCGTGTCTATAAGACATATGGAAAACACTGTATATACCTAACTCTTTAAAAGTGTCAACCTCTTTTGTAGGGAGGGATTATCGATCACCAGAGTCGGTACGTCTCCCCTCGGAAGGGTACCTGTCGTGTTTCCATGCGGAAAAAAGTCGATCATCCCTTTATATCACAGAAGCCAAATCGTATATAAAATATTTAAGTTTTAACTCTATTATTTATCGCAACCCTCTCAGGATGATTTAATAAATTTTCTATTTCATTATAAGTAATGACTGAAAATTTATCAGCCATCCTGAAATGGTTGCGATAAACACACACACACACACACACACACAAAAAGTAAAATTTAAATCAAATATTAAAGTTTGATGGTTATGGTGGAGACGCTAACAGCCACTGGTAAATTGCGTCACGTTCTTCTCATTCTAAGCGTCGCGACGGTAGGCGTCGGTAAAAAAAATGCAAATCGAACCCTAAATTTCCTTATGGGAAAATACCTGTAAAAATGATGATATTGCTCTTCATTCATCTCCACACTCCTCACGTTCTTCTCATTCTGGGCGTCGGTAGAAAAAAATGCAGATCGAACCTTAAATTTTCCCATAAGAAATAACATGTAAAAGTGGTGGTGGAACAAACCAGTGTTGTACGGCCCTGAACCAGCGGGGGGGGGGGGGGGCGGGGGGGGGGGGGGGCATCAACAGACAGCTGCTTACCCATTAAAAACAACAACCTAAAATGCAAACAGCTGCCAAGAATATATAAGGACCATTTAAGTTTGACCACTTATAATATATTCTTAAATCCTAAAAAAAACTGTTAATTAAAACCTAAAAAAAATGTATAAAATTAATATAAACCGGTGGTTTTATGCATCAACATTTGAAGATGTTCGACAAAACCTGAGCTAAAAATAAAAGGTTATTAGTAAAGGATAATGACGGTTATGCATCAAAATTAATTCGATTCCATTTCTTCCTTTTTCTGGCTTTTATTGGCCATGGATTATAGATTCCCCATCGGTTCCATGTTGGCCAGCATAATGAATAGTGTGGCTAAAAGAAATGTATTAATAGACGGCCGATTTATCTTAAATTAGTTTAGGTATCTATATTTAAATAGTTCACCAAATATTGTACATTTATACCATACCAGAAAGCCGTCCTCCATAATTTAATAGGCTTGTTTCTTCAGTTGCAGCTTCTTATTTTCACTTACTTCACTAACTTACCAGAATCGGCAACGTGTCCCATCTTTAAGAGCAATAACAAAGCTCCTTCACCATATTTTAGTGATTATAAAGAGATGCGCACAGCCCGATTTTTTAAAAACTATTATAAATATCTTAATAGTGTCCAAAATTTAATGAATGAAAAAGAAGGAACAAAATGGTGCGGACCTATATATTGCTATTGCTCTTAACCCTTCATTCTTTCACCTGTAGCAACAGAAAAGGAAAGAAAACTTTCCTTCATGATAGAAGCGAAGGTGATGGTATTAACAACGGTGCCAATTGCAGCAAGACGGATCAATCCACATTCAAGCAAGCACTTGAGTGAGGAATGACCCGTAAAACACTAAAGGTAGTAGATAAGCTACAAGAGTTCGGGGCCAAATACCACCACTTTTACATGTTATTTCTTGTGGGAAAATTTAAGGTTCGATCTGCATTTTTTTCTACCGACGCCCAGAATGAGAAGAACGTGAGGAGTGTGGAGATGAATGGTGAGCAAATATCGTCATTTTTACATGTATTTTCCCATAAGGAAATTTAAGGTTCGATCTGCATATTAAATCTAACGACGCTTAGCGTCGCGACGCTTAGAATGAGAAGAACGTGACGCAATTTACCAGTGGCTGTTAGCGTCTCCACCATAAGCATCAAACTTTAATATTTGATTTAAATTTTACTTTTTGTATGTGTGTGTGTGTGTGTTTATCGCAACCATTTCAGGATGGCTGATAAATTTTCTATTTCATTATAAGTAATTACTGATTAAATACAGTTTTTTTTACTTCTTTCCAAAAAATAGTTGAAAACATCACATTCAAAGTAAAAAAAATCTCTTAATTCTTACATATCAGTTTTTAACGTTTGTTGCTTTTAAATTTAAACCCCTAATTAAAAAAAAATATTGAAGGAAAGACACATACAAATTTAGAAAATTATAATTTCCCATCATAACCCTTTAGAGATGGCTGATAGATGATTTCTTTAATAGCCAACAGGCAACAATTTTCCCTGATCGTGTCTATAAGACATATGGAAAACACTGTATATACCTAACTCTTTAAAAGTGTCAACCTCTTTTGTAGGGAGGGATTATCGATCACCAGAGTCGGTACGTCTCCCCTCGGAAGGGTACCTGTCGTGTTTCCATGCGGAAAAAAGTCGATCATCCCTTTATATCACAGAAGCCAAATCGTATATCAAATATTTAAGTTTTAACTCTATTATTTATCGCAACCCTCTCAGGATGATTTAATAAATTTTCTATTTCATTATAAGTAATGACTGAAAATTTATCAGCCATCCTGAAATGGTTGCGATAAACACACACACACACACACACACACACACACACACAAAAAGTAAAATTTAAATCAAATATTAAAGTTTGATGGTTATGGTGGAGACGCTAACAGCCACTGGTAAATTGCGTCACGTTCTTCTCATTCTAAGCGTCGCGACGGTAGGCGTCGGTAAAAAAAAATGCAAATCGAACCCTAAATTTCCTTATGGGAAAATACCTGTAAAAATGATGATATTGCTCTTCATTCATCTCCACACTTCCCACATTCTTCTCATTGTGGGCGTCGCGACGCTAAGCGTCGTTAGATTTAAAATGCAGATCGAACCTTAAATTTCCTTATGGGAAAATACATGTAAAAATGACGATATTTGCTCTCCATTCATCTCCACACTCCTCACGTTCTTCTCATTCTGGGCGTCGGTAGAAAAAAATGCAGATCGAACCTTAAATTTTCCCATAAGAAATAACATGTAAAAGTGGTGGTGGAACAAACCAGTGTTGTACGGCCCTGAACCAGCGGGGGGGGGGGGGGGGGGGGGGCAACAACAGACAGCTGCTTACCCATTAAAAACAACAACCTAAAATGCAAACAGCTGCCAAGAATATATAAGGACCATTTAAGTTTGACCACTTATAATATATTCTTAAATCCTAAAAAAAACTGTTAATTAAAACCTAAAAAAAATGTATAAAATTAATATAAACCGGTGGTTTTATGCATCAACATTTGAAGATGTTCGACAAAACCTGAGCTAAAAATAAAAGGTTATTAGTAAAGGATAATGACGGTTATGCATCAAAATTAATTCGATTCCATTTCTTCCTTTTTCTGGCGTTTATTGGCCGTGGATTATAGATTCCCCATCGGTTCCATGTTGGCCAGCATAATGAATAGTGTGGCTAAAACAAATGTATTAGTAGACGGCCGATTTATCTTAAATTAATTTAGGTATATATATTTAAATAGTTCACCAAATATTGTACATTTATACCATACCAGAAAGCCGTCCTCCATAATTTAATAGGCTTGTTTCTTCAGTTGCAGCTTCTTATTTTCACTCACTTCACTAACTTACCAGAATCGGCAACGTGTCCCATCTTTAAGAGCAATAACAAAGATCCTTCACCAGATTTTAGTGATTATAAAGAGACGCGCACAGCCCGATTTTTAAAAACTATTATAAATATCTTAATAGTGGCCAAAATTTAATGAATGAAAAAGAAGGAACAAAATGGTGCGGACCTATATATTGCTATTGCTCTTAATCCTTCATTCTTTCACCTGTAGCAACAGAAAAGGAAAGAAAACTATCTTACCTTTCAATCATGATAGAAGCGAAGGTGATGGTATTAACAACGGTGCCAATTGCAGCAAGACGGATCAATCCACATTCAAGCAAGCACTTGAGTGAGGAATGACCCGTAAAACACTAAAGGTAGTAGATAAGCTACAAGAGTTCGGGGCCAAATACCACCACTTTTACATGTTATTTCTTATGGGAAAATTTAAGGTTCGATCTGCATTTTTTTCTACCGACGCCCAGAATGAGAAGAACGTGAGGAGTGTGGAGATGAATGGAGAGCAAATATCCTCATTTTTACATGTATTTTCCCATAAGGAAATTTAAGGTTCGATCTGCATATTAAATCTAACGACGCTTAGCGTCGCGACGCCCAGAATGAGAAGAATGTGGGAAGTGTGGAGATGAATGAAGAGCAATATCATCATTTTTAGAGGTATTTTCCCATAAGGAAATTTAGGGTTCGATTTGCATTTTTTTTTTACCGACGCCTACCGTCGCGACGCTTAGAATGAGAAGAACGTGACGCAATTTACCAGTGGCTGTTAGCGTCTCCACCATAACCATCAAACTTTAATATTTGATTTAAATTTTACTTTTTGTGTGTGTGTGTGTTTATCGCAACCATTTCAGGATGGCTGATAAATTTTCTATTTCATTATAAGTAATTACTGATTAAATACAGTTTTTTTTACTTCTAAATTATCCAAAAAATAGTTGAAAAATCACATTCAAAGTAAAAAAAAATCTCTTAATTCTTACATATCAGTTTTTAACGTTTGTTGCTTTTAAATTTAAACCCCTAATTGAAAAAAAAATATTGAAGGAAAGACACATACAAATTTAGAAAATTATAATTTCCCATCATAACCCTTTAGAGATGGCCGATAGATGATTTCTTTAATAGCCAACAGGCAACAATTTTCCCTGATCGTGTCTATAAGACATATGGAAAACACTGTATATACCTAACTCTTTAAAAGTGTCAACCTCTTTTGTAGGGAGGGATTATCGATCACCAGAGTCGGTACGTCTCCCCTCGGAAGGGTACCTGTCGTGTTTCCATGCGGAAAAAAGTCGATCATCCCTTTATATCACAGAAGCCAAATCGTAATGACTGAAAATTTATCAGCCATCCTCAAATGGTTGCGATAAACACACACACACACACACACACACACACACACACACACACACACAAAAAGTAAAATTTAAATCAAATATTAAAGTTTGATGGTTATGGTGGAGACGCTAACAGCCACTGGTAAATTGCGTCACGTTCTTCTCATTCTAAGCATCGCGACGGTAGGCGTCGGTAAAAAAAATGCAAATCGAACCCTAAATTTCCTTTTTTTTGATCAAACACAAGCACTATAGTAAAAACCCTTTAGGGCACTCTGGGAGTGGTGCGTGTGCGCAAAAAGCGATTCACGTTGGTTTTGAATCGTTGGAGTTTATATTCGTTGGGAAAAACGACCTCGGGAAGATCGTTCCACAATGATGAAGTCCTCCAGATGAAAGAATTCTTAAATAATGAAGTTCGAGGAGTACTAAGCTTAACCACATATGGATGGGCGGCAGTGGTTCGTCGTGTATTTCTGATATTCGCCGCTCTGGGCGGAATTAAGAGGGCAAGGTCAGCCGAGCACTTTCCATGAAAATATCTGTAAAAGAGAGTCAAATCACCAACTTGCCTTCGATGTTCTAGGCTGTCGAGGTTCTTCGTCAGCTCGTGGTCTCCAATCAGACGAATGGCCCTCCTTTCCATGGAATCCAGTAGCCGAAGAGTATGTTTGGGTGCAGAGCTCCAGACATGAGAGCAGTACTCTAGTGATGGTCGAATCTGGGCTTTGTATAGTGTCAAAAGTTGTTGAGGTGTGTACAACTTTCTGGTTCGGAAGAGTACACCAAGCTTCTGAGAGGCTATCTTGGCGATTGCCACAACGTGGTTATGCCAAGACATATTTCCTCCCAGATTGACGCCCAGCAAACTAATAGATGAAGCCAGCGGGATTGCGTGTCCGTCCATGACTATATCCGGTTCTGTAATGTTAACCTTTTTAGAGAAAACTGCTGCCTGGGTTTTTTTAGCGTTAAATTCGACTTGGTTACTGTCACCCCAAGACAAAATTTCTTCCAGGTCTTTGTTGAGGCGTGATACTTCATGCTGTCTGCGAAGATGTGCGTCGGCAGCCGATGTTTGTGCATTCAAAGAGAAAGATGATAAAAGTGTGCTATCATCAGCAAAACTAACTATCGGGTTTTTCGTTTTCACTAGAAGGTCGTTAATGTAGAGTAAGAAGAGAGTGGGAGACAATATGGACCCTTGAGGAACACCGGCATTGATGGTGAAGGTGTCTGAGAGAAATCCGTCAATCGCCACTTGCAGAGAGCGGTCCTTAAGAAAGCTAGACAACCATGCACAGAATCGACTGGGCATACCATAGGATCGCAGTTTACTTAGAAGCCCCTCATGCCAAATACGATCAAAAGCTTTAGAAATATCCAGTGCAACAGACCGAGACTCCCCATGATGTTCGATTGCGTTGTTCCAAATATGGGTGACATAGGCTAGAAGATCTCCAGTTGATCTGGACTTCCGAAAACCATATTGATGATCGCTGATAATGTTGAAGCCTTCCAGGTACTTTAGAAGATGTTGGTTAATAGCTTTCTCCATTACTTTTGATATAACTGAAAGCAATGCGACTGGTCGATAGTTGTTAGGCAGGGTTCTCTTACCTTCCTTTGGAATAGGCTGGACTCGTGCCGTCTTCCAGCAAGATGGAAATATTCCTTTTTTGTAGGATAAGTTGAAAAGTCTACAAAATACTAGTGTTAGTTCATCCGCGCCTCTCTTGAGAACTATAATAGGAATTTCGTCTGGACCAGTAGCTTTTTTGACGTCCAGTCCTTTCAGGATTCGTTTGACGGGACGCTGACGGAACACGATTTTGGTCATTTCGGATTGAACTGCAGGAATGTCGGGTGGTGTTCTTCCCTGAAAATCTACAGTGGAATGTGAAGAAAATAGTTCAGCAAGTAAGTTTGCTTTGTCTCCGGCTGTGGATGCTATTGTACCATCGGGACGTGTTAGAAGTGGAATAGTTGATTTTGTGAAATTTTGGCTGACGGCCTTAGCGACTGACCAAAAGGACCTTGATCCGTTTAGACTGTCAAGAAGTTTGTTTTTGATCCTCACGTTATGGGTTTCTTTGCTTTGATCTATTGTTAGTTTACATTGGTTTCGGGCGGTAACAAAGATGGTACGATTCTCAGTGGTAGGGTTTTGACGCCACTGTCGGTAAGCCAGATTTTTTGATTTGACAGCACGCTCACAATCCTTACTAAACCAGGGCTTGCCGTTGGAAGGGCGTTTTTGGGAGGAGGGGATAAATGCTTCCATGCTCGTTAGAATGACGTCGGAGACCTCCCCAGCACAGACGGATGGATCATCAGAAGAGAAGCATACGCTCATCCAAGGAAAAGTGCGAAAATGGTCTTTCAGGTCTTATTCCCACTTGGCCGATCTGTAATGCCATATCCTGCGAGGTTTAGGAGGTTGTGCAGAATTAATTGGTAGTTCGCTTAGAGTTGAAATAAGTTTGTGATCGGAAGATCCTAACGGAGGCTGTACGGTGACTGTATATAGATCAGGATTTGACGTTAAGAAAAGATCCAAAAGACTAGCAAAATCTCCAGCTCGGTCTGGAATCCGCGTTGGTTCTTCTACGAGTTGAGTTAGACCAGAACTGATCGCCAAGGATTCGGCCTCGCGACCTTGCTCATCGTCTGTATTTGAGTATTTAAGCCAGTTGACATTGTGGACGTTAAAGTCGCCAAAGATAGCAATCTCGGCATTTGGATGGTTGGTTTGCAAAAAGTCGATTGTATTGGCTAGTGATGAGAAAAGGTCTCTGTAATGGGTATCACTTGGTGGACGGTAAAGGCAGCAAATAAACTTGGTGATTTTCGGCGTTGATATTTTAAACCACATTACATCAAAGTCTTTCGGTTCAAGTGTAGGTTCTCGTTGGCAGCAGAGATCATCTCGAATAAAAAGACATACGCCGAAGTTGCGTCGGAATCGGAAATGAAAATCGTATCCAGGGTATAAATAGCTGACGGTGTTTGTTGACGATCTGACCTTTGTCTCGGTGAGTGCGAGCACGTGAGGCTTGGAAGATTGCAAGTGCTGGTGGACTGAATTGATGTTCGTGTTAAGCCCTCTAATATTGCAGAAATCAATTTTGAAGTTGCTAGTTCTGGGTTGGTTAGCAACTGCAGGTGCCACACCATTTCTTCGTTGAGTGTTGTTAGATCCCAGTAAATTGTCGGAAATGGTTGTTTTTTGATGATTTTCGCTTGATGGGGCCCCAGGTCCAGCCCCCGCCCGGAGATCCGAATGGGGGGCGAGTTTACCTCCGGAGTATTTTGGGCCCGGAGCTTCCATCATGCTATTTTTGGGGGGGTCCCACCCTGGTAACCGGAAACATCGGCACAGCGACGAAACGTCAACTCAATGAGCAAAAGTTAACTCAAGGAGCAAACTTCACGCCGCCTAAACCGATGCAATGGTATCTCACCGGGCGATGCCGGGTGGGCCAACATCTTCCATTTACATTCCTTATGGGAAAATACCTGTAAAATGATGATATTGCTCTTCATTCATCTCCACACTTCCCACATTCTTCTCATTGTGGGCGTCGCGACGCTAAGCGTCGTTAGATTTAAAATGCAGATCGAACCTTAAATTTCCTTATGGGAAAATACATGTAAAAATGACGATATTTGCTCTCCATTCATCTCCACACTCCTCACGTTCTTCTCATTCTGGGCGTCGGTAGAAAAAAATGCAGATCGAACCTTAAATTTTCCCATAAGAAATAACATGTAAAAGTGGTGGTGGAACAAACCAGTGTTGTACGGCCCTGCACCAGCGGGGGGGGGGGGGGGGGGCCTCTAAGGCCTCGGCAACTGTTTCGGCCTTCCATGGCCATCGTCAGTGTTGTACGGCCCTCCACCAAGGGGGGGCAACAACAGACAGCTGCTTACCCATTAAAAACAACAACCTAAAATGCAAACAGCTGCCAAGAATATATAAGGACCATTCAAGTTTGACCACTTATAATATATTCTTAAATCCTAAAAAAAACTGTTAATTAAAACACAAAAAGGGTGGTTTTGTACATCAATATTCGAAAATATTGGACAAAACCTTTCCTAAAAATAAAATTGTTAATTAAAACCTAAAAAAAATGTATAAAATTAATATAAACGGGTGGTTTTATATATCAACATTTGAAAATAGTGGACAAAACCTTTCCTAAAAGTAAAATCGTTAATTAAAACCTAAAAAAAATGTATAAAATTAATATAAACCGGTGGTTTTATGCATCAACATTTGAAGATGTTCGACAAAACCTGAGCTAAAAATAAAAGGTTATTAGTAAAGGATAATGACGGTTATGCATCAAAATTAATTCGATTCCATTTCTTCCTTTTTCTGGCTTTTATTGGCCATGGATTATAGATTCCCCATCGGTTCCATGTTGGCCAGCATAATGAATAGTGTGGCTAAAAGAAATGTATTAATAGACGGCCGATTTATCTTAAATTAATTTAGGTATCTATATTTAAATAGTTCACCAAATATTGTACATTTATACCATACCAGAAAGCCGTCCTCCATAATTTAATAGGCTTGTTTCTTCAGTTGCAGCTTCTTATTTTCACTTACTTCACTAACTTACCAGAATCGGCAACGTGTCCCATCTTTAAGAGCAATAACAAAGCTCCTTCACCATATTTTAGTGATTATAAAGAGATGCGCACAGCCCGATTTTTTAAAAACTATTATAAATATCTTAATAGTGTCCAAAATTTAATGAATGAAAAAGAAGGAACAAAATGGTGCGGACCTATATATTGCTATTGCTCTTAACCCTTCATTCTTTCACCTGTAGCAACAGAAAAGGAAAGAAAACTATCTTACCTTTCAATCATGATAGAAGCGAAGGTGATGGTATTAACAACGGTGCCAATTGCAGCAAGACGGATCAATCCACATTCAAGCAAGCACTTGAGTGAGGAATGACCCGTAAAACACTAAAGGTAGTAGATAAGCTACAAGAGTTCGGGGCCAAATACCACCACTTTTACATGTTATTTCTTATGGGAAAATTTAAGGTTCGATCTGCATTTTTTTCTACCGACGCCCAGCGTCGCGACGCCCAGAATGAGAAGAACGTGAGGAGTGTGGAGATGAATGGAGAGCAAATATCGTCATTTTTACATGTATTTTCCCATAAGGAAATTTAAGGTTCGATCTGCATTTTAAATCTAACGACGCTTAGCGTCGCGACGCCCAGAATGAGAAGAATGTGGGAAGTGTGGAGATGAATGAAGAGCAATATCATTATTTTTACAGGTATTTTCCCATAAGGAAATTTAGGGTTCGATTTGCATTTTTTTTACCGACGCCTACCGTCGCGACGCTTAGAATGAGAAGAACGTGACGCAATTTACCAGTGGCTGTTAGCGTCTCCACCATAAGCATCAAACTTTAATATTTGATTTAAATTTTACTTTTTGTATGTGTGTGTGTGTGTGTGTGTTTATCGCAACCATTTCAGGATGGCTGATAAATTTTCTATTTCATTATAAGTAATTACTGATTAAATACAGTTTTTTTATCTTCTAAATTATCCAAAAAATAGTTGAAAACATCACATTCAAAGTAAAAAAAATCTCTTAATTCTTACATATCAGTTTTTAACGTTTGTTGCTTTTAAATTTAAACCCCTAATTAAAAAAAAATATTGAAGGAAAGACACATACAAATTTAGAAAATTATAATTTCCCATCATAACCCTTTAGAGATGGCTGATAGATGATTTCTTTAATAGCCAACAGGCAACAATTTTCCCTGATCGTGTCTATAAGACATATGGAAAACACTGTATATACCTAACTCTTTAAAAGTGTCAACCTCTTTTGTAGGGAGGGATTATCGATCACCAGAGTCGGTACGTCTCCCCTCGGAAGGGTACCTGTCGTGTTTCCATGCGGAAAAAAGTCGATCATCCCTTTATATCACAGAAGCCAAATCGTATATAAAATATTTAAGTTTTAACTCTATTATTTATCGCAACCCTCTCAGGATGATTTAATAAATTTTCTATTTCATTATAAGTAATGACTGAAAATTTATCAGCCATCCTGAAATGGTTGCGATAAACACACACACACACACACACACACAAAAAGTAAAATTTAAATCAAATATTAAAGTTTGATGGTTATGGTGGAGACGCTAACAGCCACTGGTAAATTGCGTCACGTTCTTCTCATTCTAAGCGTCGCGACGGTAGGCGTCGGTAAAAAAAATGCAAATCGAACCCTAAATTTCCTTATGGGAAAATACCTGTAAAAATGATGATATTGCTCTTCATTCATCTCCACACTCCTCACGTTCTTCTCATTCTGGGCGTCGGTAGAAAAAAATGCAGATCGAACCTTAAATTTTCCCATAAGAAATAACATGTAAAAGTGGTGGTGGAACAAACCAGTGTTTTACGGCCCTGCACCAGCGGGGGGGGGGGGGGCCCTCTAAGGCCTCGGCAACTGTTTCGGCCTTCCATGGCCATCGTCAGTGTTGTACGGCCCTCCACCAGGGGGGGGCAACAACAGACAGCTGCTTACCCATTAAAAACAACAACCTAAAATGCAAACAGCTGCCAAGAATATATAAGGACCTTTCAAGTTTGACCACTTATAATATATTCTTAAATCCTAAAAAAAACTGTTAATTAAAACACAAAAAGGGTGGTTTTGTACATCAATATTCGAAAATATTGGACAAAACCTTTCCTAAAAATAAAATTGTTAATTAAAACCTAAAAAAAATGTATAAAATTAATACAAACGGGTGGTTTTATATATCAACATTTGAAAATAGTGGACAAAACCTTTCCTAAAAGTAAAATCGTTAATTAAAACCTAAAAAAAATGTATAAAATTAATATAAACCGGTGGTTTTATGCATCAACATTTGAAGATGTTCGACAAAACCTGAGCTAAAAATAAAAGGTTATTAGTAAAGGATAATGACGGTTATGCATCAAAATTAATTCGATTCCATTTCTTCCTTTTTCTGGCTTTTATTGGCCATGGATTATAGATTCCCCATCGGTTCCATGTTGGCCAGCATAATGAATAGTGTGGCTAAAAGAAATGTATTAATAGACGGCCGATTTATCTTAAATTAATTTAGGTATCTATATTTAAATAGTTCACCAAATATTGTACATTTATACCATACCAGAAAGCCGTCCTCCATAATTTAATAGGCTTGTTTCTTCAGTTGCAGCTTCTTATTTTCACTTACTTCACTAACTTACCAGAATCGGCAACGTGTCCCATCTTTAAGAGCAATAACAAAGCTCCTTCACCATATTTTAGTGATTATAAAGAGATGCGCACAGCCCGATTTTTTAAAAACTATTATAAATATCTTAATAGTGTCCAAAATTTAATGAATGAAAAAGAAGGAACAAAATGGTGCGGACCTATATATTGCTATTGCTCTTAACCCTTCATTCTTTCACCTGTAGCAACAGAAAAGGAAAGAAAACTATCTTACCTTTCAATCATGATAGAAGCGAAGGTGATGGTATTAACAACGGTGCCAATTGCAGCAAGACGGATCAATCCACATTCAAGCAAGCACTTGAGTGAGGAATGACCCGTAAAACACTAAAGGTAGTAGATAAGCTACAAGAGTTCGGGGCCAAATACCACCACTTTTACATGTTATTTCTTATGGGAAAATTTAAGGTTCGATCTGCATTTTTTTCTACCGACGCCCAGCGTCGCGACGCCCAGAATGAGAAGAACGTGAGGAGTGTGGAGATGAATGGAGAGCAAATATCGTCATTTTTACATGTATTTTCCCATAAGGAAATTTAAGGTTCGATCTGCATTTTAAATCTAACGACGCTTAGCGTCGCGACGCCCAGAATGAGAAGAATGTGGGAAGTGTGGAGATGAATGAAGAGCAATATCATTATTTTTACAGGTATTTTCCCATAAGGAAATTTAGGGTTCGATTTGCATTTTTTTTACCGACGCCTACCGTCGCGACGCTTAGAATGAGAAGAACGTGACGCAATTTACCAGTGGCTGTTAGCGTCTCCACCATAAGCATCAAACTTTAATATTTGATTTAAATTTTACTTTTTGTATGTGTGTGTGTGTGTGTGTGTTTATCGCAACCATTTCAGGATGGCTGATAAATTTTCTATTTCATTATAAGTAATTACTGATTAAATATAGTTTTTTTATCTTCTAAATTATCCAAAAAATAGTTGAAAACATCACATTCAAAGTAAAAAAAATCTCTTAATTCTTACATATCAGTTTTTAACGTTTGTTGCTTTTAAATTTAAACCCCTAATTAAAAAAAAATATTGAAGGAAAGACACATACAAATTTAGAAAATTATAATTTCCCATCATAACCCTTTAGAGATGGCTGATAGATGATTTCTTTAATAGCCAACAGGCAACAATTTTCCCTGATCGTGTCTATAAGACATATGGAAAACACTGTATATACCTAACTCTTTAAAAGTGTCAACCTCTTTTGTAGGGAGGGATTATCGATCACCAGAGTCGGTACGTCTCCCCTCGGAAGGGTACCTGTCGTGTTTCCATGCGGAAAAAAGTCGATCATCCCTTTATATCACAGAAGCCAAATCGTATATAAAATATTTAAGTTTTAACTCTATTATTTATCGCAACCCTCTCAGGATGATTTAATAAATTTTCTATTTCATTATAAGTAATGACTGAAAATTTATCAGCCATCCTGAAATGGTTGCGATAAACACACACACACACACACACACACACACAAAAAGTAAAATTTAAATCAAATATTAAAGTTTGATGGTTATGGTGGAGACGCTAACAGCCACTGGTAAATTGCGTCACGTTCTTCTCATTCTAAGCGTCGCGACGGTAGGCGTCGGTAAAAAAAATGCAAATCGAACCCTAAATTTCCTTATGGGAAAATACCTGTAAAAATGATGATATTGCTCTTCATTCATCTCCACACTCCTCACGTTCTTCTCATTCTGGGCGTCGGTAGAAAAAAATGCAGATCGAACCTTAAATTTTCCCATAAGAAATAACATGTAAAAGTGGTGGTGGAACAAACCAGTGTTGTACGGCCCTGAACCAGCTGGGGGGGGGGGGGGGGGGGGGGGCAACAACAGACAGCTGCTTACCCATTAAAAACAACAACCTAAAATGCAAACAGCTGCCAAGAATATATAAGGACCATTTAAGTTTGACCACTTATAATATATTCTTAAATCCTAAAAAAAACTGTTAATTAAAACCTAAAAAAAATGTATAAAATTAATATAAACCGGTGGTTTTATGCATCAACATTTGAAGATGTTCGACAAAACCTGAGCTAAAAATAAAAGGTTATTAGTAAAGGATAATGACGGTTATGCATCAAAATTAATTCGATTCCATTTCTTCCTTTTTCTGGCTTTTATTGGCCATGGATTATAGATTCCCCATCGGTTCCATGTTGGCCAGCATAATGAATAGTGTGGCTAAAAGAAATGTATTAATAGACGGCCGATTTATCTTAAATTAGTTTAGGTATCTATATTTAAATAGTTCACCAAATATTGTACATTTATACCATACCAGAAAGCCGTCCTCCATAATTTAATAGGCTTGTTTCTTCAGTTGCAGCTTCTTATTTTCACTTACTTCACTAACTTACCAGAATCGGCAACGTGTCCCATCTTTAAGAGCAATAACAAAGCTCCTTCACCATATTTTAGTGATTATAAAGAGATGCGCACAGCCCGATTTTTTAAAAACTATTATAAATATCTTAATAGTGTCCAAAATTTAATGAATGAAAAAGAAGGAACAAAATGGTGCGGACCTATATATTGCTATTGCTCTTAACCCTTCATTCTTTCACCTGTAGCAACAGAAAAGGAAAGAAAACTTTCCTTCATGATAGAAGCGAAGGTGATGGTATTAACAACGGTGCCAATTGCAGCAAGACGGATCAATCCACATTCAAGCAAGCACTTGAGTGAGGAATGACCCGTAAAACACTAAAGGTAGTAGATAAGCTACAAGAGTTCGGGGCCAAATACCACCACTTTTACATGTTATTTCTTATGGGAAAATTTAAGGTTCGATCTGCATTTTTTTCTACCGACGCCCAGAATGAGAAGAACGTGAGGAGTGTGGAGATGAATGGTGAGCAAATATCGTCATTTTTACATGTATTTTCCCATAAGGAAATTTAAGGTTCGATCTGCATATTAAATCTAACGACGCTTAGCGTCGCGACGCCCAGAATGAGAAGAATGTGGGAAGTGTGGAGATGAATGAAGAGCAATATCATCATTTTTAGAGGTATTTTCCCATAAGGAAATTTAGGGTTCGATTTGCATTTTTTTTTACCGACGCCTACCGTCGCGACGCTTAGAATGAGAAGAACGTGACGCAATTTACCAGTGGCTGTTAGCGTCTCCACCATAACCATCAAACTTTAATATTTGATTTAAATTTTACTTTTTGTGTGTGTGTGTGTTTATCGCAACCATTTCAGGATGGCTGATAAATTTTCTATTTCATTATAAGTAATTACTGATTAAATACAGTTTTTTTACTTCTAAATTATCCAAAAAATAGTTGAAAAATCACATTCAAAGTAAAAAAAAATCTCTTAATTCTTACATATCAGTTTTTAACGTTTGTTGCTTTTAAATTTAAACCCCTAATTGAAAAAAAAATATTGAAGGAAAGACACATACAAATTTAGAAAATTATAATTTCCCATCATAACCCTTTAGAGATGGCCGATAGATGATTTCTTTAATAGCCAACAGGCAACAATTTTCCCTGATCGTGTCTATAAGACATATGGAAAACACTGTATATACCTAACTCTTTAAAAGTGTCAACCTCTTTTGTAGGGAGGGATTATCGATCACCAGAGTCGGTACGTCTCCCCTCGGAAGGGTACCTGTCGTGTTTCCATGCGGAAAAAAGTCGATCATCCCTTTATATCACAGAAGCCAAATCGTAATGACTGAAAATTTATCAGCCATCCTCAAATGGTTGCGATAAACACACACACACACACACACACACACACAAAAAGTAAAATTTAAATCAAATATTAAAGATGCAAATCGAACCCTAAATTTCCTTTTTTTTTTTTTTTTTTTTTTATGATCAAACACAAGCACTATAGTAAAAACCCTTTAGGGCACTCTGGGAGTGGTGCGTGTGCGCAAAAAGCGATTCACGTTGGTTTTGAATCGTTGGAGTTTATATTCGTTGGGAAAAACGACCTCGGGAAGATCGTTCCACAATGATGAAGTCCTCCAGATGAAAGAATTCTTAAATAATGAAGTTCGAGGAGTACTAAGCTTAACCACATATGGATGGGCGGCAGTGGTTCGTCGTGTATTTCTGATATTCGCCGCTCTGGGCGGAATTAAGAGGGCAAGGTCAGCCGAGCACTTTCCATGAAAATATCTGTAAAAGAGAGTCAAATCACCAACTTGCCTTCGATGTTCTAGGCTGTCGAGGTTCTTCGTCAGCTCGTGGTCTCCAATCAGACGAATGGCCCTCCTTTCGATGGAATCCAGTAGCCGAAGAGTATGTTTGGGTGCAGAGCTCCAGACATGAGAGCAGTACTCTAGTGATGGTCGAATCTGGGCTTTGTATAGTGTCAAAAGTTGTTGAGGTGTGTACAACTTTCTGGTTCGGAAGAGTACACCAAGCTTCTGAGAGGCTATCTTGGCGATTGCCACAACGTGGTTATGCCAAGACATATTTCCTCCCAGATTGACGCCCAGCAAACTAATAGATGAAGCCAGCGGGATTGCGTGTCCGTCCATGACTATATCCGGTTCTGTAATGTTAACCTTTTCAGAGAAAACTGCTGCCTGGGTTTTTTTAGCGTTAAATTCGACTTGGTTACTGTCACCCCAAGACAAAATTTCTTCCAGGTCTTTGTTGAGGCGTGATACTTCATGCTGTCTGCGAAGATGTGCGTCGGCAGCCGATGTTTGTGCATTCAAAGAGAAAGATGATAAAAGTGTGCTATCATCAGCAAAACTAACTATCGGGTTTTTCGTTTTCACTAGAAGGTCGTTAATGTAGAGTAAGAAGAGAGTGGGAGACAATATGGACCCTTGAGGAACACCGGCATTGATGGTGAAGGTGTCTGAGAGAAATCCGTCAATCGCCACTTGCAGAGAGCGGTCCTTAAGAAAGCTAGACAACCATGCACAGAATCGACTGGGCATACCATAGGATCGCAGTTTACTTAGAAGCCCCTCATGCCAAATACGATCAAAAGCTTTAGAAATATCCAGTGCAACAGACCGAGACTCCCCATGATGTTCGATTGCGTTGTTCCAAATATGGGTGACATAGGCTAGAAGATCTCCAGTTGATCTGGACTTCCGAAAACCATATTGATGATCGCTGATAATGTTGAAGCCTTCCAGGTACTTTAGAAGATGTTGGTTAATAGCTTTCTCCATTACTTTTGATATAACTGAAAGCAATGCGACTGGTCGATAGTTGTTAGGCAGGGTTCTCTTACCTTTCTTTGGAATAGGCTGGACTCGTGCCGTCTTCCAGCAAGATGGAAATATTCCTTTTTTGTAGGATAAGTTGAAAAGTCTACAAAATACTAGTGTTAGTTCATCCGCGCCTCTCTTGAGAACTATAATAGGAATTTCGTCTGGACCAGTAGCTTTTTTGACGTCCAGTCCTTTCAGGATTCGTTTGACGGGACGCTGACGGAACACGATTTCGGTCATTTCGGTAATCGTAATGAAAATCGTATCCAGGGTATAAATAGCTGACGGTGTTTGTTGACGATCTGACCTTTGTCTCGGTGAGTGCGAGCACGTGAGGCTTGGAAGATTGCAAGTGCTGGTGGACTGAATTGATGTTCGTGTTAAGCCCTCTAATATTGCAGAAATCAATTTTGAAGTTGCTAGTTCTGGGTTGGTTAGCAACTGCAGGTGCCACACCATTTCTTCGTTGAGTGTTGTTAGATCCCAGTAAATTGTCGGAAATGGTTGTTTTTTGATGATTTTCGCTTGATGGGGCCCCAGGTCCAGCCCCCGCCCGGAGATCCGAATGGGGGGCGAGTTTACCTCCGGAGTATTTTGGGCCCGGAGCTTCCATCATGCTATTTTTGGGGGGGTCCCACCCTGGTAACCGGAAACATCGGCACAGCGACGAAACGTCAACTCAATGAGCAAAAGTTAACTCAAGGAGCAAACTTCACGCCGCCTAAACCGATGCAATGGTATCTCACCGGGCGATGCCGGGTGGGCCAACATCTTCCATTTACATTCCTTATGGGAAAATACCTGTAAAATGATGATATTGCTCTTCCTTCATCTCCACACTTCCCACATTCTTCTCATTGTGGGCGTCGCGACGCTAAGCGTCGTTAGATTTAAAATGCAGATCGAACCTTAAATTTCCTTATGGGAAAATACATGTAAAAATGACGATATTTGCTCTCCATTCATCTCCACGCGTCGCGACGCCCAGAATGAGAAGAACGTGAGGAGTGTGGAGATGAATGGAGAGCAAATATCGTCATTTTTACATGTATTTTCCCATAAGGAAATTTAAGGTTCGATCTGCATTTTAAATCTAACGACGCTTAGCGTCGCGACGCCCAGAACGAGAAGAATGTGGGAAGTGTGGAGATGAATGAAGAGCAATATCATTATTTTTACAGGTATTTTCCCATAAGGAAATTTAGGGTTCGATTTGCATTTTTTTTACCGACGCCTACCGTCGCGACGCTTAGAATGAGAAGAACGTGACGCAATTTACCAGTGGCTGTTAGCGTCTCCACCATAAGCATCAAACTTTAATATTTGATTTAAATTTTACTTTTTGTATGTGTGTGTGTGTGTGTTTATCGCAACCATTTCAGGATGGCTGATAAATTTTCTATTTCATTATAAGTAATTACTGATTAAATACAGTTTTTTTTACTTCTAAATTATCCAAAAAATAGTTGAAAACATCACATTCAAAGTAAAAAAAATCTCTTAATTCTTACATATCAGTTTTTAACGTTTGTTGCTTTTAAATTTAAACCCCTAATTAAAAAAAAATATTGAAGGAAAGACACATACAAATTTAGAAAATTATAATTTCCCATCATAACCCTTTAGAGATGGCTGATAGATGATTTCTTTAATAGCCAACAGGCAACAATTTTCCCTGATCGTGTCTATAAGACATATGGAAAACACTGTATATACCTAACTCTTTAAAAGTGTCAACCTCTTTTGTAGGGAGGGATTATCGATCACCAGAGTCGGTACGTCTCCCCTCGGAAGGGTACCTGTCGTGTTTCCATGCGGAAAAAAGTCGATCATCCCTTTATATCACAGAAGCCAAATCGTATATAAAATATTTAAGTTTTAACTCTATTATTTATCGCAACCCTCTCAGGATGATTTAATAAATTTTCTATTTCATTATAAGTAATGACTGAAAATTTATCAGCCATCCTGAAATGGTTGCGATAAACACACACACACACACACACACACAAAAAGTAAAATTTAAATCAAATATTAAAGTTTGATGGTTATGGTGGAGACGCTAACAGCCACTGGTAAATTGCGTCACGTTCTTCTCATTCTAAGCGTCGCGACGGTAGGCGTCGGTAAAAAAAAATGCAAATCGAACCCTAAATTTCCTTATGGGAAAATACCTGTAAAAATGATGATATTGCTCTTCATTCATCTCCACACTTCCCACATTCTTCTCATTGTGGGCGTCGCGACGCTAAGCGTCGTTAGATTTAAAATGCAGATCGAACCTTAAATTTCCTTATGGGAAAATACATGTAAAAATGACGATATTTGCTCTCCATTCATCTCCACACTCCTCACGTTCTTCTCATTCTGGGCGTCGGTAGAAAAAAATGCAGATCGAACCTTAAATTTTCCCATAAGAAATAACATGTAAAAGTGGTGGTGGAACAAACCAGTGTTGTACGGCCCTGAACCAGCGGGGGGGGGGGGGGGGGGGCAACAACAGACAGCTGCTTACCCATTAAAAACAACAACCTAAAATGCAAACAGCTGCCAAGAATATATAAGGACCATTTAAGTTTGACCACTTATAATATATTCTTAAATCCTAAAAAAAACTGTTAATTAAAACCTAAAAAAAATGTATAAAATTAATATAAACCGGTGGTTTTATGCATCAACATTTGAAGATGTTCGACAAAACCTGAGCTAAAAATAAAAGGTTATTAGTAAAGGATAATGACGGTTATGCATCAAAATTAATTCGATTCCATTTCTTCCTTTTTCTGGCGTTTATTGGCCGTGGATTATAGATTCCCCATCGGTTCCATGTTGGCCAGCATAATGAATAGTGTGGCTAAAACAAATGTATTAGTAGACGGCCGATTTATCTTAAATTAATTTAGGTATATATATTTAAATAGTTCACCAAATATTGTACATTTATACCATACCAGAAAGCCGTCCTCCATAATTTAATAGGCTTGTTTCTTCAGTTGCAGCTTCTTATTTTCACTCACTTCACTAACTTACCAGAATCGGCAACGTGTCCCATCTTTAAGAGCAATAACAAAGATCCTTCACCAGATTTTAGTGATTATAAAGAGACGCGCACAGCCCGATTTTTAAAAACTATTATAAATATCTTAATAGTGTCCAAAATTTAATGAATGAAAAAGAAGGAACAAAATGGTGCGGACCTATATATTGCTATTGCTCTTAACCCTTCATTCTTTCACCTGTAGCAACAGAAAAGGAAAGAAAACTATCTTACCTTTCAATCATGATAGAAGCGAAGGTGATGGTATTAACAACGGTGCCAATTGCAGCAAGACGGATCAATCCACATTCAAGCAAGCACTTGAGTGAGGAATGACCCGTAAAACACTAAAGGTAGTAGATAAGCTACAAGAGTTCGGGGCCAAATACCACCACTTTTACATGTTATTTCTTATGGGAAAATTTAAGGTTCGATCTGCATTTTTTTCTACCGACGCCCAGAATGAGAAGAACGTGAGGAGTGTGGAGATGAATGGAGAGCAAATATCCTCATTTTTACATGTATTTTCCCATAAGGAAATTTAAGGTTCGATCTGCATATTAAATCTAACGACGCTTAGCGTCGCGACGCCCAGAATGAGAAGAATGTGGGAAGTGTGGAGATGAATGAAGAGCAATATCATCATTTTTAGAGGTATTTTCCCATAAGGAAATTTAGGGTTCGATTTGCATTTTTTTTTTTACCGACGCCTACCGTCGCGACGCTTAGAATGAGAAGAACGTGACGCAATTTACCAGTGGCTGTTAGCGTCTCCACCATAACCATCAAACTTTAATATTTGATTTAAATTTTACTTTTTGTGTGTGTGTGTGTTTATCGCAACCATTTCAGGATGGCTGATAAATTTTCTATTTCATTATAAGTAATTACTGATTAAATACAGTTTTTTTTACTTCTAAATTATCCAAAAAATAGTTGAAAAATCACATTCAAAGTAAAAAAAAATCTCTTAATTCTTACATATCAGTTTTTAACGTTTGTTGCTTTTAAATTTAAACCCCTAATTGAAAAAAAAATATTGAAGGAAAGACACATACAAATTTAGAAAATTATAATTTCCCATCATAACCCTTTAGAGATGGCCGATAGATGATTTCTTTAATAGCCAACAGGCAACAATTTTCCCTGATCGTGTCTATAAGACATATGGAAAACACTGTATATACCTAACTCTTTAAAAGTGTCAACCTCTTTTGTAGGGAGGGATTATCGATCACCAGAGTCGGTACGTCTCCCCTCGGAAGGGTACCTGTCGTGTTTCCATGCGGAAAAAAGTCGATCATCCCTTTATATCACAGAAGCCAAATCGTAATGACTGAAAATTTATCAGCCATCCTCAAATGGTTGCGATAAACACACACACACACACACACACACACACACACACACACACACACAAAAAGTAAAATTTAAATCAAATATTAAAGATGCAAATCGAACCCAAAATTTCCTTTTTTTTATTTTTTTTTTTTTTTTTTTTTTTTTTTATGATCAAACACAAGCACTATAGTAAAAACCCTTTAGGGCACTCTGGGAGTGGTGCGTGTGCGCAAAAAGCGATTCACGTTGGTTTTGAATCGTTGGAGTTTATATTCGTTGGGAAAAACGACCTCGGGAAGATCGTTCCACAATGATGAAGTCCTCCAGATGAAAGAATTCTTAAATAATGAAGTTCGAGGAGTACTAAGCTTAACCACATATGGATGGGCGGCAGTGGTTCGTCGTGTATTTCTGATATTCGCCGCTCTGGGCGGAATTAAGAGGGCAAGGTCAGCCGAGCACTTTCCATGAAAATATCTGTAAAAGAGAGTCAAATCACCAACTTGCCTTCGATGTTCTAGGCTGTCGAGGTTCTTCGTCAGCTCGTGGTCTCCAATCAGACGAATGGCCCTCCTTTCCATGGAATCCAGTAGCCGAAGAGTATGTTTGGGTGCAGAGCTCCAGACATGAGAGCAGTACTCTAGTGATGGTCGAATCTGGGCTTTGTATAGTGTCAAAAGTTGTTGAGGTGTGTACAACTTTCTGGTTCGGAAGAGTACACCAAGCTTCTGAGAGGCTATCTTGGCGATTGCCACAACGTGGTTATGCCAAGACATATTTCCTCCCAGATTGACGCCCAGCAAACTAATAGATGAAGCCAGCGGGATTGCGTGTCCGTCCATGACTATATCCGGTTCTGTAATGTTAACCTTTTTAGAGAAAACTGCTGCCTGGGTTTTTTTAGCGTTAAATTCGACTTGGTTACTGTCACCCCAAGACAAAATTTCTTCCAGGTCTTTGTTGAGGCGTGATACTTCATGCTGTCTGCGAAGATGTGCGTCGGCAGCCGATGTTTGTGCATTCAAAGAGAAAGATGATAAAAGTGTGCTATCATCAGCAAAACTAACTATCGGGTTTTTTGTTTTCACTAGAAGGTCGTTAATGTAGAGTAAGAAGAGAGTGGGAGACAATATGGACCCTTGAGGAACACCGGCATTGATGGTGAAGGTGTCTGAGAGAAATCCGTCAATCGCCACTTGCAGAGAGCGGTCCTTAAGAAAGCTAGACAACCATGCACAGAATCGACTGGGCATACCATAGGATCGCAGTTTACTTAGAAGCCCCTCATGCCAAATACGATCAAAAGCTTTAGAAATATCCAGTGCAACAGACCGAGACTCCCCATGATGTTCGATTGCGTTGTTCCAAATATGGGTGACATAGGCTAGAAGATCTCCAGTTGATCTGGACTTCCGAAAACCATATTGATGATCGCTGATAATGTTGAAGCCTTCCAGGTACTTTAGAAGATGTTGGTTAATAGCTTTCTCCATTACTTTTGATATAACTGAAAGCAATGCGACTGGTCGATAGTTGTTAGGCAGGGTTCTCTTACCTTTCTTTGGAATAGGCTGGACTCGTGCCGTCTTCCAGCAAGATGAAAATATTCCTTTTTTGTAGGATAAGTTGAAAAGTCTACAAAATACTAGTGTTAGTTCATCCGCGCCTCTCTTGAGAACTATAATAGGAATTTCGTCTGGACCAGTAGCTTTTTTGACGTCCAGTCCTTTCAGGATTCGTTTGACGGGACGCTGACGGAACACGATTTCGGTCATTTCGGATTGAACTGCAGGAATGTCGGGTGGTGTTCTTCCCTGAAAATCTACAGTGGAATGTGAAGAAAATAGTTCAGCAAGTAAGTTTGCTTTGTCTCCGGCTGTGGATGCTATTGTACCATCGGGACGTGTTAGAAGTGGAATAGTTGATTTTGTGAA
The DNA here is from genome assembly GCA_963991005.1 of Barypeithes pellucidus. Classification (NCBI taxonomy): domain Eukaryota; kingdom Metazoa; phylum Arthropoda; class Insecta; order Coleoptera; family Curculionidae; genus Barypeithes; species Barypeithes pellucidus. Next base: position 76,196,778 of record OZ022558.1, read on the forward strand.
ATTTTGGCTGACGGCCTTAGCGACTGACCAAAAGGACCTTGATCCGTTTAGACTGTCAAGAAGTTTGTTTTTGATCCTCACGTTATGGGCTTCTTTGCTTTGATCTATTGTTAGTTTACATTGGTTTCGGGCGGTAACAAAGATGGTACGATTCTCAGTGGTAGAGTTTTGACGCCACTGTCGGTAAGCCAGATTTTTTGATCTGACAGCACACTCACAATCCTTGCTAAACCAGGGCTTGCCGTTGGAAGGGCGTTTTTGGGAGGAGGGTATAAATGCTTCCATGCTCGTTAGAATGACGTCGGAGACCTCCCCAGCACAGACGGATGGATCATCAGAAGAGAAGCATACGCTCATCCAAGGAAAAGTGCGAAAATGGTCTTTCAGGTCTTCCCACTTGGCCGATCTGTAATGCCATATCCTGCGAGGTTTAGGAGGTTGTGCAGAATTAATTGGTAGTTCGCTTAGAGTTGAAATAAGTTTGTGATCGGAAGATCCTAACGGAGGCTGTACGGTGACTGTATATAGATCAGGATTTGACGTTAAGAAAAGATCCAAAAGACTAGCAAAATCTCCAGCTCGGTCTGGAATCCGCGTTGGTTCTTCTACGAGTTGAGTTAGACCAGAACTGATCGCCAAGGATTCGGCCTCGCGACCTTGCTCATCGTCTGTATTTGAGTATTTAAGCCAGTTGACATTGTGGACGTTAAAGTCGCCAAAGATAGCAATCTCGGCATTTGGATGGTTGGTTTGCAAAAAGTCGATTGTATTGGCTAGTGATGAGAAAAGGTCTCTGTAATGGGTATCACTTGGTGGACGGTAAAGGCAGCAAATAAACTTGGTGATTTTCGGCGTTGATATTTTAAACCACATTACATCAAAGTCTTTCGGTTCAAGTGTAGGTTCTCGTTGGCAGCAGAGATCATCTCGAATAAAAAGACATACGCCGAAGTTGCGTCGGAATCGGAAATGAAAATCGTATCCAGAGTATAAATAGCTGACGGTGTTTGTTGACGATCTGACCTTTGTCTCGGTGAGTGCGAGCACGTGAGGCTTGGAAGATTGCAAGTGCTGGTGGACTGAATTGATGTTCGTGTTAAGCCCTCTAATATTGCAGAAATCAATTTTGAAGTTGCTAGTTCTGGGTTGGTTAGCAACTGCAGGTGCCACACCATTTCTTCGTTGAGTGTTGTTAGATCCCAGTAAATTGTCGGAAATGGTTGTTTTTTGATGATTTTCGCTTGATGGGGCCCCAGGTCCAGCCCCCGCCCGGAGATCCGAATGGGGGGCGAGTTTACCTCCGGAGTATTTTGGGCCCGGAGCTTCCATCATGCTATTTTTGGGGGGGTCCCACCCTGATAACCGGAAACATCGGCACAGCGACGAAACGTCAACTCAATGAGCAAAAGTTAACTCAAGTAGCAAACTTCACGCCGCCTAAACCGATGCAATGGTATCTCACCGGGCGATGCCGGGTGGGCCAACATCTTCCATTTACATTCCTTATGGGAAAATACCTGTAAAAATGATGATATTGCTCTTCATTCATCTCCACACTTCCCACATTCTTCTCATTGTGGGCGTCGCGACGCTAAGCGTCGTTAGATTTAAAATGCAGATCGAACCTTAAATTTCCTTATGGGAAAATACATGTAAAAATGACGATATTTGCTCTCCATTCATCTCCACACTCCTCACGTTCTTCTCATTCTGGGCGTCGGTAGAAAAAAATGCAGATCGAACCTTAAATTTTCCCATAAGAAATAACATGTAAAAGTGGTGGTGGAACAAACCAGTGTTGTACGGCCCTGAACCAGCGGGGGGGGGGGGGGGGGGCAACAACAGACAGCTGCTTACCCATTAAAAACAACAACCTAAAATGCAAACAGCTGCCAAGAATATATAAGGACCATTCAAGTTTGACCACTTATAATATATTCTTAAATCCTAAAAAAAACTGTTAATTAAAACACAAAAAGGGTGGTTTTGTACATCAATATTCGAAAATATTGGACAAAACCTTTCCTAAAAATAAAATTGTTAATTAAAACCTAAAAAAAATGTATAAAATTAATATAAACCGGTGGTTTTATATATCAACATTTGAAAATAGTGGACAAAACCTTTCCTAAAAGTAAAATCGTTAATTAAAACCTAAAAAAAATGTATAAAATTAATATAAACCGGTGGTTTTATGCATCAACATTTGAAGATGTTCGACAAAACCTGAGCTAAAAATAAAAGGTTATTAGTAAAGGATAATGACGGTTATGCATCAAAATTAATTCGATTCCATTTCTTCCTTTTTCTGGCTTTTATTGGCCATGGATTATAGATTCCCCATCGGTTCCATGTTGGCCAGCATAATGAATAGTGTGGCTAAAAGAAATGTATTAGTAGACGGCCGATTTATCTTAAATTAATTTAGGTATCTATATTTAAATAGTTCACCAAATATTGTACATTTATACCATACCAGAAAGCCGTCCTCCATAATTTAATAGGCTTGTTTCTTCAGTTGCAGCTTCTTATTTTCACTTACTTCACTAACTTACCAGAATCGGCAACGTGTCCCATCTTTAAGAGCAATAACAAAGCTCCTTCACCATATTTTAGTGATTATAAAGAGATGCGCACAGCCCGATTTTTAAAAACTATTATAAATATCTTAATAGTGTCCAAAATTTAATGAATGAAAAAGAAGGAACAAAATGGTGCGGACCTATATATTGCTATTGCTCTTAACCCTTCATTCTTTCACCTGTAGCAACAGAAAAGGAAAGAAAACTATCTTACCTTTCAATCATGATAGAAGCGAAGGTGATGGTATTAACAACGGTGCCAATTGCAGCAAGACGGATCAATCCACATTCAAGCAAGCACTTGAGTGAGGAATGACCCGTAAAACACTAAAGGTAGTAGATAAGCTACAAGAGTTCGGGGCCAAATACCACCACTTTTACATGTTATTTCTTATGGGAAAATTTAAGGTTCGATCTGCATTTTTTTCTACCGACGCCCAGCGTCGCGACGCCCAGAATGAGAAGAACGTGAGGATTGTGGAGATGAATGGAGAGCAAATATCGTCATTTTTACATGTATTTTCCCATAAGGAAATTTAAGGTTCGATCTGCATTTTAAATCTAACGACGCTTAGCGTCACGACGCTTAGCGTCGCGACGCACAGAATGAGAAGAATGTGGGAAGTGTGGAGATGAATGAAGAGCAATATCATTATTTTTACAGGTATTTTCCCATAAGGAAATTTAGGGTTCGATTTGCATTTTTTTTACCGACGCCTACTGTCGCGACGCTTAGAATGAGAAGAACGTGACGCAATTTACCAGCGGCTGTTAGCGTCTCCACCATAAGCATCAAACTTTAATATTTGATTTAAATTTTACTTTTTGTGTGTGTGTGTGTGTGTGTTTATCGCAACCATTTCAGGATGGCTGATAAATTTTCTATTTCATTATAAGTAATTACTGATCAAATACAGTTTTTTTTACTTCTAAATTATCCAAAAAATAGTTGAAAACATCACATTCAAAGTAAAAAAAATCTCTTAATTCTTACATATCAGTTTTTAACGTTTGTTGCTTTTAAATTTAAACCCCTAATTAAAAAAAATATTGAAAGAAAGACACATACAAATTTAGAAAATTATAATTTCCCATCATAACCCTTTAGAGATGGCTGATAGATGATTTCTTTAATAGCCAACAGGCAACAATTTTCCCTGATCGTGTCTATAAGACATATGGAAAACACTGTATATACCTAACTCTTTAAAAGTGTCAACCTCTTTTGTAGGGAGGGATTATCGATCACCAGAGTCGGTACGTCTCCCCTCGGAAGGGTACCTGTCGTGTTTCCATGCGGAAAAAAGTCGATCATCCCTTTATATCACAGAAGCCAAATCGTATATAAAATATTTAAGTTTTAACTCTATTATTTATCGCAACCCTCTCAGGATGATTTAATAAATTTTCTATTTCATTATAAGTAATGACTGAAAATTTATCAGCCATCCTGAAATGGTTGCGATAAACACACACACACACACACACACACACAAAAAGTAAAATTTAAATCAAATATTAAAGTTTGATGGTTATGGTGGAGACGCTAACAGCCACTGGTAAATTGCGTCACGTTCTTCTCATTCTAAGCGTCGCGACGGTAGGCGTCGGTAAAAAAAAATGCAAATCGAACCCTAAATTTCCTTATGGGAAAATACCTGTAAAAATGATGATATTGCTCTTCATTCATCTCCACACTTCCCACATTCTTCTCATTGTGGGCGTCGCGACGCTAAGCGTCGTTAGATTTAAAATGCAGATCGAACCTTAAATTTCCTTATGGGAAAATACATGTAAAAATGACGATATTTGCTCTCCATTCATCTCCACACTCCTCACGTTCTTCTCATTCTGGGCGTCGGTAGAAAAAAATGCAGATCGAACCTTAAATTTTCCCATAAGAAATAACATGTAAAAGTGGTGGTGGAACAAACCAGTGTTGTACGGCCCTGAACCAGCGGGGGGGGGGGGGGGGGCAACAACAGACAGCTGCTTACCCATTAAAAACAACAACCTAAAATGCAAACAGCTGCCAAGAATATATAAGGACCATTTAAGTTTGACCACTTATAAGGAAAACTGATCGATTGCTTGAAAAAACAACTTGTTGAATCGCCTCTTCATTGAATTTTCAAATAAAATGCAGTTGATTATTTTAAATTTATAATTTGAATATTAGAATTTTCAAACACTTAATTTCACTAAAGTTTATAAACTCAATGAATGCTTTAGAAATTTGTTTTTTCAATCAATCAATTAATTTTTCTCCGTATAGACATCAGTAAAACTAGTATAGAGTACCTATACAATCGTTTTCATAGTACACTTGAAAAAATATTATTTTCGGAATAATTTTTATATAAGTATAGAACAGTAAACATTATTTATAAGGAACAACTACTTTGTCACTTAATTAAATAAAAATATACTTTTCAAGTGTACTATGAAAACAATTGTATATTAGGTACTCTATACTAGTCTTACTGATGTCTATACGGAGAAAAATTAATTGATTGCTTGAAAAAACAAATTTCTGAAGCATTCATAGAGTTTATAAACTTTAGTGAAATTAAAAACTGTATTTTATTTGAAAATTCAATGAAGAAACGATTCAAAAAGTTGTTTTATCAAGCAATCGATCAGATTTCCTCCGCATAGAGTACAATTGTTTTCATAGCAGCTCACGTGAAAGAATTGTATTTCCGGAATAATTTTTATATAAATGTAGAACAGTAAAGATTAGTTATAACGAACAACTGCTTTGTCATTAAATTAAATAAAAATGTATAGGGTATTCCACTTGCAATAAACACGTTTTTAATGGTTGAATTCTTTCACAAAGAACCTCGAATTGTGACCACCCTGTACATTTTCGGCCAAACTTGACATATTTTTGAGACCTGATGATATTCTGTTTATTCAGTAAGAAAACTTTTTTAGTTCAAGAGCTAAGGTAAAAAAAATTATGTTAATTATTTCATCACCATGCATTTGACAAAGGAATTACAAAAAGTCCAGATATCTCGAGAACTAGAAGAGTCAGAGAAAAAGATGTTCTACAAAATTTGTTTAGAATTTGATGGTTAATAGAAAAATATAATAAAAATTACCATGTTGTATTTAAAAAACGAGAGTTAGCAGCTACTTCCGGTATAACCGGAAACGACAGAAACATGTGAATATTTTAGTTAAAGAGAGCGTATCGATAAACCTTAATTCTCAAAGTTTCAGAAACATATGTGCAGTAGTTCTCCATAAAGTTCTAAAGCAAGCCCGTCGTGAATCACCCTGTATAATCTAAGATGCAATCAAATAACACTGGGATGTGAAACGACATTATTTCCCGGACTTATTTTCGTTAGTATACAGGGTGTTTATAAAAACTTGTGCCATCGCTCGTATGGTAATTTCCTATCAAAAAAATTAGACAAACAGATCCGATAAATATGGCTTTAGTAATTTTAGTGAAATTGGGTTATGAAAAGTACCTAATAAATAAAATAAAATATTTTAGCAATAATATATACAGGGTGTCCCACCGGGAACCAATTCGATCTAAATATGTCGGAGTTAATTAGTGAAATCCGTCATTCCCAGAAATGCCTAGTCAATTCACGTATTGCCGGCAAATAGTGTAACTCTACGTTTGGTACACCGTTTGCCTAAGAGTATCAGGCATTCCCTGTAATGACGGAATTCTTTCAGTCAAGCGCTGTACTTAACTAAATGGTTTAAGTTACCCTGTTTGCCGGCTTTAGTCAATCATTGCAATTAGGACAGTGTTGCCAGTAGTGCATGAAAATAAGATAAAAGGTTTGTAAATAACTGATTATTGTCAGGAATTTCCTTAAAATTGAAACGAATTTTCACCTCCATCAATTCCGTAATATTCCAAGGTTTTTTCTTACTTTGATTGGAGAAATAGTCATCTAACTTCTTATAAAACAATTCTGGGTGCTTCAACATTTCATTTTCAAAAAAAAAATTACTACAAAGATGTTAACAACAGTTACAGCGTTCGACTAAAACCGGCAAACAAGGTAACTTAAATCATTTAATCAAGTACAGCGTTTGACTGAAAAAATTCCGTCATTACAGGGAATGCCTGATGCTCTTAGGCAAACGGTGTACAAAGCGTAGAGTTACACTATTTGCCGGCAATACGTGAAATGACTAGGCATTTCTGGGAATGACGGATTTCACTAATTGACGCCGACATATACATAGGCAAATTTCGAAAATTGAACAATACGCTAATGTTGATGGGGGGCAACCCTCAAAATATATTTTTAATATGGTGGCACAAATGAAACACCCTATATATTATTACATTTTTGGATTCTACGCAAGATTCTAGACAAATTTCGTATATCATGTCCTGCTCCTAAGTCTGTGTTTGCAATATTTAAGGTTTAATGTCTAGTAACATTTGCAAACCTTAAATTAATTATTAATTATTCCTATAAGGAAGCCTTGATTGTTTCTTTGGAGTTGAATTCAAGGTTAAAAAAGACCTGCTTTAATAGATTTTATATAACTATTAATACAGGGTGTTCAAACAATTAAAAGTTAAATTGAGAAAATCTACATTTTCAAATGGAAACTCCAAATTTTATAACCATTTTCTATTTAGAATTAAAAATAAAGGTTTATTTGTATAAGGTTGTCTATTAAAAAAATCTGTAGTTTCAGAAATGCTAAAGAAATAAATTTGTTATAATATGTTCTTGATATAGCTGGAGACTGGAATTTCATTTGAAAGTGATCGAAACCCAAAAACAAACTATCCATAGTTCTTGGTATTATTATGGCCATATAAAAATATAAAATTGGCAAATTTTTGGATTCGACAACCTTATATAAACTTACCCTTATTTTTAACGCTAAATAGAAAATAATTACTATAATATATGATTTATATCCAGTATACGTAAATTCCATTACTAAGTTAGTAACTAATAAGACAAAGGAGAAAAACCGCAAATTTCAAGACACTACCATAAACTGACACTGACATAAATATTCTTATTTAAATGGGTCCATGTAAAAAAAACCATAGCAACAATGCGGAAATTTTATGAGCATAAAACAACAATTAATGCAAAAAAACCATATTGAACAAAAATATTTTTTTTTCGAAAACAGTTCACTTTATCGACGTTGATCAAGAGTACCTTTTTTTCAGCATATCTCGTCTCAAAAATATTATTGTCGTTCCTTCATCGTACAAGGTATAAAAAAACATTTTTGTGTCCTAGTCCGTCCCTGGCAAACTAAATAAGCCAAATGTGTTTAAAAGGGCGAGTTTTAAGGAGACCCATCTACTAACCATTATACTTACTAAAAAAATATTAAATTACACCTAGTACTTCAAAAATTATTTAAAAAACAACGATTTCCAGGGACGTCCGGTATGGGCCCGTATCTCCGTAGGGGAGAGGCCGTAGGGAGAAAAATTTATAAGAACTTCTCCTGTTATTTTTAAGTGTTCTATCTGAACCCGGGAGATTGCCCACATATTCTGGGACACCCTGTATAGGGTGTGCCATTTAAAATAAAGAAGTTGGCACCGACTTCCAGTTTAACCGGACGTACCATAATGAAAATGTTTTAGCCCAGTGCTCAAATCAACATTAGCATACTATCCAAATTTCAATTTCAAAATTAGTGAGAGAGAGCAACAGGGCCCGCTCAAGACGCCTTAATCATTTTGTGCTCTTATTAATACATATTAATAATATTTCTGAAAAGAAATTAAAAAAATGTGCTATGCTATTCTAACTCATTAAAATAATAACTATCAACAAACCACCTTGCAACTCTGTAAAATTTTGCTAAAAATTGCTATAAGTTTAGGGTAGAAATTTTTTTAATTAATAAATTAACGGAAGCAAGAAACGAAATTTTGTCAATTTGCACAAATTTCATTTCTTGTACAAGTACGCCACTGCCCCTCCGAACCAAAAACAGTCCTCGTCGACTCTTAGAATCCAGATTTTTCCGCCCCAATATACTTGACCCCCCCTTCTCATTTACGATTTTAAGGGTAACAGTTACATCTCCCAGTGGGTTACTCCATGAAGGCTTTAAATAGTTTTTTAATTCCTTTTAGGGTATTATTTAACAAAAAATTTATTGTGTCGACTCCTCTTTTATTATTGGAAAGAGATTTAAACGATTTTTAAAAATGATGGGTCACTTGACCTCCCCCCCTCCTTCCCATTTAAGATCTTAATGGTAACATCTACCCCTGCCAAGGGGGTTGAACCACGAAGGCTGCAACAATTCTTGTGAAGGGCGGGACCTTCACAATAAAATTTTATTTTTATTTACCGAAAGCGACCTATTAAAGGTGGGTAGTTTTCAAATTAAAACCCTGCATAACTGAAAACTGAAGGGGCCCATACACTTGCGAGCAAATTGCGCAACGAAGGTTGTTGCGCAACGAGTTGAGCATGAATGCCGCTGTTCGACGCGTTGCGCAACATCGAGTAAAGCAATGGTAAAAACGGCTCAAAAAGAATTGTGGAAAGAGTTTATAAGTATTTATCGCCAGTTACTACCCCAGTTATGGAAGGTAAAAAGCGAGGAACCCGTTGCATAATAGCGCATGGGCCCCTTGTGATGTGACTTAAATACTTCTTCTCTATTATAAATTAATTTATGGAACTGTGAATGCTGCTAAACGTATTTTGAAAAAAAAAATGTTTAAAGACTCACCTTACAGGGAACAGAGCAAAACTTCGATTTAGGATGACACTATTACCCGGAATTCCGACAACTCTTTAAGCAGTGGCAGGAGCACCCTGTCCTGGACGTCGAATTATCACGCGGGATAATTTTCCAGAAAAAATAAAACCGGCGAATACGCGAGCTCCTTTCGAACCGACCACTGCAAATAAACTAACAAAGTAAAGCAAGGCAAAGGTATTTTGGTGCAAAAAATTCGTTTGTTTTCTAACGATTACTCGCTTACATTGTAGAAAAACGGCATGACTCATGTCGATTCGTTATACGTCCGAGATTTTTATATACAAATTCATGCCGTTTTACGAAATTTAAAATGAATTGTATTTTGATAGGTATAATTTTATTTTTTAAAATAGGGAATTTATGTCCCGGAGGATGTTACAAACTAAATTATATTATTAAAAATATAGGTATAGGGTACGTGTAAAAACAAATTTAACGGAGATACCCCGTAAAACTACCCAAAAATGGACACCCTGTACAGTGTGTGTCATAAATGAAATGACCTATATTTTTACTCGGAATCAGTGCCCCTCCTTATCGTTTATGTAACCCCATTTTTTTTTCCCAATCTGTTGCGGTGTTGCAAAGATATTATTAATTTTCCTATTTTTATTGCATTGGTACGATCGTAATAAACATGTTTCTTTGAAGGTTAGAGACAATGCTGTATCATGAGTGATAGACGTGTTTTGGACTTCCATTGTCTTTATTTCGTTTAAATCACAACGTTTCAACTGGTAAGTATCTCCAGTCGTCTTCAGGTGAATACTGAGCAAGTTACTAAACTACGAGAGTATTTATACTACTAAGGGGGGGGTGAGAAAGTTAGTCGAGTATAACCGAGGTGGGTGCAGTCATGCGTTAATACTAGCTACTTACAAATTTCAAGTTTATGATAAAAAATACAGGAATAAAACTGGGCGGTTTTCAGTCCAAGAACTGTCTGGACACTAGCCATAGGCGAAGTTGGCCATAAGATTGGGGGGGGGGGGGGGGGCTAGAGCCCTGGTTCCCTAATATGAAAATTATTAGTTTATAATTTGTTATGGGAGGGGGCTAGAGCCCTGGTTCCCTAATATGAAAATTATAAGTTTATAATTTGTTATGGGGGGGGGGCTAATTTCCGGTTTGAGTGGCTTAACCTCTAACTTCTCCCATGCTAGTCAATGAGAAAATTTTCTTGAAATGTTTTACTACCAAAGTTTGAGGGTAGAGATATAATTTCTTTATGCAATTATTAATCAGCAGATAAAAAAAAATCATAATATTCATATTATTGCTCAACTTTTATTTGTAAATAACAATGCAATTTCAATAACTAAAACAATAACAACAAATAATCATAATCAGTCTTATTTCCAATAAAGATTTTTTAAAATGACGAACATGCAGTTCAATACAGGCCATATTATACAAAGCTTATAGAAACGTTTAAATATATTAACCAGAATTTCTTACATCTTTTGTTAACATTCTAATAGTTAAAAAAATGAGATAGTGCAACAAAAATTAGAATAAACTAAAATAAAACCTGTAAGCAACAGAAGGCGTTATAAAAATGGTCTATTTATTGTTATGTAAATCTATCAGGGCCGTATATAGAGGGGAGGGGGGGGGGGGGTTCAAATACATTTTTGGGGATGCGAGACCCCTTTTTTTAAATATTTTTGTTTACAAATGTCTATACAGAGTAGTACAAAGTTCTTAAGATATTATTTTGAATTTTGGTATGTGTTAATATAGAACCACAAATTTTAGCTAGAAAAGTTATTCAATTGTTCCAACAGTGGCGTATCTGCAAACATGTCCTCTGATATTTTTTACAAAAAAGATGGTACGCCACTGACATTTTTCCATGTGGATATTTTCTCTGATTAGCCTGGTCAATTCTACATGTAAACGGTCTCTTAAGTTTTTCTCCTCAGAAGTACCGTTCTTGATTAAAACCACTAAATTCATATTGAAACTCATTATTATTAACATTGATAAAATATTAATGATAAATTATGTTTTATAAAATTTGTTAGAAATGGCCACCTTCCCTTAAAAGGCATGCTTCCGCCCGTCTTCGTATCGAATTGCCCATTCGTTCAAATATTAAAATTTTTATAAAACAAAATTTATCATGAATCAATGTTAATAATCATGAGTTTCAATATGTATTTAGTGGTTTTAATGAAGAACGGTGCTTCTGACGAGAAAAACTTAAGAGACCGTTTACATGTGGAATCGGCCAGGCTAATCAGAAAAAATATCCACATGGAAAAATGTCAGCGGCGTACCATCTTTTTCGTAAAAAATATCAGAGGACATGTTTGCAGGGACGCCATAACATAACATAACTTTTCTAACTAAAATTTGTGGTTCTATATCCTATTAACACATACCAAAATTCAAAATAATATCTAAAGAACTTTTGGAGATATTAAAAAATAACCACTTAAAAAATAAAAATTCAACACCCTGTAGCAGAAAATATAAGCCGTTGCGGACATATGTTCATATGAACTTTTCTATATAAAATGACCTAAGGAATCACACCCTGAAATATTAGCACGCCATACGGACCTGAAATCTATGAATCCTGTTATGAAATATAATGTTCTAATATTCAATGTCTATAATTTTTCAATCGTGCCTTTTAAACTTTGAAATGACTATGCTTATACAGGGTGTAACATGTGCCATTGCTCGTGTGATGATCATTACCCAAAAAAAATATTTAAACACCCTGTATATTTCAAACAAAGCATCTGCATCGTGGACCCTTGTTGATAGGAACTAATTTGTCTTATTTTTGGGCAAGGAATCAACACCCGAGCGATATGGTACATGTTTTTTGAAACACCCTCTAATAAAACCACGAAAAATTGCAAGAACTGTAAACAGGGTAGGACGTTGATAAATAAACATAGTTTTAATCGTAAGTAATTTAAGAAAAGACAATATTATAATAAACCAGTTATACACTCTGTATACGCCAAACATTTTCGAAATTTTTCATTCGTAAGTCAACTTAGTTGTGCTATTTAAGGCGGATAACACGAGATACACTGTGATAAAAATGAGACATCCCGCAACAGCTGTTATCACAAAAGTGGGATTCTGTCTGAATATAATGAGGAGAAAGACGCTGGCCGTCAAAATGACAGCGGCGAGAAGTGGGATGGTGATCACAGGAACCCAGTCGGAATTGGAGATTTCTGAAAATGAAAATAAAATTTTCTCTTATAAAAAAATAGAGATGTATCAGATACGAATCAGTGACAGTAAGGAGTCCTTACCAAGTAGATGTTGCGCCGTCATCGTGTTGACATGATGTTTCTGTATGTGTATGTTAAAACTGAATAGTGTGTTTTTGAATGATAAGGAGATCAGGATTAAATAATCTCGAGTTGATAACAATTAAATAGGCAAGTTCAAGTTATAATTCCATTTTTAAAGAAAAAAATAAGAAACGTAGTCAGGTTTACTAGCACAGGAATCTTCCGAATCCCGCAAAAGTTTTCTATTATAGCCACCCCCTGTATTAAGAAATTAGATCGCTCGGATTTCAACAACAACCTGCGATACCGGACGTTGCAACTGGCAACAGGTGCACCGCTGATATCGTTTCCCTTTTAGAAAATACAGAGTGCGCCCAATAACAAGGGCTGGGCACGCTCAACGGGGGCTGGGTGCTATACCAGTATGTGACGCCTATGATTAAAATTTTGAAATTCTGATCTCGAAACTCATTTATCGTCAAAAATTTATACACCATACTTAATTTCAAAATTTGATTATGAACGGTTTCGAAAATATTTAGAAAAAAACGTCTTGGGTTCCCCATTCTAAGGGCCGTAGCCGTAACTGGGGGGGGGGGGGGGTTCGAAGCGTCATAGTGACATTAAAATCCTACTAGACTAGGGGCCAGGCCACCCCTACAAAATCATTCTAGTTACGGCAATGGCCGTAGCCCCCTTAGCATGCATTTCTGCACTTTTTCCCATATGACAAAATTCTATTATTTTTAGCCGGAGAATATGATGGTAAAGTATCGCCCATAATTTCGGGACACCCTGTATATTTATTACATGTGACGGTGCGCCCTACTTTGTTTTTGAGATATTAGTAACAAAAGTAAAAGTTTGACGATAAATTTAAGCAACTATACATTCCAAAGTATGCTCAATTGGATATTAAAATAATATACAGGGTGTCCCATTTAACAATTTTTACTTTTGTTAATATCTCAACAACTAAACTTTTTAGAGAAAAACTCTCTAACAAGATCAGTTGATACCTTTGTGATAAGTTAACGCATAACGGTAATACGAGAAGCAAAGATTTTTCAACATCGCTCTGTAGATTACATCCTGCTAAAGGGTTTGTTCGGTGTCTCTGTTCCATGTGTACGAAGAACACGTCCATCCTTCTATGGAGTGACTTTATGAAGAGGCCAAAAAACTCATAGTCTGCTCCACTAGTTTAATAAATACCCCATTTTCTAATTTCCATACGTGTTTCGAAGGCACATACCCTCATCTTCAGTGGAAAAATTATACATAAGCATAAGCATTCCAAAATCATAATTTTTTTCTTTATATAAAAGATATTTAAATACGTTTTTCCTCTTTTAGGTCCTCCTTAACAATGCCAAAAGTTTCTGCTTGTGGAGCAGACTATGAGTTTCTTTCCCTCTTCACTCCACTGAGTGATGGGCTATTAAAAGAAAAATAATGATAAATAGAATATTGTTTTTTCGGCGGTTCCGCACCGGCTTCGCTCCCGAGCTCCTTTCGGGGCCGGGCCCGTGTTATTCGCACACGCGGAACACCGGTAAAAAGCCACTGTACATCCCGCTAAAGCTAAAGGGTTTGTAGTACTTACTTGTCCCGTATCCATAATAATTTTCAGCAAAAACGTACGTATCCCTCACGCTCAATCTTCCTGCGTGCCGTGATGTGTTTAGAGGTTCAACAAACGGATTTATATTAAAGGTATACATTTAAAATAATTACTGTGCAGTCTTTATGTACACAACACTGTTTATTCCTTACTCGTTTGGCACGTTACTTTCCTACACAACACACAAGACCTTTAAGATGATTTCATTGTAAAAATCGGTGCTATCTGTATTCTTATTTCAATTCTTTGATAAACATAAATAATATAAAAATAATAAGTATTATTATGCGTGAAACCGGTTGAGATAAAAGATATGTTTACAATAAATATAATAATGAAATTGTATTTATGTTAGCGCCTTAACAACCTTGAATTAACCGTCTGTGGAATCATATTTTGGCGCACCAGGTCATATCGATAAGATAACCAAGAAGTTCTAACGAAAAAATTGTTGTGCCATAAAAAATGATTTTTTATAATACGGTAGATCCAAATTCTCCGGTAGAAAATGTGAGAGGCGCCTCGTGCCTGTGAAATGCGGTATTAGTATTAATACAGGGTGTTGATTTTAAAGCTTCCCATTCTTAATATCTTGATGCAAGTAAATAATGTTAAAAATCGAAAAGACGTGTCAATTTTACGGTGAAGTGGGGACTCCCTTAAAGAGTATTTGCAGCCTTCATATGGTTTAAACCCCCTGGGAGGAGTAGACAGGGCCGGATTTAAGCAATATGCTACATAGGCTGCAGCCTAGGGGCCCGCGCCACAAAAAGGGAGACACCACACAAAGAGGGGCCCGGATTACGATGGTCCCGCCGCCTAGTGTTCTATTGCGAATTAGCAGCGTGAAATTACAATCTACCATTTACTCTGTTCAATATTGCTAGATCCCAATTACTTGAGCATTACCGCCCATAGGCGGCTCGTGACCTATGATAGAGGGGGTTCACAAGTATGGTGAAATTATTTTTAAAATTTTATTTTTGTGTAACGACCAAACAATTACTTTCTAGGCGTTTTAAATGTAGAAAGAAACGAAGTAATAAGAAAATACGTTAGGTAAAACATATTTTTATTTATTTTTTAATTTTACACAAGGAAATACAACTTTTGGAAAATAAGAAAGGTTTTCTTAGTGTGTATAGCTGTCGGATCTTAACGTCGTCGCATGCAACCCTCGTAACAATATTTATACAGTCCACTACTAAATCCATTTACGAGCTATCAAGAAAACCGAATGATGTCTAATACCACTACGCCATCTATGGCTACGTCATTAGGCGCAACCAAGACGAGCATAATAGTTAACTGTTTTATGAAGAGAACGAATCGAGCCACGAGACTGACAAGTTGGCAATCTTCATATTTTCAGTGTTTAAGTTTGGAATACCCTCTATAAATTTTTTTTCATATATTTCATTTTTCAACTTTCTAATAAAGTCCCTAGATTTACTCTTTGTGGTCTGCGTTAAATTAATTTTGGGTTTAGGTCTTCCCGTATTCTTCACTTCAATTTTTTTCTGCAAACTCAAAGAGCTAAAGTTATTTTTTAAATAGTCCACCGTGAAACTATTCATTTTAACTTACATGCATGAACAGACAACAGCGCGCGATGCACACAAAAACTGTACGCCTTTTCCATGTTAAATCGCCATAGCCCCGCTATCCCCCCCTGCCACCCGCCACCTGTTACTACAGAGAAACTGCACTACTAAATCGCACGTGCGAGCAAGTCTAGTCATAATCGTCATTTACCTCGACCTAGGCACGGTTGCCGGATCTATACAGTTTGGTTTGACGGTACGATAAAATATTAGGGAGGGTCGGAGTACGATAACTAATATTCAATGAATATAAATTAATATTTTTTATTCGTTTTGTTTTGGGGGTACACGTGCGCATGTGCTCCTGTGGAAGAACCGCCACTGTTACCGCCCCTCACGATTGAATCACTTTGTCATTTGTAAACAAATAAATAATTTAAAATGGCTAATAAGACTGATTTTGTTGACCCCCAGTGATTTGGCTGCAATTGCCTTGACTGCCACCCCCCCTAGGCCCTCTATTGTCTTGTCACACTGACACTGACAATTCAGATGACGGTGCGCCGGACTTATCTTTGCCTAAATCACTGTCAAGTATTTGACAGCCATTATGAAAGATATCGAGAAAACGATATCGGACTTTTGCAAAAAAGTCCCTCCCCTTTACAATTTATTCTATACGCGCGAGCACGAACATGTTACACTGAAGAGAACAGTTGGATTTTTGTATGGATTTAGTTTAGGATTACTGTTCTACAGATTTGTTTTATCCGAGCTGGGTTTTACTGTGGAAATAGCGTTTTGGTTGATGTTGACGATATGTCTTTTTTTGGGGTAATATACTGTTACTTATTAGATTATTTCAAATTGAAATTACATACCATTATTTTTTTCAAAACATACAATACCGGGTGTTCGGGTAATGCATCAGGATACTTGGACCACCCTGTAGCCCAAGTAGCTCCTACGAAATTTAAGAACTTCATTATTTATATGGATGTGGTGTTTTCTTTCCCTGTAGGTTTGGAATTGCATTTTCGTCTCAAGTTCGATGTATCACACTGCTTACATTTCCAGTTTTTGGTGGAAAAGTAGGAAGAAGCGTTCTTAAAGCTTTAGTTATTACTTTTATAATTTCTGGACCTATTGAGAACCTTTCAAATAATGGAAAAGAAGTGGTAAGTTCTTCAAGCATGTATAAAACTATAAGAATTCAAAATTCAGCTCTAAATCCAGTTTTTAGATAGAAAAATATTGTGCAACCAATATTGTAATCAAATTGTTAGGCAAGTAATAGTAGCACCAACATTGAGGGGTGATATGAAGATATGCTCTCTCTTCACTAAGGAAAATCACCCATCATTGGTTATGAACGTAATTTTTTATCTTTGCAAATGCAGGAATGCGATATTTAATACAACCATAAAAAACTACATCGGGAAACTAATATTGTATTTGATTTTTGTATTGTTAGGTTAGGGTATTTGCTTGTACGGCCTCCTTGACTTTCAATTTAACCAAAGCTAGATTTGAACTAATGTTCAAACCATTTACCCAAGCGATCTTTGGCATGAAAACTGGAGTAAATGACGTTAAGGATACATTACGGTAAGTTTTGTATTAATCGTCGACTTATGATTTGTGATGCCGCCGGAACCGGATCTGGATCTGATATTCGGCGAATCCCGCCATCGTTTTTAATATCCGGTTCGGCCGGATTTTGTATCGGGACTGGTCGGAACTGAATTTCGTTCACTAATTGCTACTAAAGGCTTGCGAAGGTCAGTATTAACCGAATAAACACTGATAACACTGGCCAACACACATTTTGGTGCCGGCGATTTTTTAATTGTTTCTGGGTAATTTTTGGGTGGAGAATCCGAAATAGCCATCAGATTTTGTCTATCAGATCTAGTTTTTAAAATAGGAATTATTTACTTTTTTTAACCTCTGTTATATATTTTACGTTACAACTATGACTATTGCCAGTAACAAAACAAAAACATATATAATTAAATACTTATTATGAAAAGTAGCTTAACATATATTTATACTCATATTAGTCACTATCACCTACAAATTTTCTTTTAGACGACTTTCTAGCATGGAGTTTACCGGTGTAGTCTCGCTGAAGGCTCCAACAGAAGTCGGCCATCATGTGGCTATCCCATCGTCCTTGATATCGATCTTCCATAGTTTTAATATCCTGATGGAATCTTTCTCCCTGTTCTTCACTACAGTCACCTAAATTTTCTGGAAAGCGACCTAAGTGACTATGGAGGTAGTGAACTTTTATACTCATGTTACAACCGAGAATATGAAAATTTGCAAGCATAGTTTCCACTAATTCTAAGTAATTGTCTGCTTTGTGATTTCCAAGAAAATTTTTAACTACTTAAACAAATGAAACCCAAGCGTTAGATTCAGCCTCATTCATTGATGTGGTGAACTGTGGATCTTTCATAAGCTGTCTTATTTGAGGACCATCAATATACCAGCTTTTAGTTTTTCCGTGCTAATCCTAAAAAACTTACTTGACAAGTACCCAAAACAATTTCCATCTCGATCTAACGCTTTCTCAAACTGCTTCATAAGCCCCAACTTGATATGCAAGGGTGGTAGTAAGATTTTTTCTCTCGTAACAAAAGGTTCATTCACTACGTTTTGTTTTCCTTGAACGATAGTATCTCTTAAAGGCCATTTTCTCTTAACCCAGTGCTGATCTTTAGCTCTGCTGTCCCAAAGACATAAAAACAGGGGTATTTTGTATATCCACTTTGCTGTCCAAGGAGAAAGTTCACCATTTTCAAATCAAAACAAATTGCCCACTGATGTTCTTCGTATTTAATTTGTTTCAAAACTTGTGATATTGTTTTATACTCCTCTTTCATGGTAGTAGAATGTCCAATAGGAATTGAGGCATATTTGTTACCGTTATGTAAAAGCACACATTTTAAACTACGGTTTGAACTGTCAATGAAAAGGCGCCAATCGTCTGAAGTGTATTCTGGCAAACCCATTTTTTGTAGGAGTCCTTTTATATCGTTACAGAATACCAGCTTATTTTCCTGAGTGAAAAAGGCAGCAGATCCTTTTCTCTCTTACGATAAAATGTAACATTGGTGTCTGGATAAAGAAGGTTCTTTTCTTTTAATCTGGATGCAAGTAATTCAGCACACTAATTTGAGAGGTATAGGTCTCTCACGAGATCGTTCAGTTCTTGTTGATTAAAACACTCAGGAGTTGTTAAATCTGCTTCAAATTCGCTGTCGTTTTCTGATTGCATTCTTTGAACTTCATCAGACGTTGATGTTTCTGTATCATCTTCCGGGATTTCAGAAATACTGCTGAAGGTTGGAATGGGTATTTCGTTAGACTGCGGTACAGGTCTTCTTGCAGAATCTAGATCAGGATATGTCCATTTATGTCGATTGTTCCTATTTATGCCTTTAATATTAACGAGACAAAAATAGCAGTCATCATAATGGTTATGTGGTTCCCTCCAAACCATTGGTACACCAAATTTTAGGTACTTTCTGTTTCCAATTGTCCACTGTCGCAAATGTTCAACACATGTTTTACACACCACATGTGGAGCCCAGGATTTATCTTGATCTCCTAAATGAACGCCAAAATAGGCAAGATAAGACCTTTTCACAAATTCAGAAATAGTTTTTCTACTTTCTTTCAAAGTGTATTCGCCACATACATAACAAAAAACATCTGGATGGTTTACACAGCTACGCCTGCTGGAGGATGCCATTGTTTTAGTTTTAACACTATAAAACGACGAAAATGTACACAAAATTATGACACAACTTTATTTGCAAAAACTACACAATATACTAAGTCGAGAAGGATAAAGGTAGACAAAAGGTACTATGTTTCCAAAACCAATTAGTCGGGGGTTGAGCAGGTATGGGGAGATCGGATCATAGGGAATTCCAAATATAAAATAGGTAATAAAATTAATAGGATTTAGTAGGAATATTGGTTTACTGACAATTTCAGGTATATTTGGCTAATTAGATCCTAGTTTTGAATACCAAATTTCTATTTTAAATTTTAAAGAGATGTAGATTTATTTATTTTTGCCTTTTATTAGAACTAAATTCAATTAGTCTCTATCTCAAAAATTAGAGCTGATAGAAAATATCTGATGCCAGTTTTAGAATCAGCACATTAAGTATATCTAAAATCAGTTCTCACATCTCAGGCACCAAATTTTTTTTTTATTTTGTTGGCCTGTGTAATTAATAAAACCAAAAAACCCAACGAAAATAACAATCCACTCTACTAATCACCACTTGGTATAGGAACTTTTCCTTGTACTAACGATAATAAAAATAAGAAATTTAAAATAACGAGCGATTTCGCTTAGCCTAGCGGTGCTAGGAAAAGCCTGACGGAAAGAAAAAACCGGATGGAGATAGCAAATTCCCAAAAGAGGAGGACCTGTCCGGATAAATCCGGATGTCTAGCACATCTGGACGTATTCTTATTATTATTTTTTAGATCTATCAAAGATGTTTCAGCGCCCATAACAGGCGAAATCGAAGATGAAAAAGAAATGAGAAAAATTAAAGAAGAAAACGACTATTTAGATGAACAAAATGGAGATACGAAGAGTTCTTCAAAAATCGGCGAAAAATATGATACAAAAGGTCGGTTAATTTTTGAGTTGATGTTTAGTTCCAATACTTTTACACACAACTTAAAAAGTGCAATGAACAATAACAAGCATATTATACCTTCAGACCACATTTGGCGTACCCCTAGGTGTACACGTGTTCATTTGATAATTGCCTCAATCTCGAAACATATGGCAGCATACAATGTTGCCAAACTGACATTTTAGATGAGAAGTTATCTGGAAAATAGAGTCTTTTGTTTACCTAAGTTAGTTGTATTTATTTTATTAAAACCTGTGCACCATCAGTTTTTTTCACCTAATATTATTAAAATTTCATTCATTCGTTATTTTTAAGGAGAATCAGCGGAAGCCGCAAGATACGAAAATGAATACCTGAAAAAGGTAGAGATGCGATGTATGAATCAGTTCACTAAAGCCGCAATGAAGTGTAAAACAATGTTTGACAGTGGCTATAATAAATGTTACGACACTGTCACTTGGGTTGCGGCCTGGTTACTTTGCTGGCCGATGAAACTGGACTTTGTTTGTAATATTGGGGAAGCGCTAGGCGGTGCCAGTAGGTACGTAATAGTATATTCCATACTCATTTTACATTGGCCTGGTAAATTTGAGTCCGATCGGTTGAATAATTTAGGAATTATCCTGGGAGAGACGTATAAAACATCATTTAATTAATTTTTTGATGGATTTTAATTTTGATACGGAACAAATGGCATCACCGCGAGCGAATCGGCGGGTACAAATTGCTTTCCCGTAATTGGAGACTCAATTTACATGGGCCTGGCAAGTTTCAGTCAAATCGGTTGAATAATTTAGGAATTATCCGGGGGGGGGAGACGTCAAAACGTCATTTTAATTCACTTTTTGATGGATTTTAATTTTGATACGGAACAAACGGTATTACCGCTAGCGAATCGGCGGGTACAAATATTTTTCTCGTAATTGGACACTCTTTTTACATAGGCATGGCAAATTTGGGCCAGATCGGCCGAATTATTTAGGAATTATCCTGGGGAGAGACGTCGAAACATAGTTTAATTCACTTTTTGATGGATTTTAATTTTGATACTGAACAAACTGTATAACCGCTAGCGAATCGGCGGGTACAAATATTTTTCTCGTAATTGGAGTATGTAAAATGAGTATTTTACATAGGCATGGCAAATTTGAGCCAGATCGCTTGAATAATTTAGGAATTATCCTGGGGGAAATGTTTTTCAAATTTGTCACCCTGGCGTCCAAAAATTTGAATATAATATTTCTTTAATTTAATAAAGGTACAATAAGATCGCAAATTTTAGGATTTCTTTTCCTGGGTGCTGATTTTGCTTGAATCGACCCTTGGCTTCAATCATTGTTCAATTTTATTTCAGATGTGACCCCTCTAAAGATATAGACCCCGGATTTGGCGACGGGTATACCTATTTAAAACATTCTCGAAGTTCGTTGTCGCAAAATTTTAAAGATGTTAAGTTACAATACAAAATAGGTAAGTTTACACTGCTGGAAAATAAATATTTAAATATCTACTATATACTTAGATATGTTAAGGTGCTTCCTTGAGCGATTCCAGAAACCCAAAAGATTTACCTTCACTAGGAAAATAATTATTTTGTTATCTGCTCTGTACGATAAACGTTTATACGGTAGCAAGTTATATGTTTTTAGGAAAAATAAAGCAACTTAGAGATGTTAGAGATGCCCGAGATACGGCAGTGGCAATTCTACATAAAGTTAAAACGAAGAAAGCATTCTTAACTACATTATTAAATATAATTAAAAGAGTTTTGGCTTTCGTATTTCTGAGAATCATTATAAACTCTCAAGATTATCAGGAGAAATACTTGAAAGAAATGGAGTTTGATAATATTTACGTGACCAAGTAAGTACAGCCCGAAGGTATTGTAAACTACAGATCCCATTATCCATTCATAAAACACTTAAAAAGTGAAGCTGTGATTGTGTGAAATGTTATTGAAAATCAGTAATGGGTGGAAGAGAGAACTACATGTTTGTTGGCTGAATGGCAACAATGTTGAAGTCTGATGGTTAACTATTAAAACACAACCATACTTACCGATGAAAAGATAACTCCTTATTTCTCATCTATCACTCTTTTACAAATTACACATGAATGCACCATGATTATTTATAATAAAGACGATTTTTCACCAATATTCACATAAAAGACACAAATCAACCAAAATATACAGGGTGTCCGCTAAGTAATGGGACATGGAAAAACAACAGACTCCTTACGTAAAAATATTAGGATTTAATTATATTTACCTGTATCCGAAAGTTGATAATAACTGAGATACAGGGTGTTAAAGTTAAAAATCATTTTTGTTTTTCTCTAATAACTTTGACAGAAACCAACGGTTTTTTACAAAATTGGGCAATTATGATTTTTTTAGGATGAGAAACTGATTTTTTCGTGAAATTTTAATTTACCTGAGGCAATTTTTTGCACATTTTTAGGTCATAACTTTGTTCTGCCTCCGTGTATTTAAGTTTTTAATGAAAATAATACTTTTCTCATATTTATTACGTAAAAAAGGTACACTAATTTCAGGTCGCCCAGAGTTACCGTTTCGGAGATATATGCATTTATATTGTTTAGTGCCTATTATTAATTTGCAAACAAAATTTAACCTATGAGAAAACAAATGAAATTTAGAGATGCAGTTGCTATGAAACCTCTATGTTGTTATTTGCTTGTTGATTATTGTAAAATAGCTGTGTATTAAAATGTTTCATTTTGGGTTTATCCTAAGTTAAGTAACAATGCCGAAATACAATAATCAACAAACAAATAACAACATGGAGGGTTCATAGCAACTGTATCTCTAAATTTAATTTGTTTTCACATAGGTTACTTTAAAAAAAAATTTGTTTGTAAATTAATAAAAGGCACTAAACAATATAAATGCATATATCTCCGAAACGGTAACTCTGGGCGACCTGACATTAGTGTACCTTTTTTACGTAATAAATATGAGAAAAGTATTATTTTCATTAAAAACTTAAAGACATGGAGGCACAAAAAAGTTATGACCTAATAAATGTGCAAAGAATGCCTCGGGCAGCGCCCCCTACATTGCACATTAAAATTTCACCAAAGAATCAGTTCCTCATCCTAAAAAAAAACAATAATTGCCAAATTTTGTAAAAATCCGTTAGTTTCCGTCAAAGTTATTAGAGAAAACCAAAAATGAAGTTTTAACTTTAACACCCTGTATCTCAGTTAATATCAACTTTCGGATATAGGTAAGTATAATTAAATCCTAATATTTTTCCGTAAAGAGTCTGTGGTTTTTCCATGTTCCATTACTTAGCGGACACCCTGTATAACAATACGTTAGATCAAAGGACAAACATAACGCAATGTTCACGAGATTAGTATTCATTCATCTTTTGCTTATCTTTTGTGTCCAAATCTTAGCGCATTTGTATAAATCTTGTTGCCAGAATTAGTTCAAGATTCGTTTGATACTTTTAAGTATAATAATATTTTTTTAAAGAATCTCTCATCGCCTTTTCACAGTTTATAGTAAAATTATTGCGAAATAAATTTATTTTAAGAGCAATTGCGGATTAACCTTAAACCAAAAATTGTTATTTGGCCATATACCTTTGGGATAAATATGCCAATGCTGCAATAATGACCGAAAGAGGTGGGAAAGACCTGTTTGTAGTCGTTGCATAGGCTAGAAATGTACATTTTCCATGTGTAGTTTGTAATCCTTTCCAGGAAATCGCATTCTAAGAACTTTCATTATACGGTGACTTTGCACCTAGTAATAATAATAATAATAAAAAAATGCATAAGATTTATTACTTAAAAAAGTGTTTTTAGATATTTTAGAAAAATCGATGCAAGAAGAAAGGCTTCCGAAAAACTTCCTTTGCTCCCTCTAAAAAAAATCGAGCGGAAAAAATTGGTAGACCCATCCGGACTTGCACCGTTAAAGTCCGAAAGGGAACAAATTTTTAGAGAAACTTTCATACTCACGTTGGAAATGATCACGGCAACGACATTTATTCTTTTGGATAGGCTGTTCTTTGAAACATTAGATATTATAAGAAGGCATTCTAAAATCGATTATTTGACTACTGGAAAGCATGATCTGTTACTACAAGTCAAAGGTATGATGTGGTTCATTTAATCTAAACGCGATGCGTCATTACATAAAGATTTAATTTCATTTATTTTTATCAAATACCAATTGTAAAATTATTATTTCCCAGACCACCCGATGATCCTTATACAATAAGGGCGTATTGTTGTCTACACAGTAGCACTTTAAAATACTATTTCAGATTGAATGGCACTACCAAGAAAAGGAAACCCTCTCCATTGATAGGACGCAACCACCTGTAGACCGGTTTCGATTTCGACTACCGTCGATAGTACGGCGTTAAGTTAAAGTCCTCTCTGATGATGGGTATGTACACCTACCCTGTACTGACGAGAACAAACAAGTTCGAAACCGGTCTACAGGTGGTTGCATCCTATCAATGGAGAGGGCTTCCTTTTCTTGGTAGTGCCATTCAATCTGAAATAGTATTTTAAAGTGCTACTATGTAGACAAAAATACGCCCTTATTGTATAAGGATCATCGGGTGGTCTGGGAAATAATAATGTTCCATATTGGTATTTGATATTAATACCACCTGACAAGCATAGACTTTTAATTTCTTAAATAGATAATTTATTTTTGAAACTAAAGATATATCTGGGCTAGACGCTGGCCCATAAGTATCGCCATTCCACCCGAGGTAACAAAAAAAAATCAAAATTTCTTCTATTCATTTTCCCAATTCAGAAGACCAAAACAAATACACGTGACGAGCACGTGAGCAGCTCACAGGGTCGCATTGGCGTGCCGGCATCGGAAGTTATATCACCGATTGACCAATAGCAATAAGTTTATGCATCGAGCACGTGACTATCACGCGTCTATGTTTGTTTATTCTCCTGAATTGGTAAAATGAATGAAGTATAAACACGTTATACCTATTGTGACATTTTATTCCTTTTGGCCTTTGCTAAATTCAATATAAAAATAATTTCTCAACAAATAACGTCTATTATACCATATTTAGGCACTGGTATGATAGCGTCGCTTCTTCGTTCCTTGGTAAAGGGATTCAACATTAAAAAACGGATAAGGACGGAACGAAGTAACGAACAATGCTTACCGAGACCTACGCTCCTGCCTACGTCTTACCTTGTGAAAATTTACGGGACTTACCTGGCAATTTGGGGCATGATGTGGATCCAAGCGTACACGCAAAGATTGAGAAGGCTTATTTGTGCGTATTTTTTCCGAAAAAGGGAGAAGAAGAGAGTTTTGTTCTTGTATAACGAGACCCTTAAAAGACGAAAGGGTTTTTTCAGGTAAGCATTCGGATAAATTTAGTTAGTGGTTGGTTTGTTTAGGGTTTCTATGAGTGAATTGTTTAATCCAGTGGCTCCCAACCGTTTTCAGTTCACGGCGCACTCTTGAGTGGCTCCTATAGCAAATCCTAAATAAACGGTATCATTTAACTGGTTAGCAAAATATTCGTATTTTTGCGCACAGAAAAATGTAATCGGTCAGCCAAAATGGCTAGTTGGTCAGCAACTTATGGACAGCAAACATTTCTGAATCGTGACAGTGCCCTGGGAAAATAAGTGAAAACCCGCCCCCCGCTACACCTTTTGTAGCCGATTTCCTTCTTTATTCGGCAGAAGAAAACACAAGAAAGTTACATAAATTGACAGTGCCCTGGGACCTCTGAAGTAACCTGCTTCTAGACATGTTTCTTTCTACTGACCAATTGTAAACTCTTGCTGACCAAGTAATCATTTCGCAATTCGACTGTTAATAACGGCAAACCATTTAATTACTTCTCATAAATAAATATGTATTATTTCTTAAAGATTTATGAAAAAGAACATTGAAAGAAAAGCAAGAGAACGACGTTTAGAAGAAAACTATAACGTCCTTCAGATCTTGCGGATCAATCATCCTAAACAGTGCGAATGGTTAAGAATCTTTAAATTTGCGAGGAAGAAATGTCTGGTAAGAAGAGGGCGTACCTAAGTTGATCTGGAGGAGTTAAATTAAAATCATTTTGGTTCATATATTGTTTAATTATTGAGAAAGTTTTTGGATTTTCGCGACAAAATGGTAGACATGGTCAATAATAAATTGATATAATGGTAGACATGGTCAATAATAAATTGATATAGGCTTGGGCCGATACCAGTTTTCAGATACCGATACCGATACATCAGATACCGATACTTTATCTGAAAGTATCTGAAATTCAGATAAAAGACTTATTTAATTTCAAAAAGAATATTTTTAATTATATGTTACATATCAGATTGCAACGAAACAAAATTCTTTTTACAAAAAATAGTTTGTCGAACATGCTAAAATTCGTATACGTCAAGCACGTGGAGCCCTCGACACGACGTCGTTCCACTCCCCAGTCTCGAAACATACTGAAGTATGAAGGGCGCGCCGCCGTGATCTGACAACACTGTTAGTATACTCTAGTGACCCACATTGTTGCTAAGTGAATCCAGATGGAACGGCGCGTGGGTAGAAAGGGTTTTACCTTAGTATTTAGATATTCGAAAAAAAAAGTATGTAGACTTTGTCTAGGACTCCCTAGGAGTCACCCATTTAAATATAATAAGTCATTTCCATAACACCCTGTAAATTCTGTTTAAATATGGATTATTCTATTAAAAAAACGTCAAATATAAAAAAACTACATGTTTTATAACGATATTAATAGCCACAATAAAAATTTAAATATGTTCTACACTAATTTCGTTTGGATTAATTTTGTTGTGCTATTATTATTCGTAGGTTTGTGAAGATCCAGAACCGAGAAAACTAAGCGATTTTATAGAGTGCCCTAACGAAGGCTGTCATTTCGTTTTTTGTACAGAATGTTGGATCAATATGGGCGAAGAATGTTTGGTGTGTAAAGCAGAAAGTGAAGGAGACGATCTGACAGACGAAGAAGATGAA
The DNA here is from genome assembly GCA_963991005.1 of Barypeithes pellucidus. Lineage (NCBI taxonomy): Eukaryota > Metazoa > Arthropoda > Insecta > Coleoptera > Curculionidae > Barypeithes > Barypeithes pellucidus. The sequence continues at coordinate 76,224,238 of OZ022558.1, forward strand.
ATCGATCAATTTTAAAGAAAAAAAAATATTATATTTGTTGAAATATATAACTAATATTACTAATAAAACTAAAATAATGTAGATAAAAATGCTTATGATATTGAAAGTGTCCGGTCAAAACTAGAACCTCGACAGCCTAGAACATCGAAGACACGTTGGTGATTTGACTCTCTTTTACAGATTTCCATGGAAAATGCTCGGCTGACTTTGCCCTCGTAATTCCGCCCAGAGCGGCGAATAGCAGAAATACACGACGAACCACTTCTGCCCATCCATATGTGATTAAGCTTAGTACTCCTCGGACTTCATTATTTAAGAATTCCTTCATCTGGAGGACTTCATCCTTATGGAACGACCTTCCCGTCGTTTTTTCCAACGAATATAACCTCCAACCATTCAAAACCAACGTGAATCGCTTTATGCGCACAGGAACCATTTCCAGAGTGCCTTAAAGGATTTTTCCTATAGGGCTGGTGCTTGATTAAAAAATAAATAGTTGTACTATTAAAATTCCACGAAGTGAAAAGAAACACATTGTATATCTTATAAGGATATTTTTATTCAGTGATGCAACAAAAAGTAAATACAACATTGATGTATTTGTATATATAGTTAGATATATTACTTCGGTTGTTGGCAGTATATGTATAACGTTGATTTTATAGAAATTCTGCAGTGTACTTATTAAACAAATACAGTTCTTGACATAAGGTGCAAATAGAACCTGATGCCATAAAAAATGTTTATCGGCTGTACAAAACAAGAACCCACGAACCTCATAGAACAACTAAATATTATTAACCAAATTTGTTTTTGATTAGTTGCGCTTATTAAGGAGCGCGCCCATTGAATCGACGCAGCCAGGCGCGGCAGGTGCCGATTCGAGAAAAGCTGACGTGCCAGACGCGCCGATTTAATGGGCACGCTTCTTAAGTATTTATTTCGAAAAAACTATTTGGGACTGGAGCCTTGCGTTGTTAATTCGCCGTTTACGGTAATAAAGTGTCCTTAGTTTTTTTTTGTACAACCCATAGGTATGTATTTGTTGACTAGCGTAATTGTTGGAAACTTGAAAATTATGTTTATCTACTATTAAAATAAAAAAATTTTAAACGTTTTTAAACACAAAATTTTAAAAATGTTTTAAAATAATTTTAACCTATTTTTAAAATAGAGTTGATATAAAAGAAGTGATATTTAACATACCATTTTGATACTGGCAGTGGAATAGCTATTAATAGGACTTGCATGACAAAGGTACTAACAAGATCCTCTTTTTTGTGGTGTTACAGTACAGCCAAAACTGGTAGATATACAGGGTTGCCCAGAAGTCCGGAATAAAATTAATATTGCCTTAACCTGTAACTTTTGGGGAAAACGCTCGGACACGTCAATTTAGTTTTATAAATGCTCACATTTTGACGTTATTCGTTTGCTTTTTTATAGACATTTGTCAAATATATGACGACATCGATCTTTTTTTTAAATAGAAACATACAGCTTGTGATACATCATTTGAAAGCTAATATCTCGTACAGTATGCTCATAAATTTTAGCGCGATTCTGTCAAGCTATTTCAATATGGCGACTGTTAAATGTTTTTAAATTTTTTTTTATTTAATTAAACGGAAATGATAAATCATTGATGTTTATTTTACCTTTCAAAGTAAGAAATCGTCATTGTTTCACGTTCTGACATTTTGTGACACTGAGAACTTGTAAAATTAATTTAGGTATTTCCAAAGTATTATTTAAATAGAGATTTATTAAAAACTGTTAACAGTCGCCATTTTGAAATAGCTTGACAGAATCGCGCTAAAATTTATGAGCATACTGTACGAGATATTAGCTTTCTGATGGATCACAAGCTGTTTGTTTCTAATTAAAAAAAATAACGATGTCATATCTTTGACAAATGTCTATAAAAAGACAAACGAATAACGTCAAAATGTGAGCATTTATAAAACTAAATTGACGTGTCCGAGCGTTTTCCTCAAAAGTTACAGGTTAAGGCTATATTAGTTTTATTCCGGACTTCCCGAACAAACCCTGTATAATAATATATAATAACTAAAGATATTACAAACTACAGATAGAAAAATGTACATTTCTATCAATGAATACAATCAGTCTTTCCCATCTCTTTCCGGTCATTATTGCAGCATTGCCAGATTGACATATTTATCGTAAATGTATCTTGCAAAATCCCAATTAAAAATTTTGTTAATTTGACAAATACGACTGGTTTAAGGTTAATCGGCAATTGCTCTAAAAATAAACTTATTTCCCAATAATTTTACTATAAACTGTGAAAAGGCGACGAGAGATTCTTTAAATAAATATTATTATACATAAAAGTATCAAAGGAATCTTGAACTAATCCAACTGCACTCTGGCAACATCTATTTTAATTTTACTAATGCGCTACGATCGAGTAGCCAAAATATGAATGAATTATAATCTCGCAAACATTACAACGGTGGCGCTGAGATCTAACGGATTGTTAGTCGCGGAAAATAGACCGACGGAAAAAAAAAAAAAAAAAAAAAAAAAAATCTGATATAACCAGACTTTAATATTGTTAGTGATAGACGTGTTTTGGACTTCCATTGTGTTTATTTCTTTTAAATCACAACGTTTCAACTGGTAAGTATCTCCGTCTTCTGAAGACGACTGGAGATACTTACCAGTTAAAACGTTGTGATTTAAATGAAATAAAGACAATGGAAGTCCAAAACACGTCTATCACTCATGATACAGCATTGTCTCTAACCTTCAAAGATTCAATATTGTTGCCATTCAGCCAACAAACATATAGTTCTCTCTTCCACCCATTACTGATTTTCAATAACATTTCAAACAATCACAGCTTCACTTTGCAAATAGTTTTATGGGATCTGTAGTTTACAATACCTTTGATAATAACAAAGCAGACAACTAGACATACTATATGTCAGTATATCTACAGATAATTTGAATTGTATAGGAACCGAAACGAAGTATAATTACTAGGAGGAAGACTTTTTATAGTAGATACGCATAATTTTACATAACTGTTCAAAACTTAAAACATTTTTTAAAATATATTATAACAAAGCTGTTTAGGGAGGGGGGTATTTTCTATAGTGATTTTTGTTTTTATATAATTTATATTTTAATTGTTATAGGAACAACATAAATAATAAAATAATATGACATTTAATTAACATTGGATACATATACGAAAAGTTATAAATACCTAAAACATAAATTTGTATGTACAAATTTAACCTAATAGGAATCAAAATACTTACAATTGTTGAATATTTTTAGGAAAAAGTTATGAAATCGTTCATGTCTGTACATTTTCCTAATAATATCGAGTAAAACGAACACATTTTAGTGGAAGGACTAACTAAATGTACATACGTAATATAAACAAATTAATAACAATATGACTAATAATTTTATATTTCGTTTACAACCCAGATTTATTAGTGTTTATACTTCACAACCATTGATCGACGTCTTTCACATTGTATTCCTTTACACCATTTTTTTTTAAATTTAAGCTCTGTATAGAGTTTTAGTAAATTCTGAAACAAATATGGCTAATTTTTGGGTATAAAAATATAAAAAAACACAAAATGTGTTTCTACAGTAAATACTAAGCTAATTCATAGTATAAATACTACTTGATAAAGTCACTACGTTGTTTATAAAAATAAAGTACCAACATCATAGTTTATTTAGAAATAAACTCGAATGATTTTTTTATGTTAAGTTCTCAGATGTAGTAGAATTTTCAATATACAGTGTGTTTCAAAACACATATGTCATCGCACGTGAGGCGATTGTTTACCCAAAAATAAGAAAAATAATTCCTATGAACATGGGTTCGCAGATGCGGTAGGGTTTGAAATATATGTTAAATTTTAAAAATTTTATCGTTGTTTCCAGATGAAAAGTACCAAATTTAGCAATAAAAATATGTAAACAGGTTTACCAGGGGCGAATTACGAAACAATTTCAGAATTTGAACACCCTGTATTTTTCAAATAAAGCATCTGCAAATCCATGTTGATGTAGAAACTATTTTATTATTTTTGGCTCATGTTTTTTTAAACCCTGTATAATATGATTTGGTCGGGTTAAAACGAATAACCCTACATCAGTCGCTTAGCGTGGCTTACAACCCAAACCCGGGCAGAGTATAAACATGAGATGGATCCAACTCAAATACGATGTTGCTTAAGAGTATACTTTATTTTTTAAACACACATTTCAGATGATCCTATGTTAATGATATTTAAAAGTCTACTTCTAACAGGGTGAGCATCACATATAGGGGTTACATATACGTTATAAATATTGTACAAATAATATTTCCATACAAAAGCTAAGGTTTTACGCTATTTATTGTTACATATTTCCTTACTGCTAACGATGATTTGAAATGTATGTCCTAACATGTTGTGATATGATGATGGATATTATTATCTTTGTTTCGAAAATAATGATCTCTTATTCAGTGGAACAAAGAATTGATTTTAAAAATGCATAAATATTAATTTAGGACAGGTTAAATAATAATTATTTATTAAGTTGACTGATTAAGATTTTTATTTTTAATAAAATAAAATCCCCGATGTAAAGGCAACTTACAGCATGAAGTCTTTGCCACTATCTTTTGAGTATATTAAGTTACGTTGATCTTTTTAAAATTAATTTTGATGTTCCACTGAACGATGACACATGTATGGTATAAAAGTTTATTAAGTACGAATTACAAAATATAAATATCCTTGTATATTGATACACACAAAAGTTGTATACATTTTATACTTAATTGCGCAATATTATTTGTCTTCGGTTTTGCCTTCAGTTATTTATTTTTAATACACAGTGTGTCCCAAATATTTAGATCGTTCTTAAAATTATCTACTTAATAAATATATTTGTGCGTAGATTATAATACATTGATGTTTTTTTTTTACTTCAGAAATAAATCTTATTTTTGTGCTTTGTATAATTTTGAAATATTATTCAGACACACTGTATAGTATATACAGTTATAAGGATAGACTAGAGTGGATGTATATGTATAACATTGACACTAAAACAGTACATAGAATACAGCGATACTGTGTTTTTCTAGGTAGCAAACATAACTAGAGAAAAATACTATAAATATTATGTAGTATTCAGGTTTTGGGATTTTGAAAAGAGTATCTAACCTCAAAATTGCAACCTAAAAATAACAATAGCAAATCTATTAAAAAAATTGTAATTTTTGTTCATATTTTTGGCAAATATTAAGTCTTATTTTGCTATTGCTATTTTTTTAAATAATAACACGAATGTTTCGGAGATGAATGTATTGTCTTTACTTTACTTCCTGATCTTAAATTATTTTGAAATATAAATATAGAGTTCCTGCCTAGCGAGTCTTATGAAATATAAAAATTATGGTTGTATGGAGTTTTAATGATTTTTAATCTCGTGTTACTAATTCTTAAGTGATTTCTATAGATTTAAAGTCTTGAACTCTGCTTTTCATAGGAGTTATTTATTAGTCCAACAATATTATGGACTGCACTTGCTTCCATATATTTTAGGGTTGTTTTAAACAGTGTAAAACTGTTTATTTTTTAGGCGAAGCATACAAAAAAAATTACTAATATATCAATTGATATACAAATATGGAGCTTCATCAAAAAATGTATTTTAAAGATTTACAGTAGACACATATGCATTTTCTTACCTGTAAGAGTATATTTATCTACGGGTATTTTTCTTTGGTATTAATAATACTTTCATTTCTTTTAATGTAGGTGAATTTTTTATTTACAAAAAATATATATTTGTCTATAATCGTACATTGACTTAGCCTTGCTTTAAGTTGTTTAGTTTCGCTTATATAATAAGTCTAAATGGTGACTATACAGGGTGTTTTGGGAGAGAAAGAGTATTTTCATGACAGTATAGTGCATAGTAATATAGGGATATTAAAGAAAAAAACTATATAGTTATTACTTTTTTGACACCCTCTATTTAGCTAGGAAAGAAGCATTTCCGTATCCACTTATATCACCCTTTCATCTTAACTGCCCTCGAGAAAACCTTATTAAAATATTTCCCTTTCCTCCCGGAAAACTCTGTATATATTTAATTTGTCGCCCCCCAAAATTAGAGTAAATTAGGCGTTTTTGTGTCAGTTCTGTTTATACTGGGATACTTACGATTCTTTTAAATAAAACTTCAATTAAAGCTAACTTGGGTTTACCCACCGTCTTAACTAAAGTTAATAAACGATCAAATTTAATTAGAATTATTTGACCTCAGTCCAAGTAAGGTATGCTCACAACATCAACCGTCTTGCATAAAAATTCTTCAATTTTCAAATAGTACTAGGCTAGAAATATCTTCAAACTAGAACATGTCGATTATGAGGTACTTGTAGTACTATAGTGACATATCTCGTTCGTAGCCCGATTGATCTTGGTGTAAATGGGCTCTAGCTTAGCGATATTGGTTATAGAATCTCCAGGCTTATGCATCCTTTTCTGATAAGGATTATGATTATTGGTAACTAGCTTCACGCCGTTCAGATGCGTTGGGATTGTTGTATGCGGTCGATTCGTGTACACGTTGCAACTAAAAAAAGAATGATTCAATTTCTATAATAGAACTACGAATTGTATGCCAACGTTCAAATACCACTGGGCAAACAATACGTAGTAAACAACTGAAATTACCGGTATCTACAATCACTTTCAGTTGTTTCTGTTTCCTTACCTATTTCCGTTAGTCAGTGTCGGCGGAATGTTCGCGGAAGTGTGTTGAGGAAGTGGCATTGTGGGACAGTTTGGATACATATTCTGAACTGTCGGCTGGGTGGGATAATGTGGCAACGTCGCCGAGGACGACTGACCAATCATAAGTTTCGAGTCGGTAAATGACGTCATGCGCATATTGGTTGCTCGGCCGTACGGGTCTTCTTTTAGGATAGCCTCTGGCACCTACAACATTTTTAGATAATTACTAATTATAATTGTCACTCTCATGGTCCAAATTAAACGTATTAGTTATATACAGGGTGTTATGGAAATGACGTATTATATATAAACCGGTAATTCCTGAGATAAAGAAAAATAGCCATAAATGGCGCTTTCAATTCATTCAGCGGTAAAAGTGACCTGACGTCAAACCAGAAAAACACCTGTGTGGCACTGCGATACATGTAAGCAATCAAGGAATTCTGGCCGGTGTTGTCATATGTACACCTTAAACTCTTTAGACAAAATAAAATAATTTAAACACTTTTCCATTCTGTAATACCTTCTTGTACAATTAATTGAAGAACATTTACGACGGACTATGTTTTAAACAACCCGAAAAAACATATGGAAGAGTAATAGCCACGTACGTCACTAGGTCAAATGCCAATGTCCTCTTGACGCCTTACATCGGCTGAGCGAAGTAGTTTCATATAGCGCCGCACGCTTGCGTCTTTTAGTTGAAGACCAAACAGCGGCCGGATACGTTGTGTCTCGTCGATCACCAACGCATTCTCAGCAATCCGCTCTATTTTTCAGTTTATGCGTGTATCTTGCCCGTCCATAAATAATCTTTGAATATTATTTTTATTGACGCGTTTCTTCTGGACGTCAAATTTCGTCGCGTGTAATAAAATCTAATAATCTGTAGTATAATCTGTATTATTGTATTTTCAAAAGTTAACTATAGGTTCTGTTTCACTATTACTGTGTGTGCATAAAGTGTTTCCAGGAGTGTTCCCATGAAAAAGAAAAAAAACTGATTGTGTTTGCGCCTGGATTTCCTCGCTATTTAGGTATAAAGATAAATACAAGTAGGTAGAAAATAATTTATTTTTATAATTTTATATGGAATTTCAGTTTTACATTAAGTTTGGTAACATTGCCATTGGCTCTGGGTGACATGTTGTACAGTAGCGCGGACTGACCTGTGAGTAAGAGCGTTTATTACACCCCTTTTAAAACGGTCGATTGAAAAAAATAAAATATGTAGCGCTTCTCTAGGACACCCAAGGAGTCACCCATTTAAATATAATACGTCATTTCCATAACACCCTGTCATATTCTTTATACCAGCACTGCCATGACTATAAAAGAAATTAAAATTATGCAAGTCATCTCCCTGATTGTAATTTATCTACCTTTTCTGCTACAAAATTAATGGAGATTATGGTAAAAGTAGGGTGGAATTCTTACCCCTTCATTCGGATTAGGTCTTATGGATTTTCTTCTAATCACGACGGTGCTCTCGGGCTGGGTTTCCACCGACAAATCTAAATTTATTAAATTGCCACCTTGGGAATTGTCAGTTTGTGATGATTTCCACTCGGTTGGCTTAGTTATGGGCTGTAAACGAAAAAAAATGGTAAAATATGTAAAGTAATTGGTTTAAGTCAGAGGACTTACTCCCTCAAGAGTTGCTTTTAGTTAAATTAGAATATTTAGAATTCTGTACAAGGGATGTGTTATTTAACATTGAACGAACAAGTATTAGTAGGTATTTAAATAACCAGATGGGAAAGACAAATTTTTGTGTAATGGCGTTTTGGGATTTTATAACAGGGTGAAGGGCTATGTAACAAAGAAGCAAAGAATCAAATACATTTAATATAGCGTACTCGCTGGATTATTTCGTGAATTTTAGTTTTGAAAAAGTGAAAAATCCAAATTTAAAAAATAAATATTACCTGTTTGATGACAGATGATGCATCATTACTTTCATTCGAATGCACGCCACTGGACGACTCACTGTGGCTACTTCCCGGTGGCTCAGGAGGCGATACCGAGCATTCTGTGCTAATCGAATCAGATCTTCCTGGAAGCTCGTCATGGGCCATGATTCCCGAGTCAGCTCTGCGAAGTAAGCGGACACTTCCGGCGGATGTTTGAGGCTGAAAAAAAAATCAATTTACAATGACTTATATTATAAACAACACCTATTATGTTTATGTGGAACTTGATTTAACAACTTTATACACTAGGGCCAGAATACATTTTTATATCATATTTTAAAGTTATCATAATACCTCAGAATCAAATCCTTAGTAGCCAACAGAGTTTATAAAACTGCCACAAGAGGTAGTTGTCCATACGGTAAATAAAATTACCAGTGAAATAGGTCTAGTACACAATTTATTACGTCACAAGCTATACGAAGTACTCAATTATGCAACGCAAAAAAGATTCTTATCTATATAATATTATTTAAAATAGGTTAACGATTTAAATGCCTTTTTAAAACCACACCGTTTTTTTCTTATCTCTCTTATCTAACAACTTCTATCTGACGTTGGCGTGCTTTTAAAACAATTGATTAATTAGGAGAATGGGGTTAGAGCTCTTCACCCCAGTAACGTTACTCGTACATTGCAATTTGAAGGTAATGACTTTAGATTTTTAAATGCGATTACATGTGTTCTCTGCTGCGGCTTGCAAAAGATTTTTGTTCGGTGTTTTTTTATTTAAATTTAATCCTGTAATTTCCCTGCTTTTAAAATTAATTGCACGCTATGAGTTTCGTTAATGCAATAGACTTAAACGTACAACAAATTGTTATAAACATAACACTCTTCTGTAACAATATATTAAATCATGATACTCATTTCTTTATTGGAGAGTTACAATATTTTTGTTCATGATGATCACTTTGTATAATTTTCGTTAATACAAGAAACTTCAATGTACAAAAAATTATGATATCACTATTCTGTAACAATATATTTAATCATGATACTCATTTCTTTATTTGTGTCACAATTTGTGTTTTAAAAAATACTTTAAAAGATAATTTAATCTAATTCATTACACATTTATAAACGGGTTGATTGTATTCACAAATTGTTTAATACTTTTTGTAAAATATTGTGGGCTTAGACCTTGAAGACATTTTAGTAAAACATTGATTAGACATGAATTGTTTATAGGTTAGTTTTATAGGTTGACCATTGGCACCCTCCCTCCCCATTTTAAACCCCAAAACCCTTCAGCGGTACGTCCATGTATAAAGAGGTTCAAAAGATTTTGTAAAACTTGAAATAGTAAATAAACTTGTTGCTACTTGGCTAACCGAAGGAGCAACCGGCCCCTTGGTCTCTCCTGCGGCCTTTCGGGGCCAATATATTTTAATTAAAGCAACAAATTTCAATTTCCCAAGTTTGTTCGCCAGAGTTCAAAGTTCCCGTCGGCGTCACCATCTGGCTATTTAATCTGCGTTATCTTGGCCTGACTTAATTATAATTTGAAGTCCTGTGAGACTATCTTCAATATCTTTGGTTTAAATAATTATTTTGAATTACAAAACCTTCTTGCTATATAATATAAGTTCTATTGATGCTTTTACAGCTTGCTAAAACGACTTCTTACCATTTTATTTTATGGTTAGGGACAAAATTTTGCTACTACAGCCCGAATCAAAAATTTAAAGATAACACGAAATGTATGATGTGTAACTGATATTCTACATCCATTCTAGTCGTTTATATATCAGAATATTCTGTATCCCATTACTTATTGGCATATGCACCGAGATTATAATATCCCAAATCTGCATTTACACCAACAGCCAATAACTCATGACAAGGAGAGTGCGACATTTATTAAATAATTTGCATTGTATGTTACAGGGGCGGTCCGTCAGGGGTTAACTTAATAATGAACTAATAAGGGTTATTTATATTTTTATGTTCTACATAACATATGTTTCATATAATTATTTATTCCGCTACAATATTCAATAAATTCTCCTATATTTAACAATTTATTATATTTTTTGTTTCCCAGTTTCCCCTGTAGGGGAATATCCAAGATTACTGTTATAATATACACACCCCAATTGAAATTCCCCTCGTACATCGATCTGGACAGTGGTATTCTGGCGTAAAAACCTTGAAATGACAATACAAAATGGGTGATAGACGTGTTTTGGACTTCCATTGTCTTTATTTCGTTTAAATCACAACGTTTCAACTGGTAAGTATCTCCAGTCGTCTTCAGGTGAATACTGAGCAAGTTACTAAACTACGAGAGTATTTATACTAATAAGGTTAGTCGAGTATGACCGAGGTGGGTGCAGTCATGCGTTAATACTAGAGGACGTACCTAAACTAAGATTACATTTGCTTAACAGGGGTTTCCAAATGTTCCTTATATCTAAAGAGGGTTTGCTAAAACAACCAGGATTCTGAGTGATAACAGCTGCTTCTTTGAATTTCCTCTTTCGCCAATGTTCTTTCTTAAGTAATATACTTGATTGTCCCCATTGTAAGTGGTGGCCGTGGGTCCAAGCGTGATCTGCTGCTCCGGATCTGTTTGTTTCTCCCTTTCGTGTGTGGCTCTGATGTTCCTTGATCCTTGTTTCCAATGGCCGTAGGGTTTCACCAACATAGGATTGTCCGCACTCGCAGGGTATTCTATATACACAATTCTTTGTGTCTTTGTGGTTGGTTGGTTTTCTCTTTGTCCGGTGGCTTCTTAAAGAGTCTTTGGAGCTGAATACTGTTCGAATATTGTATTGTTGTCCTATTCGTCGAATCTTTTCAGAAACCCCCTTGACATAGGGTATGTTTATGGTCGGTCCAACTTCGGTGTCATCCCTCGTTCTTTGTTTGTGATTTTGACGCTTTTTGATGGCTTGGTCTACCAGTCGTTGGGGATAACCATTCATTCCTAGGTCTTTGGTGATGTTGTTAAGTTCTTGTGTGATAGCCTCTTGTGAGTTGCAAAGCGTGAATGCTCTGTCAACCAATGTTTTAGCTATCCCATGTTTGGTATTATTCGAATGGTTCGAGGCATAATTTAGGTATTGTCCTGTGTGAGTTTGTTTCCTGTATACCGATGTGATGATGGTATTCCTGTTTCTCTGGACCACAACGTCTAGAAAAGGTAGTCTGTCATTATTTTCTTTCTCCATAGTAAATTTAATTGTAGGGGTCAGGTTGTTCGTATGTTGTAAAAAAGTTTGAAGTTCGTCATCGCTTCTGTTCCAAATAATGAAGGTGTCGTCTACGTAGCGGAGCCATAGTTTAGGTTTTATTATAGCTTTTTTAATGGCTTGGTCTTCAAACCATTCCATGTAAATGTTGGCTATTACTGGGGAGAGGGATGAGCCCATTGGCAGCCCGTCCATTTGTCTGTAGAATCTATCCTTTTCCTGAAAGTAGGAATTATTCAGGCAGCATTCCAGTAGGTCCATTATGGCTTTGATTGGTAGCGGCGTTCGTTCTTCGAGTGTCAGGTCATCCTCAAGTTTTTGTTCGCTAGATAGCGCACTGTTCAAAGAAACAATACAAAATGGCTTATTGGCACCCATAGTCTGTTGACGATATGCAACCCAACATACACAATTAATTTAACATTGCATTTAATTATCCGGTCCAAGGTCACTGGCAAATTTGTTGCTGTCGGAATGTGACTGACGTTGATCGTGCTCGTAAATAAATCGATATTTAATTTCTATTTTTTGAAGAGACTAAATACTATTTCCCGAAAAGTGTTAGTTAGTTAGTTAGTGTGTGGTTTCGTGGTTTGTATTTTATGTTATGTTGCTTTTTTACATTTTTTAATAAAATAGAAATGAATAGATAATAGAAAAAAAATTGAAAAAGAAAATCTGATTTAATTTTCGAAATAAAATTGATAAAAGCAGCGTACTTCGTCAAAATTATTTTTTAAATTATTAAAAATGTTTAAAAAACATTCTTACCTGATTTTCGAAATTAGTGTGGACCACTACTGGCTCAAGCAAGGGACTAGGATCCTCATAGACGGCGGGAGGGGTGAAGTCCTGGTTAGTGCTGGCGTATGTTATGTGCTCGTCATGAACGCAAGCAAGCAGCTAGAAACAAGCAAAAACAAGCTAGGTAAGCTGAGCGAATGAAAATGGGACAAGCTGTGTTAGTAAGCGTTGTTAGTAAGCTGTGTTCGATTGTTTTGCTAGTGTAAGTATGCTGATATGACTGTAAGCGGTTAATAATTACATTGTCTATACAGGGTGCGAGTTAATGACGTGTTAAATTTTCCTTTGGAAACATTTCCATGTTCAGCAAGTCTTTTGTCTATTCCGTTATAATGAAATAACTTCACGAAGTATTCTTCAAGTTCTCCATTATGGCCGCACCAACCGGAACTGCATTTTCAGATGTCACCAACACGAAATTTTTATTTAAGAATGCATATTGTCGCCTTGACATTACAGTGCTCCAGGTCTGGAACGACGACAATAGCGTCTACGTCATGACCCCCATAATTTTGCGCGTTGCCAAAGTGTGGTAAAAATAACGCGATATCGATAATTTAGAGATTATGATAAAATTCGTTTGTCCATTTGTCATGTTTGCCGTCATAATATCTCGGTTCATAATATAATTGACGTGTATTTCCGATTTTTAATATTATTTACTGGAAACGCCGCCTCAAAAGGCTGGTTTTACCCGAGATGAAATACTCTGCTTGCGTCAAGTTTCCTAGTGAACTTCCAATGATGATACCGATACCTATCTTCAAGAAACTAATTTGAAACTCGTTTGTAAGTAAAAGCTTGTCTTTTAATAGTGTAATTATGCAGTTTTGTGTAATCTGATGAAAGTATCGAATGAAGTTTTCATAATGGAAACAAGAGCCTGATGGAATACATAAAGGTTTGGTTGCCAACTAGAGGAACACTTAATTTTTCATTAACTTATAATCTGAAAAGTGAGTTTGGCAACCTTGTATGCTGCCATATGTTTTGAAATTCAACGACTTTTAAAGTGGACACATATACCTATGGGGTAAGCCGCATGTGGTCAGGTTTTAAGTCTCTTCGCTTGTCTCTTAAAAAAAAGTGTATTGTTTCTCTATTTACAATGAGACCTCTCTTAGGCGGACACTTACGGGACCGTCTAAATGTGTCCGCCTAATAGAGGTGTCCGCCCGTGGAAAATTTGATATTAGGTAATATGTAAATGCAAAATTATTACTATGTATATGTATGTACAAATAAACATAACATAACAAAAATACACTAGTTTTAGTTAGGATGTAGTACTAAAAAAAATCTAATAACGTAGTTTGACGTGTTTGCGTTTTATACTTGCAATCTAAAAAATGTAATTCCAAGTCTGATAACAATTCCATTGCTGTAGAGTCACCTCTATTCTTTGCATACTTTTACAATTCCTTTACCACACTAATGGCTTGTTGATAATTGATGACATTTGTTTGATTACTGCATTCAACTTCTTCATCAGAGTCGTCAGATAGTGATGTGGTTTCAGTTTGGACTACATAATCGGTAGGAATGGGGTCACTATCACCATCGAATAGCACATTGCTATCAATGTTAATGAACTCGCCCAAATCATTGTTCTCAAATTATAAACTTCCACAACATCAATATTCTCTTTCAGACTCAAAACGCGACATTTTTTGTGCCATTGTTTACGATTTTAACCTTACCACTCACAAATAAACGGCGGACTGCAGTCGAGGAATCACACATACTTTCATTCGGCGAAGTCCTTTCGCTCTGCCACGCATACGCGATTGGTTGCCGGTATGTCTTCAGAGAGTTTTTGCACCGTACTTATTCGTCTCCCAAAAATACTTAAAAAAAATTGTTGTCCGTTTAAAGGAGGGTTTTCGCACTCTTTGTATGAAAACAGCCTGTCCGCGTCCGCGCAAAGGAGAGTCCGCCCAAGAGAGGTTGATTTTCATGGAATTACATATACCTAGTTCCAGACTATGAAAAAATGTCCGCTTAATAGAGATGTCCGCATATTAGAGGTGTCCGTTATGAGAGGTTTCACTATATATACATGATGGAGACTTAACAAAAACTTTATATGAACAAGAGGACATCGGAGTTATAGGCCTTAACTTAATTATTGCATAATACTATATTTAACCCGTGTGTAAAAACCGGTCTCGGTCTCTTGTTGCAGCCTTGACTCTTCACAAAGGAGCTGGCATCGTATAAACGGTACATGCGAATTTATGACGGTGATTCTTTAGACGAAACTTAAGACAATGTCGTCGGGATGCTAGACATTGGCTGGAAGACAGGGACACTTTCGGAATAAATAATGAAGGAATTTATCGTCATTACATTTCGCTATTCGCGGGCGGGAGTGCTTCAGAGTCGTGTGGCCGTGGCGAGGAAATAATATTCCTTTTGTGCTTGGTCGCGTTCCTATCATTATTCCCCCATGGTCTGTTTTGTAGACAAAAATTTTATATTTTTATATCGGCTGATAAATAATATTTAGAACAAGACCGATATGAATGTTGTCTTATTTCAGGATACAACTACTGCCACGACGGATTTCGATTTCGTTCCTTGCTTTAATGAATTGATAAATCAAAATACACATACATAGATTCAAAAGTTTTGCATCACTCTAATTTTGGCATGTTAAGTTAATTTCAGGAATGATTTATTTTCTCTAAATGTTTATTTGTGTTTATCAGTTAAAACGATATCATTTTTTGTAGCAAAAAAAACATTATCAAGACATTTGTTTAAGATAACATTTTCAGTGTTGTATTTTGTTGGCGCTGGCCAGTTAAATTTTTCGGTTCAGTGTGTAAAAATGGATCGCCGAGCAATATCTGAAATTAATCGTGCAAGAATAGTAGCTTTAGTTGAGGAAGGTCATTCCCAAAGATTTGTTGCTGAAAGAATAGGGGTTTTTCAAAGTGATGTATCTCGCATATGGAATCGCTATCTAGAGACCAATTCTGTGCGACACAGACAACGAAGTGGTCACATTTCAAAATCATTTTTCTCCAGATTTTCAAATGGAACACCCTGTATATTATTTGGCTATTGGATGTAGAATTCATAAGCATTCTTTTTTTGTAATGGAAGCATATAAGTTATTTGCAGCAGTTCTCGAAATAATTGCAAATTTCATAAATTATGTTGGAAAATTAAACATAGGCGACTAGATTAATAATTATAAACTTCAGTAAATATTCAAAATACCTACCATGTTGATCTGAGCACAAGTTAATACGCTTTTCAAATGACCTATTTACATTCCTCAACATTTCAGTTGAAATACTAGAAAAACGGCATTAGCGATGGTTATGCATAAAAACCATGGTAGGCTTTGAAATAAATTAATAATAATATAGTCCACAAGCAGTCGCATTATTAAATGTTGATAAACTTTTTCAAAATAAGACATTTTTAAACATTCCTTAAAGTAAGTAGAATGTGATCGGAAATGGTTAATCTAATAGTACGGCAGTCCGTTACCAGGATTTCACAAGAACGGACATTGACAACGTTGCGAAATCATTGAGAATCATCTTTACATATCGCTGCCTTGCTTTGATAGTGGCACCACTCCAAAACCAAAAAATCGTCTTAGCGTTTTCAGTAAAACAAAGTCATATTTTTATTATATATAGTTTTTAGTTGTGCCACTATCAAAGCAAAGCAGCGATATGTAAAAAAGTGGTGGTAATAGTTATCGCGCCTCGTCCGTTCTTTTTATTTTTTGACTGAGAGTGATGTTTTTGATGAGATGAAAATAGTAACCGACATTTTCCGTGCGGTGAATAGTTTTGGTCTGAGAAAAATCGAAAATTGTTTACAGCGGATAATTAAACTTATCACGCCTCGTCCGTTTTACTTGTCGGATGTTACTTTTCGTTATTCGTGACCGGAAAAAAATGAGAACCGACATTTTCATCGCCGCGCAACCGCAGTGTTGGATCTTAGGAATGTCATTTTTTCAACGCTGTTCGAGTTATCGCGCCTAGTCCGTTTTCAAGCAGAAATCGTGTATTGTGGCTCGGAAAATGGGGGAAAAATATGAACTGACATTTTTACACACGCATTTTTTAGCAGAACCGTTTTCAGTCAAGAAAAAATGTGTATCAATAATAATGCAATATGGGGACATAGCTGATGCCGAGTTGTTATAGACAACCAAGCCACACAGCAAGCCGTCCCATGCGCGTGCCTTGTACCGCGATCATGAATTATACAGATACGAGATCCGACTCCGCTGCCGTCCATGTAGCTGCGCAACACGGAAAATGTCTGTTCGACTCGATTTACTATTTTTTAGAGTGTTATCAACAATTAAAAAAAAATTGACCCGGGCGCTGTAACTTTTTTATACTCCATCTCTTTACATCTTCTATTTAAACTATGGAATTTTTGCAACACTCAAAACGTCCGTTGTCGATGAATTCACCTTTTTGCTTATATTTTTAATATGATTTCATCAAGAATGGACAAGGCGTAATAACAAAAAGACGATCTGCTTTCTTACGGACTGAAATCACTCTGGCCGAACTTTTCGCTCGAGTAAAACTTTTTTATTTTTTAATAATCTAGCGATTAGTCATTGACTAGATGAAGGCGTGATAACAGAACATTTTGGTACCGGGCTGCCGGACTATAATCAAAAACTTTCGAGACGTCTCTTCCGGAATTTTTACTTAAAACCAAAATAAGGTCTTACCATTCCATCCGCATTCCCCAGGCTTTATTTACCATAATTTGTTTCAATCTGCTACCTTAAAGTCTAAATAAATCACAAAATAATAATTTCCATCCCCCATTTCAAATTAAATTTCGCTTTATTGTAAACGCGCTTAAGATAAATTATTATTGTTTATCTCATTCCCGTCAAAACGTTTCGAATTCATCCATCTTTCAGATGCGAATCAAAATACTAATTTTACGGTGTAAGTGAATGATATGCAGAAAGGCCTTATCGATTTTGTGTTTTCGCCGTTTAAAAGATTACTTGCTTAAATTTTACGGAAAAGGAAGCAGAAGCTTTTAAGCTGTCTATCGTAAGAAAGTTGAACGTACTCTTAGCTAAAATATTTGCCGTTTCATGGTGCGGAAAATGTTAAATACGACGACGGGAATATAAAAAGATCGGTTTATCGTCCAAAAAGCTGTTTAAAATATTAGAAAAACGTTCTGTGCAATGACGGCTATTTTTATTATGCGATTTTCATGATCTTGTCATCAGCTTGTAGATCCGTTTATTGTGTTTTCCCTTAATTATCATATGGATTAGGCTATATTATACAGGAGTAAATCAAACTGTTGTTTTTTTATCGTAATTTCAAAACACCCTGTAGGAAAATTGAGGTGCATAATCTTATCTACTTACTGTTTCTTGTCATCTTTGATGTATTCTAAACATTTTGTTTTTTAATTCATTCCATTATCTCATTTCTGCTGCGAGTTGCAAAATTTTAAATGAAACGATGCTATTTTTAGAAAATGTATGTCATGGGTATTTCTATCGAAGCACGCACCAATCTTGTATTTGTTGAGCTCTAACCGCCCACCGTTACATTGAGGAAATCCTCCAAGAAGATGTTGTTCCATTTGCTCCTTTCATTGGGAACCAATTTACATCAATGCATGATAATGCTAGACCTCACGTTGCACATGTAGTGAGCGAATATCTGGATGAAGATGGACTTCCAAGATTGGAGTGGCCCGCATGTAGCCCGGATCTCAGCCCAATCGAACATCTTTGGGATCAACTTAAAAGGACCCTTCGTCGTCCTGTACAACCACAAACCTTGCAAGCCTTACAACTGGCGCTGGCCGAATAATATCAGGCTATCCCTCAAGAAAGGAAAAGTGACCTTATTCACTCGATGCCACGAAGCTTGCAAGCTGTCATTACTGCGAGAGGAGGAAATTCACGATGTTAAAATTGTTTTTGTTAATTCACTTTATGATATACATACCTAGTGTTTGTTTCTCGTAATAAATATTGGCTTCAAATCAGCGTTTCATTTCAAATTTTGCAGTTCGCAGCAGAAATGAGATAATGGAATGAATCAAAAAACGAAATGTTTAGAATACGTCAAAGATTACAAGAAAAAGTATGTAAATAAAATTATCCACCTAAATTTTCCTACAGGGTATTTTGAAATTACGATAAAAAAACAACAGTTTGATTTACTCCTGTATAATATAGCATAATCGAAAAATGTTACTTTATAAAATAATTAAGGAAAAACACAATAAATTGATCTACAAACTGATGACAAAATCATGAAAATCGCACAAAAAATAAAAAAGTTATAAAATATCAAACTTGAACAAAATTTCAGGGTTTCGGAATTTTGTGCCGGCTAGATAGAGCAGCCATAGAAGAAATATTCTTCGAAAATCGTCTTTCGAGTGAAAAAAACAAAGGTATGAAGATAATACGCTGACTCTAAAGGTGTATTTTATATTTGACTTTGAGACCTATTCTAATATTCAAAGGAGTCTCCTTTCTTACTCATTACTTATTCAACATGAATCTTCTCCCGTCGTTGTCCAGCATTCCAACGTCTAAACCTGAAGGTAAGTAGTGTCAAGTGCCATCGAACTCACGTGTTCCATTAAAATTTAATTGGGTTTTCTTCCGGACTAGATCGAATGTCTCGAGCTTGTCTGGATGGTCGTAAGTTTGCTAATATAGGAGTTTTCCAGGAAGTATTGGAAAAAGGAGATTTATATTACATTACCTGGTCGCTCTAGCGCTGGCGGCTCGTGACCTATGATAGAGGGGGTTCACAAGTATGGTGAAATTATTTTTAAAATTTTATTTTTGTGTAACGACCAAACAATTTCTTTCTAGGCGTTTTAAATGTAGAAAGAAAAAAAGTAATAAGAAAATGCGTTAGGTAAAACATTTATTTTTTAATTTTGCACAAGGAAATACAACTTTTGGAAAATAAGAAAGGTTTTCTTAGTGTGTATAGCTGTCGGATCTTAACGCCGTCGCATGCAACCCTCGTAACAATATTTATACAGTCCACTACTAATACTACTAAAGCCATCTACGAGCTATCAAGAAAACCGAATGATGTCCAATACTACTACCGCCATCTACGAGTTATCAAGAAAACCGAATGATGTCTAATACCACTACGCCATCTACGGCTACGTCATTAGGCGCAACCAAGACGAGAACGATAGTTAACTGTTTTATGACGAGAACGAATCGAGCCACGAGAGTGACAAGTTGGGATTCGTCATATTTTCAGTATTTTTTTAGTTTAAATCTTTAAATGAAATGGTTTAAAATCATATCGAGTATCATTTATCGAAATACATAACATTTATCGACCCTACACAATAGTGCTTAAACGTAAAGTCCATTCTTCGGTTCTTAATTGTATAAAATTGATCAATAACAGCCTCATTAAGTTTGGAATACAGTCTATAAATTTTTTTTCATAAATTTCATTTTTAAACTTTCTAATAAAGTCCCTAGATTTACCCTTTGTGGTCTGCGTTAAGTTAATTTCGGGTTTAGGTGTTCCCGTATTCTTCGCTTCAATTTTTTGATCCAAGCTCAAAGAGCTAAAGTTATTTCTTAAATAGTCCACCGTCAATTATTCATTTTAACTTAATAAATATATAATATTAAAATATTAAAACATACACGCTCGAATTTCTAACTAGATGCACGAACAGACAACAGCGTGGTGCACCCAAAAGCTGTGCGCCTAATCCATGTTAAATCGCCATAGCCCCGCTATCCCCCGCTGCCACCCGCCACCTGTTACTACAGAGAAACTGCACTACTTAATCGCACGTGCGAGCAAGTATCGTCATAATCGTCATTTACCTCGACGGAGGCACAGTTGCCGGATCTATACAGTTTGGTTTGACGGGATGATAAAATATTAGGGAGGGTCGGACTTTTTTAGCTTGACGGTACGATAAAATATTAGGGAGGGTCGGACTTTATACGATAAATAATATTCAATGAATATAAATTAATATTTTTTATTCGTTTTGTTTTGGGGGTGCACGTGCGCATGTGCTCCTGTGGAAGAACCGCCACTGCCGGCTCTAGTGTGCCACCCTACAGGATTAATTTAAATAAGAACTGGCTACAAATTGCAACAACTCTATTTTTGGCAAATTTGTGCTGATGTGTAAATAAATCATTCAGAATCTTTGAAGCGAATATTCTGGAGGGATGGAAACCGCCAGCGATGTTTGGCAAACAGTGAATGCTGAAAATTTAATTCAAGCGAGCTTTGATTTTAATGAAGTATTAAGGGAAATTCGGGAAAAATATACAGATATTATGTAAATAAGATAAAGCGGTAAAAAGCACAGTAAAGCACAAGTATTGGAATTGCTGCAGATGGCGAGTATATTATCTTCGTCGCGTGTTAAAAATTGCACTATTCCGCACCCAATCTTACCCCGAATGTTATTAAAACAAAACATTTTAAATAACCAGACAAAATTTTGAAGAACATCCTCAATTTAAAAATTACTAATGCACTACGTCAATTAATTATCGAATATTCGAAATTTCACGTCCTAGAGACGGCGACAATAGGGGATCCGTCAAGTGGAATATCAGTAATTTGGTTTTTCGTGGAGTTTAGGTCCCCCTCTACAACTTTTATATCTGATGAAATGCCGTAGAGCGTTGCTGAGAGGCGCTGTACCGCTTTAGATAGGAAATTCTCAATAAATTCAAAATTATATCGAGCCATGTCTGAAAATGATTTTTTTTTACTAGTGTCCCGAAAGTGCCACTTTTCATGCATGTTCTCTTCACCGAAAGTGGCGCTTTATAAGAGAGCGGGCGGGAAAGTATCGAGTCACCATGTGCTCATAAATAAATAAAACCAGAATTGGCGGTGCGGGATTTGAACCCGCGATCCTCAGATCACCAGGCGGACACTCTACCCAACGAGCCATACTACAAGCGATAATAAATAGCGGATTATATATAAATTGGCAGTTAATTTTTCAAAGATGTTTTAGAAAAATGTCTGAAGAATTTCTTTATTTATATGGCCTCAAAGACTCGGGCGCTTGTAAAAAAATAAATAAAACCAGAGATGCCGCTTGCGGGATTTGAACCCGCGACTCTCAGATCACAAGGCGTATGCTATACCACTAGGCCACCGAGCCAATTTGCAAAAATAATATTTACATTCTCTATCCGCGAGTGTTTTCATGTCATGTAGACAGGAAAACTGTCTGAAGAATTTCTTTATTTATTTGGCACCAAAGGTTCGGAGCACTTGTAAAAAAATACGGTACATATCTCGGGCCGTCGGAGGCTTTTCCGGACTCGTGCGGTTCTCCGCATCTCGTCCGTAAAAGCCTCTTTCGGCCCTTGATACGTAATGTACTATTACAGCATTTGCGTGACGCCAAAGTCACGGGAAACAGATTTTCTGACAAGTCAACCCTTGCGTGTAAAAAAAAAATGAATGGAAAAATTATAAAGTCTCAAGTGACATGGGTCCAAGTGGGCTTAATCGATTTGTATTCACATGGATATGACTCGTAAACAATTTTCTGATAAAAAGAATATTGCGATTGAATATTGACTATATACAGGGTGTAACTAAATAAGTGTAAAACATTTAAGGGGGAGACTGGAGATGACTCGTAAACAATTTTCTGATAAAAAGAATATTGCGATTGAATATTGACTATATACAGGGTGTAACTAAATAAGTGTAAAACATTTAAGGGGGTGATTCCTCATCGAAAAAAAGATAGGATCTTTCATATAAAGAAACTTCATTGGAGCATCCCTTGTTAAGATACAGCCCCTTAAAAGGGGTACATAAAATTTATAAATAAACAAATCTAATTTATTAATAACAAAACATACAACATCTAGAAATCATAGTAAATGTTCAATATGTCTACCTTCAGACCAATTTAATTGTCACTATCGCTAATAGCGGCCTACTGGATAAATTAGTTTCGTATTTTCGTTTTATGGCGATGTGTATCTTGTTCGTAAAATAATTGTTTGCTGCGAACTGGTTTATTTTGGGCAAAAAATTCAAGAGATATTTTTTGTTTAGAATGAAACAGGCTATCGGAAATAAATGTTTAGATGGTAAACAAATAATAAGACAAAAACTTACATTGGAAATAAATTTTAGGGGTTGCGTTTTCCACCCCTTACTACCATGGGGTAAACCAAATAAATGACTGGCTAAGTGTCTTTTTGGTAGTAGAAAATGTCAGGTTAATTTCAATATTGTAACTTTTTTAGTGCTTGTGAAAAAAATTGTTAAACACATTTTATGTACCCCCTTTAAGGGGCTGTATCTTAACAAGGGATGCTCCAATGAAGTTTCTTTATATGAAAGATCCTATCTTTTTTTCGATGAGGAATCACCTCCTTAAATGTTTTACACTTATTTAGTTACACCCTGTATACAACTGAACGATACCTGCCTTTCGGTATCTCTGCGTAATATTGTCAGAATTCCGGCCTAGATAGGTGCGATTCTTCTGAAATTTTTTTTTACACAATATTTTTGTGTGAAGGAATGTAGTGTGACAATTTTCTGACATGTCACGATCGTTTTCCGAATTTCCTCCGAGGACATTTTTGAAAAAATTCCAATAATGAACATATAATGTTCCATTCTAGAAAGCTTCAACTTCATATTCGCTTTATTTTTTTTTTTAATTTTTATTTTTTTTGACACGCTCGGAAAAGTATGGTGGGATTTAGAGAGCTATAGTTTCTTGGTTTATGTAGTTTACAAAAAAATGTAATTCTACAAATTTCTGCACTGTTACTCGCCAAATCGAATATCTCTTTATAAATGTTAATTTTCGAATTCTCCAAATTAACATAAACTTAAAATCTGAAATAACAAACACTGCGAAAATCTGATAAACTCAAACGAGATTTGGAAATGAATCGAAGTTAATGAGTTCTGGATTCATTAAGAGCTTCAACGAAATCATTCCAGAGAAATTAAAAGGGAAACGTTGGAACTACGGCTTTTTAAACGCTTAAGGGGACGATCTCAGAATGTCTATTTGTAAAAATTAGGAGGATTTCTTTTAATGATTCATTGGGTGCTATTTTTCCTTGCTACATTTAAAATATAAAAATCGTATTTTTCGAATAGTAATCCCTGAAAAAAAAAATGCATCCCAGCGTTTTCTGAATTTTTATTTAAATAATTACTATACAACGTGTCCAACATAAGGAGGGCCAGTACAGGGATCTCGGAAACCGTAAGAGATACGAAGTCGGTTAAATGGAGGTAAAGTTGCGCATTTACGTGCCTAATAATATGCCGTTTAGAAAGTTGTACAATTCCGAGTAATTCCGAAGATATCCGGAACAAAACCGAAATTCTGAAAAACGTTTTATTGTTTTCCTGGGTATTTTTGAGATCGAAATCTAAAGTAAATTGCACTTTTGCATTGACTCTTTTTCGGCCCTATCTAACAGCGTTGATTGTTTTGTAATCCGACGAGTCGTCTTCGAAGGGCCATTATCAACTTTCTTTTTTTAAATACGGTCCTGTTTTCCTGATATTGGAATTTGATAGCCTTTTCTCCCGAATGCAACGATATATGACACATTGTGGTTTAATGACGTTACGAGGGTTTTTTGAACAACATCAGGAAATTTTTGGGACACGGTCCTGTATTTCTCCTAATTTTATAAATAATATCTCATAAGTAAGATCTAGATTTTTTACTTATGTTGGACTAGTTCAATAAATAACAAATAATTTAATAATAAATCACAAATAAGTGAACAAAAATCATTCCAAAACAGTAATAAAACGAACAACGAAAAAAGTAAGGAACTACATAATCAGGTGTTCAAAATGATTTCCGTTATTCTCTAAGCACAAATAACATCTAACTGCCACATATCAGTTTTTTTGAGATAAAATAAAACACGTTAGAATATCAAACTTTTCAGCATTTGTAAATTTATGTTCCATATTTTCAGGAAAATAGAAAACCTCTTAAAACGCTCTCAAACGATCCCAATGGGAATGTCACGTGAAACAAATCACGCGACACCATCTTAATTTTTTTGTTTCAAGCGCCCACTTTTCTTTTAAAGCCCGAATCAACAGAAGTTTGAAATAATGTTTCTGTATTTTGTTCACTTATTTGTGGTTTATTATTTAATTATTTGTTATTTATTGAACTAGTCCAACATAAGTAAAAATTTAGAGCTTACTTATGAGATATTATTTATAAAATTAGGAGAAATACAGGACCGTATCCCAAAATTTCCTGATGTTGTTCAAAAAACCCTCGAAACGTCATTAAACCACAATGCGTCATACATCGTTGCATTCCGAAGAAAAAAGCTATCAAATTCCAATATCAGAAAAACAGGACCGTATTTAAAAAAATAAAGTTGATAATGGCCCTTCGAAGACGACTCGTCGGATTACAAAACAATTAACGCTGTTAGATAGAGCGGAAAAAGTGGCAATGCAAAAGTGCAATTTACTTTAGAATTCGATCTCAAAAAAACCCAGGAAAACAATAAAACGATTTTTCAGAATTTCGTTTTTTTCCGGATATCTCCGGAACTACTCGGAATTTTGAAACTTTCTAAACAGCATCTTATTAGGCACGTAAATGCGCAACTTTACCTCTATTTAACTGACTTCGTATCTCTTACGGTTTCCGAGATCCCTGTACTGGCCCTCCTTATCTTGGACACGTTGTATGATTAAGAAACAAAAATCAGAGAAGATAGAAATGGTAGTCGCATTCTGCCTTCTGGATTATTGTATTTAAAAACGGCGACCCCTTGGGTGTGCCGCCAAATTGCCACACCATACACATCTGTTTTCAGTTAACAAGTGTATGTAGTAGGAAACAGTTGCGCAAACGCTCAGTCTGCTCTGATATATGAGAGGGATATGTCGCGTGCATCTTTTCCTGCGGCTGGTTCAAGAATGAAGTTTATGAAATAAAAGTCGACACTCGGGATGCACTAATTCAACGTATTAATGGCGCCCTTCGTAGACGTATGGAACACATCTTATTACAAAATCTCTGTGTTCTATCGGTTTGTAGTTACATCGTGAAGTTGGCGTGTTAACCTGTATAAATGTTTACTTATTAAAATGTCTGGACCGATGCCTAATCCGACCCTTGTCACCCCGACTGTTTCTGGCAGGGTTGACATACTTTAATGAAAAATCTATAATTTATCCTGTTCTATTAAGATTTCCTAAAGGATCGCGACGGATTCGTTCAATTTGTAAGGTAAATATTAATCGAATCCTTAAATAATTGTTTATTATTAACACCGACAGGTACGATTTACAAGGTTTTTAAAAAATAGATGCAATTAACTTTCTTTCGAACAATGTAACGCAAGATTTATGATTTCGTTGATAATTCTATTTTTGAATATATCTTTCACGTACTTACACCGCTAGGCTGCATGGAATTTATTCCATTAAACAAAACATCGAGGACAGGTTGGGGATTTGACTCTCTTTTACAGATATTTCGTTCTACGACGGACCTTGCCCGCTTAAGTCCACCTATACTATATTCATTTTCCTAATTCAGAACACCAAAACAAATACAAGCTTCGAGCACGTGAACAGCACACAGTTTTATCGCCCAGCAGCTTACACACCATTGGCTGATAATTAAGAATTTTTCTTCCGGTATGGAGCTTAACCAATCATATTTTACGCTTCATTATTTGTTTTCCGAAGTATAACACCGCCTCCCCCCCATAAACGAAGTCGGTGTACACTACTGCTATCGCTGATTGACCAACAATATGTTTATGCATTGAGCACGTGGCTATCACGCGTTGAAGTTTGTTTGTTCTCCTGAATTGGTAAAATGAATAGAGTGAGTGACGAATATTAAAAATACATGACGAACCACTGCCGCCTATAAACTATTAACTGGTATGCTACTCCTAACGCGAACCCAGTTGAATCAGTCGACTGGATTGGCAACCGACCATTGTTACTTGAAGAAACACCTTTTACCAATGAGAGCCTACAATTTATTGCAGAACTGCCTCCCACATCATATACAGTTTCATTATTCAAGGCGGCGACAACCTCCCGAATGACAAACTTAGCAGGAAACTACCGGATCTCATAGAAGGAACAAGTCTTTCCTAACGAAACTGGGACATACACTAAGCCATTAGGCTGCAGTGTGAGAAGCTTGGACCATACATTGTTTACTGACCTGGCTAAGTATGACACAAAATACCTTAAAATTAATAAAGAAATCAATTGTATATATAGAGAGAAGTTAAAGTTATACATTCGAACTAATAATGACCAAAAAGTTTTAAACTCGGAAAATAAATCTAAAGCTATGTGGCAGTGTATAAAAAATATCCAAGGAAGGGATGTTAACGAAAAAATTCAGATCAATGTTGAGGGTAATCCATCGTTGAATGGTGACATGGCGGAAGGTTTTGGTGTTCAATTTGCACTGCTTAATGATGATAAATATGTATATTTGGAATTTCTCAATGAGAATGTTCCTGCTTCTGGAGGACGTCATCCTTGTGGAACAATATTTCTAAGATTGTATTGCCCAACCATTCAAAACCGACGTGAATCGTTTTTTGTTCCCAGAGTGCCTTAGATTATATTACCTATAGTGCTAGCGTTTCATTATAAAAAAGAGCATTTACATTTGAGGTAACTGTTTTTCTTATAATGCCGTTTGGTATGTATTCAATAATGAAGATATTATATTATTATTATTACCTTTCCTTCTTCACTGGCTGTATCGTCTCCATTACTTAACCTCTGTGATACGGAAGGTGGTAGTGGCAACTCTCTTAGAGTGGCATAGTCGCCATCGTCTTCATCCACTCCCGGAATTATACTTTTTCTGACACTCGACTTACTTCTAGAAAAAAAAGCAACGTTAAGGTTTACTTGGTCCACTTGGATCTGTCTACTTTGGTCCTCCGCGACTATAATAATAAGTGTTTTGACAATGATGGTAAACCAAATTTCATTGAATTCGGTAATGTAGTTTCATGCATTGTCTTTTATATCTAAAACTAGAGAAATTTATGCGGCCTTAAATTATTATAACTGACGGTAATAAATTGAAATTTGTTCAAGCCGTTGGTAATTTTCAGGTCGATTTCGAAACATAAATCAAAATGTTTTTTATAGCACAAATTAAAAAAAAGGAATAAAATGACATACGTTATTTCCATAAACGTTCCGGAAACTGTCCAGTTACAATTTATTTTATGATAAATGTAATAAAGTTTTCAGAATTCATAAAAACAATGATAAAACAGCTATAAAGCGCTTTTAAGATTGGCGGTTATGTTTTTACGGTAATGTTAAGACCGACTTTAATATATCGCATTAAAAACTTGAATACGGAACATTTCATAGACATAATATAAAAGGGAGACACAGATTGTTTTCAATTTATACCGATCAAACATAGTCTTGAACAGAAATCAATGATGCCAAATTTCTGCTGATTGCCCTAGACCTATCGCCTGTGTAACCGAAAGTTTTCAATTTGCACCGATCAAACATAGTCTTTAACAGAAATCAATGATGCCAAATTTCTGCTGATTGCCCTAGACCTATCGCCTGTGTAACCGAAAGTTATATTGAAGGCATTTGTCATATGTACCTATTAAGTAAAAATATTATACTAAATATACAGGGTGTTATGGAAATGACTTATTATATTTAAAAACTCCTAGGGTGTCCTAGAGAGAGTCTACATACTTTTTTTTTAATCGAATATCTAAATACTAAGGTAAAAACCATTTATACCCATATACTGTCGCGCCGTTCCATCTGGATTCAGTTAGCAACAATGTGGGTCACTAGAGTATACTAACAGTGTTGTTGGATCATACCGCATGTTTCGTCCTTGCTTGGATACCTGCCGCGCGCGACTATCGTTGCTTGAGTATGTTTCGAGACTCGGGGGTGGAATGACGCTGTCGAGGGTTCCACGTGCTTGATGTGTACGAATTTAAACGTTTTGTTAGTTGTAGCATTACCCGATTTTTTTTCTCTTGTAAAGTAATTCATAATAAGAAATATTGTGATATAATTTCAAATTTGTGTGTTATTACCTCTTCTTGGTCTGTTGCAAAACATACTCTTTGTGTTTTATTTTTTTATGGAATTTAATTATAAAACGGATTATAAGATCGAAGGTAAGAGAGTATGTACCTTAAAATTGTAGTATTTTTTTCTAAAAAGTTTGAAAAAGAAGTGATAACGCGTCTTGTTGTAATATATGACAACACCGCCTCAATAAACTATTGATTGCGAACGTCCTCAGTAGCGGCCACGTAAATTTTCAGATTTCATATAAAGTGTATATTTCGTACAATAATTCAAAGCGCCATTTACGGTTATTTTTCTTCAATTAATTTTCATCTCAGGATTTGCCGGTTTAAATATAATAAGTCGTTTCCATAACACCCTGTATATGTGTGTGTGTGTTTTAGATGTTCAACGTGTAAAATTATTTATAATTTCCTAAATAACAAATTATAAAGTTTTAGGGAAATCACTGTGGCAACGCTGCACTGCATTTGTTCTACAGGATAAACAGAATTTGTTGAATTTATCATACTTCATTCATTTCTACCGCTACTGTGTTGTTTAGCTGAATTTGTGATCTATTGTGTTTCTGAATTAATTTTTAGTATTTTTTTTTAAACTAGAACT
The DNA here is from genome assembly GCA_963991005.1 of Barypeithes pellucidus. Taxonomy (NCBI): domain Eukaryota; kingdom Metazoa; phylum Arthropoda; class Insecta; order Coleoptera; family Curculionidae; genus Barypeithes; species Barypeithes pellucidus. The sequence goes on from OZ022558.1 coordinate 76,253,739, forward strand.
ATTTATAGCTATTTATTAGCTATCTACAATAGTTAGTCAGTACGTGGTATGTAAGAAAGTCGACTATTCTAGCCCATGGGTTAATGTTCCGGGTTAGCTTAAGCAGTGGCGTAGCTATTGCTATATTTTAAGTAAACAGTAAAGCAAAATATTTGGACTTTTTATATTGTCTGAAAATACTTACAACATTTGCTTGTTTATATCTAATTTTAGATCGAATTTATCCAATTGCATTATATTGAAATGATTGTAAAATTCCAAGCCTGATTTTCCATTTTTAAACGATAAATAATTTTGTTGCATCAATTATAAATGCAGGGCAATAAAATTGGGTTTTGTGAGACAGACCTAATATTTGTAATTAAAATATCTTCATCCTTTATGATACTACATTGATAAGAATAACAACAAGTATACGCGGAGCTTACAGCGTTGCCAATTTTTGAAGCCATCTTCTTCTAACATCTGAAACTGTGGACGTATTGTAAGCAAATGGTGTATTATGAATAGAATGTTTTGTCTCCCATTTATATGGAACATTTATTCAATTAATTTGCACCTAGTATCCATGTGGATCCGCCTATGATGTTGAATCTAATTTTCACGGTCTTGTATGGACAAAATGTAGGTCTGCCAAGGGCGCAAGGGGGGAAAGAAAGAAAAAATAAAGTTATGCACTATTTCCTTTAAAAATAGCACATTATACCAACCATCATATGGCCCGTTTCTCCATACATAAATTTCCGAAATATCCTCTCAAGTCACAGGTGACATCCGACAGGATTTATTCGAAGCTCCTCAAACTTTCCCCGAGCTCTAAAGTACACTTTGGGACATCATGCATTATTTACTCTTCAGAATAACTATTTTTCATAAAAGTTGAGGAAAATGTTAGATTTTTTGAACCCTAACTTTCATAAATATGAAGGGCAACATAACAAGAAATTTAAAAAGGTAGGTACCTCATTTTGACGTTGTCGTTTAAATCTCTTTCCAATTGACCCCCTTGCCATTTCAGATTTTAAGGGTAACATCCACCTCTCCCAGGGGGTTAAAGTACGAAGGCGGCAAATATTCTTTAAAGGTGTCCCCTTCACAATAAAATTGACGTTTTTCCGATTTTTAATATTAATCACTGAAAGCGACGCGATATTAAGGGTGGGAAGGTTTCAAATTGACACCCTCTAATTCTTGCAGCAAAGTACTACTTAAGAGCCCTAGATTTGCACATAGAGCTGTTTAACAACATCAACAACCAAGTTATACAGCAAGAAAACTTACATAACCCTAACAAACCTTCTATAAAACAAGAAAAATATTATAGTGTAATATTATATCTATTTGGCCCTTCCTTCGCCCATAACATAGGGACACCCTTATAACAGTGGCGGCTCGTGACCTATGATAGAGGGGTTCACAAGTATGATGAAATTATTTTTTAAAATTTTATTTTTGACCAAACAATTACTTTCTAGGCGTTTTAAATGTAGAAACAACAAAAAAAAGGAATAAGAAAATGCGTTAGATAAAACATATTTTATTTATTTTTTAATTTTACACAAGGAAATACAACTTTTGGAGAATAAGAAAGGTTTTCTTAGTGTGTATAGTGCTTAAACGTAAAGTCCGTTCTTCGGTTCTTGAAAATTGATCAATAACAGCCTCATTAAAGTTTGGAATATCCTCTATACATTTCTTTTCATATATTTAATTTTTAAACTTTCTAATAAAGTCCCTTTGTGGCTTGCGTTAAATTAATTTCGGGTTTAGGTCTTCATTTCAATTTTTTGCTCCAAACTCAAAGAGCTAAAGTTATTTTTTTAATAGTCCACCGTCAAACTATTCATTTTAACTTAATAAATATATAATATTAAAATATTAAAACATACACGCTCGAATTTCTAACTAGATGCACGAACAGACAACGGCGCGGCGCAAACTAATGTTGTGCGCCTTTCCCATGTTAAATCGCCATAGCCCCGCTATCCGCCGCTGTCTCCCGCCACCTGTTACTACAGAGAAACTGCATTATGCCCCGCCAACTTAATCGCACATGCGAGCAAGTCTCGTCATAATCATCATTAACCTCGACCGAGGCACGGTTGCCGGATCGAGAGCCTATAGTATACAGTTTGGTTGACGGTACGATAAATATTAGGGAGGGTCGGACTTTATACGATAAATAATATTCAATGAATATAAATTAATATTTTTTTTTATTTGTTTTGGGGGTGCACGTGCGCAAGTGCACCTGTGGAAGAACCGCCACTGCCTTATACAACAAATTTGGCAAGCCTGTATGAAACTGTTATAAATCATCTATTTTAACCAAATCTAATTAGGGAAATATGCTTAGTTGGATTGTTTCATTGTTAAGAAGAAAAGGTGAAATTCTGATTTTTGGTTCATAGAGAAAAAACATTATTTTGTTTCTTTTTAATTCAATCTTCACAATATGCCAACAATTAATTATTTTCCAATTGAATTATGCGGACAAACACTAAACACTGTTTATGTTCAATTTAGGACGGAATCCACTTTCCGTGAATGGCATCCATTAGCTTTCGGAGGAAAATGTTTACGACTTTTATTTTCGGAATTAGGTATAGTAGTTTCCACGTTTTATGTCTGTAATTAAAACGTTACTGCACACGTAACGGTAATATTTAATATCCGGATGCAATATTTGTTCTTTATAGTCGTGCCTTAAATCAGCGGTTCTCAAACTTTCCGCTCGTCTACAATGAATTAATTTTTTATCGATGATAATACCATTTGCAGGAATTTTTGCTCGATCTGACAACATTGGCTACTGTTTCCGGTGCGGTTGCGCTTGCTTGAGGAAGATACCTACCTCTCAGTATTTACCATATGGACAAGGTCGCGCAAGATATTTATTTCTGAAATTTGCCTTTAAACTCTTTTCGTTTTACACCTGTTGACTTCCAGTTCCCTTTCGATCTCGAGGAGAACTCACGAATCGACGAATTTTAATAATGACGAACCCCTCGAACTCCAACATTCAACCTACTTGTAAGCGCTTGTACAAATAATAAGTTAAAAAGCCATTGCAGTTATTGAAATGCCTTTGCGATAGCAAATAATGGAATCACTTTTATAGTCAAAATGCCAATGTTCGTTCAATGAATACGCAGTGGCGGCTCGTGACCTATGATAGAGGGAGTTCAAAAATATGGTGAAATTTTTCTAGGCGTTTTAAATGTAGAAAGAAAAAAAGTAATAAGAAAATGCGTTAGGTAAAACATGTTTTTATTTATTTTTTAATTTTACACAAGGAAATACAACTTTTGGAAAATAAGAAAGGTTTTCTTAGTGTGTATAGCTGTCGGATCTTAACGTCGTCGCATGCAACCCGCGTAACAATATTTATACAGTTCACTACTAATACTACTAAAGCCATCTACGAGCTATCAAGAAAACCGAATGATGTCCAATACTATTAATACTATTACCGCCATCTACGAGTTATCAAGACAACCGAATGATATCTAATACCACTACGCCATCTACGGGCTACGTCATTAGGCGCAACCAAGACCAGAAAAATAGTTAACTGTTTTATGACGAGAACGAATCGAGCCACAAGACCTTTGAATATAAAGCACGAGACTGACAAGTTGGCATGCTTCATATTTCAGTGTTTTTTAGTTTAAATCCTTAAATAAAATGGTTTAAAATCATATCGAGTATCATCATTTATCGACCCTAACACAATAGTGCTTAAACGTAAAGTCCATTCTTCGGTTCTTAATTGTAGAAAACTGATCAATAACAGCCTCATTAAGTTTGGAATACCCTCTATAAATTTTTCTTCATATATTTCATTTTTAAACTTTCAAATAAAGTCCCTAGATTTACCCTTTGTGGTCTGCGCTACCTGTTACTACAGAGAAACTGCACTACTTAATCGCACGTGCGAGCAAGTCTCGTCATAATCGTCATTTACCTCGACCGAGGCACGGTTCTCCGGATCTATACAGTTTGGTTTGACGGGATCATAAAATATTAGGGAGGGTCCGACTTTTTGAGTTTGTTCGGGTTTGTTCAAAATAATATGGAATGGTCCTTTCCATTAAAATGGAGATAAAGACAAATTGAAGAAAAATAGCCAATCAAGGAATTCAGGCCGGTGTTGTCATATGTACACCTTAAACTCTTTAGACAAAATATAATAATTTAAATACTTTTCCATTCTGTAATACCTTTTTGTACAATTAATTGAAGAACATTTACGACGGACTATGTTTTGAACAACCCGAAAAAACATATGGAATAGTAATAGCCACGTACGCCACTAGGTCAAATGCCAATGACCTCTTGACACCTTACATCGGCCGAGCGAAGTAGTTTCATATAGCGCCGCACGCTTGCGTCTGTTAGGTGAAGACTAACCAGCGGCCGCATACGTTGTGTCTCGTCGATCACCAACACACTCTCAGCAATTCGCTCTGTTTTTTCGGTTTACGCGTTTCTTCTGGACGTCAAATTTCGTCGCGTGTAATAAAATCTAATAATCTGTAGTATAATCTGTATTGTATTTTCAAAAGCTAACTATCGGTTCTGCTTCACTATTACTGTGTGTACATAAAGTGTTTCCAGGAGTGTTCCCATGAAAAAGAAAAAAACGGATTGTGTTTGTACCTGGATTTCCTCGCTCTTTAGGTATAAGGATAAACACAAGTAGGTAGAAAATAATTTATTCTTATAATTTTATATGGAATTTCCGTTTTACATTAAGTTTGGCAACATTGCCATTGGGTCTGGGTGAAATGTTGTATACAGTAGCGTGGACTGACCTGTGAGTAAGAGTGTTTATTATCCCACTTTTAAAACGGTCGATTTAAAAAAGAAAAAATATATAGAGCTTCTCTAGGACACCCAAGGAGTCACCCATTTAAATATAATACGTCACTTCCATAACACCCTGTATAATGACTTTTTCCTTTTGAAAATTATAAATGTAGCACACTAAACGATCATAACGATACAAATGTTCTCTTTTATTATCACAAAGTATAACAGAAAATAATAAAAGATAATGAAAACTTTAAAATGGAATTTCATAATCTCTTTCGGTATGACATCGACTACGCTGTAATTTTTGCCAAGTTAAAGTAAAAAAGTTGGTCGGCAGTTTAAAGTAAGGGCTGCTTTTCGTATCTTCACTTTTAAAGAATCGCATTATCTTACCCCATTAAGTAGAAATAACAAGGTAAAATAAAATGGAAGTATTAAAAATGTTCTTTCTATCTATTGTTCGGCGGTTAGATTTAGTAAATTCTTCTTACTCTTTAATACACCTTTTCAATCAGTGTTCATATATTCATATATCATATGTTTCCTATTTTCAACAAAAATAAGCTGTCGTTAAAGGAAATGGTAATGTAGCTTAGTTAATAAGCCAATTAACGTAAAATTACACACTAGTGAGAATTCAAGGGAAAGCCGCGCGCGACGTGCCCCTCCCGCATATCGAAACAGACCGAAGTGAAGCCGCGCTTGAGCAACAGTTTCCAACGACCAAGGCCGAGGCGGGCGTTGTGATCTGGCATCATTGCTGGCCTACTGACCTACATATGGCAATCGACAAGATAGCTTCTCAGAAACTTGGTGTACTCTTCCGAACCAGAAAGTTTTACACACCTCAACAACTTTTGACACTATACAAAGCCCAGATTCGACCATCACTGGAGGTACTGCTCTCATGTCTGGAGCTCTGCACCCAAACATATTCTTCGGTTACTGGATTCCATTTTAAGGAGGGCCATTCGTCTGATTGGAGACCACGAGCTGAGGAAGAACCTCGACAGCCTAGAACATCGAAGACAGGTTGGGGATTTGACTCTCTTCTACAGATATTTTCATGGAAAGTGCTCGGATGACCTTGCCCTCTTAATTCCGCCCAGAGCGGCGAATAGCAGTAATACACGACGAACCACTGCCGCCCATCCATATATGGTTAAGCATAGTACTCCTCGAACTTCTATATTTAAGAATTCTTTCATCTGGAGGACTTCATCTTTATGGAACGACATTCCCGAGGTCGTTTTTCCCAACGAATATAACCTCTAACGATTCAAAACCAACGTGAATCGCCTTTTGCGCACACGCACCACTCCCAGAGTGCCTTAAAGGATTTTTCCTATAGTGCATGTGATTGATCATATAAAAAAAAACATAACATTGTAAACTAAAGTAAATGTTCAAAATAGCTTCCTTTTACTCTTAGAGTTTACCGTATTTTAGTTTATTATTTATTTAGTATTTACTATATTATTTCGATATTTCGGCTTTTAAAATTTATATCGAAATAACTAAAGTACGGTAAACTCTAAGAGTAAAAGGAAGCTATTTTGAACATTTACTTTAGTTTACAAATATTAGTCTAGTCGCCTATAACAAAATTTCCCAATAAGAACTCTAGTTAAACAACATAATGATATTTACAATTATTTCAAAAACGGCTGGATACAACTTAGGTATATGCTTATATTACAAAAAAAAAATTGTCTACGAATTCTACGCAAATAGCCAAATAATATACAGGGTGTTCCATTTGAAAAACTTGAGAAAAATTATTTTAAAATGTAGCGTTTTTCAAAGCTTATTATGAACACCCTGTATAAGATAGATAAACGCAATTAGCTTCATAGTATCTCTAGACCTCTTGTCATAAATTTCACCAAATTCTAAGGTTAAAAAATAGTTCTGGATTGTTTTTTTTGATTTTCTTTTCCAGGACTGCAAATCATTTTTTTTTAATTTTTAATTTATTTCTCCGAAACTACAAAACCGAATTAAATAAAATTTGAGGCACTTATAAACGATACTAATACGAACCTAAATATGCAATCAAATACTGGGTGTCCTATTTAAAAAAAAACAAACTTTATGCTGTCACACTTTTTTGGGCCACCCTGTATAATGTAAAATATTTTTAAAACATGCCGCTTTTAATCCAAGACCTCGAGCTGTTTTAGTATTGTTGATAAGTTCTTCGATAACGATTTAATCTTCCGTCCCCGCTTCGTTTGCGAACTCGGTATAATAAGCCATTTTCATAACACTCTATACTCTGAAATGATTCTATATTTTATCTTCCAATGCCATCAGGGAGAGTAAAAATACAAAATGAACCTTCTGAGGAACGCCCCGGAAGTAAAAACATTGCGTCACCTCCTGAATATGAAAAACCCGAAACTTCAAACAACCGTTTCGGGCCTTGATCCGTTCTTATAAAGGCCACTGAACTTTTCTTCTTTACGAACGGCTATACTTATTCCGCGGAAAAGCGAAAGCCGCTAATATTTTCCATTATTTCCCTTGTTTTCTTGATTTATGGAAATATTTCGTACGGTTTTCTGCAAGAGTCGAATTTCCGTCGAAGACACTCAGGATATTGGAACCAGGGAAAATTAGGAGAATCGCTGACTGTAGAGGCGAAAAACATTATCAAAAGGACACTTGACACATTTTCTTATTAGGTTTCAGAAAGTGAAACGGTGTCGTAACCTGGAATTTGATGCGTGCCTGGCTGACCTACGACGGTGTGATGAGGAAAGAGGGTGAAATACAATGCCAGTTACCATTAGAATACGAAAATAGGGTATTGTTTGCCCAGTTTTATTTGAACGTTTCCGAATGAAGAGCGAGGGGAGAAAAATGTATAAAAACCATGCTAGAAAGCGTCTTACCATAGGCGTGCTCAAACCAGTGGCGGTTCTTCCACAGGAGCACATGCGCACGTGCACCCCCAAAACAAATAAAAAAAAATATTAATTTATATTCATTGAATATTATTTATCGTATAAAGTCCGACCCTCCCTAATATTTTATCGTACCGTCAAACTAAAAAAGGCCGACCCTCCCTAATATTTTATCATCCCGTCAAACCAAACTGTATAGATCCGGCAACCGTGCCTCGGGGTAAATGACGATTATGACGAGACTTGCTCGCACGTGCGATTAAGTAGTGCAGGTTTTTCTGTAGTAACAGGTGGCGGGTGGCAGCGGGAGATAGCAGGGCTATGGCGATTTAACATGGAAAAGCGCACAGTTTTTGTGTGCACCGCGCTGTTGTCTGTTCGTGCATCTAGTTAGAAATTCGAGCGTGTATGTTTTAATATTTTAATATTATGTATTTATTAAGTTAAAATGAATAGTTGACGGTGGACTATTTAAGAAATAACTGTAGCTCTTTGAGTTTGGAGCAAAAAATTGAAGTCAAGAATGCGGGAACACATAAACCCGAAATTAATTTAACGCAGACCACAAAGGGTAAATCTAGGGACTTTATTAGAAAGTTTAAAAATTAAATATATGAAAAAAGAATTATAGAGGGTATTCCAAACTTAATGAGGCTGTTATTGATCAATTTTCTACAATTAAGAACCGAAGAATGGACTTTACGTTTGAGCACTATGGTGTAGGGTCGATAAATGTTGTGTATTTCGATAAATGATATTCGATATGATTTTAAACCATTTTATTTAAGGATTTAAACTAAAAAACACTGAAAATATGAAGAATGCCAACTTGTAAGTCTCGTGGCTCGATTCGTACTCCTCATAAAAGAGTTAACTATTGTTCTCGTCTTGGTTGCACCTAATGACGTAGCCGTAGATGGCGTAGTGGTATTAGACATCATTCGGTTTTCTTGATAACTCGTAGATGGCGGTAGTAGTATTGGACATCATTCGGTTTTCTTGATAGCTCGTAGATGGCTTTAGTAGTATTAGTAGTGGACTGTGTAAATATTGTTATGAGGGTTGCATACGACGACGTTAAGATCCGACAGCTATACACACTAAGAAACCCTTTCTTATTTTCCAAAAGTTGTATTTCCTTGTGTAAAATTAAAAAATAAATAAAAATATGTTTTACCTAACGCATTTTCTTATTACTTTTTTTCTTTCTATATTTAAAACGCCTAGAGAAATTTCACCATACTTGTGAACCCCTCTATCATAGCTCACGAGCCACCACTGGCTCAAACGATAATTTATTAAGCGGAAAATAAATAAATACACTATAATATTTTCTCAAAATGTAATTCTGGTATTATTTTTGTTATTAGTCCCTTATTCTTTACATACGTTGTAAATATTTGATGCGATTTATTTTGCTCGACTCTTCGAGTGTTTATTTCTAGTTATTTTCTGATCCACCACGTAATAAACAAACACAAAATTTCCTCCCCGCATTTGACGCCACTGTATCGACAAATTTCTGTGCGTTTCAACGTCGCTACGAAGAGCGGGAGTGCATAAGAAATTAAATTAAACTAATGAAGTTTTTGTTTTAGTGTAGCATATCAAATTTCATAAAACACATTTCAGGATATATTTTATGAAACGTACAATGAGTCAGCATAACAAATTATCTCGAATTTATTTACATTTGAGTCAATTTTGACTTAATTATTTCTGGTTAGGTTAATGAAAGCTATGAAAAAATCTTGCATGGTTTGCTTAGAACAGACCACGGCTACATCGTTGCCATATATCTGAAGACAATGAACAGAGATTTATTTTATTAAATGTTTATTTTTACACCACTTGATAACACTATGCATAAAATTATATTAAAATTTATTATATTATTGGCAGGTTTAGTTATTCTAATTGGAAATTACATGATTCTTTTCTGTTAACGATTTTTTCTAACTCAACTAACGGCAGCATTGCCGAATTTTTTACTCGCATTCCTACCAATACTCAGAAACGACCGGGCATACAATAGGTGTTTGTTGATAAGATCGCCCTAGATACACCAGAACATTTTGATACTTTTCTTATTTTCCCAATAAAGCAAAATGCGTCCGGATTTTAATTTTTTTATGTTAAAACACTTCATCAACATTCAAGACTGATCGTTCTAAGCACAACACTTATCTTATAACCACTGGAATACTAAAGGCCTCCAAGTTAGAACAAAACACTTACAGGGCCCTTACTTTTATTTTTTGTGCAAAGGCACCGAACGTTCTTGCCTGTAAAGTGGGAAAAACCGGTTGTTTTCGCATTGGAGAGTTTTTATTTTCTGCTATCGCAATTCCCCTAACTAAGGAATCATCAAAGAGTATTTTTTATTCTTCGTATTTTGCAAGAGACGTTTAGTAATCTAGAAAGGACAATCGATATGTTACGAAATTATGATTTTTTTATTATACATCAGTTAAGTTCAAATTACAGTGAAACCTCTCACAACAGACACCTCTAATAAGCGGACATCTCTATTAAACGGACATTTTTTCATAGTCCGGAACTAGGTATATGAAATTCCATGAAAATCAACCTCTCTTGGGCGAACTCTTCTTTGGGCGGACGCGGACAGGCTGTTTTCATACAAAGAGTGCGAAAACCATCCTTTAAACGGACAAAAATATTTGGGAGACGAATAAGTACGGTGAAAAAACTCTCTGAAGACTGACCGGCAACCAATCGCGTATGCGTGGCAGAGCGAAAGGACTTCGCTGAATGAAAGTATGTGTGATTTCCCGATAGCAGCCCGCCGTTTATTTGTGAGTTGTAAGGTTAAAATCGTAAACAATGTCACAGAAATGTCGCGTTTTGAGTCTGAAAGAGAATATTGATGTTATGGAAGTTTATAATTTGAGAACAATGATTTGGGCGAGTTCATTAACATTGATAGCAATGTGCTATTAGAAGATGATAGTGATCCCATTCCTACCGATTATGTAGTCCAAACTGAAACCACATCACTATCTGACGACTCTGATGAAGAAGTTGAATGCAGTAATCAAACAAATGTCACCAATTATCAACAAGCCATTAGTTTGGTAAAGGAATTATAAGAGTATGCAAAGAATAGAGGTGACTCTACATCAATGGAATTGTTATCAGACTTGGAATTACATTTTCTAGATTGCAAGTATAAAACGCAAACACGTCAAACTACGTTATTAGATTTTTTTAGTACTACATCCTAACTAAAACTAGTGTATTTTTGTTATGTTATGTTTATTTGTACATACATATACATAGTAATAATTTTGTATTTATATATTACCTAATAACAAATTTCCCATTGGCGGACACCTCTATTAGGCGGACACTACGTGTTTGTTGGTGAGCGTGTGAGAGGTTTCACTGTATAACTTTTGAGAGGTGTTTCCCGTGAAGAGGGTGGGTGATTTTGGTTGAATTGTTTCGAAACATTTTGATTTTGAAGACAAGACAGCAAAATATTTCCATATATCAGACATTATAATTTACTTTAAAAACGAATTGTTAATACACATTTCGCGCCAGTGCAATCATATGCGCACGAGACCAGAAGCGGAAGATGACTCCTAAACGATTAAGAGATTACGAATCCCCACCATTGAACCATTCAAAGAGAAGAGCGGTTGACCCATAGCAACAAGAAAGGATCTGAATTTCAGATAGTTTTTAACTGAAATTTAAAGTATCGGCATATCTGAAATATGTGAGTACCTATCGGTAGAAACTCAGATACTGAGTATCGGTATCGGTCCAAGCCTAATTTTTGCTATAGTTCGCACGAAAGCTCAAAAAAACGCTAAACCGCTTTCAGCGCTAATTATGTAATGTACAGGGTGGCCAACTAAGCGAGGTAAGCGGCTATATCTCGGAAACCGTTCACCGTACAGCTTTCGGAAAAAAATATTTATAGGAAAAGTGGCCAAGAGAAATTGCTGGAAATTACTTGCAAGTTTGTAGGCCGGCCGCTAGGGGGCGTAACACGAATAGTAATTTGTTGCCAGTCGATTTCTCTACAATTGGCATAGGTAAGGTATATTGATAATACTTATAAATAAATCTCACTTGTATCGTGAACAACTTTGCTTAAACACTTTTTTCTCTAGCCCTGCAAATAAAGTGGTGGGGGTAACGCAAACATCGATTTGCAAAAAATGCAATATCTCAGGAATGCCTTATCTGAAAATATTCAAATTGGTATTATTTAAAAGAGCTCTTCTTGCTTTATTAGCTACACTGTAGGCGATGTCTATGTCATTTTTACTGTAGTCGCTAGATGGCGCTTTCAACAGATTTAACATATTTATCGTTTTTCTCGAAAAACTTAAATGCAATGATAAATATGTTATTACACCAGTACAGAGAGGAATAAAGGCCAGAGCAAACGGTGAAAACCGCAAGTTCCTATCTTTTTTCTAACCGGAGTTATCAATGAAAAATTAATTTATATGCTACTAAATCTCCCGCCCCGGTACTTACATATGTTGCAAAAAATAAGAAGGCTTTGGAAACAAAATACATATTATATATAATAGGAGTATTGGGAAGAAACGTCAAATTATTCATTTTGAGATCCGTTTCCATTTAATTTTTGAATTTTAAAAATGCCGTTTACTAATGAAGAAGCAGTTGATATCGAGTGCTTTCAAAATGCAGCAATCGCTGAAAGGAGTTATGCATTGCGATATCCAAATCGCCGTCATTATGGCAGAAGAGTTTTTCCGCACTTGGTACAACGTACCACTGGAAGCTTTCGTTCACTGACATTTCGGAGACGTCGTACTGGCAGAACTGAAGGAAATGTTATCAATGTTTTAGCATATATAGAGTTTAATCCCCATGTTAGTACTAGGACATTGTTTTCCGATTTGGGAATATCACGAACTACCATTCAAAATATTTTAAATGACAACCCTCAATTTTTGTCCCAAATTCTTTGGACAGACGAGGCTACTTTTAATAGCGACGGAAGGGTAAATTTGCATAACACGCAAGGTCGTTGGACTGTCAACGTATGGTGTGGCATAATAGGGGGTACAATTATTGGACCCTATTTCTTTGACCAATCACTAAACGGGAACCTGTTTTTGGAGTTCCTTGGGAATGAATTATGTGTTTTATTAGAAGATGTGCCTCTTGAAACCTGGCAAAATATGTTCCTGCAGCTCGATGGCTGTCCAGCACATTTTTCAATTAATGTGCGAGAATACCTGAATAAGACATATCCAGACCGATGGATAGGAAGAGGAAGCCTTTTTCCGTGGCCAGCCAGGTCACCTGACTTGACCTGTTTGGACTCTTTTATTTGTGGGGACGATTAAAATACAACCAAACAATATTCCAAGCTAGGTCTACGACCAGGGAAGATATGAAGAACAAAGTCCAAAATGCAATTCTTCGCCTGCCAAGAGCGGAAGTGGAAGCTGTTGTTCTTTCTACTCAGACAATGTGTGGACCAGGATGGCAGACAGTTTGAGCATTTAAGGAACTAGAATACGTTTCTTTTGGTTTATAAAATGAACGTTTCTTCCCAATACTCCTATTATATATAATGTGTATTTTGTTTCCAAAGCCTTCTTATTTTTTGCAACATATGTAAGTACCGGGGCGGGAGATTTAGTTGGATATAAATTAATTTTTCATTGCTATCTCTGGTTAAAAAAAAGATAGGAACTTGCGGTTTTCACCGTTTGCTCTGGCCTTTATTCCTCTCTGTACTGGTGTAATAACATATTTACCATTGCATTTAAGTTTTTCGAGAAAAACGATAAATATGTTAAATCTGTTGATAGCGCCATCTAGCGACTACAGTAAAAATGGTATAGACATCGCTTGCAGTGTAGCTAATAAAGCAAGAAGAGCTCGTTTAAATAACACCAATTTGAATATTTTCAGATAAGGCATTCCTGAGATAATGCATTTTTTGCAAATCGATGTTTGCGTTACAACCACCACTTTATTTGCAGGGCTAGAGAAAAAAGTGTTTAAGCAAAGTTGTTCACGATACAACTGAGATTTATTTATAAGTATTATCAATATACCTTGCCTATGCCAATTGTAGAGAAATCGACTGGCAACAAATTACTATTCGTGTTACGCCCCCTAGCGGCCGGCCTACAAACTTGCAAGTAATTTCCAGCAATTTCTCTTGGCCACTTTTCCTATAAATATTTTTTTCCGAAAGCTGTACGGTGAACGGTTTCCGAGATATAGCCGCTTACCTCGCTTAGTTGGCCACCCTGTACTATTAACAATCAATCAATAAGCGATATTGTATTAATGGTATTATATGTATATCCATCAAAATCCCCGAAAATTTTAAACAATACTGATCGCATCGAAACCCGAAAATTGATGTGTTTAATATTAAATTTGATGTACGTTGTGCAACGGCCGACGGGCAGGTTTCAATTTCAAAATGTTTCCGTGCCATTTCCCGAACGGGAAATTGAAAATTTATTGAATTGACATATGTGCGAAAATCTTGTTTCGATCGCTGCATGATTGAAATTTATTATATATATAAGGACGTATATACTCATATAAAGTCGGTACGGTGTATGAAGTCCGCTAAGCAATAAAACCTCTTGAGCAGACTAGTCGGTGGCTCTCAAACAATACATTATTGGCATTGTCTAAAACAATTAAGGAAGGGTTTCCTAAACTTTTTAAACGTGTTTCCTCGAACCAATACTTAAAAATTTCAGCATCCATATTGCCGCGATAATCATCAGTTTTTTTTGTTGATGAAAATATGGCACTGGCATTTGAAACAAACCCTTCTTCATTGTCAGCATGTATTATTATATACCTTCTCCCATTACTGGCACGGGTACTGGAATAGCAATGTTTCGAATCATCCTGCCAAGACGATTTTGTTGAAGTTCCGTTTGCATATATCCATGTTTCGACAAGGAAAACAACTTGCCTTGACAATTCCGATTTTTTGTTTCTTAAACATTCCCTTAAAAATTGCCATCTTTTTGGAACATTATTGGACAGCTCGCAACACACCTTTCTGTTGGTCGTTTTTTTGTATTTGAAGCCCAGATCTTTTAAAATGATTGACAAACTGGTAGTTCCAATATCGCAAAGGTTTTCTTCTTTATCTTTTCGAGAATAGCTTTGAGGGTAACATATTCCTTGGCTTTATACATATCATAAACAATAATAAACAAATCCTAATATCGATAGTTTTATCCCTTGGGATAAATCAAAGGTTTTAGAATAGAGTCGAACCCTTTTATATGGTCAATCCAATTCCTCTTCACTCTTTTTTCGAAGTCTTCTTAAGGTCTTATCTGAAATGCCGCAAGCATCAGACGTTCGTTTTTGCACTGCCAAAACAGACACTAACGGGCCCGAGTTATCTTTTTCTAACGTAAAATAACGTTCCACTTTTATTACTAAACGGCGTTCACCTTGCTGAACATTTTCCATAACTTTGCTTTATAACTGCTTTTAATTCCCACACAATGAGAACCAAACTAAAAGCAAAAAGCATAACTACTTATTTAAAATAGAACATACCACCATTTTTTAAAGAAATCGAAAACTACAATACTACCATTCGTTCAACTTTTAACTTAAGATGAGGATCCCAAACAATCCCAAATTAGCAATCAGAGCCATCTATGTTGCATCAATTTAATTAAAAAGTATGCCGCTTTTTGGCAGGTTAGAAAGAGACGAGAGTCATCAAGCTGATCAATATTTCTTTTCGTGAAGGTTTAGCCGTTAACAATAAAGTTTTTTACTTAATTTTTGATATTTAGATTGTCTGACATGTCGATTGGGGTATCAACAAGATTCAGGAAGATCTGTGACAAAAATTTGAAAATTGTTCATATTTGAAATTGTTATTATTATTCTTATAACATTATATTTTTTAAACGCAATTTTTTAATAGCGTTTTTTAATCCTTTAACTTTACGAATCCAGTTTTAGATTAGAAAAAAACTAAGAATATTTGGCTAAACGTTCGCATAAAATAGAACCTGCTGGGCAACCTGTGATTAAGAGCTGCGTTTAATCACAGGTTCCATAATTTTTCTATAATCTCAACATGTCAGATAATCTAAATATCAATCAATTAACTAAAAAACTTTATTATTAACGGCTAAAACTTCACGAAAATAAATATAGAACAGCTCTTTCTAACTTGCCAAGAAGCGGTCTATTTTTTAATTGAATTGTTGCAACTTATATGGCTCTGATTGCTACTTTGAGATTGGGATCCTCATCTTAAACGCAGCTCTTAAATCGAGAAATATTGATCGCTATATGGATCATTCTAGAAGTAAAAATGGTTGGGTATTTTTATCAAAATTTATATCAAATTTACGTGTAGAAACACCCTTAATGTAATATCCAATTCGTGGATATTTTAAAAGTATTTACTATTTACTTTGTCAATATCAGTTATATATATATTTTAAAATGAGTATTGCGTTGAAAAATGTAAACAAAGTCTAAACATTCCGGCCGTGCTTTAAAATACAATTTATGATTTTTTATGACACTGAGAGTAGAGAATGTAATGATTAGGGAAAAAGCAGGAAAAATTGGAAAACGTTTTCTTCTGTTTTTCTGGAGCATTGATAAAATTGGGGGGAAAAATTGAAAAAATATTAAAACAACACTGTCGTCCGTCGTAAATGTTTTTCAATTAATTGTAAACTGTAAAGGTATTACAGAATGGAAAGTGTTTAAATTATTTTATTTTGTCTAAAGAGTTTAAGGTGTACATATGACAACACCGGCCAGAATTCTTTGATTGCTGACATGTATCGCAGTGCCACACAGGTGTTTTTCTGGTTGGACGGGTTTGTTCGGGTCACTTTTACCGCTAAATGAATTGAAAGCGCCATTTATGTCTATTTTTCTTCAATTTGTCTTTATCTCAGGAATTGCCGGTTTAAATATAATACGTCATTTCCATAACATCCTGTATAATAATTTTTTCTATTTGGGTTTAATAATGGCTACATTATGAAATGCAAGAAAATTGAATAACCTGCCACTTGGGTGCAGAAGATTGGACACCTTCTCCTGCCTACAAGGTTTGTTCAAAGCATTTTGAGAAGTTCGTTTTTTTATAAAGTTGAGGAAAGACTTCGATTACTTGGAGGTGCTGTGCCAACAATATTTTCAGAACTACCAGTACCTATATACAGGTATTTACTAGTTAATTTCTGGAATAAAAAAATTATTAATTTGAAAAACAGAAACATTTTAAATTACAGAAGCATGTAGATAATATTAATTTTTTTTACAGGGTTTAAAAAGGCGAGCTACTGAAAGGTCAACTCAACATGATGCTGAATTATATATAGCTGGTACTTCAACAGATGGGTCCACGCAACCGAAGAAGAATATATTACTTCTAAATAATTTATAAAAAAATGTCTTCGCTTTAAAAACATCTCAAATCATGTATGTAATATTAATTTTTTTACAGGCTACTGAAAGTTCAAATCAGCTTGATGAAGAACTAGTTTTACCTGGTACTTCATCGGGGCTAACTGAACAGAAAGAAGACACTCCGAGAAAGAAAAAACTGAAGAACTATTTGAGGAGGCTGTTAAAAGTCGTTGTTGATTCTTTGTAATAAATTTTAAATCGACCAATTTTGTTTTTTATCTTTCATTTTTCCTAAAGTTGAAAGATATTTAAATTACACAACCTTTCCTATATGAAATTATAACTTTGACGAATAAAATTAATATCTACCAAGCATTCAATAAATTATTGAGAAGCAAACGAACATTTTTAATATCAAACCTCAGTAAGATACACAACAATTCAATCAATAAAAATATTACTTTCATATTCCATACAAAATAATTTTGTACTGGGATAAAACTAATAAAATATTCATGTTACGCCACTGCTAAACCCGGTTTGGTGCCACGCGGTAACAAAATAGTTTCTGGTGTTACGCGTCCCCTCTCTTCCCTTGTCTAAGAAATTAATATAAATACGTCACCATTAAGTCTATAAAAAAATATCTTATAGTAGGTATCTACATTTTTATTTTCAAGTAAACAGTGCAAAAACTACAAACATTATAACTCACAATTTACCCTGCCGCGGGTGCAATTTAATTCTACTGAAGCGAACAGAAACAAAATCTGTACAACATTTTACACATAGAAAATTTACACTATCCCAAAATGCGGGTGTAAATATGTTGCGGATTATTTTAGCGGAAAAACTGTTCAAAAAATAATTAAATATGCTATACTGTTTGATGATTTAATGTTTTAGTCATATACTGTGATATAGAAAAGTTGGTAACGTATTTCAGTCAATATTATTTTATAATAAATCTAAGGCATACTTTTTGCAACACGCCAAATCTAATTCCTCCTATTTTCCACCAAAATAATCTCCAAGCAAAAACTAAAACCTAAATATTCACACAAAAAATACAAATAAAAGTCTAAAAACTAAAATAAATAAATAAAAATCACATCGATAAAGTAGAAAACCTTGTTACCGATTAGCCGACGTAGTGGATAGTTCATTGAATGTCACTTTTAGCTTCGGCCTCTTTTTGAACCAGCAGAAGTACTTTGAACCGTCTGGGGAATTTAGAGATGGCGCTAGTGCCGGCCTAAGCCAATAGATTTGTTCTTCACTGTCGTCGTTTGTTGTAATAGAGCCTGAAATAAAAAATAACGAAAAAGGTTATAAATACGAGTCAAATCAATTTTATTAAATAAACAGGGGTCGGACAACAAACTGGTCTATGTAAGATGAGTGTCGAATTACGGGAAAAATATTTGTACCCGCCGATTCGCTCGCGGTGATGTCATTTGTTCCGTATTACAAATGAAAATCCATCGAAATGTGAAATAAAAGATGTTTTGTATGTCTCTCCCCAGGATAATTTCTAAATTTTTCAAGCGATTTGACTCAAACTTGCCAGGCTAATGTAAAATGAGTGCCAAATTATGAGAAAAGTATTTGTACGTGCCGATTCGCTCGCGGTGATACCGTTTGTTCCGTATAAAAATTAAAATCCATAAAAAAGTGAATTAAATGATGTTTTGTATGTCTCTCCCTAGGATAATTCCTAAATTAGTCAATCTATCTGGCTCAAATTTGTCATGCCAAGGCAAGATGAGTGCCCAATTACGAGAAAAATATTTATACCCGCCGATTCGCACGCGGTGATACCGTGTGTTCCGTATCAAAATTAAAATGCATCAAAAAGTGAATGTTTTGTACGTTTCTCCCCACGATAATTCCTAAATTATTAGAGCGATGTATCTGAATTTTGCCATGCATATGTGAAACAGGGTTCAGACTGACCTAGAGAACCTGGAAAAGTCATATAACTTAAAGCTAACAAGGGGTTAACTGGAATTTATGAGACCGTGACTTTGAGTTCACCCCTTGTTAATTACCAAACAGGTCTCTTGGAGAAAATGGACTTTTTCTTTGATAACTTAAAGCTGGTCATAAAAAACATGGAAAAGTAATGGAATTTCGTAATTGCGCCCAGAATCCTTGAAATTGCATATGGCAACCTGGAATCCTTTAATGTATTTATTTCTCATTACCAAATTCAATTCCAAATACGTTGAGAACGGGTGCTCTCTTTTTTGTTTAGTCCTTAATTTTTGATAAACCATAATATATGACCATCTACATAAAAAAAAAATGTGCATTTATATTTATATATTTAACTGACCTGGAGTATAACCGAATATTTGCCTGGAAAACCTGGCAAAGTCATGAAATTTTACAGCTCTTGAAAAGTCCGAACCCTGTTTAAGGTGAGCAAAACTTTTTATGAAGAATCCTTTTTATCTGAAATCACGGATAAAGAAGTTTTCCATATGGTGCCAATATTTTCCCACACGCTGTATATATTATTTTTCTGAATATTCATACACACAGCCGAACACAGCTCAACTCATAAGTATGAATATTAATATTTAATAAATACACAAATACCTGAGCAAATATGTATAAAATAAGAAAAAAATCATGTAAACTGCCAAAACAGGGAACCGCAAAAGCGTGCATATAATGACGTCACTAAGCCACGCCTCTTGTTGTGCGATATCTTACCTTCTGTTAATTGTATCATGGGTTCTTCCTTCTACATAACGTATTAGATAAATTATGACACAAGTGTCTTTTTGCTTACCGTTGCTTTTGGACTTCTTAATTAGAGCGGCCTTTTGGATGACACCCATAATGGCTTTCTTAGGCGACGTATCCGATACTGTGTAGGTCCTTCCATTGCCGACAACCAAGAGTGGTTGTTGTGAAGGAATCTCTTCCGACCGGTGATTATTAAGGTGAACGTCGTGAACCAAACGGAGTGAGCGTGACTCTCGAACAGTTGCTTGACCAATCTGCAACCAAAGAAGTAAAATATTTTTTTACGATCGTTATAAGAACTACAGTGATGGGCTAAAATATGGAACAAATTCATTTAAAAATCAGGTATTAATTTTTTGTAAAAACGCTCGGACACGTCGATTATAATTTTTTCTTCCGGATTTTTTGCCTCAAAAAGAAATTATACTGGGTGTGTCAAAAAGCAGATGTAGGTATAATTTTGAAAAATTATTTTATTAAGTGTTGAAAATGCAAACCATTAACTTCTTGACAATATGCCAATCAACTTAAAAACCCTTCTAAAACATTATTTACAGTATTTTCATTAATTTGCCTAATTTCATATCTAATTTTAAATTTTAAGTCTTCCAAATTTTGTAGTTTATCCTTATACACTTTTGATTTCAAATAACCCCAAAGAAAGAAATCCATTGGTGTAAGATCGGGAGATTTTGCAGGCCATTCTATGGGTCCTCTTCTACCTATCCATCGTTCGGGAAAAATAGTATTCAAATACTCTCATACTTGTCGAGCAAAATGAGGCGGAGCTCCATCCTGCTGAAACCAAATAGACGCTTCTGGTAGATTAGGCGGATTTGGAAAATCCGCTGCTAGTGTGGGAATTAATTAATTTTGAAGAAATTGTAAATACCGGTCTCCTGTAAGATTTCCATCGAAGAAAAAAGGTCCAATAATTCTATCATTTAATATCCCTGCCCAAACATTTACTTTTTGTGAGTATTGCGTATGCTGTTCTCTCATCCAACGGGGATTATTTGTACTCCAATAGCGAAAATTTTGTCAGTTTACCGAACCATTCAAACAAAACGTGGCTTCATCGCTAAAAAGTACGCTGCGATGGAAAAATAGATTTAAGTTTCAAATTTCCATCATAGTTTCACAAAACTGTAGTCGGCGGTCGGGATCATCTTCGTTTAGCTCGTGCAGCAACCTAATTTTATACGGATGGTACTTTTCTTGTTTCAATACCCGCAAAACAGATCGTCGGCTAACATCATTATTAAGGGCTACTTCAGTGGATGCACTATGGGGATTATCTTCAACTTCTAACAAAATGTTCAATTTTGTGTTTTCACTAATTTTTGGACGACCTGGCCGTAGACGATCCTTTACATTCCCTGTTTCCCTGAATTTTTTCTCAATTTTACTCACTGTAGATCTTGTAATCCGTCGTTCTGGATACTTAGCGCTAAACAAGTTACAAACTTCTTCTAGACTTCTTGTTTTGTCTCCACATCCAATTAAAATTAAAATTTCGATTCTTTGAGTTTCATTTAAATGCACCATGATCACCGTTTTTTCAAAATTATACTTAAAATTCTTTTTGATTGACACATGACTTGCTATCGTAGTAACAATTAATTTAAATTTACCTGTTTACCTTTAAGTAGGTACATGTACCTTTTTTTAAAGAAATTTCTTTTTTAAGATGTAATTTTTCTCTAAAACCGTTAGAGATAAGGATAGAGTATGCTACATGAATTATGCTCAGAGTTTGACGTAGAATTTATGTGATAAGTAAAAATAGGGTGGTTCTATTTAAAATAAAAAAAAATTTACAACATCTACTTTTTGACACACCCAGTATAATTTCTTTTTGAGGCAAAAAATCCGGAAGAAAAAATTATAATCGACGTGTCCGAGCGTTTTTACAAAAAAATAAAACCTGATTTTTAAATGAATTTGTTCCATATTTTAGCCCATCACTGTATATTTCTTTTTTGACACAAATATAAAATTGGTAATTTTTTAAAGAGTTAAAATAAGTCATGTAGCGTTAAAAACATAAGAATAAAACAAGTAATCCTAAGACTTATCTTAATCCGGCACACAGAAGCATCTCATATAATTTTCAAATTTACTTACAAAATTTGCACTCGGTTAAGCGCAAACATTCGAGAGCTCTTAGTCTTCTACGTTATTAAATCTAGCACTCCGTTTTCCAAGATTATCCATGCAAGAGTATTCGCGGCTTTTCTAATTTCCATTGAAGTACAGTCGCTTAAATCTTTAGTGTGAAATAATGGCATTTTGTAATCGATTTAATTGAAACAACGGCTGCTTGGAAATTACAGGCAAAGTAATAATTGAGACGGTGATTTCGTGGATTATACAGTGTGTCCGCGGATGGAGTCCCCAAGAGGGCAAATAAATCTTTATTATTGATTTTACCACCAAGAGTTCTGCTTGTTGAGAAAATAAATTTACAATATAAAAATTTTAGATCAAATGTACAGGGTGTCCCAATTTCGACACTTTTATAGGGTATCTCCGTTATTGTTAGTGCTATCAAAAAAGTAATGTAGGTGGCATGTGCTCTTTTCGGGTCAAACTTAAAATGGTAAATTCAAAATTTGAAAATTTTCGCTCGCTTAAGAGATACGGGGGAAAATCAACAAATTGACAATTTCAAAATTTCCCTGTATTTTCTTAGTTAAAAGAGATACAGAAAAATGTTTTATAGAGAAGTTTCTTTATATTGATTGTTGAATAATCTGCCGTTTTCAGAATAAGTATACGGCGTCAGGGAAAAAAGTTATCGAACCTAACCTCATTTTTTCAAATGGAAGACCCTGTATATTTTAATCTCAAAATGTACTATTTTAAATTCTCCTTTCGAATATATAACACACCATGGATGATATTGGTTTCCTAGGCGATTTATTAAACTTTAAACATTTAACGTCAATTTCATTTTTACATATTCATTTGCGAAAATAACCTATCAACATTTTGAAAAATTCGATGTGATATCAGTTTATATTGAAAGTGGAAAAAACGAGGAAATGGCGCAAAATATATATCCGGAAAGACGGTAACCATTTAAGGACATATTCCGAACATTTGCGATGATTCCCGTTATTTTTTACCGTAATCTGAATCTATTATTTCGTTTCAAAGTAATAAAGTTTAAATAAATCGCCTAGGAAACCAATATCATCCATGGTGTGTTATACAGGGTGCTGATAAAGTCTGGAGTAATCGATTTTTCTTGAAAACGCAAAACTTTTTCGAAAAACGCTCGTACCCGTCGATTTTATTTTATTCTTTGAAATTTTTTGGCGTTCTTCAATATTATACCGGATGCGCCAAAAACGCTAGGCAAGTGTCAACTTCACTTTTTCAAATAGAACACCCCTTTTTTTCTCCAATATTCAGATTCCTCTCTAAACTCTAGACAAGTTTCATATAACATATTGTATGGCTAAAGTCAACAGTAATTGAAATACAGGGCCCACAATAAAAATCAAGGTATAATTTTAAAGCTTGTTTTCCATGACAAATACTTAGGCTAGAAAAAAAATTCTAACAGGAAATTGGTAATACAGTGAACAATCTAAAAAATTATTTGAGTAAGTGTTGAAAATGGTGTCCATTTACGGCTCTACAATGTCCCAATCTCTCAACAAATTCTAACTGTACATTATGTACAATTTCTGGGGTAATTTGTCTTATGGTTGTTGTTATACGCGTTTTGAGAACATCAATATCTTCTGGTTTATTTTTGTAAACCCTTTCCTTAATATAGCCCCACAGAAAGAAGTCCAATGGCGTTAAGTCGGGGGACCTCGCAGGCCACTCTATTTCACCCCGTCGACCTATCCAATGATGATGAAATAACTCATTCAGGTATCTACGGACTTCGACCGAATAGTGGGCTGGTGCACCATCCTGCTGAAACCACATAGTTGTATCATGTGAGTCAGGGAAATAGGGCAATCAATGCTGGAGCGAGGTCTTCTTCAAGAAACTGCAGATATCTTTGGCCAGTCAAATTTTCCTCAAAAAAATAGGGTCCTATAACAGTATCCCGAATTATTCCTGCCCATACATTAATTTTTCTCGGCCGCTGGGTATGAATTTCTCGGAACCAATGGGGATTTTCGCTGGACCAATACCGGCAATTTTGACGATTTACCATGCCATCCAAGAAAAAAGTAGCCTCATCGGAAAAAATTATGTTACTCGGAAATAATGCATCGTTAATCAAGTAATTATCCATGAGAATTTCGCAGAACTCATTCCTTCTGTCAGGGTCGCCTTCCAAAAGTTCCTGTACTCCTTGACATTTATATGCATGCCATTTTTCCTTTTTCAGGAACTTTGCCACCGTTGAATCGTGGATATTTTGAACATTTTGAGAAATGCTTCTTGTGCTCGAATGTGGTCTCTCTTCCAACGAAACTAGAATATCAAGTTTGACATCGTCGGAAATTTTAGGTCGTCCACTTCTAGGTTTATCCTTAACGTGACCAACTTCATAATACTTCTTAACAATTTTGGAAACAGTTGCCTGATTTATGTGTTCTCTATTTGGATATTTATCATTAAAATACTCACAAACTTCTATTTGTGTTCTCTTTCGATCTCCACATCCTACTATTATTAATATTTCGATTCTCTCAGCTTCCGTTAGAAACATTTTTATGGGTAAAAGTGACAACTTTGGAGTAAATATTAAATGTTTTGGCATTTACGTAACTAAGTTATTATGTAGAAACCGGTAAGAAGGTAAATACCTAGACCTTAAAATTATACCTTGATTTTTATTGTGGGCCCTGTATTTCAATTACTGTTGACTTTAGCCATACAATATGTTATATGAAACTTGTCTAGAGTTTAGAGAGGAATCTGAATATTGGAGAAAAAAAGGGGTGTTCTATTTGAAAAAGTGAAGTTGACACTTTCCTAGCGTTTTTGGCGCATTCGGTATAATATTGAAGAACGCCAAAAAATTTCAAAGAATAAAATAAAATCGACGGGTACGAGCGTTTTTCGAAAAAGTTTTGCGTTTTCAAGAAAAATCGATTATTCCAGACTTTATCAGCACCCTGTATATTTGAAAAAAGAATTTAAAATAATATCTTAATATACTTATTCTGAAAACGGAAGATTATTCAACAATCATTATAAAGAAACTTCTGTATAAAACATTTTTCTGTATCTCTTTTAACTAAGAAAATATAGGGTAATTTTGGCATCGTAAATTTTTTGATTTTCCCCCGTATCTCTTAAGCGAGCGAAAATTTTCAAATTTTGATTTGACCATTTTAAGTTTGACCCAAAAAGAGCACATGACACTTACATCCATTACTTTTTTGATAGCACCAACAATTACAGAGATACCCTATAAAAGTGTCGAAAATGGGATACCCTGTAAGCCCAACTATTTTGATTAAGAGAGGTTTATAACCGTTTTATAGAAGCTCTCGAATCGCAAATTTGTCGTATAAAGCTAGCCTGTGACAGAGTTATGTTTTTAGGATCAAACAGCTACAATATTAATTAAATATCAAACAAGATAGTAAATAAGATACTGACGTAACATGGCCGTATACAAAATCGACCATCTTAACTTTTGGACACTCTGGAGAATGTAGAATGTAACCATCTCGAAATTTACATAGAAAATCCCAGGGCTCCTGTTCGAATTTGCGCCACCCGGTATAGATCGAGGCGGTTCCCGGTGGGACACCCTGTATATTGAATAGTTACATAGCTTTTAAGAATGCGGTGCCGATACCGATATTATATCGGTAACAGCAATTAAAATATTGGTATCGGCAAAAAAATCCGTATCGGCGATCACTATTAAAAAAAACCGTGTATTTATTTTTAACTCTGCCTACTTTCAATAGTATTTGTAGATAAATAATGATTAACCCATAACATGGAATTATTTTTTTGTAATCCTTAAAAAACGCGAACAGATTTGTTTACATCCTTTTACGTCTAATGAAATTAACCCCCCCAACACTGTACAAGTGCATAATTCACTTACGCCTGTTTACGCTCAGTTAATTAAAAGTAACCAAGCTTAAAACCGCATCCTTTTAAAATCCACCTGTTTACACAACACACGATATGAGTGGCATCCGTTACTCTATACCTCATAAGACCCTTCATGTCGTTGCTTGAAAATTAAAACCCTTGTTTTAAATCCTCATTTGGTCCCTAATGAAGCAAAAAAAGCGCACTCGTGTTTCGGCCGAGGGTCGGTCGTCTCTACCTTTCTGAAAGTGTGTATAATACGCGATCGAGCTTTTTGGAGAGAAATAATGCACCGAGGCGTTTATTGACTCTGTTTTCGGGGATCCGTATCCGTATTATTATTGTTCAGTCGTTTATCACCAGCAAGGATCTTAAAGCAGGGTGGATTCGGCTTTGGTTGACAGTAGGTATGTCAGTTGCGAAGCTTTGGCACAATCCCAGGGTTTTCGGGATAAGGAGTATATAATCCAGGGTCCCGGGACTCATCCCACAAAAAATTAATATGAAAAGTTAAAGAAATCTTACCTAATTTAACAAAACGAAGAAAAAAAAAACATTAAAGACTTCGCGGAGACATTAGGGATATTCTACATCCTTATGTTAGGACGTGGAGAGGGGCTGTTGGTAACAATAATAACTTCTTCATCGGAAGGAGATGACAACGCACAGTCCATGTTTATATCTCGATGTCGAGAGACAAACTGATCGACAGGCAAGGAAATCAGCTAGGCTCGTTGCGTCGTTGTGGATGACTGCGCGGTGCTATGGTACCAGGCTATGGGTGAGCGCGCGATGCTCCGTTGTGGCCATACATTAACGGCGCACCAACCCTCGCTAATTGCCTTGCGCGTCGATCAGTTTGTCTCTCGACATCGACATATAAACAAGGACTATGCGTTGTCACCTTCCCATGAAGAAGATATTATTTTAGACGCTACTATAACAAAGTGGTATATGTTTAAATAGAAATCAAGATTACCAGTGCATCCTATTAACGCCAAGCGAAGATTCTATGGAGAATTGTATCACCTTTATAAAGATCTAAGGAAAGATCCCCAACGATTTTGTGAATATATGACAATGCATATAAATACTTTTGATTATATCGTAAGCAACAGTGAAAGGATAATAAATGAAAATTGCTGCCATTCTCAACCTATATCTGTGGAAGAAAGAGTAATGATAACAATAAGGTAAATAAAAAATAATTAGATCATTATGAAGGCGATAAAATTCTCCATTGAATCTTCGCTTTACGTTAATGAGATGAACTGGAAATTTTGATTATTTTCAAGCATATAAGTACCACAAACCCAAACAATATCTTCTTCATCGGAAGAAGATAACAACGCACTGTCCATGTTTATATCTCGATGGCGAGGGACTACTGTGCGAAGCTCAAGCGAGGCTGGGCGGTGCTATGGTGAAGTCGGTTCGTTTTATGAAGTCCGATATCGGATTAAATCATTAAAGGTTGTTAAACAGTAAGCCGGTTAAGTTAACAATACCTTCGCTATATTTGATCGTACCGAACATTCCACTAGTTCATTGTAGTCGGCCGTGCAAAATCAGCGGATCCAAAACAAAATTATCTTAGAATTATGTACCGCGATAAATATTTTTATCTATTTTTTACTCATAGTTTTTGTTATTTATCAAATGAAAAACATTTTGCGTCAATAAGTTAAAGATGTTCTCAGGTACTTTTTCCTAGAATTTAGTTATTTTGGAATCATTATAGTTAAATCTATATAATGATCACTATTTTCCAAGAAATAATTAAAAGTTGCTCAAGTGCAGGATGGTATGTTCTATTTTAAATAAGTAATTATGCTTTTTGCTTTTAGTTCATTTCTCATTGTGTGTGAATTAAAAGCAGTTATAAAGCAAAGTTATGGAAACTGTTCACAACGCCTAGAAGGTGTTTTATCTTCAGGTGAACGCCGTTTGGTATTACAAGTGGAACGTTATTTTACTTAGAAAAAGATAACTCGGGCCCGTTAGTGTCTATTTTGGCAGTGCAAAAACGAACGTCTGATGCTTGCGGCATTTCAGATAAGACCTTAAGAAGACTTTGAAAAAAGAGTGAAGAGGAATTGAACAGACCATATAAAACCATTCTAAAACCTTTGATTTATCCCATGGGATAAAACTATCGATTAGGAATATTGTTTATGATATGTATAAAGCCAATGAATATGTTACCCGCAAAGCTATTCTTGAAAAGATAAAGAAGAAAGAAGTTTGCGATATTGGAACTACAGTTTCTCCATCATTTTAAAAGAGCTGGGCTTCAAATACAAAAAAAAAACAACTTTGCGAACTATCCAATGATCCAAACGATGGCGACATCGGCTCTTTTTAGAACCAAAACTTTATAAAAAAGAATTCGTAAAACTAATTTGCCTAAATACTATATAAGCTAAAAAGTTATTATTTTTCTTTGCCTAAACTAATTTTTTATTTACTTTAAATTATTTTATTTAGAAAATACCTAAAATCTAATTTATTGTTTGAGAGCCACCGACTACCCGGCTCGAGAGGTTTTATTGCTTAGCGGACTTCATCGACCGTACCGACTTTACAAGGCTATTGGGCGAGGGTCGGTGCGCCGTTGTGGACACAGACTTACTCTATCACCTCTTACTGTCGTTTTGACAACAAGCCCGAATAAACAAAATTACAAACTCCGTAGCTAACGATGTCATAATAATTTTGTTTAAGTATTGCGTAACAAGGATATTTATAGTAATATCCCCTTAACAAACTCCGCCATTAAATACTCGGTATTAAGCTCTATAATTAAATGGCTTACATAGGATAAGTCACCATAATATAATAGGGATTACCGTGGTCTTAGCGATTCTATAGTTTGTAGGCACACTCTACCAAATTTCATATTCTGATCAGATTATTTTAACTCAAAAAGAAACACTTTGGGGCGTCGCTAGAGCTCCAGCATTGAGGGGCCTAAACAGAACTATCCAAAACTTTAACAAAACTGAACTTTTTAATTTATGACAAACTAAGTTCGAGTTTTTATTTCGTCATTTAAGTAAATGTCATTTTAAAACTGCTCTTCTGCTCCGTTTTAAATTTTAATCAATCTAACTCGGTGGAGACTTTAATTTGAAGTTGAATATTGCATAATTAAAAACCATCTGCTTTTGAACGGAACGTATATTTGGTATACTTTTAATTACTTGTATATTACTGGGACGAAGTTGCGTAATTGAAGAAATAAAAAACGATTTCCTTAGAATATACAGGATGAGTCGGCAGAAACGGGTCAAACTCCACAGTGTATTGTGTAAGTGAAAATAATTTAAGAAACTTATTTCATTTGTTCTCAAGTTATAGGCATCATGACTAGTAAATTGAATAAGGTGTGCTACACCTTGCGCATTTTATCTAAATACTTGGATGGACAAACGTGTAGAATGGTGTAATATGCAAATTTCGAATCACGTACAGTACGTTTCACGAAAATTGGATACGACTTAATGATTTCCTGGGTAGGTCCCATTGTGTCGACAAGAGCTTGGCAATAAACAAGTGAAGTATGAAGGGACGGACTAAGGAAACCAAGTAATGATATGATTCTATTAATGTAATCAAATGAAATAACATTTTTTTTAAATATTACTAGTCATATTTATTTACATTTATAATGTCATTCTATAGATAGTTCTGTTTCGCTATCGCTATCCTCATCAAAATTAATTATAATTGGATTAATTATACGATCCAGACTAATATACGAATTTTCTACAGTTATTACGTGACGGACTGAATTTTTCCAACTACCTGGGGGAATATCATTAAAGCATTTTCGTATTAATTCTACAACACTAGAACTTAAAGTCGGAGAAATATTTTCAGACCTAAACAGTGATTTTAACTGGTGCCACATATGCTCTATGGGGTTAAAAATGCAATAATAGGGTGGGAGCCGTAGCACTGTATGTCCAATTTCTTCTGCCAATGTGTCACAAACATATACTTTTTTTATACAAAATGTCTTTAAAACTTCTAAAAGATCACTTTTTTTATAATTTTCTTCAATCGCCGCCATGTAATTCTGAATCTCCAATTTTGTATTATTTGAGCTTGGAGCTTTATGTAATTGGCGACTGTGATAGCTCGCATTGTCCATTACTATCACGCTATTCTGAGGAATGATTGGTAAAAGACAATTCTTGAACCATTCCTCAAAAACTAACAAATTTTACCACAAAAATATATTTAAATATAAATTAAGCAATCTAACCTACCTGATGTACCTATATTTAATTATAATTATTACAATCCGGTCCTTTCCACATAATAATAACGAACGGTCATAAATAATGGGATGGCCCAGGTACTTTTACGGCAGTCATTAAGTTATATCTATTTTTCTTGAAACAATCTTTATTAGATATGAAATTAAACTCCTGGACAAAATTAACGCAACATCATAAATTTGCCATATTTTTGGTGCCATTTTTTTCCTGAATTTATGACCCGATTTGAATGATTTTTTTTTGTATTGTAGGTTGGTTCCTTGACAGTGTCATAGTTTTCGCTGTTTATGATAAAAATTTAATTTTCGATTTATACTGGGTTTAATAAAAATAAAATTTTTTTCCGAAAATTCGCATCACCCTGTGGAGTATATTAGCAACCGAAGCATATTGCAGTTGACATTAAACGGTAGGCCCATCTTTCCCCAACATTTTCTTACTTTGTTTACTTCATTATCTCTTTTATTAAAGGAGATATACCGTTTTATAGCGTAACATGTTTTTATAGACTTTAATAATCAACACATTCATTGTTAAATGTTTTCAAGAGGTTTCACGATTATAATACTCATCGGGCAACTGCGCATACGAAACGAACGTTTAATAAGCAGTTTCCGAACAGTTTTTATCAGTATGGCGAATTCTATTTGACGTTTGTAACTTTAAAACACAACATCTGCTGACACATCGCTTGCAATGTCAGAAAAAGTCCATAGTCTATTAAAGTCTATAAAAACATTTACGCTATAAAACGGTGTATCTCCTTTAATAACAGAGATAATGAAGTAAACCAAAAAAGAAAATGTTGGGGAAAGATGGACCTACCGTTTAACGTGAACTGCAATATGTTTCGGTTGCTAATATACTCCACAGGGTGACGCGAATTTTCGGAAAAAACAAGCATTCTTAGTACACCCAATATAAATGGAAAATTAAATTTTTATCATAAACAGCGAAAACTATGACATTGTCAAGGAACCAATCTACAATGCAAAAAAAAATCATTCAAATCGGATTATAAATTCAGAAAAAAAATAGCATAAAAAATATGGCAATTTTATGATGTTGCGTTAATTTTGTCCAGGAGTTTCCTTTGTATGGAAAATGTAGGGATGCAGAACAGTTGTTTGTATGTCAAAAAATAGAGTAGTGAAAACCATATTTGGTTACAATTTTAGAGAGAGTTGTAGAGGTAAATTTAAAGCGAATGAGCTTCTTACTGTCCGTGCAGTCCAGCATATTATTCTTTTTCAAAAATTGAGTTTTGTTTAGAAGTAGTGAATCACAAAATGTATATTCAACAAGAACTTTGAATTATACGTGTCCCAAACATAGACTAACATTGTACGAAAGTGGTGCTTATTACAACTCTATAAAACTAATCAATAGACTTGCACATCATATTAAAAATTGTTTCTTCAGTATGTTTCGAGACTTGGGATGGAACGACGCTGTCGAGGGCTCCACGTGCTTGATGTATACGAATTTTAACCGTTTTGTTAGTTCTCGCATTACCCGATTTTTTTCTGTTGTGAAATAATTCATAATAAGAAATATTGTGATGTGATTTCAAATTTTTATGTTTTATTCTTTCGTGGAATTTAATTATAAAACGGGTTATAAGATCGAAGGTAAGAGAGTATGAACCTTAAAATTGTAGTATTTTTTTTTTTTAAAGTTTGAAAAAGAAGTGAAAACGCGGGTCAAAAAGTCTTGTTGTCAAAAACTGAACACGTGCGTTTACAATTCTGTGTTGCAATATATGACAACACCGCCTCAATAAACTATTGATTGCGAACGTCCTCAGTAGCGGCCACGTAAATTTTCAGATTTCATATAAAGTGTATATTTCGTACAATAATTCAAAGCGCCATTTTAGGTTATTTTTCTTCAATTAATTCTCATCTCAGGATTTGCCGGTTTACATATAATAAGTCATTTCCATAACACCCTGTATATTAGGAAATTGATAAATGTGGTCGTTTCTTGTTAGGTTTGTTTATGTTTTCTTTTTAAGTGGATTTGTGGTCGTAAAATAAAAGAAACCTGTTTTATTTTCCTTGCTTGTTACTTCGAGGATAATCTTCCCGAACAAAGATAGGTTTGATTTTCTTCCCCTCAATTAAATCTCCCGGATAGGAAATTCGACAAATCACTTTTCAATTAGACCAAGCCCGCTTAAAAGGGCTGTAAGTTCTCCAGACAGTCCTCGAACCGCCCGGCGCATTAGCACACAATGTCGGAAATACCAGGAACTGAGTCCTGCAGGATAAACTCCCTTTCAAACGGAATCCGAGTTTCATTAGCCTTAAATGGGCGCCGATGTTTAAAGTTTGGTCGATAAAAAGGAAAATCTTTTTATGCATCCCTAACGAAGCGACGCTACGCGCCTAATCTAAAATGCTATCGCAATTAAACACAAATTTTGATTTTAATTTTTTTCGAAATTGGAAAAGATCATCCTTAAAATTCGTCGTCTCGGTGCTTTCTTTTCTTAAGCATAATTGAGAAGTACAAATTTTCAATATTTAATTATATGTTTAAATTATATATACAGGGTGTTTCATTAAGGCCGGCCATATCTCGGAAACTACTAGGTATATAAATTCAGGGAAAAATTTCATTATTATAGTAGCACTGAGAAACTCCTGAAAATGATTTTCTGGCAATAATTCGGAAATGGAAGAATGAAGAACTGCGATTTTCACGTTTTTTCTTGCAAATTTAATCTACTTTCCGATTATGGTGTCACAATTATACCGTATGATTTAAGTTCTCGGGAAAAAATTGAAAAAAAAAAACTATAATTATTGCAAATTGCGCCCTCTAACAATTTTATTAGGATCTATCGTGCACCAGTGGATACGACAATTAAAAGTACTTACATTTTTCTTCTAAACAAGCTAATATTTAATAAAATTGAATTTCATTTTCATTTCTGCTGCGAGCTGCAAAATTTTAAATGAAACGCTGATTTGAAGCCTGTTTTCATTAAGAAAAACAAACAGTAGGTATATCATAGTTAATTAACAAAAACAATTTTAATATCGCGTATTTCCTCCTCTCGCAGCAATGAGAGCTTGCAGTCTTCGCGATATCGAACGAATAAGGTTACTTATCCTTTCTTGAGGAATAGTTTATGGTTGTACAGGACGACGACGAACTGCCCTTTTAAGTTGATACCAAAGATATTCGATTGGGTTGAGATCCGGGCTACATGCGGTCCATTCCAATCTTGGAAGTCCAACTTCATTCAGATATTCGCCTACTACATGTGCAACGTGAGGTCTAGCATTATCATGCATTAATGTAAATTGGTTCCCAATGAAAGGAGAAAATGGAACAACAACTTCTTGGAGGGTTTCCTCAATGTAACGGGGGGCGACTAGAGCTCAACAAATACAAGATTGGTGCGTGCTCGGTAGAAATAACCATGACATACATTTTCTAAAAATTACATCGATCCATTGAAAATTTTGAAGCTCGCAGCAGAAATGCGATAATGGAATGAATCAAGAAGCGACATGTTTAGAATACATCAAAGATGACAAGAAACAGTATGTAAATTAAATTATCCACCTCAATTTTTTGAAATTACGACGAAAAACAACAGTTTGATTTACTCCTGTATAATATAGCCTAATCGAAAAATGTTACTTTATAAAATATTTAAGGAAAAGCACAATAAATGGATCTACAAACTGATAACAAATTCATGAAAATCGCACAAAAAATAAAAAAGTTATAAAATATCAAGAAAATTACCAAAATTTCAGGGTGGCGGAATTTTGTGCCGGTGAGTGTATGTAGGTATATACCAAAATGATACAGAATTGTCCAGACCTTCTAACGATATTACCTTAATGTGGGAATATTCGTAGAAATTTTGAATTTTAATATTTGTTTTGTCATTGTGTCCCTTGCGGCGATATGTTGAAGTTAACCTCAATTTCTATGCCCAGTAGTTAACGACATATGGCCGGGGGACGGCGTTAATAAAAGACCCTGTATATGTTTTATTTAAATTGAATTGCGCATAACATACCCATAGCGCAACTAGCAAGTTAATGCATATCATAGAATTAGTGAGTTTGATTTTAAGAACGAATTAAGAAACATGCATCATACATTGAAAAATTGTAAAATTATTATATGGTGTGCAAATTAATTATGAAATACATATTTAGGTAACTGGTATCATTGATATTATTTACAGCATCTGGCACGAATTAGTAAACAAGGCGAAGCCGAGTTAAACAAAATCACAATTGATTCTGATCCGTTTCTAAATTATTCACGGTAAAATTTCTGGACGGGCTTAAAAATTACTATAAGTAGTGATAGATGGGGTGTTCACCATCAATTTGCACACACCCTACTGCGCAGGCGCGTCATCTGTCATGTCATGTGTCATCTGTCAGTGGCTCTAACTACCAGTGGCCCTAACTACCAGTGGCCCAAACTACCAGTGGCCCTAACTACCAGTGGCCCTAACTACCAGTGGTCCAAACTACCAGTGGCGCTAGTATCGAGGGGCCGCGTGTGTTCTCTGTGTCAGAAGCCCCGGCTGGAGCATCGAGGGGCCGCGTGTGTTCTTTGTGACATCATAGCTCTCCAAATGATGACGTTGATGCCCCCAAAGTCGCGCGTTTAAACCTGAAAAAAAGTTCCGGCTGCTAGGCTCGAACCGCCGACCTCTAGATTGATAGCCGGGAGCCGCCCGCGGCAATTGATATATATTCGCAACTATGCATACCGATGCCGCTTAATTAAACAACAAATTTACCAAAAAAGATAGTTATTTCATACTGCAAATATATATTCAAATATAGTTGATGGACGACAAGCAAATAAGTGCCAACAATTGGTTTATTCAATATCGTGCTAAACACTAACCTCATAACGATACCGCTGTATAGCCCTATGTATAAAACGATCAAACTAGCGAAAAATTGATGCTGGAACACAACCATTAAAAAGATAGGCCCTATATCTCGGGTCTGAGCTGATTTTTATCAAAACTAACAGTAGCGGCAATGTAAGCACCCCTCACAAACCCCAAATCCGTTAAAAAAAAATATGGCCCATTTGACATCATGCGCAATAGGCCAATATTGAGGTTTCTCGGAAACTATAGGAGAAAAATCTGCGCAAATAGCGGAAATAGTGCCTTCGGCAGTCCGCCCACCCCGGGTCTTTCAAAAACGGGACTTGTATGAAAAAGGCCTTTTTGACAACTTATGTGATAATGGTCCTATACAAAACCGGCTAAAACCCCCAAATGGTGGGTTTAAAAATATGTTAACTAAATAATTTAAATGATTTACATTCCACATAAATGAACAACATAGTCTACCCGGCGCCACGGGATAGGCACTCATTAATATTCAATGCCAAGCAAGCCAGTAACAAATTCCTAGAAATATGATGCAACAAGAGCAGCAATACACGCGAGAGGTTAATTAATATTCATAGCACAAGTGCAACGCTAACATTCCGAGAATTGCAATACATAGACAATTCTAGAACTATAACGACGCGTTACGGTACCGCCTATAAATACCGGATGTGCCGGACTTGAGGTACAGTTGAATCCAGCAGACAGAAGCTAGTAGTAGTGCATCTATAGAAAGTTGAAAGTGAATAAAATAATTGCCAGGTATGTAGATTTATCGGTTATAATTTGAATAAAATGCAACTTATAGTGTGATTATATGATATCTAGGGTAATTTATAGGTTATACGTGCTGCCAAAGCGGGGATACAAATAACGATTATATGGGGATGCATAGGAAACGTGTTCATTATAAAAATTTGATTAAAAAATGGTGATAATAATTAGAACTTATACATTGATTTTAGGAAAAATGTTTATCTGTGAGCATTGCGGCCAATCCTTCGCTAGGAAGTCTAGTTTCAAACGGCATGGGGATTGCAGGGAGGCTATACAAGCATGTACAGCCTGCGGGGTCAGCTTCCCTTCGAGAAGAGCGCTCCAGGCGCACCAGAGGGAAGCTCACAGAGCCCCTAAACGACAAGCCACCCCCTCCCAAGTAGCCATTGCCAAACGGGCAAGACTCGCTCCGTCAGATGGTGAGTATTTTTTAAAATAAAACTAGTGATTTTCTAAAAGTGTTTAATATTTCAGGGCCATCCATGCGGCACTGCAGTGAATGTAAACAAGATGTTCCAAGCTCCCGATGGGTCGCTCACGTAAGGACCCTACGTCATCGGGAGAACTGCTGCATGGTGCAGGAGGAGGATGTAGAACTTATAAAAACATCGTTCCGAAGCCGGATTGCTACCTACCGACTGAAGTCGAGCCAAGACCTCACCAACGTACCTCAGTTCCTGGAACATCTTAGGGAAAAATTCATCAGGTTGGTGGGGAATATTGTTCAAAAATATGAACAACTCAAGGTCGGTGTGGAGCTCTTCGGCCGCTTCCTCCTGCAGACGAGCGAGGCGATAGAGGTGAAATCCTTCAACACCCGGCATGTCATGGTGAATGGGACAACGGATCTGGAGGAGTTGTTTGGGCAGTTCAACGCTATCCTAGACCGCAAATATTCAGAGTTCTCGGAAAAGGGTAGTGGTGAGTGGCTTTTTAGTTAAATAATTGGGTGCTTTTTAGTTAAATAATTGTGTGTCTGATAATGTAAAACAATATTTCAATTGTTACAGGGTGGGCTCTTCAGCAACTTCTCCACTTAGAAATAGGGATCAGCAAAATCAAGCCTCTAACACCATCATCATACCTTCCGCTGCCAAAAGAAATTGAAGCAAAGAAAGCCGTGTTAAACATTCAAAACACGGATCAAAAATGTTTCATGTGGTCAGTCTTGGCAGCCTTACATCCAGTACATTGGACTCAAAATGCAAATAGAGTCGTGAACTATCTACCTTTTGAGAACGAGCTGGACTTTACAGGTATGGAATTTCCAATTCAA
Organism: Barypeithes pellucidus; assembly: GCA_963991005.1. Taxonomy (NCBI): domain Eukaryota; kingdom Metazoa; phylum Arthropoda; class Insecta; order Coleoptera; family Curculionidae; genus Barypeithes; species Barypeithes pellucidus. Next base: position 76,290,894 of record OZ022558.1, read on the forward strand.
CTGAAAGATATTTCAAAGTTTGAACGACAAAATAATATTTCTATCAATGTCTATGGTTTAGAGCGAAACTACGACAATGGTAAAAATAGTATTGATGTCGTGGGTCCCTTATATTTTACTAAATCTCGCAATGAAAGACATGTAAATTTGTTAGTAATCAGTGATGATAATGAAAATACTCATTACTGTTTAATAAGAAGTTTATCTCGTCTGATCTCAATGCAATTATCTAAACATAAGGCTACAAAGTATTTATGTGATGGTTGTTTAACGTATTTCTATTCCGAGTTGAAGCTAAAAGCTCATCAAGAACACGATTGTGGTCACGTTATGGCCAAAGTACCGACTACCGATTTGAAAAAGAATAAATACGGTGAAGAGATACCTGAGAATATTTTTAAATTTACAAACTTTGAAAAGAAATTAAAAGTACCTTTTGTTGTTTACGCGGATTTCGAAACAGTTTTAGAACCATTGCCTACAGAACAAAGTGAGAGAGACCCTGATACGTCATATACAGTACGCACCCATAAACACGTTCCATACTCGTTTGCCTACTATATTAAATGTGACTTTGACGATACGCATTCACTTTATCAATGTTATAGAGGTCCTGACGCACATAAAGAATTTGTAAAACGATTAGATGCTGATTGTAAATCAATATATAATCGCTTTTTGAAGAAAATAGTGCCCATGATCCCTATAACTGCTGAACAAGAGCATGCGCATCAGACCGCAACGCATTGCCATATTTGTGAAAAGCCATTTAATATAGAAGACATGCGTGTTCATGACCATGATCACCTTACAGGGCTGTATCGAGGTCCCTCTCACCCTGTATGCAATTTAAACTTCAAAATTCCGTCATTCATACCGATATTTTTTCATAACATGTCCGGGTTCGATTCCCACCTCTTTGTTAAAGAATTGGCATCGGATGAAGAAAAGATTGATGTTATCCCCCAAAATAAGGAAAAATATATTTCCTTTAGTAAACATATATTGGTGGATAGCATCGAAGAGGATGGGAAACAACGGCAGGTATTTTTAAAATTGCGGTTTTTAGATAGTTTCCGATTTATGGCCACAGGCTTGGATAAATTAAGTCAAAATTTAAAGCCCGAGCAATGCAGGGCCGTACGTAAATATTTCCCTGACGAGGAAAAATTTAAACTTATTCGGCAGAAGGGTGTCTTCCCGTATAACTACGTGGATCATATTTCAAAATTAGACGATACAGTGCTGCCATCACGTGAAGGCTTTTTTAATAAACTTAAAAATAAGCATATTACTGAAGATGATTACAAGCGTGCGTTGAAGGTATGGGATCTATTTAAATGCAAAACTTTAGGCGAATATTCAGACATTTATTTAAAATCCGACGTATTAATTTTGACAGATGTGTTTGAAAGCTTTAGAAATGTGTGCATATCTACATACGGCCTTGACCCAAGCCAATTTTTCACGTGTCCAGGATTGTCGATGGAAGCCGCACTTAAATATACATCCATAAATCTTGAGCTACTGACCGATCTAGATATGGTACACTTTTTTAAACACGGGATTCGTGGCGGAGTCAGTCAGTGTAGTGTAAGAAAAGCTATTGCGAATAATAAATTTATACCCACATACGACGCTTCAAAACCTACCTCCTACATTTTATATTTGGATGCAACAAATTTATACGGTGCAGCCATGTCTCAATATTTACCCACAGGGAACTTTAAATGGTTAGACGAAATCGAAATTCAAAATTTAGATTATATGAACATCGCACCTGATTCACAAACAGGATACGTATTAGAAGTCGATTTAACATACCCGGAAGATTTGCATTATTCGCATAATGAACTACCCTTTTGTCCAGAATCCATTGCGCCACCAGAGTCCAAATTTCCGAAAATAACAAAATTAATCCCAAACTTTTTAAAGAAAACTAAATATATTATTCATTATCAAAATTTGCAGCAAGCTTTAAATTATGGCCTTAAGCTAACCAAAATTCACCGCGTTATATCTTTCGACCAATCACCGTGGCTTAAACCGTACATCGACCTAAACACAGGGTTGCGCAATCAAGCCAAAAATAAGTTTGAAAAGGACTTTTTCAAGCTGATGAACAATTCTGTGTTTGGAAAGACAATGGAAAACGTGGAGAAACGGGTAGACGTAAAATTAGTGTCCCATTGGGAAAATATTGGCAGGAGGCTCGGTGCTGGGGCGTTGATCGCGAAACCACACTTTAAAGATCGTACTATTTACAGCGAGAACCTGATATCTATTCAGATGCACAAACAAAAAGTGGTATATAATAAACCCATATACGCAGGGTTTGGAATCTTGGAATTATCCAAGATTATTATGTACGACTTTTTGTACGGTTATATTAAGCCTAAATATGGCAACAACGCGACCTTACTCTATACGGACACTGACTCCCTAATTTTAAATATAGAAACCAAAAATTTTTATGATGATATGACAGAAAATTTAGATAGATTTGACACCTCCAACTATTCTCCAGATAACTCACATAATGTTCCTGTAAACAAATCGATATTGGGAAAAATGAAAGATGAGTACGCAGGAAAAATTATATGGGATTTCTACGGGACCGGGGCCAAGGCATATTGTGTGAATGTAGAGGGGAAATGTACAAAAAAAGCAAAGGGGGTCCCCGACTACGTTACAAAATCCCAACTATCAGTTGAAGACTATAAAAAAGCAGTTAACGTAGTAGGGACCAAAATATTTCGCGAGATGAATACTTTCCGCTCACATTCACATGATATGCATGTGGAACTTAAAAATAAGGTAGCGCTATCATACGCGGACGATAAGCGCTACCTTATACCCGGAGACCTTGAGAACACGCTTGCTTGGGGTCACCAGGATATAGAATTATATAAGGAGACCTTGGAAATTCCAAACCAAGACTGATTTGCTTCAATTTCTTTAGGTGGTGTTAGAGGCTGTGATATTAGGTTATTTATTATAGTTTAAGTATTTATTATAAAGTATAGCGCCCTTTACACGTATAGTTATATATTATATTTCAAGTATTGTATTAATATTGTATATCACCCTCTATAAGACTGATTATTTTTATATAAATGTGTTTTAAATAAATGTTTTACCCCACATTCCCCAAATTGTTTTATTTACCCGCCTATGCCCTATAAATAAAACAACAGTTCAATATTTTATGGAATAATATTCAGTATTTAGGTTATACAATTGATACATATGTTGCGCAAATAAACTAATTAATTTATCGGTCCATCGAAACAGGTACTTGTCTGTATCCGCCTCTTCGAATTTTAGGCTTCGTTTTTCTGCATTACGATGAAACACCAAGGTATACTTCCCAATAATCAAAAATATGTCAACCCAGTGAGTGTTGAAACAATTAAAATTGCTTAAAAATTCTTCAAATTCCACACTAGTGAAATAAATCTTTCCATATCCAATAGTATCCACTACTACTTCAGTGTTTTTAAATATGACGGTTATATAGCCATCAATTTCATATACTCTGTTTGGCCTAATTCTGCAAAGGGGCGGGGCTTCCACAGTCCTAGGACACACCTTGTCACAGTCAGAAGTATCCATGGAGAGGTTTAAAAAACCACGTGATATAAACCGATAATCTTCGTAGCACTTTATATCTTTTTTGAGGTTATGTATATTACGTAGGTGCTCTTGCAACTTGACCGATGTCATCACAAGCTCGAGGGCAAATGATTAAATATTATTAGAACGCTATATTAAAACACACGTGACATTTTCAATTATTTATTTTGGTAAAAAATCATAAATATAATCATACAGCATATAGGCATTCCTAATACTACAATTACAAACTTCTAGATCATGGTTAGAACATGTGGTTACGTCTTTAGAGAGTTTTGGCGCATTGATACTTGATTCTAAATTAACAACATGTGGCTTATTACTACATTGAGAATAAATTTCGTCTAAAAAGCTCTTCTTTATGTGACCCTTGACATATATCTGGTCAACGTCTCGCAAATCGGTGCTGATGATTGTGTAGAGGTCGCTGTAATCGGTCACGCCATAATTATAAAAGAGTCCATGATGGTTTCTATGTAGGAATAATACCTGCTTCTTGCAATCATCACTCAAGGTGTGAAATGGAGTAGTAGGTTTAAACAGGTAACTCTTCATGTGTTTTCCATCATAAATGGCCAGTTCTTTAGCTTGAAATTCTGGTACCTGGAATCCCTGGACGTCGACTACAGCAAACTTCATCTTGCAAGGGTCGGAACTACAATAGTTCTCTCACCTGGCCGGTTAAAGCCTGGTACTCAAGGACACGATCGTGAATAATAATACAAAATGCTCGTGATTCGTTGGAAAAATTAGAAGAACTCTGAAACTCCAACTTGACATCAATAGCGGTACTCTTTAGGGATTCATTTTGCTTGGTACAATCAATAACAAATAGGGCCCTACTAGCAAAAGTCGTAAAGTCTAAAATAGGCTCGCTTAGCGGCTTGCCTAAATAAGATTTTTGAAAGTCTGTATACATCTTATAGACTTCTGAATATTGGCGATTGGCAAAATCTAAATTTAGAGCCTCATAGGGGTATATCTCAGAGTTTAGATGTAACTTGACATCGGTAATATTTAAGTTATCAAAATAACAGCAATCTGACTTGTAGTTATCTTTGCGATTTTTCATAAAAAATACAATAACATATCTTGCCCTCTCTGTCATCGTCTTTACAGTCCAAATATCTCTCTTTGTCGTTCTCAAAGCAGGAAGCTCGTGAATCTCCCAAGTTCTAAACGGTATAAATATAGGCTTATTTTTTGCAATGTCATCCAAAAGTCTAAGTTTAACTGCGTCACTAGGATAAATGTGCTTAACCTTCAATTCAACAGTCTTTAGCGTAATCGTCGCCTTTTTGTCACCAGTTGACTTGTAGCAATTTTCATCGTGACGAGCTCGAACCAGTTTAAGCTTCTGTTTACCCATCAGAACATTCTTGTAATCGGCAAACACCCCAAACAGCATGTGTAGCGGAATGCGAAAGTTGAATTCTTTACTAGTTTCATCCAATGTTTTTATAGTACCGCTAGGCCAATTCCAGCCGGCAATATCTAAAGCGCGGCTTTCTGCATCGTTTAAGCATAGCAGGTTTTTAACGGCGCTAACTATGCCAGGATCGCGAACTTTTTCAATCTCTTTACCATTCACTTCATACGACATGCTGTCAAAAATAAAGGCTGCAGCATTATTGGTTAATGTACAGTCACCCGTCTTGCCAGCTGTATCCTCTGCTTTAAACGACCCTTCGATATAAAGCTGAGCTTCGCTCATGTCTAAAAATACATCTTGTTGATTGATGACAATCTCGATTTCGTCGTTGTTATTAAAAGACTTGGTGAAAGGATGATAAGTATGCCATTCTTCGCGCATGATTGACTCATCGCTTTTAATGGGGTTAAATAGCTGAAGTTTTTCTGACATGATAGTTATATAGACTGCTAGCGGACTGTAAAAAAATAATATTGACAAGCGCGAGTGTTCTCTTTGGCTTCTGATTACAGAATGAGTCTGGAGAAGGAGTAGATGTATTTAAATAACTATTAAAGACTAAGCCCATTTCGTCTGAGTTCTAATCTGATTACAACTTCTTCGTCTCTGAAATTAACCGGCCTTGAATCTTGATCCAATAGCGTTAGAGTAATATTATATATATTTTTGTCGTTGACAGGTAGATAAATAAGATTTCGGGGTTCTATATTAATACTATACCCGGGGTCAACAGTTGGAGAAAATTCGTATAAAGTATGCGCCGGATTATTTGTATAGTAAGAACCAGAAATAATGTTGCACTCAACCCTGATAGTAACCACTTGTATAATTTCAACTGGCAGGTCAGATTCATGTAATTGGCCAGCCGTCAACACTTGTGGAGAGAATCCTAATAACTGAGCAATGCTATCCTTTGGCTTGAAATTTATATTATAGATACTCTGCAGCTCACACTTTAAAGTATTGTTATTAGCTCTAAGTGATAGGATTTCTTTACGTTCAGCATCCGATAATTCCGCACCAGCAAGCTGACCTTGTAAATAGTACTCTATATCCTCCAACTCGTAAGAACCGGTTGGTATTTTTAAAACTTGCTCCTTGCCGTTGATTGTATAATAAACCTTATTACGACCAGGTTCTATATTTGGTATGGTATTCCACGTATTTAGAGATATTAATGCCAGAGAGTAATCAAATCTCGAGTCTAGTTCTATAGGCGGCACAAAGTATGCTTCAAGCCGGTGAGAACGACCCTTTAAAGTGAATGTTTGAGACATGACTGATGATGGCTAATGACGTCATTGTAATTTATAATGAATTAACGAGAAACGTCAACGCCAGATGGCCGCAATTTATCGTACCATAATCCTGATATTGATCATAGTTGAAATAAATTTTATAATTTTTCATATACTCTACAAATTCTTTTGGCGGCTTCAAGTTGCCAAAACTATCAAAATAAACAACTCTATCTCCTTTCTTCTTGTAAGCTACCCAGTGTGTACCATCTCCTTTGTATCCATCTAAATTTAAAACGCCACTCTCTGTATGTTTCGGTGATTTTGGCAAAGTATCTCGCATAAATACACCTCTGAAATTAGGGATCTTTAGACGTTTTACATATGATTTAATATCTTGATCGGATAAAGGACGTTTGGGCAGCTTTATTGACAGTTTTTTGGCATTTTACGTAAAAACAATCCATATCCGGTCTTGTGTTTTTTCAAATACAGCCCATCCCCCTTCTTGCCTAAGGCGATGGCTTCCATTGTTTCATTATGACGCTGTGATTCTTTCAACTTGGCTTTAGCATTCTGTACATCATTAACCGCCTTTGAAATTCCAGCTACACCGCTACTTAATGCCCCGAGGGCGCTAAGCCCAGCGAATATCGGGATCAAAGGCAAGATGCCGCCTTGTTTTGGCAGGGGTATGATTCTAGGTATTTTGATTTTTCTTTTTCCGCCTAGCTTCTTAACTTTGATGCGTGCAGCTTTGAGCATACCACTCAACGCCTTTTTATCACTACCAGAACCATGTTTCTTTAGCGGTCTAATAAGCTTACATAATTCATGCTTCTTGCATCCTGCACCCAACTTACGCTTGACCTTCATGATGTTTGTTACTAACCACGCAGAGGTTCGCTCACCAAGACTCGAATCGCTGGCTTTGACTCGTTTCCAAGCTTTGCTTTCCAACACCTGATCGGCTTGATGACGATGGTTCAAGTCTGTGGACTTTGCGTACTCAATGTCGTGATCTTTACAATAGCTATCTAATTTATTCTTGGGTTTATCTCCGCGGGCTAAACGTTCTTGAAGCTTTGTACCAGGGCCGCAATAAGAATATCCGGGCAGATGAAGTTCGACTGGTAATTTATTGATGATACTATTTAACACACCTGCACCCTGTGACGTCTGCATTACTAATGTAGTTGCGAATGAATGCAGAGTGGTACTTATAGAAAGATGCGTCAAGAAAAGCAGAAACGTTCAATTCAAATACATGATTTCAATATGGGAACCCAGCAAAATCCGAATAAACATAGTGCTGTTTTACCCTCAACCATTAGGGCAATAATATGCGGCCCCAGTTCGTGTGGTAAAACTGCTGTTATGATAAGTTTATTGGCTGATGAAAATGGCTTGAAATTTGAGAATGTATACGTATATTCAAAATCTCTACAGCAAGACAAATATGTATTTCTGCAGAAAACATTAAAACAGGCCCGTCTTGGATATTTCGGGTACAGCGATAATGACGATGTTCTAGATCCTTCTAGCGCTAAACCTCATTCTATTATTATATTTGACGATGTTGCCTGTGAGAAACAGGATAAAATACGCAATTATTTCTGTATGGGCAGACACCATGATATCGATTCGTTTTATTTAACGCAAACATATTCAAAAATTCCCAAACAGCTGGTTCGCGACAATGCCAACGTATTAATTCTATTTAAACAGGATGATTTGAATTTGAAGCATGTATATACCGATCATGTAAATACCGACATGTCCTTTGAAGCTTTTAAACGGCTATGTTCTACATGCTGGAAAGACAAACATGGGTTTTTAGTTTTAGTCAAAGACAGTGATATTGATAAAGGACGATACAGGAACAAGTTTGATATATATTTAATCCCCTAAATATAATACATCAGTCTATCACCTATAGTCATAGAGGGTGGTTGTATTGTGTGGTTGTTTTCCTGTTTCTAGGGTGGTTTTTCCTGTTTCTGAGGTGGTGTTTCCTGTTTCTAGGGTGGTTTTTCCTGTTTCTAGGGTTGTTTTTCCTGTTTCTGGGTTGGTGTTTCCTGTTTCTAGGGTTGTTTTTCCTGTTTCTAGGGTTGTTTTTCCTGTTTCTGGGTTGGTGTTTCCTGTTTCTGGGTTGGTGTTTCCTGTTTCTAGGGTTGTTTTTCCTGTTTCTAGGGTTGTTTTTCCTGTTTCTGGGTTGGTGTTTCCTGTTTCTGAGGTGGTGTTTCCTGTTTCTAGGGTGGTTTTTCCTGTTTCTAGGGTTGTTTTTCCTGTTTCTGGGTTGGTGTTTCCTGTTTCTAGAGTGGTGTTTCCTGTTTCTGGTTTTTCCTGTTTCTGGGTTGGTGTTTCCTGTATATCATGGCTTCTAATTTGAGTGGGCTCGATAAGGATGTTAAGCAGCGCATTATTAATACCGCAAATGTTATACGGAAAAAATACTTGGCATTAAAGTTGGAGCGTGGAGAAGAAGACGATGCGTTAAATAAATTTCTAACACCTATTACCGATCCGTTAAATAAACTTGTGGAAGCTTCTGTTGAAAAACAGACTCGTAAACGCAAGATTAAAACAGAGGATGCGCCTCTCATAAAGATTGAGCCACAAAAGATAGAACCCCGAGAAGTAAAGCAGCCTAGCTTTCTAGCAGATGAGACGCGCTACGGCGATGCCGCGGATGACGTGTTTACTGATGAGTCATCGTATCCTTCATTCCACGAAGTACAAGAGGATTTCACTACGTTACTTAAACAAAATCCCGAGGTTGTAAATGAGTTTATCACGCAATATCCCCCGATTGCTCAGAGTTATTTAAAAAAATATTGGGGCAACTCTTCCTCGATAGATGCTAAAGGAGTATCATATAATTCAGATAATGATGCTTGGCAATTGGGGACCGAGCGAGTAGACTTTTTGCCGAGTGGCGATATACAAGTAGGAGATGTTGTATATCCGGGTACGCAGGGGTTGTATGACTTGTTATTTTTAAAGAATCCCCAATATAATACCAATTCCGATAACTTAGAATATAAAGATATCCTTAAACGAACAGGCGTATACAGGAAGGAAAGTGGCGCCTTAAAGGGAAATAGATCTCAAAAATATATGACGATTGTTAAGCCGCTCCTAAGCACCGCATCTAAATTACCATCACCGGCTTCATCAACTCCTAGAGTCTCTAAATCCACGTCATCAGTGCCTAGCAGAACGACTCGATTAAACTCTGGGAGGACAGGGCAGGCTTTGCTAGAATATGACGAGGCCCCGAAAGAGTTTGTGTATTACGATGATATTAACGAGTTGGTAGATCGTTTTAGAAAGCTACATGCGTCTCGTCAAGCTGGCAACACCAATAACCTAAATGAAATTATGAATATTTTGCATGAGCTGGAGCGGTTGGGGGTGATTGAGTTTTATAAATAGTTATATACCACCTCTCGTCTTAGTATCAGCTTAGCCATGAACAAGTTTGGACGTGCCCTACCGACGCGTCAAAAAGGTATAAGGAAAGCTCCTAATCAAATACCCGTTAATAAAGATGGTGACTATAATATTCGCGATCATAAACTTGTAAACGTAAAGCTGCCTACAGATGGCTCTGATGCTGCGAATAAAAAATTTATAGATGATTCAATAAGTTCTCTTTCGGCTAGTCTTAATCATTTGGTTGCGGTTAGAATGCAGGATGCCTACAACTCTATTGATAAAGTTAAGAAAGAATTGACGAATTCTAGTAAGGCTAATACTGAATTAATATCTGCGCAAATGCGTGATCATATGACTATTTTAAATAAGGAAATGTCGGATTATAAAAATTCGCTTAAACTTGCTGATGATAAGTTGAAGAGCGAGATTTTGAAATTAGATATGCAATTAACAACACAACTTCAAGAAATTCGTACTAAACATCAAGCATCTATAGTGCAGGTATCTAAGCAATTTGATGACCTTGAAAATATTTTAAAGGGGTATATAACTACTACTGTTAAACAATCTATTAAGCCTATTACTGATGATGTTAAAAAAATAAATACAAATGTTAATAAATTGAAACAGAGGGTTGATAGAAGTAAGATATAAAAGCATCTGCATAGTAATTAGTTTTTATTACATGTTTGAAAATGGCTGCGAGTATTACTAAAGCGAGAGAACAGGTTGTTAATGAGCTGCATAAACCCGCCAGAACAAAATTTAAACGACGCAGATTTATTCAATATGGTTTAGATGATACTTTTGCCTCTGATCTTGCGCAGCTTGATCAGTATTCTCGCGAAAATAGGGGGTTTAAGTATATATTGGTTGTTATTGATTGTTTTTCGAAATATTTATGGACTCGGCCTATAAAGTCTAAAAATGCCCAAGATGTGACTAATGCTATGACGCAGATACTCGCGCAGTCTAAGAGAATTCCGAAAAAATTAGTTACAGATAATGGGAAGGAATATTACAACGCTAGCTTCCAAGCTCTCATGAAGAAACATGGTATCCATCATTACAGCACATTTAGTATTTTAAAAGCATCTATTGCCGAGCGTGTAATTCGAACAATCAAGGAAAAGCTGTTTAAGTTGTTTACCTTGAACGGCAATCATAAATGGATAGACTTGTTGGAACATGTTGTAAATACTTATAATAATACGAGACATTCCACAACCAAAATGAAGCCAAAGAATGTTTCTAAGAATAATGAACAAAAGTTATTAAAATCAGCTTACACCAATCTCAAGGTTGTTGGCAGACAGAAATTTAAAGTGGGGGATATCGTTCGGATAAGTAAAGCTAAACACGTGTTTGAAAAAGGATATGTGCCTAATTGGACGGCGGAATTATTTAAAATTTTAAAAGTAAAAATTACTGCTCCTACAACATATTTATTAGAAGATATGCATGGCCATCCAATCAGTGGCGGTTTTTATGAAGAAGAACTGCAAAAAACTAAACAGCCAGATGTATTTCTTATCGAGCAGATTTTGCGTAAGAAGGGTAGAAAGATGTATGTCAAATGGGTGGGGTTTGATGCCTCACATAACAGCTGGATAGACGTATCAAAAGACGTTGTATAAATGTATCTAATTTCGGTAATTTTAATCAGTCATCATGACGCATTGTACTGAGTGTAATTGTGAGGTTAAATCGCTTAGTCATCATAGGCGTACCACTAAACATAAGCAGAATTGCAGTGTGGACTTTGTTTCGGGCGTGAAACTTGTTCAAACGGCTTTTAAGAACCGGTTTGTTACGTATCACATATCGAGTCATCACTTGTCTGATGTTAAGCTATATTTAGAAGGAGTGAGGGATAAAGTAATTGACTTGTTGAAGAACGCCTTGACTATTCATAGCCAGATTAGTGTTAATATGGAATTATATGGGCTCTATTTATTGGGCACGTCTATGGATTCAGATATCAAATCGTTCAACTCCAAATATGGCCGCATTGTACGGAATAGTAATTTACAAGATTTTTATACTGAATATATGCATGTTTTACTCAAAAAAGCGTCGGAATTTAGCGAGATGGGTAGCGGGTGGGCTTTATCCAAGCTCCTGTTCTTGGAACTTAACATTAATAAAATTATCTGAGGGGTGGGGGTATAGTTGATATATATTCCATCTGCCGTCAGTTTCGTTCCAATCATGTCTGAGCCTGCCTTCTCCGACGAGCTTAGTGAGTCTTCATCACCATTCGAGAACTATCTCAATAGTATGTTGCTGAGAAGTAAGAACGATATTAGAAATGAACGACGGTTTTTAAATGAAGTATGTTATCCTGCTGGTAATTTCAAGGTAGCTGTAGGGGTGAGCGTTGCTCGGGGACTGGTTCCAAGCGTTCGACTGACATATACGCTGTTGAATTTACCCGAAGATCAAGTGTCCGTCTCATTTACTACTACTAGCTGGCAAGAATTTTTGGAAATGGCTGAAAATATATCGACTGGTTCTGACGGCGCTGACATGGTATCTACAGACGAGAATTTCACTATGTCTTCTGTACTTCTTTTAGGTGAAAAAATTATAAAACTCAAGTGTTATGATATTACTTTATGTTTTTGTTGTACTGATCTCGATTCTGTTTTTAACATTCGAGATTTGATTAGTTATAAGTTAAGATTGTTGGAACCGCTTGATATTCAAACTAAATATGAATGGATTTTATCTTATGTAAGTAATATGGATGTGAATGATGATTTTATTGATAGACTAAAAAACTGTATTTGTACTTTCTATACGGAGACAAGGTCTTATATCTTGGAGCTAGTATATTATTACCCGCAGAAAGTTCTAGATGATTTTGATAAATTGTATATGAATTCTGATGTTTAATTATGCATGTTTTTACTCAAAAAGCGTCGGAATTTAGCGAGATGGGGAGCGGGTGGGCTTTATCTAAGCTCCTGTTCTTGGAACTCTTACATTAATAAAATTATCTGAGGGGTGGGGGTATAGTTGATATATATCCCATCTGTCGTCAGTTTCGTCCCAATCATGTCTGAGCCTGCCTTCTCCGACGAGCTTAGTGAGTCTTCATCACCATTCGAGAAATATCTTGAAAGTATGTGGCTGAGAAGAAAGGACGATATTAGAAATGAACGACGGTTTTTAAATGAAGTATGTTATCCTGCTGGTAATTTCAAGATAGCTGTAGGGGTGAGTGTTGCTCGGAGATTTGTTCCAAGCGTTCGGCTGACATATACGCTGTTGAATTTACCCGAAGATCAAGTGTCCGTCTCATTTACTACTACTAGCTGGCAGGAATTTTTGGAAATGGCTAAAAATATATCGACTGGTTCTGACGGCACTGACATGGTATCTACAGACGAGGATTTCACTATGTCTTCTGTACTTCTTTTAGGTGAAAAAATTATAAAACTCAAGTGTGATGATATTACTTTATGTTTTTGTTGTACTGATCTCGATTCTGTTTTTAACATTCGAGATTTGATTAGTTATAAGTTAAGATTGCTGGGACCGCTTGATATTCAAACTAATTATGAAAGGATTTTATCTTGTGTAAGTGGTATGGATGTGAATGATGATCGTTTTATTGATAGACTAAAAAACCGTATTTGGGGTTTCTATACGGAGGAGCTAGATTCTTATGTCTTGGAGCTAGTATATTATTATCCGCAGAAAGTTCTATATGATTATGATTTGCATACTTATATGGATTCTGATGATTAATAAATGTATAAATAAAGAATTTTGTGTTTTATTACTTAGTATAGTTGAAGCGGCTTTGCCTACATCATGTATAGCGCGGATTGTTTAGATTGTGCTGATGATGGGCTTGGCACCATGTATAATTTTGAAGATAGATTAATTACATATACAGGGTGGCGTAAGAAAGTCTGCCCTGAAGATTTGGCGCGTGCTGGATTTTATTACACCCAACATTCCGACATTGTAAGATGCGCTTTTTGCCATTGTGAATTTAGCGGATGGAAAAAAGGAGATGACCCCCTTGCGGACCATTACAAGTATTCCAGGGATTGCGATTTTGCAAAAATATTATGGAAATGTAGGCAGTTTAAAGCAAATGAGATAAAACCAGATCGTTATAGCCCCGGTTATTTTTATATAATTGTTTTTCTGTTAATATTTATATCTGTTCTTTATAATAGCTATGATGCTATAAGGGCTGCAAAGAAATTATTATAGTTCAGTTATTCTCCAACAATGGCCGTGTTAAGTTCGTCTTACATCATCCTGGTGGCGCTCGTTCAAAATGTATTTTATGTATACATGCCACCAAATGTCATGGATGCATCGGTAATGATCGAGTCTACGAACAATACATGGGTGAAGATGCGTTATGAGATGCTGTTTAATAGACAGATTCCTGTTTTTGCTGCAAACGTAACCTCTGATGCTTTTCTTCGATATAAGATCAAGTTTGTCTTTAGAGATTCCACCGTTGGAGAAACTCCTTGGAAGACCTATAGCAGCGAATATAAGATCGAAAGTACCCACCCAGATCCACCCATGGAACATTCTAACAATATTTATAGTTTAGTAGTATTTATATCCATATCTTGTTTGATATTATTAACAAATTGTGTAGTCACCATTACTAGAAACCATATGTGTAATATTGTGAAATAAATATCTTTTTTGGTAAATTTGTTGTTTAATTAAGCGACATCGGTACGCATAGTTGCAGCAATACTTCAATTGTCGCCGTGGCTCAATGGTATGACTCCCGGCTATCAATCTAGAGGTCGGCGGTTCGAGCCTAGCAGCCGGAACTTTTTTTCAGGTCTAAACGCGCGACTTTGGGGAGCCATCATTTGGAGAGCTATGATGTCACAGACGCGGCTTTGGGTTCCTGTCACAAAGAAGTGTTAGACGCGGCTACCACAGAGAACATACGCGGCCCCTCGATGCTAGCGCCACTGGTAGTTTGGGCCACTGGTAGTTAGGGCCACTGGTAGTTAGGGCCACTGGTAGTTAGGGCCACTGGTAGTTAGGGCCACTGACAGATGACACATGACATGACAGATGACACATGACATGACAGATGACACATGACATGACAGATGACACATGACACACGACGCGCCTGCGCAGTAGGGTGTGTGCAAATTGATGGTGAACACCCCATCTATCACTACTACTATAAATTTTCATTATTTCCAGCCATTTTTCAAATGCACAAGTATTTACGCTTTCGGAACTAAGTGTCTGCTGCCGCTGCAAACAAATATCCTTTGTTGCTGTTTGTTTCCGCGAATAAAGACAAATCTATCTTACTTTTTCACTTTTATCTCCATTCTATATGTCTCTTTCGTTTTTCTTTTTTATCTTTTCTACAGAGGATGAAAATTATTATCGTCTACATTAGGACGGCCACAAAATTACGCGATGCCAAGTTGTGTTAAAAATAAATTAGATATCGACAGGAATGTTCCGATATATCCGACATAAAAATGAAGAATTTTGGGGTTCTACTGTATATACCTACGAAAGATAATATTCGTAAATATAATGAAATAAAATAAAATACACTTTTATGTCGAAGAGTAACGTTTTTCTTTAAATAAGGCCCAAAACTATTAATATTAAATATAAAACAATAAGAAACTTAGATTATTAATTACATTGGAAGAACAATTGTTTTATTCAATATATATATGGGTGCTGGGAAATGACTTATTATATTTAAATGGGTGACTCCTAGGGAGTCCTAGAGAAAGTCTACATACTTTTTTTTAATCGAATATCTAAATACTAAGGTAAAAACCCTTTTTACCCACACGCCGCTCCATACTAACAGTGTTGTCAGATCACACCGCGTGTCTCGCCCTTAGCTGAATCCTGGCGGCGCGCCCTTCATACTTCAGTATGTTTCGATACTGGGGAGTGGAACGACGTCGTGCCGAGGGCTCCACGTGCTTGACGTATACGAGTTTTAAACATTTTGTTAGTTGTATTGCCCGTTTATTTTTGTTGTGAAATAATTCCTAATAAGAACTGTTGTGATATGATTTCAAATTTGTGTGATATTGTTGATTCTGTTGAAAAACATACTTTTTGTATTTTATTATTTTATGGAATTTAATTATAAAACGGATTATTTTAAAATAAGATCGAAGGTAAGAGAGTATGTACCTTAAAATTGTAGTTTTATTTGTCAAAAAAGTTTGAAAAAGAAGTGATAACGCGCGTCAAAGACGTCTTGTTGTCAAAAACTGAACACGTGCGTTTAGAATTCTGTGTTGCAATATGACAACTTCGCTATAATGCGCTAACGTCTTTTGAACCTCGAGACAGCCTCAATAAAATATTGATTGCGAAGGGCCTCAGGAGCGGCCACGTAAATTTTGAGATTTCATATAAAGCGTATATTTCGCTTAATAATTCAAAGCGCCATTTATGGTTATTTTTCTTCAATTTATTTTCATCTCGGCATTTGCCGGTTTAAATATAATACGTCATTTCCATAACACCCTGTATAACAGAAATGAAATAAAATTGTAATTGTCATAATACCTATTATGATGTAAAAACACCAACATTTCAGCTCTATCTGCATTTGGTTTATTTCTTTAAGCTCGTCGCCATTTCAGTAACTCTTAATTCCGCCCAGAGCTGCGAATAGCAGAAATACACGACGAACCACTGCCTCCCATCCATATGGGGTTCAGCTTGGTACTGCTCGAACATCGTTGTTTAAGAACTCCATCATCTGGAAGACATCATCCTTGTGGAACGAGGTTCCTGAGGTATTGTTTCCCAATAAATATAACCTCCAACTAAGTATTGTAAACTACAGATCCCATATAATCTATTCATAAAACTCTTAGAAAGTGAAGCTGTGTGAAATGTTATTGAAAATCAGTAATGATTGGAAGACAGAACTACATGTTTGTTGGCTGAACGGCAACAATGGTGAAGTCTGGTTATATCAGATGGATAAATATTAAAACATAACCATACTTACCGATGAAAAGATAAATCCTTATTTAATGATCCACTCTTTCACAAACTACACATGAATGCACCATAATTGTTTATAATAAACACGATTTTTCATCAATAATCACAAAAAAACACAAATCAACCAAAATATATAACAATTCGTTAGATCAAAGGACAAACATTGCAATATTTATTAATTTAGTATTCATTCATCTTTCATCTTTTGCTTATCTTTTCATAGTTTATAGTAAAAGAGAGCAACTGTAGATTAACCTTAAACTGTTGTATTTGCCAAATTAACAAACTTTTAATTGGGATTTTGCAAGATACCTTTGCGTAAAATATGTCAATCTGGCTATGGTGCAATAATGACCGAAGGAGTTGGGAATGACTGTTTGCAGTCGTTGCGCAGGCTAGAAATGTACATTTTTCCATCTGTAGTTTGTAATATCTTTGCCTCCGACGGTTCAGAACCAACATGAATCGCTTTATTCGCAAATGCACCTCCTTAAAAAAATAACGGAGTTGACAACGTGGTCTGGATCATCTTAGCATGATAGTAAAATTTGTGACTATCTTACTTTAGAGGCAAGAACGAAATTGCTCCCGCTGTGAATCATTGTCGCGACGTACATTTTCCAGAGCAGGATATAGGGAACTGACTTATGGTCTTTTGCTAACTTTTTGATTTTTTTGCCAGTTTTAATGGCCCATGTCACTAGCAATAAAGATCCTGTTACTGGCTTGGCGTTGTAAAAGTTGGAGCTTGTTTTATTTGATGCGGCATTTTGATAAATTACATTTTTTCCCAGATATAAACTTACCGTAATCCTTATTTTAAACGTCCATCTCTGCTTAATAGTCAAAAACAACCAGATCACGATCCAGAAGAACAGATGCAGGATCCCGCCGATGATACACACCAGCGTGACGTCATCCAGACTTCCCTTGTAGATGACCGTGTAGTCGTGGATCAAGGGTGCGTTGCAAATGGCGATGGATATAAGAACGCAGAAGGCTGCGCAGTGGGTGAAGTAGGTCCACGCGTTGCTGGTTGACGATTTTAGGGTTATGAGTTTCTTGTCGCGTTGGTGGTTTAGAAATGCTGTGAATCTGAAAATAAAACGATTTTATTAATATATTATATCGATTATATCGTAATCAAAATTGGCACTGTAATATTTTAAGGAACAACAGGAAATACTACGGATGAAGAACGACGCTCGAGTTATACAGGGTGTTATGGAAATGAGTTATTATATTTAAACCGGCAAATCCTAAGATGAAAATAAGTTGAAGGAAACTAACCATAAATGGCGCTTTGAATTATTAAGCGAAATATACACTTTATATGAAATCTCAAAATTTACGTGGCCGCTCTTGAGGACCTTCGCAATCAATAGTTTATTGAGACAGCTTCGAGGTTCAAAAGAGCGTATTATAGGCGGTGTTGTCATATTGCAACACAGAATTGTAAACGCACGTGTTCAGTTTTTGACAAGACGTATTTGACGCTCGTTATCACTTCTTTTTCAAACTTTTTAGAAAAAAAAATACAATTTTAAGGTACATACTCTCTAACCTTCGATCTTATTTCAAAATAATCCGTTTTATAATTAAATCCCATAAAAAAATAAAACACAGAAAGTATGTTTTTCAACAGAACCAACAGTAGATAATATCACACAAATTTGAAATCACCCCTCAACATTTATTATTATGAATTATTTCACAACAGAAAAAAGATCGGGTAATGCTACAACTAACAAAACGTTTAAAATTCGTATACATCAAGCACGTGGAACCCTCGATAGCGTCATTCCATCCCCGAGTCTCGAAACATACTGAAGCAACGATAGTGGCGCGCGGCCGGTATCCAAGCAGGTCGATACACGCGGTGTGATCTGACATCACTGTCAGTATACTCTAGTGACCCACATTATTGATAAGTGAATCCAGAGGCAATGGCGCGACAGTATGTGGGTAAAAATGGTTTTTATCTTAGTATTTAGATATTCGATAAAAAAAAGTATGTATACTTTCTCTAGGACACCCAAAGAGTCACCCATTTAAATATAATAAGTCATTTCCATAACACCCTGTATTTTATGCGAGAAAAACTTTTAATATACCCTGTATGTTAAAAGTATTTCTCGTCCGTCCGTCCGGGAAAATGTGGCAAATCTCCGGATATGAAGAAAACAAGTGAAAAGAGTACTACAGTTTTCTCTAAAAAGGTTAACATTACAGAACCGGATATAGTCATGGATGGACACGCAATCCCACTGGCTTCATCTATTAATTTGCTGGGCGTCAATCTGGGAGGAAATATGTCTTGGCATAACCACGTTGTGGCAATCGCCAAGATAGCTTCTCAGAAGCTTGGGGTACTTTTCCGAACCAGAAAATTGTACACACCTCAACAACTTTTGACACTATACAAAGCTCAGATTCGACCATCACTAGAGTCTGGAGCTCTGCACCCAAACATACTCTTCGGCTGCTGGATTCCATCGAAAGGAGGGCTATTCGTCTGATGGGAGACCACGAGCTGACGAAAAACCTCGACAGCCTAGAACATCGAAGACAGGTTGGAGATTTGACTCTCTTTTACAGATATTTTCATTTAAGGTGCTCGGCTGACCTTGCCCTCTTAATTCCGCACAGAGCGACGAATAGCAGAAATACACGACGAACCACTGCCGTCCATATGTGGTTAAGCTTAGTACTCCTCGAACTTCATTATTTAACAATTCTTTCATCTGGAGGACTTCATCCTTTTGGAACGACCTTCCCGAGGTCGTTTTTCCCAACGAATATAACCTCCAACGATTCAAAACCAACGTGAATCGCTTTTTGAGCACACGCACCACTCCCAGAGTGCCCTAAAGGATTTTTCCTATAGTGTGTTACGCCCCTGGCTTTATTTATATTTAATTAACTCTATTCAATGTACGAAATAAGAATTAATTCTAAAATTGCATTAAAAGCCCAAATATTTATGCCATTTTATAAAAATCGCCAAAATATTATAATAATATATCTGGATAAAATATCCTAAAATAAGAAAGTCATAGGAAATAGAAAAGAGATAGATTGTAAGGTATTTTTGACCCACGCACATATTTTTAAATACGCCCAAATCAATTTTATTGGATCAAAACAATTATGGGAAGGATCCACAGATTCCCAGAATAGCTATGATATAAACTAAAAATAATATTCTAAAATATCAACGAATTTTAATTACCTAAACAAGCAATTAAATTTAATGGTTATTACTTCCTTAATAGCCTGCAGGTGTTCTAATCACCGAAATAAACGATTAACTTAATGGTTTTTTACACCTTAATGGGATACCTCCTAGGTAATAAAAATTAACTGCTTCCTTAATTGTTTCTCCCGTTTGACTTGACCCAAATGAACCAACGAATCAGGCGAGACCTAAACTTTTTGGACATACCTCTAATTTTAGTTCCTTGCCCATTTGGAAAAGGGGGGCAATATAACAAAACCACGAAACACAGCAAAGAAAATGATTATTCAAGATTCGAGATTCCGTACTTACTCCAGTCTCTATTAAGATCAGTCCAGAATTAAATAATAAGATATTCTATTTAGCCATCATGGGTTAGTCAGTAACTAAGAATAAAGTTTAAAGATATTTTGTTCAAATAAATATCTAAAAGTTCACTATTAATATCTCAGTAACAATGTATATTATAAGAAACCGGGAGGGCTTACTTATCGACCCTTGGTTGTTTACAACAGTGAATTAGTGCAACGACCTATTCTTAAGTGTGTGTTCGGGAACGAAATACTACCAGCTGTAAGATGTTTGTATGTAAGTTAAGATACCTTATAAACATTGACTATTTTATCCAGTGCTAAAAGAACAATGAAAGAATGTACGCAGTACAAAGTTGTAGACATTTATAATAATTTGCATCATGTTAATGAACTATGATTTTTGCATGTGAAACTATGAACAGTGAGTTTTGAAGATTATGGAAGACATTTTTAATTATGTTAATTTATCTAAACTTACTTTCTTATTATTAAATAGTTTTAAGATTAATTATGACTTTTAATTAATCAAACTACCTTAAATATCCATAAGCAAACTTAAACCCTAAAAGAACCCACGTCAATTACCGCAGGTTTAAAATAGACTCCCTTTCGAATGCCAACCAACATCTTGTGCGATTTTAATTATCATTTAGGTAATTAAGATCTTAAAATCTGTGGTCCAGTACAATGGTGTCAGGTCTGATAGGGTTTTGAATTTTCTGGCAAAGAAAATAAATTTACCACGTGATGAAAAATTTTTTTTGTGACAAAATGTCATGGTTGTTTTGCAAAATTTTATGCACGTTTGAAACTGTTAAAATCATTGCTAACAGACAAGGAAAAGATTGCCAAATATTATATGGATTATTTGCAAAAAGTTTTCTGAATTGCCAGTTTAAAATAATGACAAATAACACAGTAAATATTGTAGAAGTGTATGGCCGTTTTGATAATTTGCAAAATTTTTCAAAGCCGCAAATTTACGCATCAATATTGTGTTTGTCATAGGTTTGCTTTATAAAGGATATATAAGGGTATGTTCAGTAAAAGTCATAAAACGTTTTTCGATTTTTTTTAATTTATAGGCATTGTGCATGATATTTGATTTTGTGTGAATATTTATATTTTTTCAGAGGGGTAAAAGAACGTAAAATTGTTTGTATTTTGAAAAAATTTTGGAAATTTTTTTTAAATTGATTTTCTTCATTAAATAATTTGAAAATTTAAAGTTATTATTTTAAGATTTAAATGAAATTCTTGGAACGAAAAGTTTAGTGTTTAGAATTGAAATAATTTTTGAAGTTAACTCTAATTTTCGATAATTTTGAAAGATTCTGTTACCGAGAACAGAAGAATTATTTATTAAAGATTTTTTTGAACAAGCATTTTTATTAAATTAATTAAGTGGGTATTCCTTAGATTTTTAAAATGAGTAGTAAGGATGAGAAAAATATTGTAAGTCCTGTTTCGCCGACAATAACTAATGTAATTATAACATTGGAACATATTATGAATTTTGATGGTACCACAAATATTTTTGATTTTTTCGAGATAATAGAGCAATATGCGATTTTAAGTAACTGGAATGATAAACAAAAATTAGCAATATGTAGATTAAAAGTAAAAGGAATTGCAAAACAGTATGTAGATTCTGAATCCTCTGTCAAAAATACAACAGATTGGACATATTTTAAAAATAATATTTTAAATGAGTTTAAAGAGAAGCAATTACCAGGGCAGGATTTGAAAGAATTTATCGCTTGTACACAAGAAATAGGTGAAACATGCCGACAGTATTTAGCACGCACTAAGATTTTAGGAAGAAAAGCGGTGAATATTTCTGGAACGCCAGCTATTATAAAAATTTTGGAAGGAAATTTGGAAACCGATATTTTGCGACAATTTACATTAGGTTTAATTACACCAATCAGACAAAATGTTTTATCGAAACAGCCAAAAAGTTTATCAGATGCTTTAGAGTATGCAGAAACCGAGGAAATGATTTTAAATTTAAAGGAATTTGAAAGTAAAGAAAAGCGGAATGAAAATGCTAGAATTTTGACTATCAAATGTTATAATTGTGATGAATTAGGACACATGTGGAGAACTTGTCAAAATAAAAGAAAATATTTTGAAAATGAAAGATATGACTCTGAAATTAAAAATAAAAGTGTCCCGAGAAGAGCAGGTAGAGAAACATTAGAAGCCGACAGAAACAATATAAACAATGAACTTTTAGAAAATGGTACAGTTTATTCCAGAGGAAGCGTTAGATATGAATCAAATAATTATAACCGAAATAATTTTGATAAGAATAATTACAGGAATAATTATTATAGGAAAAGTAATTATTATAGGAATATTAACGAGTTTAATAATAAATCGTTTTTAAAGCAGGATAGAGATTGTGAAAATAGCAAAGCGAAGAGTGAACGAAAGTTTTCGATTTTAGACTGTATTACAGATGAAGATACACGTAATGTGATTACTTTAGAAATAAATGGAACGCAATGTTCGGGAGTAGTAGATTCGGGAGCAACCGTTTCTTTAATAAACGCAGATTTTGCTAAAGGATTTCAATTAAGGGATATTGAAATATGTTTAAGGGATGTACAAGGAAGACTTATTCCGCAGTATGGAAGTGTATGCTTACCTATTAATATAGGACCTTTCAAGTCTGTTACACACGAGTTTGTAGTAATAGAGAAAGGAAGCTTTAGCTCGGATATTATATTAGGAATAGATTTTCTTACGAAATATGGAGTAAAAATTGATTTTGCGGAAGGACAATTATATATACTAGAAGAGTGTATTCCGTTAGAAAAGGAAAAACAGTGTATAGCACAAGTGACTTCGTCAGAGGATCAGAGATTTTATAAAATAGAGAATGAAGTAAAAAGTCTTTGGAAGGAAATGAAAAATATGGCAAATGATTTTAAAGAAAATTTGAGAAAAATTACAACTTCCTTGGAAGATAAATCTAAGGTGAGTTCGTCGTTAAGGTCAGTGGCGATGAATTCCGATAATAGGATGGCTGACCTCCATCTTGATTATCCGCAATGTGCAAACCTAAGAAATTTTCCAATGAAAGTTGAGGACGTCCGAGAACCGGAAAATTCTGAAATAAGAGTAAATGAAGTAGCATCCAAGAAAGGTAAGAAATCAAAAATAAAAAGTGAAGTTGCCAAGAAAGAAGAAAAGAAGATTACAGATTTAGAAGAAAAAGACGTGAAGAAAAGTAAAACGAGTATTTTGACAAATTCAAGGAAAGGAAATCAAGAAGTTATACCTAAGCAAGGAAATAGAAGCAGTGCACAAGGTAGTGCCGGAATCAAGGAAAATAGTGAAGAGAATACACAGAAAATTTATGGAAAGGAGGACAATTCACAAGGAATAAAGTATACTCAGAAAATTGACGACACTCAATTTTCGAAATATTTTAATGTATGTATTAAAGAGACACTTAAGATCCCTGCAAGAAGTGAAATAGTATTAATGGTGAAAATACAGAAGTATAAAGATATACAGACGCCAGATGTTGTTATAGAAGATTATGAAAGGAATCCAATGGGTTTATTAGTAGGCCGAAGTTTATGTACGAAAAGGGAAGAAGTACCAATAAAAATAATGAATGTAGCTCAGCATGAAATAATATTGCCAAGTAAAACAGTGGTGGCGCACGCTTATGAAACAGAAACTGTTGATTATAATAAATATAATGGAAATAAAGGGAAAGTTATAAGAAATGTCACACTACAGGATAAAAAAGAAATTTTGGAAAAATTGAACTTATTAAATGTAAATACGGAAGCAGAACAGAAGTTGAGAAAATTAGTTGAAGAATATATAGACATTTTTAAATCGCCAAATCAGCAATTGTCATGCACTAGTGACATTAAACATCGTATTATTACTGAAGATATACCTCCGATTTGTAAGAAACCGTATCGTGTACCATATCATAGGAGAGAGATATTACAGAAAGAAATAAAGAAAATGTTAGATGATGGAATTATAGAAGAATGCCAGTCCCCATGGAGTTTTCCTGTTATATTAATAGAAAAAAGACTACACCCAGGCGAGGAGCCACAATTTCGCCTAGTTTCAGATTTTAGGGAATTAAATAAATATACCAGGTCAGACATATTTCCCTTGCCAAATATACAAGAAACCATTGACAGCTTGACAGGTTCAAGTCTATTTTCTACCATGGACTTAGCAAGTGGATATTTTCAGATAGAACTCGATGAAAGAGATCGAGATAAAGCAGCTATAATTATACCAAATGGAACCTACCGATATAAACGAATGGCCATGGGATTAAAGAATGCTCCAAGCACATACATGCGATTTATGAACAGCATTTTTTCTGGATTAATTGGAAAATCAGTCTTAGTATACATGGACGATTTAATTGTATACACCTCTACATTAGATCAGCATTTAAAAGAATTAAGAAATGTATTTGAAATTATGCGGAAAAGTAATTTAAAGTTTAAGCCAACTAAATGCCATTTTATACAGAAAGAAGCTAATTATTTAGGACATATTATTTCAAGTAAAGGATGCGCTACTGATCCTATGAAAACAAAAGTAGTAGACACTTATCCAGTACCTAGGACAGTAAAAGAAATAAGAGCATTTTTAGGATTGTGTGGATTTTATCGCAGATTTGTACCACGATTTTCAGAGATTTCACAGCCTCTGACACTACTTACTAAGAAAAATGTTCCATTTATTTGGACAGAAAAGCAACAAGAAGCATTTAACACATTAAAGAGAGCTCTAGTAACTCCACCTGTGTTAAAGTACCCTGATTATAAAAGATCATTTATTCTTGCTACTGACGCGAGCAAGACGAGTATATCAGCTATTCTTAGTCAAAAATACGGAGATATGGAACATCCTATATATTTTCATAGCAGAACATTATTACCTGCAGAGACCAGATACTCTACCATTGAACGAGAAGCGCTAGCAATAGTCGAGGGGGTGAAGAAGTTTAAATATTATTTAACAGGCACACATTTTTACATTTACAGTGATCACAAACCACTAAAATATATTTTAAATATCAAAGATGGTAGTTCACGCCTTGCCAAATGGGCAATGTTTTTAATGGAATATAGTTTTACAATTGACTATCGTGCAGCAGGACAGAATAAAAATGCGGACGCTTTAACAAGATTAAGAAGCACACAACCTCCTGATGAGCAGAAAACTAACGAGATACGTTTTATTAGAGAAGTTAATGAAGGAAGCCCAATACTTAACGTAATATGGAGCCGAGAAGAAATAAAACAAAAACAGCAAGACGACTATAAATTGCGAAATATTATAAATAATTTACCAGATCCTTCAGGATTTTATTATACCATGGAAGATGGAATGCTATATGCTAAAAGAAGAGATTTTGAAAGACATGACAAAGTAGTAGCACCAAGTAGCTTAGTGCCAGATGTACTAAAATTATATCATAATTCACCAATGGTTTGTCATGGTGGTCAACAGAAAACTTTAGATTTGGTTAGAAGAGATTTTTATTGGCCTGGAATGACCAAAGACGTTAAAAGATATTGTGAACAATGTCACTCATGTAATATCACAAAGACAAATTATCAACCTCCTGCGTACCTTCAAAAACTACCTGTACCGCATAGCGTTTTTGGAAGAATAAGTATTGATATTGTTGGACCTTTAAATAGAACAAGAAATGGAAATAAATACATTTTAACATGTATGGACTATTTAACGCGTTTTGCAGAAGCTATTCCATTGCCTGATACTACAGCCGATACTGTAGCAAGAGCATTTGTAGAGAATATCATAATACGATATGGAGTACCAAGACAACTTTTAACAGATTGCGGAACAAACTTTCTATCGCAATTATTTAAAAAAGTATGCCAAATTTTGGGTATAGAAAAATTGCAAACAACACCTTATCATGCAGAATGTAATGGTATGATTGAACGTTTCCATAAAAGCCTAAAAGGTATGATTAAACATTATATTACCAACGACAATGCCGACTGGGATGTCTGGTTACCATTTGCACTAATGGCTTATCGCAACAATATACATGAATCAACTAAGGAAAGTCCATTTTTTTTAATGTATGGTCGAGATATGCAGCTACCACAACACATTATCACTAATCCAATTGAACCAAGATATGATTTAGATGAAAATTATGCTACGGAAATGCAACATAGAATGCAGTACGCTCACCAAGAAGCTATAAAACAGCTAGAAGGCACAGCAGATAAACAATGTTTCCAGTACAATAGAAAAGCTAGAAATAAACAATTTCAGATAGGAGACCGAGTATACCTATATACCCCTAATATAAAAGGAACAAATAATCTCCCACGAAAGTTTAAACCTAACTGGACAGGACCGTATCGAGTAATTAAAGTCTTAGGGCCTGTTACATATAGAATTCAAGAAATAAATGGCCGAAAAATACAAACAGTACATGTTAACCGATTAAAGCATTGTAAATGTCCGGCTGGTCATAGAGAAGATAACAAAGAAGAAATTCCTAAAGACAGTAGATCATATGAAAATGATAGAAGTGAAACTCAAGAAGCATCATTTATGTATTATATACCACATGTACCAGAGTCAAATCAAAATGAAGAACCGGAAGTTGAAGAACCGGAAATGGGAGGATCAGAATGGGAAATACAAGAAGACGATTTCGATGCTGATATAGAAAGATCTATAGACCATCTAGAGACAGAAGTTTCTGAATATGAAAGTAGTGAAGAAGAAGTAAATGACGCCGTAATTGAAAGCGAACAAAAGACTGAAAATAATCTAACAGAAGAAGCAGAATCTTCTACTACTAGAAGTGGACGTACTAGTCGTAAACCAAGTTACTTAAAAGATTATTGCCCATAAAAGTAAAAGATTTGCCTAGGATATGTTCGAAATGTTATAAAATATAGATATTGAAGCGATATTTTGGCATTAAGAGAATGTAAAGATATAAATTAGGTTTATATATATTAACGTATATATTGTAAAAATTGGACTCAATGAAGTGAAATTGACTAAAGCATAAACAATGAATAGAACTATGCATTTGAAATTCGCGAAGTGAGTGAAATTATAAAAGCAGAGCAAGTGTTTAAAACAATAATCACGGTATGGAGTTATTAAACTTAACGTGTTAAGATATATAATGCTTTATATTAATAATTGCTAGGTAGTTATGTTTTGGGAGTAATTCATATTATGGCAAGATATGTAAATGCAATGAAATTATTAGTTAAAGTAAGTTAGTAGAGCAGTAAGTAATATTAAAAAATCAAAAAAGGAAAAAAGAAATTATTATGTTATTTCTTTTTTTTATATAGGAGGGAGGAATGTTACGCCCCTGGCTTTATTTATATTTAATTAACTCTATTCAATGTACGAAATAAGAATTAATTCTAAAATTGCATTAAAAGCCCAAATATTTATGCCATTTTATAAAAATCGCCAAAATATTATAATAATATATCTGGATAAAATATCCTAAAATAAGAAAGTCATAGGAAATAGAAAAGAGATAGATTGTAAGGTATTTTTGACCCACGCACATATTTTTAAATACGCCCAAATCAATTTTATTGGATCAAAACAATTATGGGAAGGATCCACAGATTCCCAGAATAGCTATGATATAAACTAAAAATAATATTCTAAAATATCAACGAATTTTAATTACCTAAACAAGCAATTAAATTTAATGGTTATTACTTCCTTAATAGCCTGCAGGTGTTCTAATCACCGAAATAAACGATTAACTTAATGGTTTTTTACACCTTAATGGGATACCTCCTAGGTAATAAAAATTAACTGCTTCCTTAATTGTTTCTCCCGTTTGACTTGACCCAAATGAACCAACGAATCAGGCGAGACCTAAACTTTTTGGACATACCTCTAATTTTAGTTCCTTGCCCATTTGGAAAAGGGGGGCAATATAACAAAACCACGAAACACAGCAAAGAAAATGATTATTCAAGATTCGAGATTCCGTACTTACTCCAGTCTCTATTAAGATCAGTCCAGAATTAAATAATAAGATATTCTATTTAGCCATCATGGGTTAGTCAGTAACTAAGAATAAAGTTTAAAGATATTTTGTTCAAATAAATATCTAAAAGTTCACTATTAATATCTCAGTAACAATGTATATTATAAGAAACCGGGAGGGCTTACTTATCGACCCTTGGTTGTTTACAACAGTGAATTAGTGCAACGACCTATTCTTAAGTGTGTGTTCGGGAACGAAATACTACCAGCTGTAAGATGTTTGTATGTAAGTTAAGATACCTTATAAACATTGACTATTTTATCCAGTGCTAAAAGAACAATGAAAGAATGTACGCAGTACAAAGTTGTAGACATTTATAATAATTTGCATCATGTTAATGAACTATGATTTTTGCATGTGAAACTATGAACAGTGAGTTTTGAAGATTATGGAAGACATTTTTAATTATGTTAATTTATCTAAACTTACTTTCTTATTATTAAATAGTTTTAAGATTAATTATGACTTTTAATTAATCAAACTACCTTAAATATCCATAAGCAAACTTAAACCCTAAAAGAACCCACGTCAATTACCGCAGGTTTAAAATAGACTCCCTTTCGAATGCCAACCAACATCTTGTGCGATTTTAATTATCATTTAGGTAATTAAGATCTTAAAATCTGTGGTCCAGTACAAGTGCTTGTGTTTGATCATAAAAAAAAAGTTCATATAAGCTTTTTTCGTATAGGCCTCTTCTCTTCGGAGATATGCATGGGCTCCCAAATAGCTCCAATGGAAGCAAGCTTTTCACACATAATTATTGAACCACCAGGTATATTAAATTTTTTTTTTAATATGATGTAAACCAGGTAAGACCCTTCAAATTACTATCTGAGAAAGGGTTGTGAATTACTCACAGCTGCAGGGACGGCCTAGCTGTGACATTCATGGCCCTTTTTTTTAACGCCCTGTATGATAAGAACTTTGTACAACGGTTTTTATATACCTTTAACTATTGACTAAAAATTAAGTACTCTTCATTCATGTCGCTAATCCTAACCGTTTTCGAGAAAACGTCATTTTATTTACACTGAGTCCCCTAACTTCCCACGGGTTAAATATGAAGAAGTGGAATTTGATGTTCAACATTTGATAGGAACAAAGATGTATCCTTACCGAGATATGCCAAATGCATGACTATGTAAAATAGTTATTATAGGGATTAAGGAAGGTATCTTGAACTTATATCGTTTGTAATTTAGTTCATATCAAATTTCATTCAGCCTATTGTTTCGTTTTAAACGCCCGCGAAATTTATTTATTTACCTCCCAAAGTAATTACATACAGCAGCCAGCACGATTGTTTACATAAACTTTTGAATAAATTAAAACGTTGCCGAACAAGTTGGAACACAAAGTGAAAATTACCGCTGGATTGTTAAATGGACATTTGGAAAGTTTCTCCGTTTTACCACACATAGAACAAAGAGGAGCGGTGCGGAAGTTCGGTCGGTAAATAAAGGCTCTTCTACATAATTTAATTATTGGCAATTTAATATCCGAGGGTAAATGGAGAGGATTTCCCTGGATGTGTACAAAGTCTCGTTTCTACGCACTAGGGACAAAAATAATGCAGAACTAACATTTCTCATATTTTGGATAAAGTACGTTTCACGAAATTTGGATACGACTTAATGATTTCCTGGGTCGGTCCCATTGTGTCGACAAGAGCTTGGCAATAAACAAGTGAAGTATGAAGGGACGGACTAAGGAAAACAAGTAATGATATGATTATATTAATGTAATCAAATGAAGTTACATTTTTAAAAAAATATTACTAGTCATATTTATTTACATTTATAATGTCATTCTATAGATATTTCTGTTTCGCTATCGCTATCCTCATCAAAATTAATTATAATCCCATTTCCGACAAAACTCTCCAAAGGCTAGTGCGGCTACAACTTATTTGGGTTTCATCATTGGTGAGCCGTTGCTTCAGAGAATCTGATGTAGGTACGCGTTGCTCTTCGTACATGGTGTAGATTTTTCGCCTTATCAAGTCCTTGTCGCTTTCGTCGAAACATTTGGTGAAACCGGCATCTGTACGCTTCTTTCTAGATTTAGAAAAAGACGACTATAGATACTTACCAGTTGAAACGTTGTGATATATAACAAATAAAGACAATGCAAGTCCAAAACTTTTCTGTTATTCAAGAAACACCATTGTCTACAACCTTCAAACAGACACTTCACAATCTCTGATTGGCAACACTAGATTCCATGGTAATTATAAGTGTATTTGTTTTGTATACAAGCATTGTAAGATAATTGAGGTTTATTAAAAACGTATTATCAAATGTGGATGACATACGGAGACATAGGAATCTATCAATGTTATAAAATATTCACGTTCTAACATCGAACAAAGACGGCGGGAACCTAACTCTGTAACTGGGTAATTGCGAAGAACGTGTCGTGGACTTCGTATTTTGGACACGTACCACATAACACGTGAGTTAGTGACAAGCCTTTGCCCGAGAAAATAAAGAAAATTGAAAAAGGGTTTTGTGTATGAACAAGTCATTTCGGAAGTTTGAAAAATCCAGGTGGATTTCTAAGTGCGACGAATAGAACGAATTTGCTCGGTAGTATTAAGTCGCGAAACTTTGGTAAACTTAAATTTGAAATTTTTGCTGTAAATTTATTTTTTAGCTTTTTTCTTATTTATATATTGTATTTTATTTATCTTAAGTGCATTTAAATAACCTATGATGAAAATATATATATTTGTATTGTGTTGTAAAGTAAGTACGGTAAATAAAAAATTAAATAAAATAAACTTATGGAAATTTGCGAATCCCACACACAGATCCTATATACACCGTGTCCAAGATAAGGAGGGCCAGTGCAGGGATCTCGGAATCCGTAAGAAATACGAAGTCGGTTAAATAGAGGTAAAGTTGCGAATTTACGTGCCTAATAATATGCCGTTTAGAAAGTTTTAAAATTCCGAGTAGATCCGGAGATATTCGGAAAAAATCGAAATTCTGAAAAATCGTTTTATTGTTTTCCTGGCTTTTCCCGCTCTATCTAACAGCGTTAATTGTTTTGTAATCCGACGAGTCGTCTTCGCAGGGCCATTATCAACTTACTTTTTTTTAATACGGTCCTGCTTTCCTGGTATTGGAATTTGAGAGCTTTTTTCTTCCGAATGCAACGATGTAAGACGCATTGTGGTTTAATGTCGTTTCGAGGGTTTTTTGAACAACATCAGGAAATTTTGGGATACGGTCCTGTATTTTTCGTAATTTTATAGCTAATATCTTATAGGTACGCTCTAAATTTTTACTTATGTTGGACTAGTTCAATCCAAATCCAAATTAAACCAAAACAGTAATAAAACAAACAACGAAAAAAGTAAGGAACTACATAATCAGGTGTTCAAAATGATTTCCGCTATTTTTTAAGCACAAATAACATCTTCTAACTGTCGATTCTCAAACATTTGACAACGTCTCTGGCGTAATTCTTTGAAAGGCTTCAAGCACCAACCTCCTAAGTTCGTCTTCTGTTTCGAAGTTGTGTTTATAAACACAATTTTCGACATACCCCCAAAGGAAGAAATCTAACGCTGTCGCTTTATTTCTGTTTTGGTATGTTTTTTTTGTTCACTTATTTGTGGTTTATTATTAAATTATTTGTTACTATTGAACTAGTCGAACATAAGTAAGAATTTAGAGCTTACTTATGAGACATTATTTATAAAGTTAGGAGAAATACAGGACCGTATTCCAAAATTTCCTGATGTTGTTAAAAAAATCCTCGAAACGTCATTAAACCACAATGTGTAATACACTTGCATTCGGAAGAAAAAAAGCTGGTAAATTCCAATATCAGGGAAACAGGACCGTATTTAAAAAAAGAAAGTTGATAATGGCCCTTTGAAGACGACTAGTCGGATTACAACACAATTAACGCTGTTAGATAAAGCGGAAAAAGTGGCAATGTAAAAGTGCAATTTACTTTAGAATTCGATCTCAAAAAACCCAGGACAAAAATAAAACGATTTTTCAGAAATTCGGTTTTTTCCCGATATCTCCGGAACTACTAGGAATTTTAAAATTTTTCAAACGGCATATTATTAGGCACGTAAATGCTCAACTTTACCTCCATTTAACCGACTTCGTATCTCTTAGGGTTTCCCAGATCCCTGTACTGGCCCTCCTTATCTTGGACACAGTGTATATCATAAAATTTCTCACGTATTACTTATGAAAGGCGCAATATTTTCGGAGAACGAATAATATCTTAGATGTATATTATGCATTATGCATCTCTTAAATAAAAAGTATGAGAAGTGGAGTATGCCTAAAAGCATTGTGATGTAGAATATATGTCATGCGACGTTACAATGCTACATGTGATTCCAGAAATATGAATTGAAAATATTTTCATATTTCAGTTTTATCTATCTGTAAAGCTTAAAGTCATCGCTATTTGTAGGTACGAAGAGCACTAAAAAAAGTTCTACCTGAAAACTACACATAAACAAAAAGTTCACTATTTTATTTTGATGATATTATAGGGTGTTGAAAAAAGGTCGGTACCCCGGAATAACTCCGGTGCATCGCATTGCAGCGGAAAATGTCTAGGCAAAAAGTTGTTTGGTTTTGAAGGAGGAATAGTTTGCCATTTAAACCACCCCTCCACCCCCTCAACCCCCGGGCGCGGGTAGGGGTAAGTTAAGATTTTCAAATGGAACTCCATATTTTTTATTGGCGTATCGTGTTCTCCGACCAAAAATAAACATCTTTTGTTCGAAAAATTTTTTTATTCGGGCCCATCCTTCACCAATAATCACCATGAGAAAGACAAAATCAGAATCGTGCGAAAATCAAGTTTTATCCCGGAAATACTCTTTTTCTCTGTCTTGTACTAAAAAATGCCCGAACAAACCCGGGTTTAGGTCTTGCCGCATTCTTCACTTCAACGCTCGAATTACTAAACATGCACGAACAAACAGACACCGGCGCACTCCTAAATTGTGCGACTTTTTCCATGTAAAATCGCCATATCCTCGCTATTTCCCGCCACCTAAACGATAGAGAAACTGCATTATGTCCCGCCTATATGAGCGCATATGCGAGCATTTCTCGTCATCAATCTAACGACTGGCGCGCCAGCCGGATCGCGCCATGGAGAGAGCATATATACAGTTATGTTTGACGGTACGATAAAATATTAGGGAGGGTCGGACTTTATACAATAAATAATATTAAATGAATATAAATTAATGTTTTTTATTTGTTTTGGGGGTGCACGTGCGCATGTGCTCCTGTGGAGAACCGCCACTGGGGCGAAGGCGTCTCTAGTAGTCTACCTACTAAATTACTACACTAATTATTATTTGTCAAGGATATTTAAAATAATACTTGTTATGTATACCCAGAGTGATAGAAGAGAGAGGGACCATGGAGTTCTTGAACATTTCGCTGATCAACTGAAGCAATCTTTGGACGAAAGGTGTCCAGCGCTTTGGATTGGTCGCGGTGGTCCTTTTAGTACGCCTCCAAGATCTCCAGACACACTCACAAGACTTTCGTTTACGGGCTGATTTAAATATGAAGTTTATAAAATAAATGTCAACACTCGGGATGCACTAATGCGACATATCTATTAGAACTACCGTAATGGATATTAAAGAAAGACATGAAGCATGAATCAGGAGAGCAACAGGCGAAATTCGTAAGCAGGAAATGTTTAGATGTTTTTGAACATTTATTAAAAGAACGCTAAGGACGTATCAATTTTTTTACATTATTTTCACTCGCATTATACACAGGAAAAGCGTTCTCGGGTAAGGTAAACAGTTTCAGCTTTGCCGCAACGTTTGCAAATATTTGAACACCACCATCTTAGCGTCGAGTATTCAGTGTTTCCGCACAACATAGTTTGAAAGTTTGCCGCAATGGTAAATTAGAATGAAAGTGTCATTATTTTCTAATTTTAAACCTTGTGTAAGCCTAATCACTGGTTTAAAATAGTTTAGACGGAGTTAGCCGCAGATTACGCAAATAAAAAAGTTTATTTACAACCATGCATGTAATAATGACATTTCATCTATCTTTGAAAGGTGGAAAGTTGACGTTTCTTTACTTTTACTTTCCACCCGGGTGGACAGTAAATAATTTTTTTGTAATTTTAAAAAAAATCCATATCTCAAAATAATACACGAACACACTTTTTAAAAATGCTAATAGCTTTTCTTGTTTAAATATGTCTAATTTTTCCCTAATTGATATAGTAGTCCTCAGCATTGAATATTGTGACCATATCGTTGATATCTTCTTTGTCTTGGCATTTTCACTGAAATAAGCTAGTAGCGCCAACTCAGAACCAGTATTTTTCAACTTTGTTTCCCGTACACCATTATTTGAAACAGTTATATGCCTTGTCATATCTCGGGCGGCTTTTAGTTGGCAGAAGATCTTCTTCTATTATTTTTGCTGCTTCTCGAATTTCTGGTGGAATAGCAGCAAAATCCAATTCCTCATCTGATAGGATTTTCTCGCTGTTAAATAATATATTGTTTAGTGACATGGAAACCATAGTCAAAAAATGATTTTTGCCATCTTGATGTATATTATTACCTACGTTATTTTACCACCTGCGGTTATTTGAAATTTCTGCCTAATTTTTCAATGGAAAAGTCAAAATTCAAAATAATAAGAAGTAGATGTTAGATGTGGTTGTAAATAAAATAGTATACAAACTTCGGTGAAATTTTCATTACTGTCTCGAGATTTAGTTAACTACCGACTCTCTCGACAGGAATGACACACTTTTCACCTGCGTGTGCGCAAAAGCGATTCACGTTGGTTTTGAATCATTGGAGGTTATATTCGTTGGGAAAAACGACCTCGAGAAGGTCGTTTCATAAGGATGAAGTCCTCCAGATGAAAGAATTCTTAAATAATGAAGTTTGAGGAGTAATAATCTTAATCACAGGGCAAGGTCAGCCGAGCACTTTCCATGAAAATATCTGTAAAAGAGAGTCAAATCCCCAACCTGTCTTCGATGTTCTAGGCTGTCGAGGTTGTTCGTCAGCTCGTGGTCTCCGATCAGACGAATAGCCATCCTTTCGATGGAATCCAGTAGCCGAAGAGTATGTTTGGTGACGTAATATACTATTTCCCTCTTCGGGAGTCAATCCAATACACACTGTATAATACACTATTTTCATAACATCCTGTATAACGATCGATTGCAAATAAAAAAAATAAATACACAATTTTGGTTTGCTTTTTATGTTTGTACGCTCGTCGCCGTAAAATGTTGAAAACTTTTACCGGTACGAACTTTCCTCTAACCGTAATAAATTCGTATTTAAATTATTTTTGCTCGTTTAAACAACTGGAATTAACTGTAAAATTTTCCGGCTATATTAGCCATTATTTTTGCCCGCTATAAGAGACATTAGGCCCGGAAAATGTATGGTAATAATATTCAAAGTGCCGACTTCCATTGCAGAGGGAGTAATAAACCGAAGAATTATTGTCATTATAGGAATATTTTCTCTGATAATAATAGTGTTTATATACTGGGTGGAAACTATAATTTTGTGACGTGGTAATGTAAGGGATGTCCCATTTTCGACACTTTTATAGGTCATCTCCGTAATTGTGTTCTTTTTGGGTCAAACTTAAAACGGTAAAATCAAAATTCGAAAATTTTCGCTCGCTTAAGAGATACGGGGGAAAATCAAAAAATTGACAATTTCTAAATTACCCCATATTTTCGTAGTTAAAAGAGCTATGGAAAAATGTTTTATACAGAGATTTCTTTATATTGATTGTTGAATAATCTGTCGTTTTCAGAATAAGTACACGGGATCAGGTAAAAAAGTTATCAGACCTAACCTCATTTTTTTTTAAATGGAATACCTTGTATATTTTAATCTAAAAAGATATTATTTTAAATTCTTCTTTCAAATATATAACACACCATGAATGATATTGGTTTCCTAGGCGATTTATTTAAACTTTATTACTTTGAAACCGAATAAAAGGTTCAGATTAAGGTAAAAAATAACGGGAATCGTCGCAAATGTTCGGAATATGTCCTTAAATGGTTACCGTCTTTCCGGATAGCGAACAAAATATACATTTTGCGCCATTTCTTCGTCTTTTCCACTTTCAATATAAACTGATATCATGTCAAATTTTTCAAAATGTTGATAAGTCAATATCGCAAATGAATATGTGAAAATGAAATAAATTGACGTTAAATGTTAATAGTCAACATAGCTGTTTCATGGTCTACGGTGGTTTAAATTAAAAAAGTTTAATAAATCGTCTAGGAACCAAATATCATCCATGGTGTGTTATTTATTTCAAAGGAGAATTTAAAATAGTATCTTTTTAGATTAAAATATACAGGGTGTTCCATTTAAAAACAATGAGGTTAGTTCCGATAACTTTTTTACCTGATCCCGTATACTTATTCTGAAAACGGCAGATTATTCAACAATCAATATAAAGAAACTTCCGTATAAAACATTTTTCTGTATCTCTTTTAACTAATAAAATATAGGGTAATTTTGAAATTGTCAATTTTTTAATTTTCCCCCGTATCTCTTAAGCGAGCGAAAATTTTCAAATTTTGATTTTACCATTTTAAGTTTGACCCAAAAAGACCACATGGCACCTACATTACTTTTTTGATAGCACTAATAATTACGGAGATCACCTATAAAAGTGTGGAAACCTAAATAAATTTATAGGATTGCCGCTGAGCTTCTCATTGTCTAATATGAGCCAGTCATTTTATGTGAATGATGGCATTTACCCCCCGATAATCTTTATTGACAGTATCTTACCTTGTATGACCGTAAAAATACATTACGACACTGCTAGCCAACACCAAAAGCGTAGACAGCATGTAGAGAGCGAAAGTGACCTCTGCATTGAGAAGAAACGGTGTCGGACTATCGAAATTGTTGTAGAGTCTTGAGCTGTGTTGTAGAAGGGGTAAAGATTTCCATAGATTGGCTACATGAATCTGAAAAATAACGAAAATTGTTGATTGTACAATCTAAAATCAAATTCAAATAACATCTTTTATTTCACATAAAATTAGATCATATTTAAACCTATTTCTCACCCACCTTGTATAAAATACTCATGCCCGCAAATGATATGAGCGTATGCAGGCCGTTGACAAATAGTTGAAATGAAAAAATCAGTCCTAGACACTTGTTGGTGGACCAAAATAATGCCGGATAACGTATAGAGTAAATAACTAGGGCTAGCACCAGGTTGAGGTATTCCAGCGATACCGGTACACCCCATGGTCCTTCTGAAATAAAACAAGTTGTTAAAAATGCAACAGAAACAGTTTCCTTTCAGTTTAATTCATTTTAAACTTGTCTTTAATCAGCGTCCTTTATAACTCACCACCTCTATCCATTTTAATTACTTTTTAACAACGTTTTTTTTTTAAATCCTCTTTTAATCAAATTTTCTTTTACTCCAGCGACAAATAAAACATTTCATCAGTGAAAGAACCGATCTAACTTCATTTGTGTCAAAAAATAAATTAACAAAAGTGGACGTAACCGTTTTTATCGTAGATCACACACGACCAGCTAACGGACCTAAAAAGGGGGAAAGAAACTGGACAACGTTATCCAGTCGAAGGGCTGGTATAATGGAAAAGTGACTTTAAGTAAAAAAAGTTTTAAAATAATCTCCAGGGGGTAGTTCAGGTCATTCGAGAGCAGTTTTTAGGTGAAAGGAACTTTATTTTTTATGGGATTTGTGTTGATTTTATGTGTAAAGTTGAAATCTCAGGGCTGTTGGAAGCTATTGACTTAAATTAACATGTATAAATTCAAACACAATTACACTGGACAACAACTAAAATACGAATAAACCCGACTGCCTAGCCGTTTACATGTGATCAGGTAGGGTATTTAGCAGGCACGTAACTACGGGTGGGCACAGGTTTAGCTAATAAATTATAGTGTCACCAAAAAAATTCCAGAAATTTATTTATTTGTAAATAATGAATTTTTACCACGTGTCTCGATACCAAATAAAAAAACTGCAAAAAATCACCTAAATATGTATTTATTGTTCGGGTTTATTATTGTGCGTTTTTAACCCGAACAAAAAGTATTACCAAGAGTTATTTTTCTTCACATCTTTCTCAATCTACGAGCATAAAATTAGTAGATATTTAAAATAGCTTGTCAAATTCTTCCACTTTAAATTATCAGGTGCCCACTGTGTGCACTTCAAAAATTTAGGCTTAGTTACGCGACTGGCAAAATAAGAAAATTGGGTATTATTTTTTTAAATTCATGTACTCATGTATTCATCTTACCTAAAAGTTCCTGTTTAAATTTAAGAATGTTTACTTTTGGATACCAAAAAATTTGTCGATACCTATGTTTTGTTAACTATTTTTCTCGTTTTCTTTATTTTCCATTATCATTTTCTATAATGTATGTTACTCAAGAAGTCTTCTTGAGTTTAATAATAAAAAGTTCCTGTTCACGACGAATTTTTCTATATATTTTGTTAACCATTTTGTTCGTTTTGTTATTTTTCATTAACAATTATTATGTTATTTTTGAGAAGTTTTCGTTTATAGTAATTAAAAATTTAAGAATTATATCCTTTAATTTTTTAATATTTACAATCGGAGACGTAAACTACGCCGCTGGCTAGCCAGTTAAAACAAAACTTTACAAAATCCATGTCGCGATGATTGCACTAAGGGATTCGGCATACTTTTTTATATTCTTCTCGTTTATGTGCCTTTAAGAAAGACGTATGTCGTGTACTTGCTCAGCGTCAAACTTGAACGTCGCCAATTGGATGGCGCGGGGCGCGTAGACCGAAGGTCGCGTATCAAGTAACAGGCGATATTTTTCGATTTTTCGCCTGAATTTATAACTAGAGTATTTCCTATCGAGCGAAAAACTGTTCGAATATACGAGCAGTTTTTTAACTCGATTCCACTAAAGCGGTACATTTCCGCCGGTGTCAAGCGAAGCTCGGGTATCGAGTGAAAGATAATAAGTGGCGAGCGACGGTTTTCGCCTGAATATTTCAATAATCGAGTGATCAAGCGGTTTTCGCTCGAGCGATCACAACACTATCTATAATATTAAAAAGAATTAAGGGAAATTATTAACATCACAAACAATTATCACTTGATTGATTTTTTTTTCTTCAGATAAATACACAAACCCTTTTCAAAGATCAAAGATCGTGTCACGGCACAAAAAACGAAAGCGACTAGCCCGAGGCGCTTAGTTAAACCGTTCGGGATAAATATCCGTTCGGATCTTTCGCCAATCGAAAAACATTTATCCGAAAACACGCTCCGAAGATTTACACCGGACAATTTGCCTTTTTTTCCTTTGTTTCGTTTGTATAAGGGCCTTAAGACAGATTCTGCCTATTAGGGGATGTTTGTTTTGTGTGTTGGAGCCCTTTGTCTTGCCAATTTTATTTCCCCTGAATTGATTCGATTTCAAAAGGTTACTCGGTTAGATGGGCGATCATTCGATCACTCTCTTAGTACTTGGGATGTCGGAAGTAGGGGTATGGGGGCTATCCGCCCATTCTGTTTCCTTACAGGGGGCGGCTGACACTATACAGGGTGTCCATTTTTGGGTAGTTTTACGGGGTATCTCCGTTATTAGTAAAGATGCGGTTCTCGCAGCACTATGCTACTTTTTTGTCAAACACGTAATCAGAATTTTTCTAGGCCGCCTTGTTTTTGATATACGGGATATTTTTGAGAATTGTACATTTTGGGACACCCCCCCATATCTCAGTTGCGCCGTAACGTATCAAAAAGAAATAAAATGTCCTTTTTGTAGTTTTTTACGTAAAATCCAGTGACGTACTCAGATTTTTTCTACATTCAATAGTTCTCAAGGAAAATAAACAAATTTGCTTTTTTTAAATGGGTCACACTTTATTTTTAGTCTTAGTATTAGGCCCGAAATATACGTTTTTCAAAAAACATACCATTTTTTTTAGTAGGCTATGACGGGTATTAAAAAAACTACTGGTGTGATTAAATATTAGACACAAAAATTGAAAATTTATTGAACTTCATCATAATTATTGCTCAAATTGTTCTCCATTATGCCTTAGACATGATTAACACATGGTTCTTATTCGCCTTAATGAATTAAAAATAATAAACGGCCGCGTTTGTAACTCCCTAAAAGCTCTGTCAATGGCAATTCTTAAATCTGTCATTGTTTGGTGCTGAATGGGATAAATTTTATTTTGAAGGTATCCCCATAAGAAGAAATCCAAAATCGACAAGTCGGGTGACCTTGGTGGCCATCTTACAGGTCCATTAGTTCCAATCCAGCGACCTGGGAAGTTATTATCTAGGTAGGCCCTTACAATTTGGGCATTGTGAGCGGGCGCTCCATCTTGTTGAAGATGCAAGTTATTGAGACCAGCTAAGAGCACATCTTATATTATTTCTGGCACAACGTTATCCAGAATTTCC
This sequence comes from Barypeithes pellucidus, assembly GCA_963991005.1. Lineage (NCBI taxonomy): Eukaryota > Metazoa > Arthropoda > Insecta > Coleoptera > Curculionidae > Barypeithes > Barypeithes pellucidus. The sequence continues at coordinate 76,331,782 of OZ022558.1, forward strand.
AAATATTTATTTGCATTAAGGCTTGCTTCAAATATATTATAAATTATTTTGCTATTCAGTATAAAGTATGAAATTCTAACGCCAAATCTGCCTTGCCGTTCGATTGGAAATACTACATGCTGATTTTCCTGAGACCAAAACCTCGTATTCTGCCGATTAAACATGCCAGCACTGCTAAAAGGAGTCTCATCAGACCATATAACGGTTTTCCCTGTGCAGATTTTGTAAATACCAATTGCAAAACTCTATACGGCGCTGTGCTTTACTAGAATGTAAGTGTTGTACACGGTGGAATTTATATGGCTTAAAATTGTGTTTTTTTAGGATTGTTTGCACTCTTGATTTAATTATTCCGACCGAACCTTCAACTTTTCTGCAAGAACTACTTGAATTTGTTTCAATTGAAGCTAACACATTTATTTCATAGGGCGAGGTTTAGAAAATGAACCGTGTTCAATTAAATTTGATTTTATTCTTGAAAAAATTCGTTTATCCGGTTGTCGTATTTCGGGATATCTACAAGTAATTTACGAATATTTGTAAATTTAATAGAATTACCATATAAGGGCTTATATTTACCTATTCAAATATACTTCTAATGCTTCATCTGCATTTTCGTTACACTGGATATAACAAACGAGCATGTCGTACTTCTCAAAGTTTACATGCTCTGACATAATTAGGACAAACTGATTTTTCACTATTAATTAGAAATTTTAAAACAACTTAGAGAACCTGAATGCTCTGACAGAATTAGAAGATTTTATTATTATGACACAAAGGACTGTGTTCTTTTGTTTGTTTTAAATACTCATCATGGCCTACTAAAAAAACAATATGGTATATTTTTGAAAAACGTATATTTCGGGCCTAATACTACGATTAAAAATAATGCGGTATATATTTATGAGAAGCTTGCTACAAACTATTAAAAAATATATAGGGCGACCCATTTAAAAAAAGCAATTTTTTTTATTTCCTTGAAAACTATTGATTGTAGAAAAAATCTGAGTACGTCACTGGATTCTACGTAAAAAACTACAAAAAGAATATTTTATTTCTTTTTGATACGTTACGGGGTAACCGAGATATGTGGGGGGGTGTCGCAAAATGCACAATTCTCAAAAACATCCCGTATAACAAAAACAATGCGGCCTAGAAAAATTCTGATTACGGCATCTTCTGTTTGACAAAAAAGTATCATAGTGCTGCGAAAACCGCATCCTTCTATCTTTACTAATAACGGAGATACCCCGTAAAAATACCTGAAAATGGACATTCTGTACAGGGTGTGCCAGAGGGAAACGCTTCGATCTATATATAAGAAATTTTTAAAATTGAATGCATACCCATTGCTTTTGTTCTTGGAGTGGAGAGATAATGGTACAAATAAAACGTTGCGGTAAAAAATCCTGGAAAGGGAACACGCCACCTTAACATCATCATCTCTTAACTTAATAACCAAGAAATAAACGGGGAACTATTAAAGTTGAAAAGCCAAATGCGAAGAGGCGCAGCGAATGGGAAACTTCAAGGCGACTAAACTACTAACTTCACTAAACAACTTGTAAACAAAATCAACGTTAGCAGATATTGCATTAGGTCCGTCTGAAAGAGTAAAGAGTTAAAATACGGCGCAATATAGTCGAAAGCGACGAAGCGACGAAAACATCGAATATTCTAATTTGCCCTGGATTTTATGCATCCCTTGAGCGGACTTTCTTTCGCATGAAGCAAAAGGTTTCCTGATTTTGACAGTTGCTTGCGTACTTTTTCAAGGAAATTACCAATATTAAGTAAAGATTCATGTAACTGAGACAAATCATAATGACATACACCAGCTACTTAGATGGGCGTCATTTATAAAGGGCAAGAGGGGGCAGTTGCCCCCCCCTGGAATTTGATAACTTAATAATCAAAAACCTTTTAGTTCGTTCGCGGAAAATTTTATAGTTGGTATTGCATCGGCGTTCGTCCCACATTATGTGGTCCGTCCTAAACATAGCGGGCTTTTTAGCATGCATGGTTGTCGTCGCCCAATGTCAAAATTATATATCAATGATCTTTTATTTCTTTAGCGGAAAAGATAGTATGTTTTGTCTATTCTTTCTCAAATCTGGTATGTATTTTTAAAGTTTGAAGTAAATTTGACATTCGAGGTGCGGTGCATAGTCGGATATTGTTTCTTCAAAAATACTTCTCTTAATCGAAGCTAAGCCAAACGAAGAAAAACTCTAATATGGCGGATCCGAAGCTGCTATACAGTGTGTCTACTTAAGTTGGAACCATATGGAAAACTTTTTTATTATTGGATTTATGAAAAAAGGTATTCTTCATAAAAAGTTCTGCATGGTCCAAAACTCAAAATGCAATCTTCAGTTATCAAAATTTCCAAGTCATAAACGAGGTATATCAGCAATTACGAATCTTCCTCAAGAGTAAAGTACTTTTATTTTTGACAATAACAATACAATTGTTTTGAATTAAAATATGCAATTACAGTTATTTACCATGAAAATTTAGGTTTTCTGATTATTTACTAATCATTCCGTATTAATTATTCTGGCCTGATACAATTTAACGTAATCTAGGATGCACTGACAAGAAATATTTGAAACGGAATGTCATAGTGCGTTAGTATTTATAAAATACATTAGAAATGACGGCTTTACTAAGTTGTGAAGAAAAAATAGATATTGTTTCAATAATTAATACGCAATGATTAGTAAATAATCACAAAACCTAAATTTTCAGGCTAAATAACTGTAATTGCATATTTGAATATAACTTTTCTTCATAACATTCTTCTGTATTGTCTAAAATAAAGGTACCTACTTTACTCTTGAGCAAAATTCGTAATTTCTGATATACCTCGTATATGACTGGGAAATTTTGATAGCTGAAGGTTGCATTTCGAGTTTTAGACCATGTAGAACTTTTTATGAATTCATAAAACCAATAATAAAAAAGTTTTCCATATGATTTCAACTTAAGTAGACACACCGTATAAACAAATTTATACAATATAATAAGCAAACCTAACATTTTGTAATCGCAAATATGCATTAGCAAAGATATAGTTCTTGCTAACCAAACAATAAAGAAAATTTATTTCTGATAATGGTTACTTAATTTCTTCATAGTTTTTTTACGTTTACCTCTTATGTTTTTCATTTTCTCACCCTACTTTCTTGTAGAGACCAGAAAAACGGCCTAGAAGTCTAGAAGATCATAAATCAACAACTTTTTGCTCAAGTTTCGCAGAAGGTGTAAGGGAAATGCCATATAACTACCGTTATAAATTTCCTAAGGGTGTTATAAATGCTTTTAGGAAGACGTGAACGCATTTAAGAAGATTCCCGGGAACAGACAGATAAATAGAAATGGCAGATATAATACCTGATATATAGAGTGATACATGTTAAAGTCGGTACGGTATATGAAGTCCGCTAAGCAATAAAATCTCTCGAGCAGGGTAGTCGGTGGCTCTCAAACAATAAAGTTCACTACAGTGAACCAGTGGAATGTTCGGTACTATCAAATATAGCGAAGGTATATTAACTTAACCGTCTTACTGTTGAAAGTGCTTTAATACTTTAATTCAATATCGGACTTCATAAAACGAACCGACTTTATCATGTTATTCGGATCGGTTAAAAATGTTCATTTATAATATTGTTTTTGTGACAGTAAACGTATTATTATACAGGGTGTTATGAAAATGACGTATTATATTTAAATGGGTGACTCGCCCACTAAGCAAAATACATCCTCTGGATGTTTAGTAACGTTTACAACAAATCACCAATGAAAACGTTTAAAAATACACATCTTAAAGTCGTTTTCTGAATGTTTATCTTTTAACGTTACTCCAAAAAGGGGAGTAAAACGGCTATACATCAACGTTAGTTTATCTTAGAGAAATAACATTTTAAACATGTTATATTTGTGTTATCTCTAGTAAGTTAAAAATTAATCATGTATATAAATGTTGAAAAAACACATATATCCAGGTGTCACTTCAAACGTTAAAGTAACATAAAAAATATAATCTTTTTAACGTTTCTAAAACCTAAAATTTTTTCATACTAAGAACGTCCTTAAAATGTTTGACTTTTGTAGATAACTGCATGTTTAAAACGTTATTGAAATAAAACTAAAATGTTTCCTTAACGTCTAGTTTCACATCTGGAATTTATATCCATAATATGACCGATGACCATCGGACCATCGGTTTATTGACACCATATGCCATCCATATGCTTTGCATTCCTTCTTTGATATTTGTTCTTTCAGCAGTGTTGCCGATGATACGGAATTTCCTAAATTGTCCATGACTTTTTAAAGCCAAGGACAATTTTTTGTCAAATTTACCTATTTAGCAAAGCTAAAATTTTCATAATATGTATCATAAACAGAGTTCGCGTTGAGAATTTACCAGATGATATATCGATAACGCTATGACGTGCAATTCAGTAACATTTTAACAGCAGATACTAGGATTTTATTTATTTTTAGTAAATTTAACTTAAAACCTACAGGAGGTGAGGTATATATCAAACATCTAATTTACCTACATGCCGCCTAAACGTGAAATTTATATTTGCATATTAAACGATCCATTTAAACTTAATTATCTATACTAGATTTATCCATTCTTGAATTGTTAATGAAAATATAATGCTTATACAGATCAAGATGCATCTTAAAATGGAATTGTACATGGCAACGCTGGTTGTCTTGAGATTGACAGGGATCAGAATGCTCCAAAATTAGTTTTCGAAGTTTTCGTTAGTAATGAGATTAGGTTTTATCAAATTCAGTCAAGTTGTCTTGTCGTACACGTTTACAAGTAGACTACTTCGACATTGAAAGTGTTTTTCAATCTAGGTTTTTCAAATAGGCATTACGCACTTAGGCCGCCATTTGGTTTAGTGAATTTACAACGCAAAGTATCGTTTGTATATGATAATGGATTTAAAGGTAAGAAAGTTAATTTTTATAATTTTTGTACTTTGAATTTATTATAATAATATGTATATTTGAAACGGGTATCGTATCGTAGATTGTAGGTGCCTTGCTCACCAGAACGCTTTGTATGGATTGCATGCAATTTTGTCTCGACCATGATGATTTTTATTTATTATTCACATTTTGTAACCACATAAAGATCTACATGGGAATTTAAATTGCATACCAGAAAGTCTTTGGCTCAGCTGAGCTAACATAAATTTATAAATGATAATACACCTAATATCTTTGACTATATTAACTACTGGCATAACACCTTTTAGCCAACGACGAAAGTACGTCCGAAAAGTCATCACTATATCATCAAATAGTTTAAATTTAATTAATGTCGGTAAGAATGAGAGTGCTTCTTGCGATGCCATCGATAACACTTTAGTTCCAGAAGGTAATCATTTATGATTTATCCTAAATGTTTTCAGAATCGACGAGCTAGTTTTTAGCTGGATCGGACCAGTATCTCTTAAGTTAGCGGACGAACTACAAAATATCTAGCGTTATAAATGACGTACTGATAAAAAACGCTTATTTCTAAAAATCTTTAAAAATATATAAGATAATATTGTGCATGAAATTTAGTTGTTTAGATTTATGCTTAGGTTTTTACTACATTATCCTTTTTTATTTGCAGGCAGTACAATTGATTCGGTAGAAGTTGAAGTATCTAACAACACACGTTGGCCAAACTAATGCTCCTAGAAGAGGAACTTAGTAATCACGACACTCTTAAAAATGAGTTGGTGAGTAGACCGCGTTATTCACTAAAGGAGTTTGAATTTTAGTCATGATGTATATTTGTACCAAGAAGTTGTTGCTTATATTTCTATTAATGACAATAGCATATACCCATTACTTTGTTTGTTTTAAATTTAGGAAAAAAAACCCAAACATTTTCATCACAGTAAAAAAGAGCTGGTGTCTGTGCCAGTTTTTTGACCCGTAATTATCAATTTGAATCAGATCTTAATTTAAAATATTTTAGTGAATATGGTTCTTGATTTTGTTAGAATAATGTTAATGATTATAAATTTATAAATTTCTATATTGCTCAAAAAGAATAATTTTAAAATACAATGCCCATTAAGTGGCTTTCTTAAAGAAATGTCTTGTAGATTCTTTTAACGGATGAGTTTTTGACCGTACCTGTACAGTATGTATTTTTATTAGAGCCGACCGTCCTTATCTAAGACATTTTCACTGACACAATCTGTTCATAACTTAAATAGCAATAAACTCGACTATTTCCGCTAATGACTAATAATTTTTAGATGCAGTCCATCATTTATTCAAGTTAACCGAGTGCGAATATGAAAAAGTTATAATGGATTGGTTCTGCCACGCTGTGACACTGTTAAAAAAGGAGGTGCCGATGCTTTGAAAATATCTTTTTACTTTACATAACCCAGTTGTGCCATGTAAACTGGCTTTAAAATAAATATTTAATGTAACCATAATGACAATAATAAAAATCAGTTAAAATATTAGACTTTTAAATATCCCTGATGCGAAAACTGCAACATTTATATTTAATACAAATATGTTTGTAAAAATTTACGTAATTTTTAAAACTTTTCAGCCAGGTTCACGAAAAGGAGTTTTAAATTAAAAATCAAATTTATTTGACAATTTAAGTTCTAAATTGACAAATATTTAACAATAACAATAAACAATGTGGGACTAATTTTAACAAATCCTTTTTGAGAATATGGCAGACAATTACAATGGAGGATTGCTCATAATGTCAGCAGTTGCGCAGTCGCCATTTTTTGATTAATGTTTCGTTATTTGAAGTTGCTTTCTGGGGTTATAATTATCTTATTTTAATGTTAAGAAATTTATAAATTATTATGAAATGAAGAACAGCGTAGCTAAATTTTATTTTTATTAATTTATAAATTTCTTAGCTTTAAAATAATTGGTAGTTGAGTCCAGAAGGTAGCAATCAACGAAATATTAATTAAATGGCGGACACACCACCATTGTATATTCCTGTCAATAAAACGTTATTAAATCGTTTTACAATGGCTACTATAGACGTTATTTTATCTACAAAGTAACGGTATGGTGAACGTTTATTTCATGTTCTTTTATACGCTCAAATATGTCGTATTTCCAACGTTATGACGCCATTAAAATAATGTTTTATTTATGTTTCTGAAGTGTCTTTCTCGCAACGTTACCTCTTAAAACGTTATAGGGTGTGGACTATGATGTTTATTTTCACGTTGAATAAGTCATCGATTTTACTTATGGGCTAACGTTACCAGTTTCCTAAACTACATGTTTATAACGTAGCTAAAATGTTTTTTTGCTTAGTGGGTCCTGGGGTGTCCTAGAGAAGCGCTACATATATATTTTTTTAAAATCGAACGTTAACCCCTAAACCCACACGCAACTCCTCGGCACATTCATATATTAACATATTACATTGCCCAGCTGGGTAATCAACAGATGTTCAGGCACAATGTTGCCAAATTGTATAAAAGTGTAAAACTTTAGTTTCTTATAAAAATAAATATTTAGCTTACTTAGAAAGTAAATCCACGACGCGATTAAGGAATCCAGGGCACAGACACCATTTATTTTTTCTATGGGAAAAACTTTATGCTCATCACGTGTCCTGATGATAGTGTGGGAGTGCATAATAAGCTTATCACAACCCTATTCGGCCTCTTATTTCCAATCTCTTAACATAATCGGCATATCGTCGAAATAAAAAACACAGTGAAACAGAACAAATTACACTAAATCACTTAAAGAAACACACAGACACCCACGAGTTTCGAATTAGTTTTTTGAAGATATGCACCTATTATCAGATTACACGAAAGCACTAAACACTAACGTATAATTACACTTTACAATAACACACATAGTTCAAGAGCACTTAATCATTTCGCAATAGAAATAATAAAAACGTTAATTTTTATGGGCCATTAACCCTTTACTAAAGATAAAATGAAACAATTGTGTAACTACCCTTTCAAATAATAATGGATCAGTCCAAACTTTAAGATGCTTCTTTTCTCCGAAAACTGGTGGTAGCGCGGTTGCCATTTCCGAAACTATAATTATACAGGAAGGTAATATTATAGAAGGAAATTCGGCAATTTATGATAGTCGCTTATAAAACATCGAAAGTGGAAATGCTGTATTTTTAAATATTAACCGCTGCCGTCAAGCCCGATTGTCCATAATCAGCTGTTTAAAGAAGCCGGCCGATATCCATCGACAGAACCAACGTGTTATTTATTTTTAAAATTTTTAGATGTTAAATACTTTATTTCCCAGACAAGAAGGGCGTATTTTTGTCTACACAGTAGCACTTTAAAATACTAATTCAGATTGAATGGTACTTAGATGTGTTGTGACGCGAAAACTAATGTGTTGTTGGTTGTAAATAAGTTTTAAATAAGTCCGAATCTAAAGGGTAAGTGGCATTTAAAAACTTTTAAGTTGTACAGATCTGACGGATGTCGTTCGAGTTGAACAAATAAGAACATACCTGATCATTTATAAACTCCGCGGCAGTTCGTTCGAGTCAATTCAAGTTTATAAATCAGAGATTGTTTCCCAGGGAACTGAACGTAAAAGTTTATAATAATGTACCCTGAAAAATAAACAACTTGAAATCTGTCAAACGGTTATTGACTTTCTAAAGAGTTTACCCTGAAGATATGACAAAACTGTTCAAGATTCACTGTTTCTGTGTTTACCTTCCAAACAGAGGCACCACATGGTAATTTTTGGTTTGACATAAGGTTATGTACAGGGCATATTAAATTAAAGCACCATTTTTGGATATTTTTCTTCAATTTGTTTTCATCTCAGGAATTGCCGGTTTAAATATAATACGTCATTTCCATAACACCCTGTATTAATATACAAGTGCATATTACTAAAAAACATGTTGCATACAGAACGATACAGTTGAATCGGGGAAAGAGTTAACGCGCGTCATCACCTGTAACAGTATGATTCAAATCAAAATTATGTAGATCAAATAGTGGACGTGATTGACGCTTTTCGAATATATACGAGCAGTTTTTACCTCGAGCGATCACACTACAAAGCAGCACATTTCGATCGGCATCAAGCAAAGCACGGGTATCGAGAAAAATAAGTAACAAGCGATGTCGGTTATTTCAATAATCGAGTACTCGAGCGGTTTTTCGTTCGAGCGATCACAACACTACATTCCACTATACTTTCTGTCAAATTGTCATGAATAAATAAAATTCATTATGTCCGTTAATAGCGTGGAACTATTTAATTAAGAGAACAATTTATTTGAATTGCCCTTATATACTCGGATTGTTATCACGCCATTTCGTCAATTAGTTTAGTTGACCACTCCATTAAAAAAAATTACCGTTTGTCGTGAAAGAATATAATGTATAATTAAATTGATTAAACGTTTGGAATTATATCAATAATATTTTATAAATGAATTTGTTAATTTTGGATTTGCAGTGACTGCCACGTAGACGAAAAAACAGAGCTGTTTTGAAAAATTTAATTACAGCTTTATTATTTTTGAAACAAAATTAATTAGGCAACATTTAACTTGAAATTAGTTTAATTAAAGAAAATGATTATTTAAGAACAGTTTTTAATCAGCTTTTAAGAAAATAAGTAAGGAAATTTCAAAGCCGCTTGTACACATGTTTTTAAATTGCCAAAATACTTCAAAGAAACATATCTCTTATACTTAATGCCCTAGGGCAGATGAAGTCGTTTAGGGTTAAAAAAATACAGCCTGAATTTAGCTTTTAAATTTTTGAGCGAAAGGAAGAAACATGTTGGTTTTTGGGGTTGAAACATTTCTTAAAACATGGATTTGTATAAATCGTCATCTTTATTGTTAAGGGCTTTTAAAGAATATATTTGCAACCTTCGTGGTTTAATTCTTTGTAAGGAACAAAGTCACCTTCTAAAAATTTACATGAATAAGAATTTTGTTACTGTTACTGTTACTAGATAATTTGTGTCTGTCTGCTAAAATTTTCGATTTATTACATCGAAAACAACCCCTCTAGCTATCGAAAACAACCCGCCAAGTTTTCATTGTTTATTGACAAAGATAATGACACTTTTTGACGTTTAAAAAAATAAATCGATTTTCCAGCTACAAACTCAAATATTAAATATTATTACAATAATTGCGTTATTAATAATTACTAATTTTTTTAGTTCTTTATTTAAAAGTTGTAATATAAAGTTGTTTTAACCATTATTCGAGTAATTTTCTCCTTAAATTACACTCGTGCATAAAAATTGTCAGTTAATTATGCATTTAAGCGTATTTCCTTTGAAAAACAACATTCGTTCATTTTCAAATTTTGTAAAATATGAAAATGAACTCTTGTTGTTTTTAGGCAATACGCTTTCATGCAAAATTATCGAAAATTTTTAGGCACTAGTGTAATTACCTCCGAAAATAACCTCAGATTTGCTCCATCAGATCGTTTTCAAAAACTAGGGCCATAAGCTGTATTTTCGAGATTAAGGGTATTTTATATCGCATAATTATATATGTATTACTGCTACCACCAAAGAAACAACTTAGGAACGGAAGAAAAATGTTTATTGTACACCACAACAAATAGAAAAATCATCTGTCAATATCATTAACAATATTAACTTAAGTTATTAATTTAAATTAACTGAAACTAATAAATAAAAATGAGCTAGTCTGCATGAGCCAAAAGCTTCCTTTTATAAGATTTACCCGCATGAGATTGAAAATGTCAGTCTCGTTGAAGACTCCAGCAGTAATCGGCCATCATGTGAATGTCCCATCTACCCTGATATCTCTCTTCCATAGTTTTTATATCCTGATAGAATCATTCACCCTGTTCTTCACTAAGGTTGTTGAGCATATCTTCCACTATCTCTCGGTAATTTTCCGATTTATTGTTTCCGAGAAAATTTTGCACAACACAACAAATGTAAAATGCGAATCCTTTATGAGCTCTCTGATCTGAGGTCCATCAAATATCCCGGTTTTCAAATTCTCCTTGCTGAGCGCAGGAAATTTACTGGACAAGTATTCAAAACACGCACCATTCTTCAACTAAATTTTGCAAATGCATGCAGGCACTATTCCGCATATATGGGGATTATATATGTAGGTACTAATAACCTAGGACACAAGCCAAGTTAACGAAATAATTTATGAGACTTACGGTATACGATTTCAGTCTCTTTTGTTTCCTTCTAATGTATATCTTGTGCTAATTGCAAATACGAAAATAAGAAATCTGCAGGTGCAAAAAAACTCAAGGAAAAATTATTTCTTATCTGCAATAATTATATGGCCTTTGGCCAATATAAGATTAGGTATTTACAGTGATTTATGAATAAATAGGTATAATTAAAAAGGCATTAGTCTTGGAATTAGTTAAATTTTTGCCAATTATAATTGTCAAATGTATTAATATTACAATTTATTATGAGTAGGCTCTATCTCAAAAACTAGAGCTGATACGAAGAAAAGCTAAGTGTTTTTGGAATCACCGCATTCAAAATTACTAAAATCCAGTTGTTTTTCTTCGGCACCAAAACATTTTTTTTTTGTTGGGTTGTGTAATGAATAAACACGATAAAGAATTTTGCAGGGTTTAACAAGAATTATATAAACAATACAAAACGTGTCAGAACAGAAAATATTATATTTTATTGTTTGCAAATAAATAATACTTGAAATACCATACTTTTTAATAAAAATATTTAAAAAATATTGATTTTTTTTAAATGGAAAGTACTATATTATGTGAAATTGCTTATAAAATCGTACCATAATTTATTGGAAAATAATAATAATACTATTTCTTCCTTATACAATATAACACATTGTATTTATACAAAGTTCAAAAGGTTTATTCCGTTCCTTTAGGGGAATTTTTAATTTTCGACCAGAAAGTTCTAATAATTATCCAGCGGTAAACTGTAATCAAATATCCAAGGCTCGGCCGAGATTATATTGCAACCGTATCATAACCGAAGTTTAACTTGCACTGTGCATATATGCCTTTGTTCAATTGAGTGAAATTTAATTTGCCTGCTCTGTGGTGCGATTACAAACTAGAAACTCCGAAATTTAATCAATAATACCTCTGCTTAAGGGATTAAGCGCGGGTGTCTTGCTCGGATTGTTTCTTACTGATGATTGTGTACTCTATATTATATATATTAATGACTGCGGTAAAAGTACCTGGGCCATCCCATTATTTATGACCGTTTGTTATTATTATGTGGAAAGGACCGGATTGTAATAATTATAATTAAATATAGGCACATCAGGTAGGTTAGGTTGCTTACTTTATATTTAAATATCTTTTTGTGTTAAAATTTGTTAGTTTTTGAGGAATGGTTCAAGAATTGTCTTTTACCAAACATTCCTCAGAATAGCGTGATAGGAATGGACAATGCGAGCTATCACAGTCGCCAATTACATAAAGCTCCAAGCTCAAATAATACAAAATTGGAGATTCAGAACTACATGGCGGCGAATGATATATATTTTGAAGAAAGTTATAAAAAAAGTGATCTTTTAGAAGTTTTTGTTTAAAAAAAGTATATGTTTGTGACACATTGGCAGAAGAAATTGGACATACAGTGCTACGGCTCCCACCCTATTAAGGCATTTTTAACCCCATAGAGCATATGTGGCACCAGTTAAAATCACTGGTTAGGTCTGAAAATATTTCTCCGACTTTAAGTTCTAGTGTTGTAGAATTAATACGAAAATGATTTAATGATATTCCCCCAGGTAGTTGGAGAAATTCAGTCCGTCACGTAATAACTGTAGAAAATTCGTATATTAGTCTGGATCGTATAATTAATTTTGATGAGGATAGCGATAGCGAAACAGAACTATCTATAGAATAACATTATAAATGTAAATAAATATGACTAGTAATATTTAAAAAAAATGTTATTTCATTTGATTACATTAATATAATCATATCATTACTTGTTTCCCTTAGTCCGTCCCTTCATACTTCACTTGTTTATTGCCAAGCTCTTATCGACACAATGGGACCGACCCAGGAAATCATTAAGTCGTATCCAATTTTCGTGAAATGTACTGTACACAATGGTGTTGATTTGTTATGTTTATCTGTTATGATTTGATGGATAAGTTTCCTAAAGGCAAGAAAAGAACTCAAAATGTAGTAATTAATATTGTGTAAATATGATATGATATGCAGATGAACATCCCCTTGGAGGGGTAGATGTTCCTTTAAAGTCTTAACTTGGTTTTTAAAATAGTATTAAAAACTATGACCAAAAATGTATTGACTTTGACACTAAAACTTCTTCCAAAAAACTTACGAGACAACTCCGTCGTGAATTTAATTATTATTGCCCTATTCAATTAATTGATATATCTGCACCCTAATAAATAAGTTGCGGTCACTCAGTTTTTGCTGTCCTCTTTCACCTCACTGAACACTAGTAGTGTCATTATACCATTTCCGCCTCTCGGAAAGCGGCTATAATGTTCATAAATCAACACTTTTTGCTGTGTCCTCCGCAAAGGTATTCGGCGAAACGGTCTTATAAATACGACTATAAATTTATCGCGCTGTTCTGTTATAAATGGTTTGGGAAACGTGATCTGATTAAAGAAAATGATGAGAAAATTTCAGATAAATAGTGACAGCGACATCTGAAAATCGCTTTTAAAATGTAAATATTTTATTATTGTAACGACTAAAAATTTAGTAGATAATACATGTATTGTACACGTTTATTAACTGTTGGAAATAACAGAAATTTTCTTCCCTTCTTCAAACCATATTATTATTATCTTGGTGTTCGAAAATTATGCTTTTGGAATTATGTTACATTCTTATTGTAAATATTTTTTAATGCCAACTAGAGTATATAAATACAACAATATGAACAAAAATATTTTCAATAGGGTACTTATTTGCACTGAAGATAAGTTTTTAGCTCGAAACGCGACGAAATAGTAGGTGTGATATACCGTTGGATTGAGAATATAGAGTGGAGTCTATAAAACATTAATAAAATGTTAATACCTACCTGATGGTAGTCCATAATGGAATATTGAGGAAACTGAATGTAGACATCAGCGATACACAATTTGGAAGCCCTAGGAACAAGGGAAGCACTATTTCCACTCAATGTCTTGTCGCAAAGGTGCCTGGACATGAACCAAGACGTATACGCTTGCTTTATAGACAATAAAACTTTTGATAAAGGTAGACATGACCTACTCATCGAAACATTACTAAAAAGAATGATAGACCTAAGAGACATAAAAATAATTTCAAACTTATACTATGACCAAAAAGCAATAATAAGAATAGAAGACATGACCTCAGAAGAAATAGAAATATAGAGGGGTGTTCGTCAAGGACGTATACTGTATCACCAATCCTCTTTAATCTGTACTCGGAGGATATAGTAAGTAGAGCACCTGAGGATCAGAACATGGGCATTAAAATTAACGGCAGGACAATAAATAATCGAAGAATGCTGACGATGAGGTTATTTTGGCTGGAACGCATGAAGATTTACAGACGCTAGTTAATAGAATGGTCACAATAAGCGAAGAGTATGGACTATTACTGAACATAAGCAAAACAAAATATATGCTGATAACAAAAACGACTCAGGACATTCGCAGGATATATGTGAAGCATCCAACATATTGGAAGAGTAAGAGAATACAAATACCTAGGCACAACCATTAGTGAAAACAATGACAGCTCCCAAGAGACTTTTCTGCTGCCGAGATTTGAATCTTGAATTAAAGATACGAATGATGAGATGCTATGCGTTGTCTATACTGTATTATGGGATGGAGTCCTGGACATTGAGAGTGGCTGATGTGAGGGGGCCGGGGGCATTTGAGTGGTTATACCGGAGAATATTGAAGATTTCATGGGTAGAGAGGGTAATCATCAACATGGAGGTAATGATGCGTATGCACAAGGAGAGATAAATAATTTCAACAATTAAGAGAAGAAACTGCTGTATATGGGACATGTCATGAGGGGAGAAAAATATGGAATTTTACAAATAATTATGCAAGGAAAAATTTAGGGGAAGAGATCTATAAGAAGGAGACGGAATTCATGACTGAAGAACCTTAAGGAGCGGTTTGGATGTACCAACAATGAACTATTCGGAGCTGCGGTCTCAAAAATTAGAATCGCCCTGATGATGGCCAACCTTCGCAGCGGAGACGGCACCTAGAGAAGAAGAATACCTACTATTTAATAAACAAATGATAATGGTTGTGAAAAACGAAACGTCGGATTCAAAATTTTATTAAATTATCATAGAGAAACTTTATCGTTATCAATGTATTGCTAAATCCGACTGAGTAAGTCCCAATATAGAAATCTCTATCTTAACTTTTATTTTCTCTTCCTTCCGTTCCCATAACGTATATTTTTGTTGCATTAAAATTTCATAAGGGAAATCCGAAACTTCGATATTGGAAAACTGATTTCAACTTTATAACTGTTTAAAACATTCCAGACAGCTGCAGAATATTAAGGGAACGAAGCTGATGGTAAAAATGACTGCTTCACAGTAGAATAGTTTACAAAACGTTTCCTGCAAGCGTGTGAAAAAGTATACTGTTCTCTCCGCTTACGTGCGGAAAGATCCACATTATAGAGGAAGAAATGTAGTTTTATTTTCCTCACTAGTGCGAAAATGATACTTTCTACACATTCATACAAACATGGGAACAATGAAAATTTACCAAATAAACTACTCAAAAATGAATAAGCAACTGAAGATTATTTGAATCATTTTGAGAATGACATACAATAAGTCATGCTTTACACAAGTTTCACGGTATATTAAAGTTCTTTTTAACTCTCATCTAAAGGAATAGGCCTTTAAGAACGTGGTAATAACGTTAAGGTTACCTTAGCTAAGGTCCAACTTAAGGTAACATTAAAATATCGGCCTTAAGATATTAAACAATTTTAAATTACTTATATAAATATCTAATAGATGGATGGAAATAAACAGATCGTATTTAATTAATTATTTTCAATAAATTTTCTTAAAGAAATTTTGTAATATCGTCAATAGGGAGCGTGGAATGATAATAATACAAAATATCAATCAAATCCTATACATTTTTTTTCATTCCAGCTTAATTACTTCAAAGCGTTTATATTTCCGCAATATTAAAGCACACGAAATAACGCCATACACGTTTCAGCAATGTTACCGTTTTATTAAAACTGCACCACAACACCCTGGAATGTTAATTTACATAGAAATTCTATTTGACATGTTATCGCGAGTATAAAGCCAGTTTATTAAGCTTGACATTTTTATTTAATTAATTTTAAGAAGGAACGTTGCGGTCGCACGAACTCTTGCCGGTCTGAGAAATTATTAAAACGGGGAAAAAATGGTTTTCACACCAAAGTTGTTGTTAGGATTTCCCCAGCAAAATTAAGCGCGGGAATTCCGTTCTCTTTCTAGAAGTTCAAAGTAGTTCGAAAGACGACGCCGTAACCCAAGGGGGGTAACACCACAGCCCGAATTACTTGTTAATGGAAACGAAATTAAGTAAGTAAAATCAGTAACGTTTTTAGGCTTATATACAGGGTGTTATGGAAATGACTTATTATATTTAAATGGGTGACTCCTTGGGTGTCCTAGAGAAAGTCTACATACTTTTTTTTTAATCGAATATCTAAATACTAAGGTAAAAACCCTTTTTACCCACATTTAGCAACAATGTGGGTCACTAAAGTATACTAACAGTGTTGTCAGATCACACCGCGTGTCTCGCCCTTACTTGAATACTGGCGGCGCGCCCTTCATACTTCAGTAGCCTTCGCGACTCTGGAGTGGAACGGCGTCGAGCGTTCCACGTGCTTGACGAATACGAAAACGTTTTGTTAGTTGTATTGCCCGATTTTTTTTTGTTGTGAAATATTGTGATGTGATTTAAAATATGTGTGATATTATCTACTGTTAGTTCTGTTGAAAAGCATACTTTTTGTGTTTTATTTTTTTATGGAATTTAATTATAAAACGGATTATTTAAAAATAAGATAGAAAGTATGTACCTTAAAATTGTAGTTTTCTTTGTCTAAAAGTTTGAGAAAGAAGTGATAACGCGCGCCAAGACGTCTTGTTGTCAAAAACTGAACATGTGCGTTTATAATTACAATGACAACACCGCCTACAATGCGCTGACCTCTTTTGAAACTTGAGACTGCCTCAATAAAATATTGATTGCGAAGGGCCTCAGGAGCGGTCACGTAAATTTTTAGATTTCATATAAAGTGTATATTTCGCTTAATAATTCAAAGCGCCATTTATGGTTATTTTTCTTCAATTTATTTTCATCTCGGGATTTTCCGGTTTAAATATAATACGCCATTTCCATAACGTATAGTCGAAAATTTAAATTGAAGAAAACATGTTGGAAACCTTCGAAAAAGCGTATCACCACTCATTGGAATATTATTTAAAATTCGAGATTATATACCTTTAATACATTTAAAAAATATTTATTATTCATTAGTTTATTCAAAATTTCAATATTTAATATCAGTATGGGGATCTGCATGTGTCACAATATTAAACCCTTAAAAAAAACTACAAAACAAAATTATAAAATGTATTCATAAACTAAATTTTTTGGAACCGACAACAATTTTATATAAACCAAGAGGATATTTAGATTTGAATAGTTTATACAAATTAAAAATCAGTATACTAATTCATGTAATTAATAATCAAAATAAAAAAAATCTTGTATAACATTAATTTGTATAATCAACTGATATACACTATCATAATACCAGAAATATTGACCATTTAAAAAAAATGAAATTAAAAGTAGCGTAGGGATGAAATCAATTTTATTTGATGGAATAAATATTTATAATATGTTACCTAAAGTATTAAAATAAAATTTTAATTTAAAATTATTTAGAAAAATGCAAAGAAATTTTTTCTGGAAAATATACAAATTACTTTAAAAAAAACCATTTATAATAATTTTATTTTAATTACTTATTTATGTTCTATGTTATAATATTCTCTGTAATGGACTAAAAGAGCTCGTTGGGAATTAAATAAACATTATTATTATCATTATTAATAAACTATATATTTATATAAAGTCCAATTTTATCCATTTCTGGATGCGGCAATCACCATAGCCATAATATTCTATAAAAGCATTATTGATTTCCAAATAACAGACCCTGATTACACGATGAAACAATACTCGAGTTGTCGCCACCAACTGGTCGCAAATATTTTTGAATTGTTGACATGCAAATGTTTGGTCTAGAATCGGTTTGAATTGAAATAAATTATGAAAAGCGAAAGACAGTAACTGGAATTTTCTGACGTTTCATAATTTGTTATATCTGTGAGCTGGACAAAAAAAAAGGACTTTTTGCTCACAATTAACGTAGAATATAAAAGTGAATCCACTTTGGCCACACACAGGCAACAGTTAAAACACTATGCTATGTCAAATTATATTCATATTCAGAGATAAAATTACATACTATGTTCCATTTCTTAAACATTTTTCCTTAAAATGCGATCACATCCATTTGCAATTCATTTCGTGTTTCGCCCCATTTCGCGCAATGTAATTTCACGAGGAAATTTCATCAGGCACTATCAGACACTTTTCGGGAAAGTTGTCGGTTCAATATGCCATTTAAATATCGAGTGCGTGGTGATATATCTTCAGGTAGGAAAGACGTCGTTTTCGGCTCGTTGGAAAACACGCTGATAAGAGGATGTAAATAACAGAAGGGTTTTCGATTTTTGTTACTTTAAAAAATATACAGGGTGTCCCAGAATATGTGGACATTCTCCCCGATTCAGATAGAACACTAAAAAATAATAGGAGAAGTGCGTATAATTTTTTTTTCCTACGGCCTCCCCTACGGAGATAGGGACCCATAACGGACGTCCCTGGAAATCGTTGTTTCTTAAATAATTCTTTAAGTACTAAGTGTAATTTAATAATTTTTTTAGCATAATGGTTACGAGATAAGTCTTCTTAAAATTCGCCTTTTTAAGCACATTTGGCTTATTTAGTTTGCCAAAGACGGACTAGACCTAACACAAAAATGCTTTTTTTTACACCCTGTATGATGAAGGAACGACAATAATATTTTTGGATACTCTAAACCTTAAGCTGAAGAAAAGGCACTCTTGATCAATGTCGATAAAATGAACTGTTTTCGCGAAAAAATATTTTTGTCCATACATTGAATGCATGTCAGCATATTCAGTATACGTAAATTCCATTACTAAGTTAGTAACTAATAAGACAAAGGAGAAAAACCGCATATTTCAAGACACTATCATAAACTGACACTGGCATAAATATTCTTACTTAAATCGGTACATGTGAAAAAATCTATAACAACAATGAGGGAATTTTATGAACATAAAACAACCAATATTGAACAAAAATATATTTTTTTCGAAAACAGTTCATTTTATCGACATTGATCAAGAGTACCTTTTTTCAGCTTAAGGTTTAGAGTATCCAAAAATATTATTGTCGTTCCTTCATCATACAGGGTGTAAAAAAAGCATTTTTGTGTTACGTCTAGTCCGTCCCTAGCAAACTAAATAAGCCAAATGTGTTTAAAAGGGAGCATTTTAAGGAGACTCATCTAGTAACCATTATACTAAAAAATTATTTAAAAAACAACGATTTCCAGGGATGTCCGTAGGAAAAAAAATTTCTAAGAAATTCTCCTGATATTTTTAAGTGTTCTATCTGAACCCGGGATATTGCCCACATATTCTGGATATGGAAGAAAGAGATTAGGTTCCTTCGCAGTCAGAAATAGTTGTCCGAGGCACCTTAGGCGGTTTAAAGTGTTCACAGAAGCAACATCTGTAACCGCTTACCAGAAATTCGGAGTTCGTTGAGCAAAATGTATCGACTGCCGACTGATTTGCAACCGACCGTCAGAATAATCCACTTACTGGTACGGAATTGTGGGGTTTGGATTCTGCGCAATTACTCGATCGACCGTTTGTTTATTTTTAACTTTTTGTTTTCGTAGTTTTCGCTTGTTTTGGTTAAACTTACTTTCCTTTATTGTCTACATAGCCATTCCAAGACGAAAGGCTAGCTCTAAACTAAGCAGAATTGAGCAAGAATAAGAATACTTATAGGTTAAGTTAAGAAGTCAATTATCAGATTTGACAATTCAAGGTTTGGCATTTGTAACCGTTCACAGAGACAAAAACCGGCAACCGGTCCAAAATTGAACATGCGCACAAAGAAACTTGTAACCCGGTCGGAAATTTCACTATTATCTTTCTTGTGTACAGTTTCCTTCCATTGTCTCACGGCAAACTGTTATTCCATTAAATGTAGCCGGGAACGTATTTCTGTTATTATTTTTGTGTAAATATATCTAAAATTTGAGCTAATTTTCGAGCTCCAATGAATAATGGATTCGTGTAATGAAAGCTTAATCTACAGCATTGCAGGTTTCTACCATTAATAACTGACAAGACACACACACGTGGTATGGCACGTGACATAATTAATTACGCCGAACGGTTAGAATACATGAATATGTTTAACTATGATAGCTTTATGTAATACTAAATATCATAGCAAGAAAAGGGAATAGATTTATCAACAATATACAATACCCGACTAAGAGACTTCCCTTATTAGATTTGGTTAATTTGATTTATAACAGTTTTAAAGAGGACCAAAGGGGAAACAACATACAAGGTGTTATGGAAATGACGTATTATATTTATAGCGGCATATCCTGAGATAAAGACAAATTGAAGAAAAATAGCCATAAATGGCGCTTTCAATTCATTCAGCGGTAAAAGTGACCTGACGTCAAACCAGAAAAACACCTGTGTGGCACTGCGATACATGTAAGCAATCAAGGAATTCTGGCCGGTGTTGTCATATGTACACCTTAAACTCTTATCTTCCCCGTCCAGAAATAATCTTTGAATATTGTTTTTATTGACGCGTTTTTTCTGGACGTCAAATTTCGCCGCGTGTAATAAAATCTAATAATCTGTAGTATAATCTGTATTATTGTATTTTCAAAAGCTAACTATCGGTTCTGTTTCACTATTACTGTGTGCATATAAAGTGTTTCCAGGAGTGTTCCCATGAAAAAGAAAAAAAACTGATTGTGTTCGTGCCTGGGTTTCCTCGCTCTTTAGGTATAAAGATAAATACAAGTAGGTAGAAAATAATTTATTTTTATAATTTTATATGGAATTTCAGTTTTACATTAAGTTTTGCAACAGTGCCATTGGCTCTGGGTGAAATGTTGCACAGTAGCGCGGACTGACCTGTGAGTAAGAGTGTTTGTTACCCCACTTTTAAAACGGTCGATTTAAAAAAAAAAATATGTAGCGCTTCTCTAGGACACCCAAGGAATCACCGATTTAAATATAATACGTCATTTTCATAACACCCTGTATATCTCTCCAAATAGAATCAAGAAACAAAAAGAAGGAAATCGTAAAAATTCGGTTTTGACCACATATATATACGTATAGTATGCCATACGAACGTTCCAAAATACAAAAAGTGTCCCCGCTATGGGAGATGGCGCGAGCCTATTGAGTTTGCGCAGTAGGGTGGAAATTTTATCGATCGCGTCAGAGCCGGCCCGACATTATTTGTTTGTTGTTATTCGTCGCCATCTTTGATTCTGGATGCTTTTTCAAATTACAGAATAAAAAGTGCTTCATTCACATTGTTGCCGGTATATTAGTGCTTATAAACTTTCATTACCTAACAACAATTTTTGTAAAGGAGTTTTTAATTTGTGGTGATTCGATTCGCTGTTTGTTAGGCTAGTGGCTTGTTTTGTTTAAGATGGAAGGACACAAGTGCATGGTGCTTTTTTGCAAAAGTCGTGGATCAATACCAGGTATAAAGTATTTCAGGTATGTACATACTAAAAAGCTTGTAAAAAAAGAAGAGTGTCACTCGTATACAATATAATATATATGTGGTCACTACCTAACCTTAAAATTAATGTATTTTGAATTTGATGCATTAGTAGCTGATAATAATTCCCAAAATAGTTAATATAGTCTTTAATTCTTAATTTTTGGTTTAGAAAAAAGTGAGGTTAAGAAACATACGACGTCGGATGAAAGTTAAAATAAAGCTCATCGTGTCGATTGTTACAAATATTCGGACGGAATGTGGCACCAAAAGTTTACACCAATCAGGGCAACGTCGGATCATCATATCGTCAGAAATCGTATGCATGGAACGCCGTCTTAAATCGAACTAATCGAAATTTTGATTGCAATATTTTTCCTAACTAACCAGTGAAATGTACATTAAAAAAGTTGAAATCCGGTCCTGTCGAATGTTTACTTTCACAAGGAAATTTCCGAACTGCGCAAACTCACTATTACCCGTTCGATGCTCATAGCGGGGACATAATTGCAGATGGTATTAGCAATATACTGTTTATACACTGCGGAAATATTGGGAATTTTGTACATTTGAAAAGATGATGTTGCAGAACTCACAAATGTGCAACCGTTGTCTAATTTGATAATTTCCGTATGTCCTATGATAAACGAGATCTCCGTAGAATATTAGTGATTGCTTAGCAACTTATTAAGGCAGTAGTAACTTACGAAGGAAGTATTTTATTTGAAAAGTTTAAAGTCGAAGAAGATTTAATTATAAGGGAAGTAAAAGTAGCTTTTCTGCATAGTATTGTTTCACGAAAATATTTATATTATGCTGAAAGTTCAAAGTTACTTAGGAATTCAAGAACTTCTTGTAACTTGTTGTTTATTAATGTTTATTATCAAAAAGAGGTGTAGGCGGATAATTTCGGATAATGCTCCAATAATCAAATTAAAAAATAAACTGCTGCTAAGAAAGGTCCATCAGCAGTGGCGGATTTAAGGAAAAAGGTCCAGTGGGCAAAATTGCTTCAGGAGCCCCCCCCCCCCCCTCTAGAAAATTATCTTGTGTCAAGTGTTCCATGGAAAGTGAAAGATATATGTTTTAAGAATTTAATGAATATAAAAATGTTTTCATTTATTCATCGAGCATTATAAAAGTTGTATTATTTTTTACATCGAGAAAATTTACATATTTTTGAATCCTCTTCTCGCTTTCTTCTCCGCGAAAACTTCGATGGTTGCATCCAGATCGATTTGATTGGCGACTTGCTGTTCGATGAAAAATATGCCGAAATCGTCCAATGCTTCTGCACTCATTGTAGAACGTTGACGATCTTTGACTCTCTTCAATGAACTCATTGTTCGTTCGGCGCTGGCAGTGCTGACGGGAAGGGTCAAGAATAAACGCAATAAACTGCAGCACTCCGGGAAACTGCTGATCATGCACCCGGGGGCCCCTTTAGAACGTTTTTGATAAGTCAGAAATATTCGACAAACTTTGAGAAAATCGTAGACGTTTTAAATAACTGATTGATTACAAAAGTTATTTCATTTTATATTTAATTTACGATAGTTATCAAGCATTGCAATTATTCTGAAAACAGGGGGCCCCTGAATGAAAATTGAACTTGTCTGTCCACAAGGGACTCACCGAAACATTTTTTCAACAAAAAAATAAAAATAATAAATCGAAGGTGTAACTTTCAGCAAGAGGGGCCCTGAAAGCCTTTCGTCGGGGGGGGCCCAGTGGGCAAGCTCGCTTTTGCCCACCTGTTAAATCCGCCACTGTCCATCAGCTGAGCATTTCGCATGCAATACACGTGCACTTACCTAAATCTTTTGCTTCATAACTGTGAGAATGATGACCTATAATATCCTTAAGAGTCTTCATGACGGTATGTGTCACATTGGCGCTGGTCATGGCCATAGCGCCGGGTTTCAATGATTTTTGAGCAATGACCGTGCTAAGTGTGACGGCCGAAGCTGTGACGTTGCTGCTGGGCATGAAGCTGAGCACTACCGACCGATTTTTGTGGACTATAAGGAAGTCCAAGTCGGTGTGCCAAACGTATTCTGTAACAAATAAATCGATTATTAAAAAATAAGGTTACTCACATCAGTAAAAAAATTGTTGAGATTAAAAAAAAGCTTTTTTATTCAGGAAACAATGATGTGGTCACTTTTTGGCCCACCATGTAGAGAAATGCTCAAAATCCTTTTTTGAAATCGACCGTTTAAATGCCCTTAAACCACTTACATACGCGAAGTCATTCTCGTCGTCTTTTCACTCGGAAAATTACCTAAAAATTGGTTCTGTCACGTGACACCTTCAAGCAACAAGGGTAAAACCGTATTGTGCTATGGCGCGAAATTCAGCAAGCGAAAACGTCACTTGATATTTTCAGGAAAGCGTCACTCTGGACCCTTTTTGCACGCCATTTTAGGTAATGGCCGAAGGTCCCTATTCCGGGGGATCTCTCCTACCGGAAAATTTGTATATTTAGAGGGGCTGTCGTGTCAGTTTTTATAGGGGTAAAATATAAAATTTTATGTTTCTTTTGTACGACCCCATATATAAATTTGAAAAATAAACAACCGTATTCGCAAGTTTTCACCAACAGGAAGAAGACAAACAGCTGTGTTAAAAAATCGAAGCAGGCATGAACAAACGAACAAACCCGGCATCCATTAAGTATGGCATCAGCTGACGTGCAGCACGTGCTTTTTAAATGTCACTTTTGTCAAAATTTTTATTACTGTCAATATTTTAAAGTGACATTTAACCAACAAAAAACATTCAAAACCCTTTTATTTGATTTACTAAGTGGTGAAAATCAAATATTAGGATTCTGACATGTTTTAAGCTGTAAATCACTTTAAAATAATCCTTACACACTCTTATATCATTTATTGAACTAGTAACGTAACTACAAATGAAAAATTAAACTTCAGAAATACGCTTGTAAGTAGTTTTATTAAAAAATAGGAAGTAAATCATAATTTACATAAAATACTATACCTTCTTCAACTGGGCTCTAGGTCCTAGCAAATATTGCAGGCTTCAAGTCCGAACATATTTTTGGGCCCCATATGATTTATGAGAAGAAATTATTATTGATGCTTACTCTCAGTAAAGATGACGAAATCAATATTTCAATTACAAATTACTCACTTGCACCAAAAAGTAAACGACGTTTCTCGTGAAAAGATTATAAAATTAAAAATTATTTTAGAATTTAAGGACGCTTCGCTTTCGCCATTTTCATTCACTTTACACATGAAACAGTTTATCATTCATATGTTGCTTGATTATATTCCATGCCAGACGAAGAAAATTGACTTTTATTAAAAAACTCGGCCTGTTCGCATTTTATGTCTGTCTCTGTCTGCATCAACCTTTCCCGATTCGGTTAAAGTGAGACAAAGACGGCCAACATCAAGTCTCCTTCATTAAACACGCCCATTTTATGGCTTCTAGATGTAACTACGTAAGTCTGTTAGTGACACTTAATGCATACTAATATACAGGGTGGCCCATCGAAAACGAAACAGAGACATTTACTGGCAGCTCAGTTCATTTTTGGAAAAACGCTCAGACCCGTCGATTTTGTTTTCGAGGGGGACACAAAATTGGAAAAAAATCACGTCAACAAGTGCAGCCCCCTGGACGGGGGTGGCACCACCCCTAAAATCTTAAATGGAAAGGGGGGTCGAGTGATACCTTATTTTAAAGGTCTTTCAATTCCCTTTATAATGATGTAAAATTCACAATACTTCGGTTCAGTAGTTTTGGAGATTTATTGATTTTAAGCTTACAGTACACTTTAATAGGTACATCTGATTAGTTTGTACTACTTTCAGAAGAAATTTGAGTAAAGGCAGTTACTTATTAATTTAATGCTTTTCTTCACTACGCCCATGGTTTGTTTATCATTTTGGTGTTCAAAATAGCGATTGGAGCGGTTTTTGTCGCGAAAAAAGTGGTTTATTGAAGAAGGATAAGCAGGGAATTCGTACTTATTTTAAATAGGAATTTATACATAGTTTGCGATTGATTCGACCAAACTTTGTTGTTAAAATACCTTTTACCGCTTTATTCATAAATTAACCATGGTATATTCCACGGCAGAAAGGATTGAAATTATCGAAATATTTTTCGGAAATAATCAGTGCGCTAATAGAACAGCACACATATTTAATGAGCGACATGAGAACAGTAACGTGCATCGAAAATATGTCCTAGAACTTATAGCTAAATTTCGGGACACTGGATCAGTCGCCAATAAAAAACGCAACATTGAAAATCCCATAAGGAACGAAGCAATAGAAGTGGGGATTTTAGGGCAAGTTTATGTAGATCCTACGTTATGTACCCGCAAATTGGATACTGTGTGTAGTGTTAGTCGATGTAGTATCCAACGGATTCTGAATGCCCATAGTTTTCATCCGTATAAAATTCACCTTGTACAAGAACTTAATGAAGACGATTTTGATCGGCGATTACAATTTTGTGAGTGAGTGAACGAATTATAAACGATGAACATTTTCTATTCAACACTTGCTTTTCCGACGAATGTTCCTTTTTCTTACATGGCCTAGTAAACCGTCATAACTGCCGATATTGGTCAGATTCTAATCCCAGAGTTTATCATGAGGTACACACACAGCAGCCACAAAAATTAAATGTTTGGGCTGGTATTTTTGGCGATCATTTAGTTGGTCCTTTTTTCTTGCCTGGAAATTTAACCGGTGAAATGTATTTGGAATTACTGCAAGACGCCATAGATCCTGCATTAACAGCCATAATTGAAAATGGGAATGATCGGCGGTACATTGCGAATAGGTTGATGTTCCAACAGGATGGTGCCCCACCGCATTACGCATTACGTGTTCGACAATATTTAGATCAGACGTTTCCAGGTCGATGGATTGGTAGAAGAGGTGCCATTGAATGGCCTCCAAGATCGCCAGACTTATCACCTTTGGATTTCTTTCTGTGGGGTCACTTAAAAAGCAAAATCTACGGTACTCAACCAACATCGTTAGAAGATTTGCGACAAAGAATTGTGAATGAGTGCCTTCAAATTACTCCTCAAATATTGCAAAATGTGCGGCAACGTTTTGAGCAAAATCTTTATTACTGCATGGAGAGTCATGGTGGTCATTTCCAACATTTACTTGGCTGACGGGTCAGTTCATTCTTAATTTTTAAAGTACTTTGCTACCAAATGTATTGATTTCCACTAATGATGTATTAAAGTTTTATTTAAGTTTAAAATCAATAAATCTCCAAAACTACTGAACTGAAGTATTATGAATTTTAGATCATTATAAAGGGAATTGAAAGACCTTTAAAATAAGGTATCACTCGACCCCCCTTTCCATTTAAGATTTTAGGGGTGGTGCCACCCCCGCCCAGGGGGCTGCACTTGTTGACGTGATTTTGTTCCGATTTTGTGTCCCCCTCGAAAACAAAATCGACGGGTCTGAGCGTTTTTCCAAAAAAGAACTGAGCTGCCAGTAAATGTCTCTGTTTCGTTTTCGATGGGCCACCCTGTATAAAGATAAACGTAGTTTACTTGTGAGCGCATGGAGCAGAGTAGGATTAGCATCACTTCAATGGCCTTCTTACGTGTTTCGATCCCCCCCCCCCCCCCCCCATAAGCAGTCTCGCCGGGGTGGTTTTTACCCTTAAACCTAAATTGACAGTTGTCGATTTAAAATGACAACTGACTGTGTTATGACGTCCCGTTAACAATATTCATCGTGAAACAAAATTAACTGCATATATATCAAATTAAAACAAACTCTTTAGCCAATCAGCGCGACTATTCTATAGGGCATTGCAAATAATATTTATTAAGAGAAAATGTTTTTTTGTTAATTTAAAAGTAGAGATGCTATTGTATGCCCGGCCGTTCCTGAACGACAGAAGGAAGCGAGATCTTATCCCACAATATTTAAATTAATAAAATAAATCTCAATTCATTGTCTTCTTTCGAAGAATTATCACATATTCTGCACATACGAACTCTATTTTTTGGTTGATTACTTCGTACATTGAAAATGTATCAATCCCCGTACACAAGGCAAGTGTTGTTTGTAAAAGGGTGGTTTTAGGACTAACATAAACTGCTTTGCCCTATATGAGGGTTATATGGGGGTTATTAAAAAGCGCCTGAGGTAATTTTAGAGTTAACAGCACTTTGGGGGTTATAAGAGCTCGTTTATAAAAGCGAAAGTGTTTCTGAACAGCTATTCTCAAATTTAAGGTTTTCAGGTATTCCGGCTACCTCAAAAGTAGTTAAAATTACTCGAGGCGGTGGTAAATATGGTCGGAAGTTCCTTGTTAGCATTTGGTGTTTTGAGAATTATAAAAAATAATGTTTTTTTCGTTGTTTTTTTTTTTATTTTTTCATTATTGTGCTTGTGACATAAATTTCAGATTGTTCCGAACAAATTTGTATAAAGTCTGCTTACAGGAAATGTGTGGAACTATTGTCTGTGAGCGGGAATTAAAAGTCCTGCTAGAGCCTTTGTTCAATGACAAAAGAGCGGAGATACAAAGACTAGCCCAAAAGCGAACGACCGAAATGAAATGTGAAAAGCGTAGGCAACAAGTCTGGATTGAAGTTGGTACAAAAACTTGCGTAAGGTTTGCGGAATGAAGCAAGGACGTAGACAGGTGGGAAAGAGCAAATAAAACTTTTTAATAAAAAAATAATGTTCGCCAATTAACTCTTGGTTAAATGTATTTTTTCTATTTGGGTTTCATAATGGCTACATTATGAAATGCAAAAAATTGAATAACCTGCCACTTTATGAAACTGAAATTTTATTTTTTTATGTTGGCAGCAAGTAGGGTTCGACTTTTAGGCTTACTTCGATTTCGTTAAAATTAGTTTTCTAGGCATATGGATTCGACAAAAAAATTTTATAGAAAACTTTAAAATACTAACCTTTAACCTTGCAAATAGAAAAAATTTTTACTAGATATTTATCTGAAATACCTATACTCGGAAATATGTAACATGCTGACGGTGTCCGTCAACTAATTTCTAGGCACAATTATAAAACAACATAACCTAAAAATAATAGAAATATCTTCCAGTTTATGCTCTATTTCTAAAGTTTTATTCAATAAAGTACTATTTTTATTTTTAGTTCAATATAGTATTATACATATTACTTTATATATACATATTAATAGTTACTGTATATACATTTCCTGGGCATTAATTGTTATTCCTGTCAGATTCTGTGTCGACACAATATTTTGTTCAATAGTATTATTTATTATTTTGTTCAACATTTTGAACTTTGTTCTATTCGCACCATAACTCAAAGTTTTGCATATTCTTTTTAAAAGTTTTTCTAGATTATTTTCTGCAAATTTGTTGTATTTCTGACGGAGTACAACTTTCTTCCTGACTCATTTTTATTAACCACTTTCTTCCTGACTCATTTTTATTAACTTTAATAATATATTTATTTTTAATTATGACGGATGGGAAGAAGCTTTGTTGTATTCAATTGTTTCTATCATGGCATTTTTTTTTTTTTTATGATCAAACACAAGCACTATAGGAAAAATCCTTTAGGGCACTCTGGGAGTGGTGCGTGTGCGTAAAAAGCGATTCACGTTGGTTTTGAATCGTTGGAGGTTATATTCGTTGGGAAAAACGACCTCGGGAAGATCGTTCCACAATGATGAAGTCCTCCAGATGAAAGAGTTCTTAAATAATGAAGCTCGAGGAGTACTAAGCTTAACCACATATGGATGGGCGGCAGTGGTTCGTCGTGTATTTCTGATATTCGCCGCTCTGGGCGGAATTAAGAGGGCAAGGTCAGCCGAGCACTTTCCATGAAAATATCTGTAAAAGAGAGTCAAATCACCAACTTGCCTTCGATGTTCTAGGCTGTCGAGGTTCTTCGTCAGCTCGTGGTCTCCAATCAGACGAATGGCCCTTCTTTCGATGGAATCCAGTAGCCGAAGGGTATGTTTGGGTGCAGAGCTCCAGACATGAGAGCAGTACTCTAGTGATGGTCGAATCTGGGCTTTGTATAGTGTCAAAAGTTGTTGAGGTGTGTACAACTTTCTGGTTCGGAAGAGTACACCAAGCTTCTAAGAGACTATCCTGGCGATTGCCACAACGTGATTATGCCAAGACATATTTCCTCCCAGATTGACGCCCAGCAAACTAATAGATGAAGCCAGTGGGATTGCGTGTCCGTCCATGACTATATCCGGTTCTGTAATGTTAACCTTTTTAGAGAAAACTGCTGCCTGGGTTTTTTAGCGTTAAATTCGACTTGGTTACTGTCACCCCAAGCCAAAATTTCTTCCAGGTCTTTGTTGAGGCGTGATACTTCATGTTGTCGGCAGCCGATGTTTGTGCATTCAAAGAGAAAGATGAGATAAGTGTGCTATCGTCGTAAGAAGAGAGTGGGAGACAATATGGACCCTTGAGGAACACCGGCATTGATGGTGATGGTGTCTGAGAGAAATCCGTCAATCGCCACTTGCAGAGAGCGGTCCTTAAGAAAGCTAGACAACCAGGCACAGAATCGAATGGGCATACCATAGGATCGCAGTTTACTTAGAAGCCCCTCATGCCAAACACGATCATATTGGATACTTGTAACATTTTATAAGTTGTAAAGGTATTGCCAACCCAAAAAGAAAATATTAATTCAAATGGAAAAAATCTACTATATTTTTTAAAATTTTTCAGACTTTAAAGACAAACAATGTCTTTAGCGCGGCACAAAACGCGTGCATAAAAGGGACCTTATGTGGGACGGATGGTACCGCTTTCTACTTCCACAGTTCTACTTTATGTTGGGCTTGATTTGAAGCAAGCTGCAGCCGTATACTCGTATATCACACGATATATTGCTTTGTGACATTTTATATCCACTTGTGGTTCTCGGACCCCTAAGTAGTCGCTCGCGGACCCCCAAGGGGTCCGTGGACCCCTGTTTGAGAACCACTGTATTATACATATATTTTATTATTTTACCAGCGGTAAAACCCGAACAAACCCCAGTACGATGCTCGTAAAAAAATAATATATCCTAAAAATAAAAAAGCAAGAAAATGCCAACGTGTTTCGAAATTTATCACTTTTAAAAATATAAATTTATATGTTTAGGAAAAAGGTTTTTATGAGACACTAAAAAATTTAAAAAAGAGGGAACTTTCATATCGCCCGTGGAAAAAGTTCACCGATGGGGCAAGGAAAAAATAATAAACTCCGTCAGTATGTTTGGTGATTATTTTAATATAAAGTGGATTTTAAATATTAAATTGCTCGGCGGGATTGAAAAAGTTTAATGAGTTTTTTAACATGTATGAAGTAAATATTAGGGAATAATAACGGGGATAAATATTGACTTAAAGATCGTTTAAAAATAATAATAGACGGATTTTACTCGATATTCATACAAACTGGATATAAACAAAAATTGTTGAGATTTAAAAAAAAAAGTCACTATTCAACCGGTAAATCTTCCTCTTTATTTTTAGTTAGTAATTAATAATTTGTCTATAACTTCTTTAAGAAGTATCAAAATTACTGCATTTTTAGCAATTAATCAAAAATAAACCGTTCCAATTCCTCGAATCTTCGCAGGCTTCTGAGTCACATGACCCGCGTTATCAGAAAGTTCTTAAAACAAAACTGTTTATTGGAATTTTTTTAAATAGCTGTAGCTACAGGAGGGCCAGTACAGGGATCTCGGAAACCGTAAGAGATACGAAGTCGGTTAAATGGAGGTAAAGTTGCGCATTTACGTGCCTAATAATATGCCGTTTAGAAAGTTTTAAAATTCCGAGTAGTTCCGGAGATATCAGGAAAAAAACGATATTCTGAAAAATCGTTTTATGGTTTTCCTAGTTTTTTTTTGAGATCGAATTCTAAAGTAAATTGCACTTTTGCATTGCCACATTTCCGCTCTATCTAACAGCGTTAATGGTTTTGTAATCCGACGAGTCGTCTTCGAAGGGCCATTGTCAACTTTCTTTTGTTAAATACGGTCCTGTTTTCCTGATATTGGAATTTGAGAGCTTTTTCTTTCGAATGCAACGGTGTATGTAGTGAACAAAATACAGAAACATTGTTTCAAACTTCTGTTGATTCGAGATTTAAAAGAAAAGTAAGCGTTTGAAACAAAAAAATTAAGATGGTGACGCGTGATTTGTTTCACTTGACATTCCCATTGTGATCGTTTGAAAGGGTTTTAAGAGGTTTTCTATTTTCTAGAAAATATGGAACATAATTTTACAAATGCTGAAAAGTTTGATATTGTATCGTGTTTTATTTTATCTCAATGTTATGTGGCAATTAGAAGATGTTATTTGTGCTTAGGGAATAACGGAAATCATTTTGAATACCTGATTATGTAGTTCCTAATTTTTTCGTTGTTCGTTTTATTACTGTTTTGGTATGATTTTTTGTTGTGTTTATTATTTGTTATTTATTTAACTAGTCCAACATAAGTAAAAAATTTAGAGCTTACTTATGAGATATTATTTATAAAAATAGGAGAAATACAGGACCGTATCCCAAAATTTCTCACTCATTTCAAACTCGAAACGTCATTAAACCACAATGTGTCATACATCGTTGCTTTCGGAAGAAAAAAGCTCTCAAATTCCAATATCAGGAAAACGGGACCGTATTTAAAAGAAAGTTGATAATGGCCCTTCGAAGACGACTCGTCGGATTACAAAACAATTAACGCTGTTAGATAGAGCGGAAAAAGTGGCAATGTAAAAGTGCAATTTACTTTAGAATTCGATCTCAAAAAAACCCAGGAAAACAATAAAACGATTTTTCAGAATTTCGCTTTTTTCCGGATATCCCAGAACTACTCGGAATTTAAAAACGTTCTAAACGGCATATGATTAGGCACGTAAATGCGCAACTTTACCTCCATTTAACCGACTTCGTATCTCTTACGGTTTCCGAGATCCCTGTACTGGCCCTCCTTATCTTGGACACGTTGTATACCTTGCTTGTCGAATATTTTCTAAAGGCCGTTAAACAACTTTTATGTACCGGATCTGAGTTTGTTACACTTCTACGTATTTTAACGGTTATAATACCGTTCTCAAAGAATCTTATACAACTTGAAGTTCAAAATATTTTCTGTAAGAATATCTTACAACCCTTATATAGAAAGAAATGTTGATTGGGGTGTTCATAATTTCCTTTAACATTTACAATTATTTAACACATCTGAGGACAGATTTCTTGTGTGCAGAAGATTTTATATCTGAATAAATTTTAAATTATTCAGACGGAAGCAAATTAATTTCCTTTGTCGATTATTCGACGTAAAAATTCCGAACAAAATTAAATTTGAGAAATGAATTGGTTGTTTCAATTAGAACGCTTTGAATTTTTTCGAATGAAAACGCTCCAAATATGTTTCCTCTTTTCAGGTAAAATTAAATAAAAATTTGAAAAGAACAAGAGATTAATTATGTCATTTTATACACCATTAAGGGTATTGTGTCGCTCCAAATTATCTGGATTTTCAAATAATTTGCTGAAACAAGACAACATCTCATCCAGCTTTATTCTTTAATGGTTTTTAATAGGCGCCAATAAATATCAAATTAACCAATGAATTATCTTCTATTCTGAATTGAGTATAATACGTTTATTTGGTCATATTTAAAGAATATTAAAACTCAATTTAGATTGCAGTTATATAGGTACAAAGTAAACGAAATATTGCAGGGAATTCGTTATATTTTGGTCTTTTCGCAGGTTTAGGACCACTAACTGTTATAAGGTTTAGGCGGGTTCAATTATTTGAACCGTTCTAGAACAGTTATCGAACGATCTGATGGCTGCGTAGAACTATATGTGTCTGGTTTTGATATCACAGATATCGGCTCGTGACCTATGCTAGAGGGGTTCACAAGTATGGTGAAATTATTTTTAAAATTTTATTTTTGTGTACCGAAGTAAGAAAAAAGTAATAAGAAAATGCATATTTTTATTTATTTTTTAATTTAACACAAGGGAATACAACTTCTGGAAAAAATAAAGATTTTCTTAGTGTGTATAGCTGTCGGATCTTAACGTCGTCGCATGCAACCCTCGTAACAATATTTATACAGTCCACTACTAATACTACTAAATCCATCTACGAGCTACGAAGAAAACCGAATGATGTCCAATACTACTACCGCCATCTACGAGTTATCAAGAAAACCGAATGACGTCTAATACCACTACGCCATCTACGGCTACGTCATTAGGCGCAACCAAGACGAGAACAATAGTTAAATGTTTTATGACGAGAACGAATCGTGCCACGAGACTGACAAGTTGGCATTCTTCATATTTTCAGTGTTTTTTAGTTTAAATCCTTAAATAACATGGTTTAAAATCATATCGAGTATCATTTATCGAAATACACAACATTTATCGACCCTACACAATAGTGCTGAAACGTAAAGTCCATTCTTCGGTTCTTAATTGTAGCAAATTGATCAATAACAGCCTCATTAAGTTTGGAATACCCTCTATAAATTTTTTTTCATATATTTCATTTTTAAACTTTCTAATAAAGTCCCTAGATTTAGCCTTTGTGGTCTGCGTTAAATTAATTTCGGATTTAGGTCTTCCCGCATTTTTCACGTCATTTTTTTGCTCCAAACTCAAAGAGCTAAAGTTATTTCTTAAATAGTCCACCGGCAACTATTCATTTTAACTTAATAAATATATAATATTAAAATATTAAAACATACACGCTCGAATTTCTAACTAGATGCACGAACACACAAAAACTGTGTGCCTTTTCCATGTTAAATCGCCATAGCCCCGCTTTCCCCCGCTGCCACCCGGCACCTGTTACTACAGAGAAACTGCGCACAAACTTAAGAACTGTTCAAGGTTCAGAAGACCGGAAGGCAGAGTCACTGTTGGAAACAAACTGATCGACTGGAGCCCGAGCGTAAAATACTTGGGACTTCATTTCGACAAACGCCTCAATTGGAAAGTAAATACAGCCAATATACTGAAGAAAGCCAATGCACAACTTGGCGATATATACCCGATACTTAACAAAAGAAGCAAGTTAAGCACAAGGACGAAAGTCACGATGTACAAGGTGTTCATCAGGCCGCTGCTATCATACGGGGCAGCGTCATGGTGCACACTGAGTAGACCTGACTTAAAGAAGATACAAGTAATGCAGAACAAGGTACTTAAAATAATACTGAATACACCTAGATACACTAGAAATTACATTATACACCGAGATCTCCAAATTGATACAATTTCGGAGTTTCTCGACAAACTAATCATAAAATATCATACTAAGGCGAATCTGACCAATAACGAGAAGATAGCCGCATCGCACATTCCTAAACTACCACACCACAAACACAAAATGCCTAAAGACTGGATCACTCACTAAAATCCAAACTCAAAATTATTTAAGAACTTGTTCTTCATACAATCACACTATACACAAAACACTACACGACTATTGTAAAAATACACCGCCTACCACACACCTACCGCCAACATGTTAGGAGCCCTTATATCTTGCTCATTTGATTAAATTCAAATTAGAAAGATACTAGAGCTGACACCAAACATCATCAACAACGCCTAAAGGCTTAACCCAAAAATCATACTTATGATAGACAAAAATAACACGTCGAGTGAAAGGAGTTAAAAGCTTTATACTTGACTCAAACGGTGAGTTTAGTCGGTCGGCCCGCCTATCAGAGGCGGATCTTTTCCCTCAGAAAAGATGATGTTGATGGAGGTATAATCCCCACAAGTTGCTAAGCCCGACACTACCTTGCAGCCGCGTCTGTAAGGTGTCTGTGTGCAGATTCTCATCGGCTGTCCAAAAAAAAAAAAAAAAAAAAAAAAAAAAAAATGCGCACAAACTTGCCGGATCTATACAGTTTGGTTTGACGGGATGATAAAATATTCGGGAGGGTCGGACTTTTTTAGTTTGACGGTACGATAAAATATTAGGGAATGTCGGACTTTATACGATAAATAATATTCAATGAATATAAATATATATTTTTTATTCGTTTTGTTTTGGGGGTGCACGTGCGCATGTGCTCCTGTGGAAGAACCGCCACTGTTTGGAACAATCCTCATTTAATAATAATTTATCCCTAAAACATGATATATTTGAATAATGCGAGTTTTTTTACGTTGGAATTCTTTCCGTGTGAAATATTTTAGCAAAATTTCTTTAAATTAGAAAATTCCTTTACTACTATACGAATAGCTCTGACCATTCGGTTAAAATCGATAATAAACGAGTAAAACAGAGCGATATAGTAGACTGCCTGGCGAGCTTTCGAACTCAGTGGTTTCAATTGAGGCTTTCAGTCTCATACAGACAAACGGCTTTTATGAAAACGTGCTCGGACTGATATTATTTGGTTTTAATGATTGAAATCATTTCTTTAAACAAAAAAAAACATATTTTTTCCGAGGGTCCGTCTAAGCCAGAGGGACTTTAAAAGTGAAACACTTAAAAAGGCTAAAACCTATTTTTAGTTTGGTTAAATTTGAACCCTGGACGGGTAGAACTTAAATCAGGAAAGTTTTCCAACTGCATCCCTACTAAAAATATAGCCTAACAATGACGTTTGAAAATGGGATATCCTCCACTTTATAAATTTTAGTGATTGAAGTTCTCTTTGATAATAGTCGTAAAACTATTGACTTGAAGAAACCATGGACCCGATTTTTCTATCTGCTTTGAATGTCAATGATATGAATGAATGTGATATTGAAACACCGCAAAGAATTTCATTCAATAATAGCGACAAATATGACAGTTGTTAATCTGGTAGTGTCAAACGTGAAAGTATGGTTATGGTATGAAAGATGACCGTTGCAATAAGGGATTTAAAAAAGTACATTCCGAACGCTCGAAAGCGATGTAATGTATTTATCTAATTAACAGAAAACGACAAAGAATAGTATATTAAGATACTAGTTTCATAATCTTAGAGCAGGTGTCTAATTGTCTTATGAACCGTGCATTTTATAATACTTTTTCTATTGGGTCTTTAAAGTCTGAAGTAGATTTTTTCCATTTGAATTAATATTTTCTTTTTGGATTGGCAATACTTTTACAATTTCATAAAATGTTACAAGTATCAAATATGCCATGATAGAAACAATTGAATACAACAAAGCTTCTTCTCATCCGTCATAATTAAAAATAAATATATTATTAAACTTAATAACAATGAGTCAGGAAGAAAGTTGTATACCGTCAGAAATACGAGAAATTGCAGAAAATAATCTAGAAATACTTTTAAAAAGAATATGCAAAACTTTGAGTTATGGTGCGAGCAGAACAAAGTTCAAAATATTGAACAAAATAATAAATAATACTATTGAACAAATTATTGTGTCGACAAAGAATCTGCCAGGAATAACAATTAATGCCCAGGAAATGTCTACAGTAACTATAAATATGTATACAGTGAGTCCCAGAAGAAATGTCTAAATTCATTTAAAATTCAGCGGTAAGATTTTTCAAAAAACGCTCGTACCCGTCGATTTTGATTTTTTAATTTTATTTTTTTGTGGTAATTTCATGTATACAGGGTAGCTCAAAAATAACTTACGACCATCAACTTCATTTTTTCAAATGAAAACATATATTTTTTATTTCATTTTTGAATTTTGCATTTAATTCTAAGCATGTTTCATGTACCATGTCCTATACATAAACTCAACAGTTATTGAAAGAATTAGGATTGAACATATCATTTAAGGAATCCAACGATCTATCAAATCTTCTGGCAATATGGCATTTTGGGCTCCATAATAAGTAAGAGTGTACTGTCTCACTGTCACCGTTTATTTCCATAGAAACTGTATGACAATTTTATTTCAAATAAGTATAATTAGTGTCAAGCGTACTTTCAAAGTTGCGGTTTTCACAATAATGGTGAAGTTAACGGAACGGGAAAAAATTGAAATTCTATGCATGGTTGGGTTTGGTGATAACACACGTACTCAAATAGAAACAGCCCAATTATTTAATGAAACCCATCCTGATCGTCCTCCCATATGTCAAAAGATGGTGAGTAGAATAGAGGCTAAGTTTAGAGAATTCGGTCATGTTAGAGATTTGCCTAAATCTGGTCGTCCTACTCGAGATGAAAATGAACAACTTGACGTTTTGCTTTCCTTGGAAGAAAATCCATGTACTCCCCTGTCGCACATTGGGGCCGATTTACACATGCCGAAATCTGTTGTTCACCGAGTAGTTCAAAAGCACAAATATCACCCATAAAAAGTTATTCCAGTGCATGAGTTATTTGAAGATGATTTCGATAGGCGAAGTGAGTTTTGCGGACGCATGCAAAATATGTGCAATCTAGATAATAATTTAGTAAAAAATATTATTTTTTCGGATGAAGCTATGTTCTATTTGAATGGTAATGTGAACAGACAAAATTGTCGATATTGGGCAACAGAAAATCCGCATTGGATGATAGAGGTTCACAGCCAGTACCCTAAGAAAATAAATGTTTGGTGTGAAATCGTACGCGAAAGAGTAATTGGTCCATTTTTCTTTGAACAGTCTTTAACTGGACAAGTATATCTCGAATTTCTCCAACTAGAATTAATTCCAGCATTAGTGGCTTTATTTCCGAATCCATTGGATCCAGACTCCCCTGACGAAGAACCGATATTCCAACAAGATGGTGCTCCTCCGCACTATGCGGCCACTGTGCGCACATTTTTGGATGAAACCTTTCCCAATCGGTGGATTGGAAGGAGAGGACCTATCGAATGGCCTGCTAGCTCGCCAGACCTAACTCCGCTGGACTTTTTTTTGTGGGATTACCTCAAATCAAAAGTATTTGTTAACAGGCCAAACAATATGCAGAAGTTGAAAGAAAGGATCCGAAGAGCAGTGCGTATCATAACTCCGGAAATGGTTGGAAACGTGCAAAGAGAGTTTATTGATCGTCTTGGATATTGTCAAGCCGTAAATGGCGCACATTTTCAACATTTAATTTGATTTTGTTGTGTTTTTTTTAATAAACAGGTCTTACTTATAGATATGTTCAATCCTAATTTTTTCAATAACTGTTGAGTTTAAGAATAGGACATGGTACATGAAACATGCTTAGAATTCAATGCAAAATTCAAAAATGAAATAAAAAATATATGTTTTCATTTGAAAAAATGAAGTTGATGGTCGTAACTTATTTTTAAGCTACCCTGTATACATGAAATTACCACAAAAAAAAAATTAAAAAATCAAAATCGACGGGTACGAGCGTTTTTTGAAAAACTTACCGCTGAATTTTAAATGAATTTAGACATTTCTTCTGGGACTCACTGTATATTTATAGTTACTTTATTGAATAAAACTTTAGAAATAGAGCATAAACTGGAAGATATTTCTATTATTTTTAGGTTATGTTGTTTTTTTAGTTGTGACTACAAATTAGTTGACGGACACCGTCAGCATGTAATATATTTCCGAGTATAGGTATTTCAGATAAATATCTAGTAAAAACGATCTATTTGCAAGGTTAAAAGTTAGTTTTCTATAAA
Organism: Barypeithes pellucidus; assembly: GCA_963991005.1. Lineage (NCBI taxonomy): Eukaryota > Metazoa > Arthropoda > Insecta > Coleoptera > Curculionidae > Barypeithes > Barypeithes pellucidus. Next base: position 76,371,342 of record OZ022558.1, read on the forward strand.
AATTTTTTGACGAATCTATAATGTCAAGAAAACTAATTTCAACGAAATCAAAGTAAGCCTAAAATTCGTCAGTTTCATAAAGTGGCAGGTTATTCAATTTTTTTGCATTTCATAATGTAGCCATTATGAAACCCTAATAATAAAAAAAATGATACTAAGGTCCTCGATTGTTTTTTTAGAAAGTTGTTTACATACCTAAGAATGTGAATTGTTTATTCCTCAAAGATTGTGAACCAAAGCCGTAACCTCATTTTGTTTTAAGTTCCTTGCGTGAAACGAATAACGGTAAAATTTTCAATCTCCTATAGTCGTATACCTATAATCCATATTTAACAACTTTTTAAATCCAAACATCTACCGAAAACCAATATTTTACGTCAACTCGACTCGGGAGGAGCCATTGAAAGTTTTCAAAATTAAAGACGACATGCAAACTAATAACTGTTCGAAGTTCCCGAGAAGTTTGAAAAGCCTATTCGCAGCTAACTTCAGACGGTTGACGGAAGCCTAATAATCGCAGTGAAGTTTGGTACGAGTTGTGGAAGTCAGATAGTTAAGTGAAAAGTTAGTATTTGTTGAGAAAATCGTATTTTACATGGTTTGCGGCTTACATGGCCTATATGTTACGGGTCCTTATTCCCGTAGGTATTGTGAAGGAGTCGTCGATCTGCATGGAAAAATTGACTGGATTGAAATACCTAGGTACAAGCATTTAATCGCTTCTCAGGTGGGGTAGTTAGATATTTATTTATTTAGTTATTTATTTATCCTCTTACAAACACACAGAAGGCAGTATCAAGTAAGGGAGCCTACAACTAAGGAAAAACTAAAGGAAACTATCACAATTTCATAGTTTTACAGGAATACATTTGCATTTAAACGATCCTATCAACAGAAATAAGACCTAATTTCATGAACACTTAAAAACACATTAAAAAAATCTATATTGGATCTCTAATTGCCCTAGCATATGATTAAGTGGTGAACAATCCATCGATTTGTACAGAAAAACCTCTTATCTCTAATTCTTAGATACATTTTAGGTACTAATATATTTATACCATTAAGTAAGCTCAGATCTTTGTAAAGAGAGCTTGGCAATAAACAAGTGAAGTATGAAGGGACGGACTAAGGAAAACAAGTAATGATATGATTATATTAATGTAATCAAATGAAATAACATTTTTTTTTAAATATTACTAGTCATATTTATTTACATTTATAATGTCATTCTATAGATAGTTCTGTTTCGCTATCGCTATCCTCATCAAAATTAATTATAATTGGATTAATTATACGATCCAGACTAATATACGAATTTTCTACAGTTATTACGTGACGGACTGAATTTTTCCAACTACCTGGGGGAATATCATTAAAGCATTTTCGTATTAATTCTACAACACTAGAACTTAAAGTCGGAGAAATGTTTTCAGACCTAACCAGTGATTTTAACTGGTGCCACATATGCTCTATGGGGTTAAAAATGCAATAATAGGGTGGGAGCCGTAGCACTGTATGTCCAATTTCTTTTGCCAATGTGTCACAAACATATACTTTTTTTATACAAAATGTCTTTAAAACTTCTAAAAGATCACTTTTTTTATAACTTTCTTCAAAATATATATCATTCGCCGCCATGTAGTTCTGAATCTCCAATTTTGTATTATTTGAGCTTGGAGCTTTATGTAATTGGCGACTGTGATAGCTCGCATTGTCCATTACTATCACGCTATTCTGAGGAATGTTTGGTAAAAGACAATTCTTGAACCAGTCCTCAAAAACTAACAAATTTTACCACAAAAAGATATTTAAATATAAATTACGCAACCTAACCTACCTGATGTGCCTATATTTAATTATAATTATTACAATCCGGTCCTTTCCACATAATAATAACAAAGGGTCACAAATAATGGGATTGTCCCCAGGTACCTTTACTACAGTCATTAAGTTATATCCATTTTTCGTGAAATAATCTTTACTTGAGATTATTAATGATATAGAAAATAAACAATACAGCTTTCATTGACCTTCTACTCTCTAACGTTACAAAATTAAAAGAATCCAGCATACTTCTATATGATATCATATATGGATATTCATTATTTTTTCTGACATGTAAATAGCGCAAGAATCTTTTCTATACTCTTTCAATTTGATCAATATACGTCCTGGCTCGAGGCGCCCAAATGATACATGCATATTCCTTGAGGACACTCACCATGGCGTTATAAAGTATTACAATATAATCCACATTTCTGAAAAATTTAGTATTTCTGATTACAGAACCCAACAACTTATAGACCTTATTAACAATAACGTTATAGTGAGTATTAAATTTTAAGTCTGAAAGCAGATGAACTCCCAAATCTCTACACTCATCTATCCGAGGCAACACTGAATTATTAAGAAAATATTGATTAGTTATGAAATTCACCTTTCTTGTGAAAGTAACAAAGCACACTTTCCAACATTGAGAGACATCTCATTCTCTCTAAACCATGTAAATATACGGGGAAAAATATTTCAGAATCACCTCCTTATATGCCTTATACATGATTCCCCAAATGCTGAAGGCCGAGTTGGAATTATTGCCCTTACTGAAAAAAAAAATCCGTATTTATGGCAAAGCATGTGAGATCGTGAAAGCTCAAAATCTAATAATGAAGTAATTAAAAATTTTAATATCTTGATTCTGAGAACGAAGTCCTTTTTCCGGTATTTTTAAAAAACATTTCACCATCTAGAAAATCGCAATTAAATCCACGACGAAGTAACAAGAGTATTAGATAAAACGCGTCAAGAATTTGTAATCTAGCCAGAATAATGGCCGCAGAGCTCGCCGAGACGTTGTCTAACAAATGGCCAGCTCGTTTTTAATATCTTCGTGATGCAACAGGGATGCGCCGGATGAAATGGAAAAATTCAATTTATGAGAAATCGGGAATCTGTTGTTTTTGGTTACTTTATGATGAGATGCAGCTGCCTGTTCCGTTTTGTAGTCTCATACTATGGAAAAGCTCATAGCTCTTCTATTGTTTCGGTCATAGAGGTAATTTTTAAGGTCGACTTATGTTTTCAATGAAATATTGGCCAAAAATCGATAGAAATTTGGTATGTGGGCTACAATTCGAACAACTTTTCCTAATTAAATGTTTTAAAATTCGATCAATAAATGCCATTTTTCGACATTTTGTGGGGAAAATGTCAAATTTGACAGTTAACAATAGCCGAATTGGGACCATTACGTCATTTTTGATCTTTATTGTGGATGACTTCAATAAAAGATTCCTGTATATTGCAACATGACTTAAACTCAGTTTCTACGTGGTTTAGAGAGAATGGGATGTCTCTCAATATTGGAAAGTGTGCTGTTGTTACTTTCACAAGTGAATTTCATAAATAATCAATATTTTCTTAATAATTCAGTGTTGCCTCGGAAGGATGAGTGTGGAGATTTGGGAGTTCATCTGCGCTCAGACTTAAAATTTAGTACTCACTATAACATTATTGTTAATAAGGCCTATAAGTTGTTGGGTTTTGTAATCAGAAATACTAAATTCTTCAGAAATGTGGATTCTATTGTAAGACTTTATAGCGCCTTGATGAGGCCTCAATTGGAATATGCATGTATCATTTGGGCGCCTCGAGCCAGGACGTATATTGATCAAATTGAAAGAGTACAGGAAAGATTCTTGCGCTATTTAGATGTCAGAAAAAATAATGAATATTCATATATGATATCATAAGTATGCTGGATTCTTTCAATTTTGTAACGTTGGAAAGTACAAGGTCAATGCAAGCTGTATTATTTATTTTCTATATCATTAATAATCTCAAGTACAAAGATCTGGGCTTAGTTAATAGTAAAAATATATTAGTACCTAAAATGTATCTAAGAATTAGAGATAAGAGGTTTTTCTGTACAAATCGAATGGATTATTGACCACTTAATCATATGCTAGGGCAATGTAACCAATTAATAGAGATGTCCAATATAGATTTTTTTAATACAAATGTTGACGAAATTAAGTCTCTATTTAAGAAATGAAAAGTTTATGCTTGTCAGGTGGTATTAATATCACATACCAATATGGAAAATTATTATTTCCCAGACCGCCCGATGATCCTTATACAATAAGGACGTATTTTTGTCTACACAGTAGCACTTTAAAATACTATTTCAGATTGAACGGTACTACCAAGAAAAGGAAGCCCTCTCCATTGATAGGATGCAACCACCTGCAGACCGGTTTCGATTTCGACTACCGTCGATAGTACGGCGTTAAGTTAAAGTCCTCTCTGATGATGGGTATGTACACCTACCCTGTACTGACGAGAACAAATAAGTTCGAAACCGGTCTGCAGGTGGTTGCATCCTATTAATGAAGAGGGTTTCCTTTTCTTGGTAGTACCGTTCAATCTGAAATAGTATTTTAAAGTGCTACTGTGTAGACAAAAGTAGAATTCTTAAATAATGAAGTTCGAGGAGTACTAAGCTTAACCACATATGGATGGGCGGCAGTGGTTCGTCGTGTGTTTCTGCTAATCGTCGCTCTGGGCGGAATTAAGAGGGCAAGGTCAGCCGAGCACCTTCCATGAAAATATCTGTAAAAGAGAGTAAAATCCCCAACCTGTCTTCGATGTTCTAGGCTGTCGATGTTCTTCGTCAGCTCGTGGTCTCCGATCAGACGAATAGCCCTCCTTTCGATGGAATCCTGCAGCCGAAGAGTATGTTTGGGTGCAGAGCTCCAGACATGAGAGCAGTATTCTAGTGAAGGTCGAATCTGGGCTTTGTATAGTGTCAAAAGTTGTTGAGGCGTGTACAACTTTCTGGTTCGGAAGAGTACCCCAAGCTTCTGAGAAGCTATCTTGGCGATTGCCACAACGTGGTTATGCCAAGACATATTTCCTCCCAGATTGACGCCCAGCAAATTAATAGATGAAGCCAGTGGGATTGCGTGTCCGGCCATGACTATTTCCGGTTCTGTAATGTTAACCTTTTTAGAGAAAACTGCTGCCTGGTTTTTTTTAGCGTTAAATTCGACTTGATTACTGTCACCCCAAGCGAAAATTTCTTCCAGGTCTTTGTTGAGGCGTGATACTTCATGCTGTCTGCGAAGATGTGCGTCGGCAGCCGATGTTTGCGCATTCAAAGAGAAAGATGAGTAAGTGTGCTATCGTCAGCAAAACTAAATATCGGATTTTGAGTTTTCACTAGAAGGTCGTTAATGTAGAGTAAGAAGAGAGTGGGAGACAATATGGACCCTTGAGGAACACCGGCATTGATGGTGAAGGTGTCTGAGAGAAATCCGTCAATCGCCACTTGCAGAGAGCGGTCCTTAAGAAAGCTAGACAACCATGCACGGATTCGACTGGGCATACCATAGGATCGCAGTTTACTTAGAAGCTCCTCATGCCAAACACGATCAAAAGCTTTAGAAATATCCAGTGCAACAACCCGAGACTCCCCATGATGTTCGATTGCCCAAATATGGGTGTCATAGGCTAGAAGATCTCCAGTTGATCTGGACTTCCGAAAACCATATTGATGATCGCTGATAATGTTGAAGCCTTCCAGGTACTTTAGAAGATGTTGGTTAATAGCTTTCTCCATTACTTTTGATATAACTGAAAGCAATGCGACTGGTCGATGGTTGTTAGGCAGGGTTCTCTTACCTTTCGTTGGAATAGGCTGGACTCGCGCCGTCTTCCAGCAAGATGGAAATATTCCAACTTTATTGGTGACGCTATATTGAAATTATACCAGTCGCAGATTGTACTTTGCACGTATTTCCTATGTCCGGAAATTATAATGTTCACCCGGTATGTACACAGAATATGTATATCTACTAGAAGTCACAATGCAATTAATTCGGCATTTGCTTACGGGCTGCGCGCCGGCGAGGCCATTAATTTGGCCTCGCATGGCAAAGCGAGTGGAAATGGTGAAAATTTACTGTCATTCCGGCCGAATTTAATGATTTTCCCGGATATTTAAGGGCGATTGGAGTGAATTTCCCGAAGGATTACTAAAAATATGGGACGGTTTAGCAAATAACTTATCGGAATTGAGTTGATTTATGTCATCATTTCGGAAAAAAACAAATTAAAAAGCAAAAACACTTTTTTTTCACAGATACAGAGTCGTGTCGGATTTTTAGCATTGATAAAATGTAAAATATCAGTAAATCAACCACATTATTTAACAAACGCTTGGGATGTATGGTTGCCATATACCCAGCTAACATTGGCGTCGTTAAAAAGTTTTGTATGGGGGGGGGGGGGGCAATGATAAAATGAGTATTTTTTATAAACTTAAAAACGAGAACACAAGCGGTAGCAACAAGGGGAAAAAGGTCGCTGTGAACGAAAGCGCCGCAGGCGAAATTATTTATGGACCACGCCCCACTAGCAAACCCAAATTACACATCTAAATTTAGTCCATAATTTATAGTAAATACTAGAAAAACCGAGCGGTAAGGTCATTAAGGTGTTCTCATTATACTCAATTTAAAAAGCGCGATATTTTTACTTAAGTTACAGCAGACCAACAAAAGTTTTTTTTTCAAGAAGAGTTTTCCTTTTTCTAAGGATTTTTCAGTATTTTTAAAATGAACTCAATTTTACGAGCTATATACAAAAAAGAGGCAGCGGAAAACAAACCAAAAAATAACTCCATACCTATTTATTTTTAGTAACATTGATTAGTATGCTTATTTGTATTTTAATGGTATTCTACGGTTGTAATGCCAAACATGCAATAATTTCATCGTAAATTGCTTCAATGTCAAATAGTTCTTGCGGAAACAAATGTGAACAGGATTAAAAATTATTTTTGGTCAATAAATCGAAAAAATTTAATCCACTGATATCCAAAAATCTAGATTTAATTTAAATAATAAAGGGTGCCAAAAATGTCTTTAGAAATTTGTTTATGCAGTGTGTCTACTTAAGTTGGAATCATATGGCACACTTTTTATTATTGCTTTTATGAAAAAAAGTTATTCTTCATAAAAAGTTCTGCATGGGCTAAAACTCGAAATGCAACCTTCAGTTATCAAAATTTCCCAGTCATATATGAGGTATATCAGAAATTACGAATTTTGCTCAAGAGTAAAGTATCTTTATTTTTGGCAATACAGAAGAATGATGTGAGGAAAAATTATTTTGAAGTTTCATGCTAAATAACTGTAATTGCATATTTGAATATAACTTTTAATTCAAAATAACTTTACATCATAACATTCTTCTGTATTGTCAAAAATAAAGGTACTTTACTCTTGAGCAAAATTCGTAACTTCTGATATACCTCGTATATGACTGGGAAATGTTGATAACTGAAGGTTGCTTTTTGACTTTTATGCCATGCATAACTTTTTATGAAGAATAACTTTTTTTCATTAAACCAATATAAGTTTTCCATATGGTTCCAACTTAAGTAGACACACTGTATAGTAGCTTCGGATCCGCTATATTAGAAATTTTCTTCGTTTGGTTTAGCTTCGATTAAGACAAATATTTTTAATAAAACAATTATCCTACTATGCCGCCTCGACTGTAAAATTTACTTTAGACTTTAAAAATACGTACCAAATTTGAGAAAAAAAATAAAAAACATACTATCTTTTCCGCTAACGAAATAAAAGATTATTGAAGTATAATTTTGACATTAGGCGACAACCACGCATGCTAAAAAGCCCGCTATGTTCAGGACGAACCACATAATGTGGGACGAACGCCGATGCAATAGCAACTATAAAATTTAAGAAAAAATAGAAAAAATATACGAACTACCTACCTTTTCCGCGAATGAACTAAAAGTTTTTCGATGTGTTATTAAGTTATCAAATTCCCCTCTTGCCCCTTATAAACGACACCTATGCCAGCTAATATTACGAGCATTTATGTATCCTTACCTTGTGGCAGAAACCCATTTTCAATCAGTTTCGCCTCCATCAGCAGCTTGGGAACCAAAAGACAAAACGAAATGGCGATATGTATGAAAGGTGCCGTTGGTCCCCCGTATCTAAATAATCCGCAGCCTCCTCCCGTAGTAAGGATCTCGGGTGGTTCTCTGCTACACATCGACATCTGACGGCCAAGTTTGTAGCCATCGTTAGCTAGGTTACCAACCTGAAAAGTAAAATAAAGATTTACGAAACATTTGCAACTTTGCAGCCATAGCCAATAAACCGAAATTAGTGAAATTGCCAGTTTCTTATAGCATTATTACGGACAACGTACGTACATTTGGAACCATATTCAGTAGCTGTGTGTGTATTAAAAACGATTTTTTTAATATCATCATCAGTAAGAGCGTGTTAAAGTCTGTTTCGTTGCCGTTGATAGCTCGATACCCTCATTAAAGATTCAAAACAAGGGCCCGGTGGCCTAAAATATTTTACCTATAAAATGGTATTTTTACGTACATCTAGCATAAAGATGAAGAAATTTTGACCTATTCCACCGGGTAACAGATAAAGTAACTATAGAGCCATAAAATGAAATGAAAGGATAATGATTAAAACGGCCCATCATGGTCGGAGAGTTGGGTTTTTAATGTAACCGCTTATTATTTTATTTAAATGTAATAGATTTTATGATTTTATGAATTTATTTACAAGAAAACTAATTTATTTACAGATCAAAAAATATTGACAATTTCAATAATTATAACTCGATAAAATGGTCCTCAAAAGAATCTGAAGAGTCATCATGTCCTACGCTTATTACTAAAGGCTCAATTTCCATAGTTGTGTCAATTACGTTGTCAAGTTCCCACATTTTTTGTTCCTCTACTATAGCATGTTTTATGGCGTTTTGCCAATTTTCTGATGACATTTGCTAAAGAATGAAGCAAGAGGTGTCGCACTTCTTGCATTTTAAAAGTTTTGTTATTTCTAGCAACATATCCTTTTACTTGAGCCCATATTAATTCGATAGGATTTAGCTCACAATGGTAAGGTGGTAAACGGAGCACTATAATACCTCGATCTCTTGCCATCTCGTCAATAACATACTTTTTATACTGTGATTTATGTAGCCTAACAATATCCAAAAGTTCTTTTTTTACCATGGTATTATCGTAACTCAATTCCTTTCGTTGTAACCAGTTTACGATTTCCGCCTTTTTCCATGAAGTTGTGGGAAGATTCTCTTTTAGCCTAGAGTGATAGCTGGCATTATCCATCACTATTACAGAATTAGCGGGAATGTATTCTATCATTTGCTTAAAATATTCCTCGAAAACATCAGCAGTCATTTCTTCATGATAGTCTTTAGTAGAATTCGACTGGAATTGTAATAATCCTTGATCCAAAAAGCCATTTGAACTTCCTATATGAGTTATAATAAGTCTGCGTCCCTTTCCAGATGGTGGTCTAAGTCCTGTTGACCAGCCTTCCATGACAGCTTGTCGAGAACTTAGGACATTTTTATCTTGCCAAACTTTAGATACGGTGTGCCCTTCGTTCAGCCAAGTTTCATCCAAATAGAAAATGTTTTTGCCTTCGCTGCGGTATTTTCGGATGGACCTTAAGTATTGACGTCTCCAGCAAATAATATCTGCTCTATCAATAAGAAAAGATTTTCTGTTTTGCTTCTCCCATCGAAAGTTCATATCATGAAGTATTTTCCATAGTTTCGTTCGTGATAGCTGTGGTAAGTCCTCGTCGTAGTTAATGGCTTGTAAAATTTTGTCTATAGTTGGTATTTCCTTGGCAAAATAAAAACTATGTACTTTTCTTCTAATACCATTTTTAATGAAATTGTCAATTTCTAACGGTTTCTTTCCTGGGAGTGGTTTTGGCTCACTGAGGTTCTTAGATTTTCTTTCATGCAAGAACCTATATATAGTAGCCTCTCCAACTCCTACCATATTGGCACACTCTGCAATGATGCTACGAACATCACTTGCAGGTTTCTGGTACACTAGAGCATCATGCACGTTTAATATTAATGTCTTTTCTCGGAGAGAATATGCACTCTTGCTAATTTGACGAAGACACGTTGGCGAAAAACTTGAAGCCATTGTTACAAGTATAGGAAATAATTCAACTTTGAGATAATGCAGTATCTAAATACAACTAAATACATAGTTTGACAAACGCACATCAAATGGCGTAATAACATCCTAAAGCAGGCAAAAATAGGTAAATTAATTACCCCTGTTGTACCTACTTTAACCCTAATCCTACTTAACAATGGACAGAGGCCAATTTTCTTATTAAATAAGGTAATTACTATTGGCAACGCCTATGGTTTACGGTTGTTTTATGGCTTCAACCCTCGATATGAGCCATCAACTGCAACAAAACGGACTTTAGTGCCATTCGCACCTGGGCTATACCTCAGTGAACAATATTTATTATAAGAAGGAACACTATTTACTTTTTGAAAGCGCCTCATATATTTTTGTAGAATATGGGTCATTTGACAGGATTATTTTCGAAAATCTCCATACATCAATTTGCTGTTTTTTTTTTCAATTTTCTCATATTTGAAATTTAATATCTCCAGTTGTACTGACCGGATCAATATACGTTTTCTTTTATTTTACGCTCTGTTATGTTAGCTTTTAAAGTGTATTAAAAAAAATTATCATCGTAAGCAAATGAAAAATAATAACAATTTAATTGTTTAAATAGTTTTAATATGCTCTTAAGTCGTCTTAAATTAATTTTAAAAAATACCGTTTTGTTCTTTATCCTCTTATTTACAAAATCCATTTTACGAAAAAGCAGTACCTCTTTTAGTTCAGAAGTTATTAAATATTTTCAATCGCGTGTACAATGTACAATCGAGCTCGGTGCATGTGTAAATCATTAATATTTCCATCCTTTGCGTCGTTCGAATGCGACTTAAGATGTGGATCCCAAACAATCCCAAATTAGCAATCAATTTAATTAAAAAATATGCCGCTTTCTGGCAGGCTAGAAAGAGACGAGAGTCATCAGCTGATCAATATTTCTTTCCGTGATGTTTTTGTCGTTAATAATAAAGTTTTTTAGTTAATTTATTGATATTTAGATTGTCTGACATGTCGATTGGGGTATCAACAAGTTTCAGGAAGATCTGTGACAAAAATTTGAAAATTATTCATATTTGAAATTGTTATTATTATTCTTGTAACATTTAACGTAATATTTTCATAGCGTTTTCCATTACTTTAACTTTACGAATACATTTTTAGATTAGAAAAAAACTAAGTATATTTGGCTAAACGTTCGCATAAAATAGTGCCTGTCAGAACAAAAGATATGACAGTAAAACTGAAGTGTTTCTTAAATATTTCCATCTTTTTTTCCTTTCTAACTGAAAGCTTTTAGTATATTTAACAACAAAATTGACGTTTTTTACGCTTCAAATTTATTCTCATTTTTGTTTTACCTATACATCGCCTCTCGAACCTAAAATGAGACAATATAATTTTCTTTGCCGTCTTTTAAGGCCTAAAGAAAACCTCATAAAAATCCGAAATTTATAAAATTGTAAAGAAGTTGTCGGCACGGCCAAATCCAATAAAGAAAATTAAGTTAACTGTATGCGTGACCCACCAAATTCAATATTTCATCCAGACCACTGAACTCTGAGCTTTTTAGGCCTTATCACAAATCCAAATAAATTATAGGATTGTAGGAACCAGATTGGTCTATAAAGAAGTTTTGCAAGTTTCAGGATTTAATATAACGTTCTAAATGACAGGAAATAGAATGTTTACCGTTCTTTATTAGATTGTTATGTAACTAGTACAATAAAATTCGTGTTTTTAGTCCATGGCATGGAAAATGTTGGACAGAGCTACATTGAGTTTGATACGATCAGTTTTCATTATGAGAACATTATTTTTGTAATGTTTTTGTATTTAAATCTTGAGATGAAAACAAGTTCAGGTAATCCAAAGTTAATGTAATATCCGGTTAAACCTATTCTCTAAACTAAAAATGTATACTACGCTTGCTGTTTATCGTCGGTTGCTGATACATCTCACACAAGATGTGCTATTTAATTCATTCCTGAATGCATTGTCTATTATACTACATCAATATTAATCCTATTGTCCCAACTACAATATTAGGACCTAGGGCATGTCCTAATCCCACCACAGACGTTATTAGTGATGTGATATTATTTGGATTAACAGAGACGACATAAGTTTTTACTTAACAACCAATGTATGGTAAAATTATTATTTCCCAGACCACCCGATGATCCTTATACAATAAGAGCGTATTTTTGTCTACACAGTAGCACTTTAAAATACTATTTCAGATTGAATGGTACTACCAAGAAAAGGAAGCCTTTTCCATTGATAGGATTTTTTTTTATGATCATGCACAAGCACTATAGGAAAACTCCTTTCGGGCACTTTGGGAGTGGTGCGTGTGCTCAAAAAGCGATTCACGTTGGTTTTGAATCGTTGCAGGTTATGTTCGTTGGGAAAAACCACCTCGGGAAGGTCATTCCATAAGGATGTAACCACCTGCAGATGTAACCACCTCGACTACCGTGGATAATACTGACGAGAACAAAAGAGTTCGAACCCGGTCTGCAGGTGGCTACATCCTATCAATGAAAAGGCTTCATTTTCTTGATAGTACCATTCAATATGAAATAGTATTTTAAAGTGCTACTGTGTAGACTAAATACGCCCTTATTGTATAAGGTATCATCGGGTGGTCTGGGAAATAATAATTTTCCCATACATTGGTGTTTGATATTAATTCCACCTGAAAAATATAGACTTTCTATTTTTGAGTTCTTACTTAGTCTATGGAGAACGGGGATGTTAACCAAGTAATGATGGTATTACTTAATTAGTAATAACGTTTATTACCAAGGCAGTTGATATTTTAATTCTTCACTGAATGTTCATGAACAACAAACAAGTCACTTTTCTGGTCCATTTATATTCAGTCCATATCAAGACGAACAACACGGGACTGACACTTGGCTCGAAACCAAACGGTGCCAGAGGCTGACGTTAAAATTTCAATGAACGTGGTCTCTCCATTATAAACACACACGTATTGTACGTTACTGCATATAGAAGCAACAGAGAAGCGCTAGATAGTGCCAATAACGTTGAACTAGGTCGTGGTTAAATGAATGCACATCAAACCATGCTTGAACTAGTGGCAGATAACATTAAATTACACTGGCTTCGATACGGACGTATACGGGGTGTTCTGCACTTATTATATTTAATGCTGTAATTCTAAATTGAAGAAAAATAACCCTAAATGGCGCTTTGAATTAATAAGCGAGATAGCCACCTTATGACAAACCCGAGAAGTAACATGACAAATATTGCCCACAATCTAATAGGGTAGGTCCAGCCTTACAAGACGTCAGTGTATACAGGGTGTCCCAGAATATGTGGGCAATCTCTCGGGATCAGATAGAACACTTAAAAATAACAGGAGAAGTTCATAAACATTTTTCTTCCTATGGCCTCCCTACGGACGTCCCTGGAAATCGTTGTTTTTTAAATAATTCATTAAGTACTAGGTATAATTTAATAATTTTTTGGTATAATGGTTAGTAGATGAGTCTCCTTAAAATTCGCCCTTTTAAACACATTTGGCTTATTTAGTTTGCCAGGGACGGACTAGACGTAACACAAAATGCTTGTTTTTTGTACACCTTGTATGATGAAGGAACGACAATAATATTTTTGGATACTCTAAACCTTAAGCAGAAAAAGGTACTCTTGATTAATGCCGATAAAATGAACTGATTTCGAAAAAAGATATTTTTGTTCAATATGATTTATATTCAATATACGTAAATTCCATTACTAAGTTAGTAACTAATAAGACAAAGGAGAAAAACCGCAAATTTCAAGACACTACTATATACTGACACTGGCATAAATATTCTTATTTAAATCGGTACATGTGAAAAAATCCATAGCAACGATGAAGGAATTTTATGAACATAAAACAACAACCAATATTGAACAAAAATATTTTTTTCTAGAAAACAGTTCATTTTATTAATCAAGAGTACCTTTTTTCAGCTTAAGGTTTAGAGTGTCCAAAAATATTATTGTCGTTCCTTCATCATACAAGGTGTACAAGAAAAAAACATTTTTGTGTTACGTCTAGTCCGTCCCTGGCAAACTAAATAAGCCAAATGTGTTTAAAAGGGCGAATTTTAAGGAGACTCATCTACTAACCATTATACTAAAAAATTATTAAATTACACACTCTTAATAAATTATTTTAAAAAACGATTTCCAGGGACGTCCGTTATGGGCCCGTATCTCCGTCGGGGAGGCAGTAGGAAGAAAAATTTATAAGAACTTCTCCTGGTATTTTTAAGTGTTCTATCTAAACTCGGGAGATTGCCCACATATTCTTGGGCACCCTGTATATGCTTTTTCTAGGATATCCAAGGAGTCACCTATTTACACAAAATAATTATGTATTTTAGTAGTTAAGTAGACAATGCCATTTGCTTCGTCCTTACTTGGACTTTACAGTCTACTATAACTCCTGGTAAATAATATCAACAATTATAATAATAATAATAATTGTAGGAGAAGTATGGATTGCGGGGAGTTATGAAATAATAATATATGTTCTGACTGAAACTGTTTGTTATAATGATTCAATTACTTACCTTTAGTAGAGCGACGGAAAAAAATATCGGCAGTAAAAGGAACACCGCCCCGTTAAGGCCTAAACTACAGTTGAGTTCAAGATATGGTAATCCATCTGGCCAAGTTAGGACCGAATATCCTAAAATTTAAAAAAATATGTTACTGTTTAAAGATAACTGGGATCTTATTAATAATGGCAACCAGTTCTCTCTCATTTCTCTGTCTCAGTTTGCACTCGCGGAAAACTCCAAAGTAGAGATAGATGATATGTCCTGCTCTACTCTGCTCAATAGAGCATATCTCTGACGTCATAGCGTCACCAGAGTTTAAGTGGGTGTGGTCCAAGTAAAATACACAAATATTTTGTGTATTGCGAACATTTTTTTCTTGAGATCGATGTTGCAGGGAGGCGAAGAATTATATTTATATCTTCATGAAACAGCTGTGTATACAGGGTGTTATGGAACTGAGGTATTATATTTAAACCGGCAAATCCTGATATGAAAATAAATTGGAGAAAAATACCCATAAATGGCGCTTTCAATTAATGACCGGATTATATCACCTTATGTCAAATCAGAGAAACATGTGGGGCACTGGCGTAATATGTAAACAAGCAACACTGAGGTCTGCAGGGTCAAAAGACGACAGCGCATTTCGGCCGGTGTTGTCATATCTACACGGCAAACTCTTTAGAAAAAAATTTATAATTTTAACAATTTTTAACTCTATCATTTATGAACCAATATGATTCCAGAAAACCGACGGCGAAAGATGTTTTGCAAAACAAATAATGGTAATATCACACACAAATTACAAATTCGTTACAAGCACAGGAAATTGACTCTTTAAAAAAATGCAATTTTATTTAAGACACATGCTTCTTACCTTTACTTATTTAAATACAATTGTTAGTTCATAATTTCACACAAACCACACAGAATATAAGTTTAAGGAAAAAACCTTTCACATAACCTCAAAAATAGCAGCTATTCACATGGCAAGAATACACGCGAACGCTGTTTTAATTTTGGTCTTTTCTAGCGTAGATTTATTTATTTAACTAATTTAAAACACACACATTTTAAATACACACAATGCAATCCTTCAATTTAAAAATGACATTTTATCTACGAACCATAAAACAGTTAACCTACGAACGAACGAAATAGATACCTTCAAAACTCGGAATAGAGATGGGCAATATTTGACAGTTTGATATTTCACGAGATTCTTCTCTATTACTTGGCTATTTACCGCGAGATCTCTTGCAAGGCGTTTAATTGATATGGCGTTAATGGAATTTCGACCAAATTGAATAAAATGATATTGGTAGCTGATAATACTGCGACTGTACTTTTTCTTTTGAGAAGCTTAAAAAATTAAATTAGCCAACTCTACTCCAAATGACAAGACCGACGAAGATTTGATTTTCTTTCTCACGCGGCCATCTCTCCATCTCTTTCACACAATCCACTCGGCGCCGGGCCGACGTAGGTCTATGGGTACAAGCGTGCGACTTGCAAGTGTCAATAATAGAAGAACAGCGTTAGGGTGCGGTCGCTTCTGTTGATAACGATTTACACTCAGAAGGTACGCGTATAATAGTTGTAATGATTTTCGGGCTACGCGTCCAAACTTTGTATACTATTTGACATTGTTTTTATAGACGAACCTAAGTTGCTCAGTTAAAACGAGTAGTTTGTTTTGACGTTTGACTTAACAGAAAAATGGAATGTCGCCGACGAATAAGTCAATTTTCGTCGCGTCGCGTGTAATAAATCTAATGATCTGATCTGAGTGCATTTAAAAACTTGTGCCTGGAGGTATAAAGATAAATACAAATAGGTAGATAAATAATTTATTTTTATAATTTTATACGGAATTTCAGTTTTGCATTAAGTTTGGCAACATTGCAAGTAACACCTGTTTCCTGATATGCCACCGCAGGGTGACATGACGAACAAACGCCGGATGAGGTGTGGGTTTATGGGGCCACTTTTAAAACGGTCGATTTGAACAAAAAAATCAAAATCAGTTACATAACACCCTGTATTTTTGATTTTTTTATTATGCAAACTATCAATAAATAATGATCGTATTACTAGATAGTTCTAGAAGAACTAAATTGCTGTGCTATTTCATAATTAAACATATGGTCAGTCAGTTTAAATCAAGGCATTGTAAATTTTAGCGTAGGGAATACACCGGTTCCGATCGTACACTAATAATTTATTCCGCTTTTGCACCTGATTTGGCCTATTTATGCAAACCAACCGTGAAAAGGCCGAAACCTATGTCGGCCATTGTTCTGTAGTGTTAGATTCGGTTGGGTTGTGCGTGATTTTAATTGAAAACGTGGCAAACTATTTTGTAGTTTCTATTGAGCCGAATAACAGGGTTTTAATCGAATTGCTAGCAGTAAGAATACTTTTTGAGGTCTTTCCGAAACTGTATGGCAGGTCTTTAAAAAATTTCGTTCACATAAACAAAAATTACAACTAACACTGATAAACTCACTCCAGTCAGCTTCAATAACGGCATAATACACCGACAAATAAAAATAAAGTTCCAAACGACGGTCTTGTATGTGCACCCGTATTGAATTTTTCACGCTAGATTTCCCTCATTATTTTCCATTTTCTTTGTCTGTATTCGCGTGCACTGCAGTTGATGCAGTTGAGATGCATTACGTTCCAACAAATGTCTATTTGCGGAATGTACTGGTTATATGTTTGTGGTTCTGTCAAACGCAAGTTTACTAAAACTTTAAATATAGTTTAATTTAGGTTATAAGGCTTTGTTCTTATACAGGGTGTCCTATAACTAATGGTACACAGGAAAACTGCAGATTCCTTGGGTAAAAATACTGCGATTTGGCCATACTTAGTTTAGTTCAATAGCTGGTAATAACTGAGATACAGGGTGTCCAAGTAAAAATTTAATTTTCAATTTTCCTAAATAACTTATTTCTGAATCAATATTTTTGCACAAAATTTTGTGACTAGGGTTTTTTTGGGGAAAGGAATTTGAATTTATTAATAATTTTGATGTAAATTGTAGGGGGCACTCTTTGCGGTACTCTGGGTACATAAAATGAAGTGTAACATTCTTGGACCTTAGTATAATTATATTTGTATTAAAAATATCAGTTTTTCCGTCATTTTTAAGCGATAAAGGTACACTTTGTAAATGTCGCTCCGACTAACCGTTTTCGAGATATTTTCAATTACAATTTCTAATGCGCCCGTTTAAATTTTGATTTGTAAATGTGAAATTCGTCACAGTAGGCTTTGGTAAAACAAATACAATGAAAGCACTTTGAAACCTCATTTCTGCCAAAGTTTATTTTCATTTGTCAGCATTGTGGGTGTTTTTAAGGAGTTTTTGAAGATACTGTTATCAAAAATTAAACTAAAAATGCCGCGACATAACTGTTTTCTAATGGAGAAATGCTAGACTTGGGATGTTTATACGCACAAGAAAATTTTAACAGATGCGGGGCACGTCGGCGGTATTTGGAAATGTATCCAAATAGAAGGCAGCCAGATTTTAAAATTTTTAGAAGTCTATACGACATACTGGGAGAAACAGGATCCTTGCGTCCAAAACGTAATAGTGGAGGATCCTGTTTCTCCCAGTCTGTCGTATAGGCTTCTAAAAATTTTAAAATCTGGCTGCCTTCTATTTGGATACATTTCCAAATACCGCCGATGTTTCCCGCGTCTGTTAAAATTTTCTTGTGCGTATAAACATCCAATGTCTCGCATTTCTCCGTTAAAAAACAGTTATGTCGCGGCATTTTTAGTTTAATTTTTGATAAGAATATCTTCAAAAACTCTTTAAAAATACCCACAATGCTGACAAATGAAAATAAACTTTGACAGAAATGAGGTTTCAAAGTGCTTTCATTGTATTTGTTTTTACCAAAGCCTACTGTGACAAATTTCACATTTACAAATCAAAATTTAAACGGGCGCATTAGAAATTGTAATTGAAAATATCTCGCAAATGGTTAGTCGGAGCGACATTTACAAAGTATACCTTTATTGCATAAAAATGACGGAAAAACTGATATTTTTAATAAAAATATAATTATACTAAGGCACAAAAAAGTTACATTTCTTTTTATGTATCCAGAGTACCGCAGAGAGCGCCCCCTATAATCTACATCAAAATTATTAACCAATTCAAATTCCTTTCCCCAAAAAAATCCTAGTCACAAAATTGTGTGCAAAAATATTGATTCAGAAACAAGTTATTTAGAAAAATTGAAAATTTAATTTTTAATTGGACACGCTGTATCTCGGTTATTACCAGCTATTGAACTAAACTAAGTACGGCCAAATCGCAGTATTTTTACCCAAGGAATCTCAGTTTTCCTATGTACCATTAGTTATGGGACACCCTGTATACAATGCGACTCAAGCTCGCGTATTTGGTTGTCGATGTTCGGGTAACAGCTGTTCCACAACTTTTATGAAAAAATCAAATTTTTTGCTCTTCAGATTGCAGGAGCTGATACTTTTTGAGTTAGAAAAGAGCACAAACTCATTATTTAGCCTAAGTTATGTACGGTTGCCGTTGGAACTCAAAGAATCAGCATAGCGATTCAAAAGGGTGGAAGTTTGATTTATTTTCTGAAAACTTACCCAAAATTTCTTTGAGACACCTGTAAGCCATGTATCCCTGCGCGCCCGTACAAAACACCCCGTACCATATCGACCATAGATTGTTCAAATGAACGCCGCCCTTTTTCTTACTTCGCTTGGGAGTGACTTCGTTTTCCGAAGACTTTATAGCCTGGTAAGTCCCCTTGCTGGACTTACTCGACTCGCTCATTTTGGCTGCGTAAGTCTTCTTAAAGTCATTGTTGTTGTCGAACTTTGTTGGGGTGGCCGCGTGAGGGCACTGCATCTTGGGGGTAGAAGGGAGGCGGTGACTTGGCCTGCAAAAAAAAAACTAGTTAAAGACTTTTGCTACAGGGTGTTGATTTTTTGTTGACTGACATTTTTCCACGTAGATATTTTTTCCGAATAACCTGATCAATTCTACATACAACAAGGCATCTTTTAACGTACTTTTGAGTATCCATTTGGATACGCAGGCGTTTTATTTGGATACCCAGTAAAAATCAAATGGATCCAGAAATGTTTTAATTACTGAGTAATTTAAAAACTACTGAACTGATACTAGTGATGACTGATACCTACAAATGCTTTAAAATGTATATTAAAATACAAGTTTCATAAGACATTATCTTAGAGCATGCGTTTAATTTAGAAAACGACCCGCTAAGCGTGGAGTTTCCTAAAGTACAAATGCTCTAATTGTCTTATGAATCGTGTATTTTATAGTACTTTTTCTATTTGAGTCTTTAAAGTATGAAAAACTAAAAATATAGTAGATTTTTCCATTTAAATTAGTTCTTTACTCAACAGAGGACTTTATGCTAGTGCTGCTGCGACTGAAACGTCTGATTTGACTAAGATACCTCTGACTACGGTGAAAAGAATCGAGTAGTCAAATCCCATTAAATCTAGAAAGAAGCGTAAAGATGCCGGTTTCACCAAATGTTTCGACGAAAGCGGCAAGGACTTGATAAGGCGAAAAATCCAATTATAATTAATTTTGATGAGGATAGCGATAGCGAAACAGAACTATCTATAGAATGACATTATAAATGTAAATAAATATGACTAGTAATATTTAAAAAAAATGTTATTTCATTTGATTACATTAATATAATCATATCATTTCTTGTTTTCCTTAGTCCGGTCCTGCATACTTAACTTGTTTATTGCCAAGCTCTTGTCGACACAATGGGACCGACCCAGGAAATCATTAAGTCGTATCCAAATTTCGTGAAACGTACTTTACCTATTGTTAAAGTTAATAAAAATGAGTCAGGAAGAAAGCTGTCTCCGCCAGAAATACGAGAAATTGCAGAAAATAATGTAGAAAAACTTTTACCCCAAAAATCACGTAAAGTTTATCAAAAAAAAATATGCAAAGTTTGAGTTATGATGCGCAGAATAGAAATTAGTTGACGGACACACCATCAGCATGTTATATATTACCGAGTATAGGTAATTCAGATAAATATGTAGTAAAAATTATCTATTTGCAAGGTTAAAGTTAATATTTTAAAGTAAAAAATTTCTGTCGAATCCATAATGCCTAGAAAACTAATTTCAACGAAATCGAAGTAGGGCTAAAATTCGAACCCTACTTGTTGCCAACATGAAAAAATTAAAATTTCAGTTTCATAAAGTGGCAAGTTATTCAATTTTCTTGCATCATAATGTAGCCATTATGAAACCCAAATTGAAAAAATATTTAAAAATAGGGCTGTTTAAAGGACATGGATACTCAGCAAAAATTCACTACATACATGGATACGCAGTAAAAAATCACTAAAAGATGCCTTGACATACAAATGCCCTGTACAAGAAGGTGACAGCTATCCCATTTAATTTACTTCCCTCAAATACCACACGCAATATAAAACTCGTATGCGGGTAAATATTGGTTCAAGAAAATCCCATAAATATGAAACAAAACGAAGGGCTGAATCCCTATAAAATGCACGTGCATATTCGGGCACACGTAACTGAATAAACGGACTAAATACTGACAAATTTTTCTAATGCGCCCCAATCTAGTTAATAGAGTTACGATTATTAGAGTTTTGATTACGTGTGAAAACTCTAAAAATCTTTTTTTACGAACAAATCCGATGGATTTTTTTAAGTATTAAAAATCGAATTTTTTAAAATCACGCCTTAATTTCTTCAACAAAAGAGGTCTATTAAGACCTCCAACTCTTCGAACTCTAGGCGACTACCCACGTATAACCGACAAATCCATCCCCTTTGGAGAAAAATTCGATACATCTCGCTCCTTAATGACTTTTGGGGTGGAAAGGGCCATAAATACAGTCGGAGGCACGGCAAGTTGGTTTTCTTCGTCGTTTCTTATACGCCTAGTATGAAGATGAGATTTTCCTCGAGAGTTTGAGTCATTTCCGATTAGATTTAGCCGTTTTATTGGCCCAACATGGGACATTTTTCAGGAAAATATGGCAGTCAGAATAAAACCCGATCGTTTTTTCTGTTTCACGGTTAATTTGCCGCCACCACAACATGGCTTTGTCAATAATATAATGTATTAAGAATAAAGGAAATGTAGTAATAATACTCGTCCAATAAAAAATATATTCTTTAAGGTTTTTCTTTTTTTTATTATTGATTTATATTTCATAATTTCCAGACGGTAGATTTTTGAGGTAGATATGAAAAACATCGTTTCTTCTTTTTTCTATGTCAAATTCAAATAAAAGTATATAGGTACAGTGAAACCTCTCCTAACGGACACCTCAAATAACCGGATATCTCTATTAAGCGGACATTTTTTCATAGTCCGGAACTAGGTATAAGAAATTCCATGAAAATCAATCTCTCTTGGGCGGACTCTCCCTTGGGCGGACGCGGACAGGCTGTTTTCATACAAAGAGTGCGAAAACCCTCCTTTAAACGGACAACATTTTTTTTTTCAGTATTTAGGAGACGAATAAGTATGGTGCAAAAACTCTCTGAAGACAGACCGGCAACCAATCGCGTATGCGTGGCAGAGCGAAAGGACTTCGCCGAATGAAAGTATGTGTGATTCCCCGACAGCAGTCCGCCGTTTATTTGTGAGTTGTAAAGTTAAAATCGTAAACAATGGCACAAAAATGTCGCGCTTTGAGTCTGCAAGAGAATATTGATATTGTGGAAGTTTGTAATTTGATAACAATGATTTGGGCGAGTTCATTAATATTGATAGCAATGTGCTATTTATTAGAAGACGATAGTGTAACCACATCACTATCTGACGACTCCGATGAAGAAGTTGAATGCAGTAATCAAACAAATGTCACCAATTATCAACAAGCCATTAGTATGGTAAAGGAATTATAAGAGTATGCAAAGAATAGAGGTGACTCTACAGCAATGGAATTGGTATCAGACTTGGAATTGCATTTTCTAGATTGCAAGTATAAAACGCAAACACGTCAAACTACGTTATTAGATTTTTTTAGTACTACATCCTAACTAAAACTAGTGTATTTTTGTTATGTTATGTTTATTTGTTCATACATATACATAGTAATAAGTTTGCATTTACATATTAACTAAAAACAAATTTCGCAAGGGCGGACTTCTATTAGGCGGACACATTTAGCCTGTCCCGTAGCCGCCTAAGAGAGGGTTCACTGTATTTCTTAATGATTTCGCTTATTTTATTAGAATATATTTATATTTAAAAATAGTTTGAATAAAGAAATTGAAAAAAAACTGTTTTTCGAACTTTTTTCTAGATATTTATACCTCTATTTCAGTAGGCATAAAATGTTATTTTTGTTACTAAAAGAATGGCTATAAATCCATTTTTATTTCCGTATTTAACTACAAGTTTTATACCATCACAGACTTTATTTTCCTAATAAAAATATCCTTAACACTTTTCGAGCTATATAAATTGTTTGTAAACCTATTAAATTATTATTTACTCCACTATAGCCTATAATCGTATAGTTATTTAAAGATAGCTATTCTTAATTTTTACGAAAATCAAAATAGAACATGAGGAAGGTAAGATATCTAGTGTATGCCCAGCCGTTTTTGACCAGAAATGCGAGCAAAAAATTAGGCTGTTGCCATTAGTTATGTTGTAAAATCGTTAACAGAAAAGAGAAGAAGAAATAAGTGAACAAAATACAGAAACATTATTTTAAACTTCTGTTGATTCGGGATTTAAAAGAAAAGTAGGCGTTTGAAACAAAAAAATTAAGATGGTGACACGTGATTTGTTTCACTTGACATTCCCATTGTGATCGTTTGAGAGCGTGTTAAGAGGTTTTCTATTTTCCAGAAAATATGGAACATAAATTTACAAATGCTGAAAAGTTTGATATTCTATCGCATGTTTTATTTCATCACAAAAAAACTATTATGTGGCAGTTAGAAGATGTTATTTGTGCTTAGAAAATAACGGAAAGCATTTTGAACACCTGATCACCTGATTATGTAGTTCCTTACTTTTTTCGTTGTTCGTTTTATTACTGTTTTGGAATGATTTTTGTTCACTTATTTGTGATTTATTATTAAATTATTTGTTATTTATTGAACTAGTCCAACATAAGTAACAAATTTAGAGCTTACTTATAAGATATTATTTATAAAATTAGGAGAAATACAGGACCGTATCCCAAAATTTCGTGATATTGTTCAAAAAACCGTCTAAACGTCATTAAACCACAATGTGTCATACATCGTTGCATTCGGAAGAAAAAAAGCTCTCAAATTCCAATATTAGGAAAACAGGACCGTATTTAAAAAAGAAAGTTGATAATGGCCCTTCGAAGACGACTCGTCAGATTACAAAACAATTAACGCTGTTAGATAGAGCGAAAAAAGTGGCAATGTAAAAGTCCAATTTACTTTAGAGTTCGATCTCAAAAAACCCCAGGAAAACAATAAAACGATTTTTCAGAATTTCGGTTTATTCCGGATATCTCCGGAACTACTCGGAATTTTAAATTTTTCTAAACGGCATATTATTAGGCACGTAAATGCACAACTTTACCTCCATTTAACAGACTTCGTATCTCTTGCGGTTTCCGAGATCCCTGTACTGGCCCTCCTTATCTTAGATAATGTCTATTCATTCATAAAATAAAACTGGGCAATCAAAGCGCCTTGCTTAGCTCAAAATTATGGATTTACTACTAAGTATAATAAAATATCTACGTCCCGAAGATGGTGATATTTCTTAAATGTTCATAAAATGAAAAAAGATATTTACGATGTGCCAGTAATAAGCGTGTTCTCTTCCTTCCTTTAATTAAAAACGGAGGAAAGCGATTTTAAAAACATCACGGGGGAAAACACAATTTATGTATAATTGTGCTAATAACAAACGGAAATTTTAAGCTCTTAAGGGCGCAAATTATATTTTAAATTGAAGGGTGGAATTGCGTTGAGTAAAGAATACTTGTCTGCAAAAGGGCTATAATTTCGTTCAGTTCAAATTTAATTTTAACATGAATATTTTCAACTTAATGTAAAATTGGCATTTGCTACCTAATCATTTTAATTTCTTAAATAATGCATTAAATTTTAATTTCATGGAAAGCGGCCTCTGGTGGCACAGTAGAGAAACATTTTTATAAGAGAATGATAGAACACGATAAGGGTAGTCCTTGTGCCAATGATCAACTTGATAGTTTAAAAACTAACAACACGATGTTAAAAATAAGAAAAAAGTTTAACTTTGACTGGCTGACTTTTTGTTATACTTTCTACCTTGATTTTACAATGTAGAGAATCACCTTCCTAAGTTACCTAATGCATTATCCCAATACCCTATATAGTATTTTGAAGTAATTAGTGGGCGTGGCAAGCGAGAGGGTCCGGGTTCAATTCAAAGCAGTGACAATTTAAAGAGACCTTGTTGTCTACACGCTTAAAATATTTTTCAGTTATATTTTTTAATTCAGACAGAAAATACACTTGAGAATTTTATTTATGTATAATCATTTAATATTTTTCGCGTTCACCTTGTCAGAAAATATGCTCTATTAAATGCCAGACGTTTACAACTGAAATATTAAAAGTAATATTCCGTTTCTTACTTTCCTGTCTTCTTGGTTAAAAAACAAACGCAATTTATTAACAGTGATTTTCTTATTTTTACCTTTTTCGTTTAGTCAAACGTACTACCTGAGCTTTTATTCATCATTCTATAAAGTGCATCCATCTACAACATGTCCCAAGAAGTTCTACACCAATGGGAAACTTTTTTATGATACGTTTACTGAAAAATCTCTTCCTAGAAAGCTCTGATTGGCAAGGTGACAGTAACCAAGTCGAATATAACACTAAGAAAACCCAGGCAGCAGTTTCCTCTAAAAAGATTAACATTGCATACCGGATATATCAATATATTTAATTCAAAATTTTATATTTGTACTCCAAACAAGACTTGAGACAACTTTTTTTAATTGTTGTTTTGCTTAAAAATTAAAGATAGGAGTAGTTCCCCCTTGTACCTTTTTACATTCTTGTACTTTTGGGAAACCCTGTATAACAACGAACGAACAATTCTGAACATAACCTGAACAATATAAAATACAGAAATATTTTTTCTTCGTAAATGCCAATTTATAAACTTGACGTTACGATTCACGGTGCAGTTTGACGGTGGCCGTAAAAAGCGGGATTTATAAATTTGACGTTGGCGACTGAATAACATAACCTGTTTTCAAATACCAATATGGAAAATTATTATTTCCAGACCACCCGATGATCCTTATACAATAAGGGTGTATTTTTGTTTACACAGTAGCACTTTAAAATACTATTTCAGATTGAATGGTACTACCAAGAAAAGGAAGCCCTCTCCATTGATAGGATGCAACCACCTGTAGACCGGGTTCAATCAATCTGAATCTCGAAGAAACCCGGTACCATTCAATCTGATATAATAGTATTTTAAAATGCTACTGTGTAGACAACAATACGCCCTTATTGTATAAGGATCATCGGGTGATCTGGAAATAATAATTTTCCATATTGGTATTTGATATTAATACCACCTGACAAGCATAGACTTTTTATTTCTTAGATGGATAACCTGTTTTTCTCGGATTTCTATATTTTTATGTGATTATATAAATTTTGGTGTTTATGTGATCTGAATGATACTATCAACACTTATCAACAGTATACTTTAAAATGGTTAATAAGATGATATAAAGTAAAATAATATTTACTAAATATGACGTGACAGGCAAACACGATTTTGATTGGCTGTGTAAAATTGCTACGAACGTTGATACCACCGTCCATCGGAAAAAGATAAAATTGGTTTATGTTGGCCGTCAAACGGCACCGTCAACGGCACATATAAATGGTCTTATGCATTTCAATATGTTTAAGCTGTAACGGCACTGTCAAACGGCGTCGTCAATCGTAACGTCAAGTTTATAAATCCAGCTTAAATCTTTCGAAAGAAACCCTTTCGTTGATAAAACGCATAGTAAAAAAGGTTCCCATTTGTGTAGAATTCCCTTGTACACGTTGTACAGGTATATTTAATTTAATTTAATTAATATTTGTATAATAACAGTAACTACAATTATTCTGTCCCAGAGCCGATTTAAATTTAATTGTAACAAACCCGAAAGAAACCAGAGAGTGTTAAACGCAGTTTATCTACCATTTTTTGGACTTCTTGCAATATAAAATATTAAATTTCAGTATTATTTCCTGCCTGAAGTGACGTTGCAGTTTTGGCGGAAACATAATCTAGGGAACCTATTTATCATGCACGTTCCTGCTAACATTTTTTCCCGGAATACGATATAAATTCAGCTCAACTGAAGCAAAAAATAGAAACGTTCTTTGAGTTATTGTCCTCCGAGGTACGTGTCACATTTATTACGAATATATTTACAACACAGGGTGTCAATTTGAAAACTTCCCACCTTAAATAACCCTTAAAATAATTTAAAAAATCGGAAAGATACGACAATTTTACTATGAAGGGTTTGCTTTTAAAGAATATTTGTAGCGTTCGTAGTTTAACTCCCTGAGAAGCATCTATCATACCCTTAAAATCTAAAAATATAAATGTAGGAAGGGGGGTCAAGAGAAAGATAATTTTAAATATTTTTTAAAAACGTCCCCTTCATAATAATAGTATATTAAGATACAAGTTTCATAAGACATTATCTTAGAGCACGCGTTTATTAGAGTACAAGCTCTAATTGTCTTTTGAACCGTGTATTTTATAATACCTTTTCTATTTGGGTCTTTAAAGTCTGAAAAAGTTTAAAAAATATAGTATATTTTCTCCATTTGAATTAATACTTTCTTTTTGGATTGGCAATACTTTTATAATTTCATAAAATGTTACAAGTATCAAATTATGCCATGATAGAAACAATTGAATACAACGAAGCTTCTTCCCATCCGCCATAATTAAAAATAAATGTATTATTAAAGTTAATAAAAATGAGTCAGGAAGAAAGTTGTACTCCGTCAGAAATACGGGAAATTGCAGAAAAACTTTTAAAAAGAATATGCAAAATTTTGAGTTATGGTGCAAGCAGAACAGAGTTCAAAATATTGAACAAAATAATAAATAATACTATTGAACAAAATATCGTGTCGACACAGAATCTGAGAGGAATAACAATTAATGCCCATCAGGAAATGTCTACAGTATCGAACTATAAATATGTATATATAAAGTAATATATTGAATATATTGAATTAAAAATAAAAATAGTACTTTATTGAATAAAACTTTAGAAATAGAGCATAAACTGGAAGATATTTCTATTATTTTTAGATTATGTTGCTTTATAATTGTGACTAGAAATTAGTTGACGGACACCGTCAGCATGCTTTATATTTCCGAGTATAGGTATTTCAGATAAATATCTAGTAAAAATGATATCTAATATCTATTTACAAGGTTAAAGGTTATTATTTTAAAGTCTTCTATAAAAAACTATTGTCGAATCCATAATGCCAAGGAAACAAATTTCAACGAAATCGAAGTAAGCCTAAAATTCGAACCCTACTTGCTGCCAACATAAAAAAAAATTTCAGTTTCATAAAGTGGCAGGTTATTAAATTTTTTTGCATTTCATAATGTAGCCATTATGAAACCCAAATAGAAAAAAAAAATACACGACTTTCCGATTTTCAAGTTAATTTTTTTATTGCGCGCTTCAAAAAACATTAATTTGATTAATGTTTTATATTATTCCACTTTAGATCGATATTATTTCATTTAAATTGAAAGGTCGCCTATTTTAAAAAGGTAAAAAAAAATTAAAACTGTTTTTTTCTTTTAATGGCATCAAGGAAGCAAAACCTTGTCACAGTATATTTTCTTAAGCGGTTTGTTATTCAGCAGCTAAGGTTGATGAAAATGTAAATATGCGCAACATTTCGGGGTGATAAATTGCAGCCATTTATCTGAATAAAAAATTGAATAGGTTAAGGGGGACATTTTTATAATATAAAGTGATTGTAAGGGAAAACGTGACAAACCCGTCCAAGCACATTTTATTTTTTCTGCGTTTTATAAGAATGGAAAAATTAAAAATACTATATGAAAAAATTACAAAGAACATTCGCTTGAATATGTCTGTGTGTAAAGGAAATTTGTTCGTTCAACAAATTATCAAAAGTTTTTTTTAAGTAGCTGTAAGAATATCAATTAATTCATTATGGGATTTAACTCTATTTTACAGATATTTTCATGGAAAGTGCTCGGCTGACCTTGCCCCCTTAATTCCACCCAGAGTGGCGAATAGAAGAAAAACACGACGAACCACTGCCGCCCATCCATATGTGGTTAAGCTTAGTACTCCTCGAACTTCATTATTCAAGAATTCTTTCATCTGGAGGACTTCATCCTTGTGGAACGACCTTCCCGGGGGTCGTTTTTTCCAACGAATATAACCCCTCCAACGATTCAAAACCAACGTGAATCGCTTTATACGCACCACTCCCAGAGTGCCTTAAAGGATTTTTGCTATAGTGCGTGTGTTTGATAAAAAAATACATTATAAAGCTAAAAGGTTCTGTAAGCTTTTTGCTGTATAACTTGGTTGTTGATATTTCCTAAAGGCCGTAAGACAACGTTTATGTAGCAAATGGGGTTTTGACACTTATAGTAGTCGGTTAATGGTTTCAAGAACATTCTCAGGGAATATGCACACGGCTTGAAGCTCAAAACAGTGGCGTCACGACGCAACCGCGGACCTGTGTGCGAAAATATTGCTGGGTCTCAAATCAAATAGAATATTAAGAGGAAACTCACATAATTTATTTAATTTATTAATGTGAGTTTCATATTTAAAATGTTTTCTTCTTTTTCTGATACAAGAGTATTTTTTCTACTCCTATATAAGTAAACATCTACTTACGAACGCTCTACTGTATCAGTAAGAGTCAAATAACACACGCTGTAATGTTAGAAGCCAATTGCTGTTACGCAATGACTGTCACGTAATATACAGGGTGTTATGGAAATGACTTATTATATTTAAATGGGTGACTCCTAGGGTGTCCTAGAGAAAGTCTACACACATCATTTTTAATCGAATATCTAAATACTAAGGTATAACCCTTTTTACCCATATACTGTCGCGCCGTTCCATCTGGATGCAGTTAGCAACAATGTGGGTCACTAGAGTATACTAACAGTGTTGTCAGATCACACCGCATGTTTCGCCCTTGCTTGGATACCTGCCCCGCGCGACTATCGTTGCTTTAATATGCTTCGAGACTCGGGGGTGGAATGACGCTGTCCAGGGTTCCACGTGCTTGATGTATACGAATTTTAAACATTTTGTTAGTTGTAGCCATTACCCGATTTTTTTTCTGTTGTGAAATTATTCATAATAAGAAATATTGTGATGTGATTTCAAATTTGTGTGATATTACCTATTTTTTTGGAATTTAATTATAAAACGGATTATAAAATCGAAGGTAAGAGAGTTTGTACCTTAAAATTGCAGTATTTTTTTCTAAAAAGTTCAAAAAAGAAGTGATAACGCGGGTCAAAGCCGTCTTGTTGTCAATAACTGAACACGTGCGTTTACAATTCTGTGTTGCAATATATGACAACACCGCCTCAATAAACTATTGATTGCGAACGTCCTCAGTAGCGGCCACGTAAATTTTCAGATTTCATATAAAGTGTATATTTCGTACAATAATTCAAAGCGCCATTTAAGGTTATTTTTCTTCAATTTATTTTCATCTCAGGATTTGCCGGTGTCATTTCCATAACACACCCTGTATATGTATATATAAGAAATTACATTAGCGACGATATGCCAAAACCGTGAATGTTTCCAATAGATTTTGCTCAAAGTTGGCTGTGTAGCATCGCGTCGCCCTGACGACGTAATGGAACACCGGTAGATACGCCACTGGCTCGAAATATACGCTCTATGAATAATCTTTACAATCCTTATAAAGAAAGAACTTTGTTGGTCGAATACAACTACTTCTACAATTCTACCTAACTTTATTAAAAGATAACAAAGGGTAAAGTATTTACTTGGTAACTTCATTAAAAATACTGCTGCGTAGTATAACTTTATTTTTAATTAAAAACTTTACTGTTAACGTAGGGTTTTATATTTTGTTCTTGCACAAAGATCAAGTTTTTACAAGAGGAACTCTGAAAAATATTTAACTTTTTTTTTGCGCGAACTTTCGTATTTAATGGCCCCCAAAAACTTCTAGTTTAATATTTTTTATTTATTAAATTCCAGTCAGTTTAATTTATTTTTTTTGTAAAAAATAAGAAACTTAACAGGTATGAACTCTGTTATTTTAGATTCACTTAAAAACTTAAAATACATTAGTATACGACCACCGGAAATGCTGAAAATAGATAGTTTACTTTACGTATAGATTATTTTCAATAAAATTACTACTTTGTTTTAGTTTCTAAATATATCAAGAGATATTTTAAAGAGTATGTTGATGGTTTTACACCTAATGATTAGGTGTTTTATTAATAACCTGCTATTGTATAGTAGTACCTGATGTATGTTTATTATTGTACTGATTTATCTACACGGTTATTACTTTGGATTTAGTAGATATACCCACGATTTTATATAGATTTAATTTTTGAGATAGAAATTTATGATTTATACCAAGTTTTAAGTATTTATCATATACAACGTGTCCAAGATAAGGAGGGCCAGTACAGGGATCTCGGAAACCGTAAGAGATATGAAGTCGGTTAAATGGAGGTAAAGTTGCGCATTTACGTGCCTAATAATATGCCGTTTAGAAAGTTTCAAAATTCCGAGTAGTTCCGGAGATATCCAAAAAAACCTGAAAAATCGTTTTATTGTTTTCCTGGGTTTTTTTGAGATCGAACTCTAAAGTAAATTGGACTTTTACATTGCCACTTTTTTCGCTCTATCTAACAGCGTTAATTGTTTCGTAATCTGACGAGTCGTCTTCGAAGGGCCATTATCAACTTTCTTTATTTAAATACGGTCCTGTTTTCCTGATATTGGAATTTGAGAGCTTCTTTTCTCCCCAATGCAACGATGTATGACACATTGTGCTTTAATGACGTTTCGAGGGTTTTTTGAACAACATCAGGAAATATTGGGATACTGTCCTGTATTTCTCCTAATTTTATAAACACTATCTCATAAGTAAGCTCGGAAAAAGTGGCAATGCAAAAGTGCAATTTAAAAAAACCCAGGAAAACAATAAAACGATTTTTCAGAATTTCGCTTCCTTCCGGATATCTCCGGAACTACTCGGAATTTTAAAACTTTCTAAACGGCATATTATTAGGCACGTAAATGCGCAACTTTACCTCCATTTAACCGACTTCGTATCTCTTACGGTTTCCGAGATCCCTGTACTGGCCCTCCTTATCTTGGACACGTTGTATGTAATTCGAAATTGACATGTGTTCCATTTAAAAAAGTCTTACATGACGTCATACCCTAAGACACCCTGCATACACAAGTTTTACCTTTAAAAAATGCGCAACTAGAAATACTACAAGGACCGGCCCTGGAATTTTTGGCGCTTTGGGCCAAACCTAAATTTAGCGCCGCCTCACTTCTCCACTTTTTTCAGAAAATACATGCTCATGCACACTATTTGACGCCCCCAAATCGCTGAATATTTAAACAACTTGTGCCAGACTTTATGGACACGCTGTATAAAACTACACGTGGGATCATTTATATACATGATATATGATACGCATTTCAATTAGAAAATAATATTCGATTTTATTAACTAAAATAAATTATTTTTGTACGGTTTAGGCTAGTGTTGTGATCGTTCGAGCGAAAAACCGCTTGAGTACTCGATTATTGAAATAACCGACATCGCTCGATTATAATTAAAGTAATTTTATGCAAAAAAACGTGTGTTTTGTATATAATTCATATGAAAGTAATTTTATCTATTAAAGTTAGTCTAGACAGACAGCTGTCACAACTTACCTTGGTACCTGTCACAATTTACCTCGGTGTTAGGAGAGTTGTGACAAAGGGAGTAGTTTCAGTTTTCGTGGATTTTCTCAGGAACCTTATAACTTTTATTGACTTTGATGACTTTTTTTAAAGGAGCAAGGATTAAGCTACATTGCGGCATACAATTCATCATGGTGTTATGTTTGTTTATTGAGATATGCTATTTTAAATAAAAATTGTCACAACCCTCCTTGGTCTCCCCCTATCAAGTACTCGATTAAAATCATCGGTTTCTCCCAAGACTAGTTTAGATAATGAAAATTATTTCCGATAAAACAATTCGAAATCGGATTTTGGAACATGGTTGGGTGAATTTAATAAAAAATGTATCCACAAATGAAAAAGGCCAGATAATTAGTTAGTAAACAAATGTATTAAATATTTGTAACTGATAAATGTTTTATTTCGCTCATTTGTGTAAAACAAAAACATTTGTCGTTTTCTTTTAGAAAAAAGGTCAAATACCTCCCTGCGTACAGGTAGGGCCACTTAATTAAATTCCCATTTCGAAATAAAATACCTCTACAGGAAAGTTCAAATTTCAACGTCCCCGCGCTTCGAGTCTTCGTATTATTTGTTTTTGGGGTAAAACAATTCATCGCCGATTCGATATGAAGGGAGGGGCTTTCAATTTTCTGTAATTTTCCGTGAAATCGGAGATTTTTATTTGTTTTTCTTTTAATTAAAATAAAAATTTTATGGACGAAAACTTCCTCGGATATAGCCAAATTCATGTTTAATTATTTCAGTACTACTGTATTATGAGCCCCAATCTTTAAAATAAATTTGCTTCTTTTATTTATACCATTATCAATGTTTATTGACCTTATTTGAGGTTTTCGTATGTCTTCAGTGTAATTGAACTAAACGAGGTCTGTCCCAAAAGTATCCGACCTGCATTCATATCTTCGCGCCACACGTGTCTTTCTTTACTACGTCTTTTTTGACTACTTCGAAGGATGCCACCCAAATGATGACGAAGGATAAATCAAGTGCCGAGAAATCGAGATAGGTCGGATACTTTTGGGACAGACCTCGTATTATCATTTAGATGTCGTATAGTTAAAGCTCTTGTTGTTTGGTATTGTTCTTTATGTGGGGGCCCCTAACATCTCATTTCATAGAGGAAGTCATAATAAGTCACCAGGAATGAAACTTTGTAGTCTTGCCAACCAGCTGTTATCACGGAGGCCGCGACTTATCAAAATGATATAAAAATTGAAATTTTTTGCCCTAAATAATATGTTTATGTCATACCAGTGCATTATTGTATTTTTATACCTTAGATACCATCTACATAATGGATTACTTTATGCCCGTGCGGGCATAAAGTACACATTATGGCCCACGCTGGCTTTAAGACGCAAAAAACAGTTTCCGATTAATTTATTCTTTGTTAACAAAATACAATTTTTCAGATAGGTCATTAAAGTACCCCAACAGCACAGTTTCGTTAATGTTGTCTAGCATTTTCTGACATCCACTTCAAAAATTGGTCATATTCTTTATCGTATGAGTCTCTGGATATTCTCGGTAACAGGTTTTGCGTTGCTTTTTCAGTCTTTTTTTCAATTTCGTCGGGAATTTCGAAACCTTGTTCCATTTTTGATTTTTGATTTTGACACATTAAACATTTGAATACTTATCTCCCTAGCAACAAAAACCCAGGCTATAGTAATGTCAAGGTAATGTCGCAGGTAAAAATAAAAAAAATTGGTACTGCTTAAATCAAATTAAATTTTTTAAAAATATTTAGATATTCTTTAAAACGAACTGGTATGACATAAAAGTTTGTATGCACCACGGGTACTAATAGATATATGTATACCCTCGGGCGACTTACGAACCCTCGGGCCAGAGGACCTCGGCTTTGTAAGACTGTCGCCCTCAGGGCATAATCATCTACTTAGTATAGTATTTGCAGAATTATACCGTTGATCTTTATACTGCAATAAAACCTCATTATCCCTTCGACCACAAAATAAATAAGGAAATCCCAAATTTTAAAACCTTTTCGAGCAGAGCCGGACCAGGTATACAAATTCAATTTATACCTATGCCTGATGCATATATAAATACAAAGTGATTTTTAATAATTTTAATCTTTAGTGGTTTTCCGGCGAGTAATTTTTAGTTAGGCTTATTAGTGGTAGAATGTGGCGTCCTTGGAATTGTGCTGATAGGGGGGCATCTTCAAGTGTCGGGAATGGTGACTTAAATATTTAACAGCTGTTAAACAATTTAGAGAAGAAAATCGTCCAATTATTTACCTTGACGAAACATGGTTCGATACCCACGACACTCCAAGAAAAGGTTGGGATGATTCTTCCAAAAAATGTCAAACCAAGGCACCATCAAATAAAGGCAAAAGAATCACAATATTACATGCTGGTTCAGAGAACGGGTTTGTTCCAAATTGTCTGTTGCTTTCAGCTAAAAACATAGCAGATTCTTCTTTAGATTACCATCAAGATACCGACGCACAACTTTTTGAAGATTGGTTTAAACATAAACTCCTTAAAAATATACCTGAAAATAGCGTCATTGCAAAAATCATTCCCAATTCTAATAATACAAAAGCAGAAATTCAAAATTTTATGATTGAAAGTGATTATATTTTGAAGAAACTTACAAAAAACGAGAACTGCTAGAAGTATTAAAAGCTTTTAAAATAAATAAGGAATACGAGTGTGACAAACTTGCAGCAGAAAATGGACATACAGTGTTGCGTCTTCCTCCGTACTATTGTATATATTCAATCCTATTGAGCTTTAAATTGGCAGCAATTAAAACCCAATATTATTTCTCCTACATTAAATGCATCTGTAGTAGAATTAATTAAAAACGAAGTAAGAAAAATTTCTGCAGACAGCTGGAAAAACTGTGTAAAGCATGTACTTAAGGTGGAAAATTCTTACAATTGTATGATTACAAATGTTCAACCCTTAATTATAAGTTTAGGCTTAGATGAAGATATTGATAGTGATATAGAGTTAAATTTTGAATAAATTATCAATAGTTTCTTAGAATTTAATTAATTTTTATTGTACTTGTTATCCTAATAGTTATACTTTTAAATTATATTATTTTCAATTATCATTAATTGTTATCATTATTTTACATTTATTATAGGTACCTAAAACTAAAAATACCTATCTATTTATTTTAAATTATAAAAATAAATCATGTGGTGTGGTATACATTTTCCAGTCGGCTCTGATCCCATTTATTGAGCTTTGAAGAGGTTGAGGCGTATACAATAGGGTTTAATCAGGTAGTTTATTTATGGCAGTAAGAGTCAACGGTATAATTCTGCACTATACCCTTGATACATAAATAACTATTATGACCTTTCGCCTTTAAATCTCTAGTACCTACGGCACTGGAAAAAAAATCATTATTATGAAATAATGTAAAACCCCTAAAGCCCAAAGTAACACCGACAACCGAACAAAATTATCGGTTATTATTCAGTCACGACTTTATGAATTAATTAGAAAAAATGCGAGTAACGAGGCAGAGGCTTCGTAAATTATCGGGAATTAGCTCTAAATATTACACCTGTTTTTTTTTCGAGGGTTAGTGAACTCTCTTTACATTTCAGCATATTTATGCAAAATACTGCATAATAATACTGCAAAAAGCGTCTAAATATTCATTTAAAAATATTGGTTTATATTTTCGTTAAAGCTATGTGAAATGTTCTTTTTCTATTTGGGTTTCACACACACAATTACACTCACACTATGAAATGCAAAAAATTGAATAACCTAACACTTTATGAAACTGAAATTTTATTTTTCTTATGTTGGCAGCAAGTATGGTTCGAATTTTAGGCTTACCTTGATTTCGTTGAAACTAGTTTTCTAGGCATTATAGATTCGATAAAAAAATTTTATAGAAAACTTTAAAATACTAACCTTTAACCTTGCAAATAGATCATTTTGACTAGATATTTATCTGAAATACCTATACTCGGAAATATATAACATACTGATGGTGTCCGTCAACTAATTTCTAGTCACAACTATAAAACAACATAACCTAAAAATAATAAAAATTTCTTCCAGTTTATGCTCTATTTCTAAAGTTTTATACAATAAAGTACTATTTTTATTTTTAATTCAATACAGTATTAAACATATTACTTTATCTATACATATTTATAGTTACTGTAGACATTTCCTAGGCATTAATTGTTATTCCTGTCAGATTCTGTGTCGATACAATATTTTTTCAATATTTTGAACTTTGTTCTGCTCGCATCATAACTCAAAGTTTTGCATATTCTTTTTAAAAGTTTTTCTAGATTATTTTCAGCAATTTCTCGTATTTCTGACGGAGTACAACATTCTTCCTGACTCATTTTTATGGACTTTAATAATATATTTATTTTTAATTATGACGGATGGGAAGAAGCTTTGTTGTGTTCAATTGTTTCTATCATGGCATATTTGATACTTGTAACATTTTATCAAATTTTAAAAGTGTTGCCAACCCAAAAAGAAAATATTAATTGAAATGGAAAAAATCTGCTATATTTTAAAAAGTTTTTCAGACTTTAAAGACCCAAATAGAAAAGTATTATAAAATACACGGTTCATAAGACAATTAGAGCACTTGTACTTTAGTAAATTAAACGCGTGCTCTAAGATAATGTCTTATGAAACTTGTATCTTAATATACTATTTTCACATTTTTAGGTAATTAACAATAAATTGTTCACCACGACTCCATCTTAATAACGTCCATTTCAAATTTCTGCCAAATGAACCCGCCATTATCAAACCGAAAAACAAAAACCTTTTGTCGTATTTCAGAGGCAATTAAATATGAAAGAATGTAGGTCATTCTTCATAATTTTCGAGCGGAAGTACGTAGCTATTTTCTCTCGGGGTGCATATTTTTTAAAAGGCCGGTAGAAAAGGAATGAGGGCATAAGTAGGACGACGGCCTTAATGTACCTTCGTTTCTGATTAAATAGGCAAAAGGAATTATGTCGTTGAGTAAAAAGAAGTTGGGATCAGGAAAGAATTAAAATATTGATTTGTTTGTTCACATTATAGTTACTTATGTATCAAGGGTATAGTTGTTGCAGAATTATACCGTTGACTCTTACTGCCATAAATAAACTACCTGATTAAACCCTATTGTATACGCCTCAACATCTTCAAAGCTCAATAAATGGGATCAGGGCCGGCTTGAAAATGTATACCACACCACATGATTTATTTTTATAATTTAAAATAAATATATAGGTATTTTTAGTTTTAGGTACCTATAATAAATGTAAAATAATGATAACAATTAATGATAATTGAAAATAATATAATTTAAAAGTATAACTATTAGGATAACAAGTAAAATATAAATTAATTAAATTCTAAGAAACTATTGATAATTTATACAAAATTTAACTCTGTATCACTATCACTATCTTCATCTAAGCCTAAACTTAAAATTAAGGGTTGAACATTTTTGTAATCATACAATTGTAAGAATTTTCCACCTTAAGTATATGCTGTACACAGTTTTTCCAGCTGTCTGCAGAAATTTTTCTTACTTCGTTTTTAATTAATTCTAATATTGGATTTTAATTGGTGCCATATTAGCTCAATAGGATTGAATATACAATAGTACGGAGGAAGGCGCAACACTGTATGTCCATTTTCTGCTGCAAGTTTGTCACACTCGTATTCCTTATTTATTTTAAAAGCTTTTAATACTTCTAGCAGTTCTCGTTTTTTGTAACTTTCTTCAAAATATAAATCATTTTCAATCATAAAATTTTGAATTTCTGCTTTTGTATTATTATAATTGGGAATGATTTTTGCTTGTCGACTATGATAACTCGCATTGTCCATTACAATGACGCTATTTTCTGGTATATTTTTAAGGAGTTTATGTTTACATCAATCTTCAAAAAGTTGTGCGTCGGTATCTTGATGGTAATCTAAAGAAGAATCTGCTATGTTTTTAGCTCAAAGCAACAGACAATTTGGAACAAACCCGTTCTCTGAACTAGCGTGTAATATTGTGATTCTTTTGCCTTTATTTGATGGTGCCTTGGTTTGACATTTTTGGGAACCTTTGCTTGGAGTGTCATGGGTATCGAACCATGTTTCGTCAAGGTAAATAATTGGACCATTTTTTTCTCTAAATTGTTTAACAGCTGTTAAATATTTAAGTCTCCATTCCCGACACTTGAACACAGCACAATTCCAAGGACCCGACATTCTACCACTAATAAGCCTAACTAAAAATTACTCGCCGGAAAACCACTAAAGATTAAACTTATTAAAAATCACTTTGTATTTATATATGCATCAGGCATAGGTATAAATTGAATTTGTATACTCGAAAAGGTTTTAAAATTTGGGATTCCCTTATTTATTTTATGGTCGAAGGGATAATGAAATTTTATTGCAGTCAAGAGATCAACGATATAATTCTGCAAAAACTATACCTTTAACGTAAACAAATAGGAGAAAGCCATTATTTTTATTTACTACCATCAGTTGAGTTACTTAAGCTGTTCAAGTTGGGCATTGTATTTGTGGTCGCTGTGTACACTACTTGTGTGAAAGTGATTTTCTTGAACTCGTTATGTAATTTACTATTAATATTTAAAAATTCCAGTGACCCTAACGCCATGATACAATAAACTAAAGGTAGGATATCTTGGTGAGTAAGTTTTAAATCTCTTATGGAAGTTTACATTGCTGTCATCGTTTTTAACTCTTTTTTGAATGTATTAAAACGTTTTAAGCATGTAATGATATATGAAATGAAAGAATAACATATGACGAGTATTTACGTATATCAATTTCATAGAAATATAACACACAAATACCACTAAAAAAAGAAAAGATATCAGAGAAATTTTTCGCGGCCATTTGAGCCGGCGACAATAGCCGAAGCATGCCGAAAGCTGCTCGCCGACCACTGCTGGTTTTGAAACAGTGTTGCCAGACTTTTACAATTGTAATAGATCCACTACTATTTAACATTCTTGTTGTGGGGCTCCCCATATGAAATTTATGTTCAATCTGGAGGTGTGACGCCGTTTTAATTAAAAGTTTTTACGTTTAGTGGTATGTGAAATGAAAGAATAATATCATGGTATTTAGGAATATTTATTTCATGAACATACAACAAAGATTAAAGCTAAAATACGACCTAATTATCTTTCCGCTTACACAACTGTATCCATTTTAATTGTTTGTTTTTATCTTTAGGAAAGCGGAAAAACCTTATATTTCTATTAAATGTCTTTGCCTGGTTATCCATATCACAACCGAACATAGCGCACCTCATTTTATGAAAATTAAGATATTTTTTTTAATAAACACAAGACTATAAGAAAACGTTCTGGTAAACTTACAAAATGTCCACCAAAAACTACGGCAACCATGCAGCAGTGTTGCCAGACATCCGTTATCGAAAGAAATAGAGTGCCGGTTCGAAACCTAATAGGAATAGTAAAAAACGGGTCAGAGTAAAAAGAGTACGAAAAAAAGGGTCGTTACTTTCCTATTAGATGAAATTTATGTTCAATCTGGAGGTGGTCCCTCCAGATTGAACATAAATTTCATATGGGGAGCCACACAACAAGAATGTTAAAATACTAGTGGATCTATTACAATTGTAAAAGTTTGGCAACACTGTTTCAAAACCAGCAGTGGTCGGCGAGCAGCTTTCGGCATGCTTCGGCTATTGTCGCCGGCTCAAATGGCCGCGAAAAATTTCTCCGATATCTTTTCTTTTTTTAGTGGTATTTGTGTGTTATGTTTCTATGAAATTGATATACGTAAATACTCGTCATATATTATTCTTTCATTTCATATACCATTACATGCATAAAACGTTTTAATACATTCAAAAAAGAGTTAAAAACGATGACAGCAATGTAAACCTTCATAAGAGATTTAAAACTTACTCGCC
The DNA here is from genome assembly GCA_963991005.1 of Barypeithes pellucidus. Classification (NCBI taxonomy): domain Eukaryota; kingdom Metazoa; phylum Arthropoda; class Insecta; order Coleoptera; family Curculionidae; genus Barypeithes; species Barypeithes pellucidus. Next base: position 76,411,994 of record OZ022558.1, read on the forward strand.
AAGCCACGTGATCATCGGCGTGCAATCATACCTATAGTTACTTATACCATGCCCTAACGCAGTAGGTACCTATAAGGCAGGGTTGCCAATCTGTGGGTAATTCCCCAAAATGTGGGGAATTTTATTGAATGTGGGGTTTCTGTGAGGAATTATTATTTGTGGGGAATTTTAGTGAACCTGAGATTTCCCGATTTAATTTAAATTATCTAGGTAACTAAATATCATATTTGACGGTCACCGCTGATATGCACTTTTAGTTATTGGGGGAGACTTTCATTTCTTTGTTTCGTTTTTTTCAAATTTAAAAATAATTATCTCTTTGTTACTTATATTGCCATTTTCGAACGCATCAGTAGAAAGGCTTTTTAGCAACTTAAATGATATAAAAATAAAAACCGAAGCTTGTACAAATTTAGATAATTCGTCAATAAAAGCTCTTTTACACACTAAAGAAGGGATTAAACTAAATGGAGGCGTCGTGATTTTTGAACAGGATAAAGAAATGTCGAAAACAAATATGTGGGGAAAAAATGATAGATTAATCAGAATCCGGTTAATTATTATTTATTAATTTAATAATATTAAAATAACCATTTGTTTGTTTAACAATATGTTTATTTGTAAGACAATGTTAATATCGAAGTATAAAGTTTGTAATTACGTTACAAAGATGAATAAATAAACACAAAATAAATAATCGTTTTGTTTATAATAAATTCCTATTCCCCAAAATTCAAAATACTATATAAAGCCGAATAAATTGTAGTGTGGGGTATTGTGGGTAATTACGAATCTTTTGAGGGTATTTCTTCCGAGTATCATTGGCAACCCTCCTATAACCATCGTGTCGACTTCAACATTTAAATAACCGCAGGACAGAGATAGAGTCGATGTATAAAGGTGATTACTCTAATTATCGAATTTACATAAAGTTGTGAATTAAAATTACGTTTCGCTTAGACTAGACTCTGTGAGCTATAAAGCAAGCTAGATGTATACGCTTTAATTATATACATACCTAACTCAACTAAACTAACTTCGGTACGTTTTAATTTATATCGTATAATTAGAGACAACGTCAGCATGAACTTGTTGTTTTAATTAAATAAACCTTTATTTATTTGATGAATGGTATATACATGATAATTTTGGAAATATACATTGTGTACGCGGATGGAGTCCACAAGAGGGAAACATTTTTATTATTGATTTTACGACCAAAAGTCATTCTTTATAAAAAGTTCTGCTTGTCGAGAAAATGAATTTACAATACAAACATTTTAGATCAGATCTACCGGGTGTTAATAAATTAGGAACATATGAAAATACTTTAAGAGAGCAGTAGGTACCTACCATTATTTAATTACAAGAAGTAACAAGTATACGAAAGTAACAAATATTGGCCAAGTATACCAGTCATCTGAACTTAACAGATATTTTTTTAAAAATGCAGTTTCTTTTTTTGTACAGGGTGTCCCAATTTCGATACTTTTATAGGGTGTCTTCGTAATTGTTAGTGCTATCAAAAAGGTAATGTAGGTGTCATGTGCTCTCTTTGGGTCAAACTTAAAATGGTGAAATCAAAAATTGAAAATTTTCTTTCGCTTAAGAGATACGGGGGAAATCAAAAATTTGACAATTTTAAAATTACCCTATATTTTCTTAGTTAAAAGAGATACATAAAAATGTTTTATAGAGAAGTTTCTTTATATTTATTGCTGAATAATCTGCCGTTTTCAGAATAGGTATACGGGGTCAGATAAAAAAGTTATCGGAGCTAACCTTATTTTTTTAAATGGAACACTCTGTATTTTTTAGTCTAAAAAGATACTATTTTAAATTCTCCTTTCAAATATATAACACACCAGGCGATTTATTAAACTGTATTACTTTAAACCACAGAAGACCATGAAACAAAAGCTAATATCCTAGAAACAACTACCTATGTTGACTATTAACATTTAACATCAATTTCATTTCTATACAGGGTGTCCGGGAACATGTGGGAAATCTCCCGGATATGAAGAAAACACGTGAAAAGAATATAAATTCATATAAACTTCTTTCGTATCGGCCTCCTCTTCGAAGATATGGGCTCCCAAAGAGCACCAATGGAATCAAGTTTTCTACACATAATTATTGAACCACCTGGTATATTTCAATTATTTTTTAATATGATGTATATCAGGTAACACCCGTCAAATTACTACCCAAGAAATTGTTGTGAATTACTCACAGCTGCAGGGACGGACTAGCTGTAACACTCATGGGCCCATTTTTTTTACGCCCTGTATAATGAGAACTTTGGACAATGTTTTTTACATACCTTTAACTATTGGCTAAAAATTAAGTACTCTTCATTCATGTCGCTAATCCTAACCGTTTTCGAGAAAACGTCATTTTATTTACACTGAGTCCCCTAACTGCTCATGGGCTAAATATGAAAAAGCGGAATCTTGAAGGTTGAACATTGGATCGGAACAAAGATGTATCTTTTATTGAAATATCCGAAGCACATGATGTATATGAAATGCCGTTTTCTCGAAAACGGTTAGGATTAGCGACATGAATGAAGAGTACTTAATTTTTAGCCAATAGATAAAGGTATGTAAAAAACATTGTCCAAAGTTCTCATCATACAGGACGTCAAAAAAAATGGGCTCATGAGTGTTACGCTAGTCCGTCCCTGCAGCTGTGACTAATTCACAACACTTTCTTGGGTAGTAATTTGACGGGTCTTACCTGGTATACATCATATTAAAAAATAATTGAAATATACCAGGTGGTTCAATAATTATGTGTAAAAAACTTGATTCCATTGGTGCTCTTCGGGAGCCCATATCTCCGAAGAGGAGGCCGATACGAAAGAAGTTTATATGAACCTATAGTATTCTTTTCACGTGTTTTCTTCATATCCGGGAGATTTCCCACATGTTCCAGGACACCTTGTATATTCATTTGAGAAAATGGCCTATCAACATTTGCAAAAATTTGATATGATATCAGTTTATATTGAAAGTGGAAAAATCGAGGAAATGGCGCAAAATGTATATTTTGTTCGCTATTCGGAAAGACGGTAACCATAGACATATTCCGAACATTTGGGACGATTCCCGTTATTTTTTACCTTAATCTGAATCTTTTATTTCGTTTCAAAATAACAAAGTTTAAATAAATCGCCAAGGAAACCAATATCATCCATGGTGTGTTATATATTTGAAAGAAGAATTTAAAATAGTATCTTTTTAGATTAAAATATACAGGGTTTTTAATTTTTTTTAAAAATCCGATAAATTTTCAAATTTTGATTTTACCATTTTAAGTTTGACCCAAAAAGAGCATATGACCTACATTACTTTTTTAATAGCACTAACAATTACGGAGATACCCTATAAAAGTGTCGAAAATGGGACACCCGTACAAAGCGAAAGGTTTTTTCGACAATATAAAGCCAGAATATTTTAATTTCATCGATTCTGTGCATACTATTCGACCAATAATATAATTTGCATTATACAATGCAAGAGCGTTTAGCTTTTATAGTCCGACGATAAAACCGAACATGGATATCGAAAAGATTTTTATGAAAATTGGAAAACGGATATATGGTCGTGAATTATAATAAAAGATACGAATTTGAACGGGAATAAAAGGAATGGTGCTTCAAAACGCTTGACAATGTCAGTACCTACACATATAATTGAGGTTATAAAAACAGGATTTCAATAATCGGAAAAGAAACCAAAATCCTATGGAAATTGACCAAACTATTTATTATTTTTATACAATCTTTTGAATTTGTTTTTGCAACTTAAAACTGAAAATTTTACTCGAGAATCGAAGTGTATTTATAGCCTGGTATGCAAAGCTCGTCACAAAAAGAACCAACAATATTTTCATAAAGGAAAATATGACAAAGGTTCAACGTTCGAACGTTTTTATTTCCCGCTTTATAGGCAGTTTTTCTATAAAAACACGATATCTGATTTCTCCATTTCTTTTATGTATCGTCATATTTTCTGTTTATTTTTGTACATTTCGCTTTCGCGTAGATTGAATTTTATTGTTGGAAAAGGCTTTTGTGGGAATTCCGAATATTTTGAAGGCCTTGTTTTATTACAATGGGTAATTTTTAAGGTGTCGAGAAGGATGATGTGCCTTTTGGACCTTTTCTGTAACTTTAAAGTATTCACGATGAAGAAGGTTGTTTCCAATTCTGGATACGCTCGATTTAATGTTGAAATTCGTGGGGATACCGAGCAATATTTATTTCATTATAGCGGTGGCAAGAATATTCTTATCTTACGACAGATATTTTGAGCTTCAAGCTATATACAAGTTCCCTAAAAACGTTCTTATACAACCATTAAAATAGATCTATAAGTGTAAAAATACCAAATGTGCTATATTTGTGTAACGGCAGTTATACAGCAAAAATTGCAGAAATTTTTTGCTTACGGAATTTCTTTGCTGTATAATCATTTACGAATGCAATACATCGCCTGATAAACACAGTTTTCTTCTAAACAAAATGGTTCATTCCGTAGTCTGTACCTGTATCAATGCTTGTCAATAATGAATTTTTGAAATTTTTATATAAACATATATTGTTCAATTAGGTATTATATTTCTATATAATAATATATATATTCTATGCATGGTTGTCTAGCTTTCTTAAGGACCGCTCTCTGCAAGTGGTGATTGACGGATTTCTCTCACCATCAATGCCGGTGTTCCTCAAGGGTCCATATTGTACCCCTTTTCTTACTCTACATTAACGACCTTATAGGGAAAACCCAAAATCCGATATTTCGCTTTGCTGACGATAGCACACTTATCTCATCATTTTAATGGAATGCACAAACATCGGCTGCCGACGCACATCTTCGTAGACAGCATGAAGTATCACGCCTCAACAAAGACCTGGAAGATATTGTGGTTTGGGGTGATAGTAACCTAGTCGAATTTAACGCTAAGAAAATCCAGGCAGCAGTCTTCTCTAAAAAGGGTTAACATCATAGAACCGGATATAGTCATGGCAGGACACGCCATTCCACTGGCTTCATCGATCATCATAATTTGCTGGGCGTCAATCCGAGAGGAAATATGTCTTGGCATATCCACGTTGTGGCAATCGCCAAGATAGCTTCTCAGAAACTTGGTGTACTCTTCCGAACCAGAAAGTTGTACACACCTCAACAACTTTTGACACTATACAAAGCCCAGATTCGGCCCACACTAGAGTACTGCTCTCATGTCTGGAGCTGTGCACCCAAACATACTCTTCGGCTACTGGATTCCATCGAAAGGAGGGCGATTCGTCTGATTGGAAACCACGAGCTGACGAAGAACCACGACAGCCTAAAAATCGTTGTGGATTTGACCCTCTTCTACAGATATTTTCATGGTAAGTGCTCGGCTGACCTTGCCCTCTTAATTTCGCCCAGAGCGGCGAATAGTAGAAATACACGGCGAACCTCTTCCGCCCATTCATATGTGGTTAAGCTTAGTACTCCTCGAACTTCATTGTTTAAGAATTCTTTCATCTGGAGGACTTCTTCCTTATGGAACGACCTTCCCGAGCTCGTTTTTCCCAACGAATATAACCTCCAACGATTCAAAACCAACGTGAATCGCTTTCTGCACACACGCACCACTAGCAGAGAGCCCTAAAGAAGTTTTCCTATAGTGTTGTGTGAGATGTTTGGCGACGAAGGCAAGCGACTTTTGGCACGGTTAGTTCTTGAATGGTGACCGCTTGGGAATATCATATGTCGATATTTTTACAAAAGATTTTAGTAAATTTTATAGGAAAAAAATTTAGTAATGTTTTTCGTTTCGTGAATTTATTTTATCTGTAAACTTTAAGAAATACTAATTTCACAAACGATTTTTCTTGCGTCAGAGCAAATATATTTGCGACAATTCCACATAAAATAAAGCTATAAAATAAGTAGACGTGTCGTCTTTATTTTTCCTTTATGTAGGTACGTATTCAAGTCGGCATCCGACGTTGTTGCATTCAGCTTTGAAACGTAGTAATACAATTTGAGCTTACTTGGCTTACCCCCATAAAGTTTACTTCTTTCTTTAGAACTTATTTTCTTTTGAACATTTTGCACCGCGGCGAATTTTTGAAGTTCCGTTTAAGCTACTAGCAATAACGGTTTCGTTTGCGTCAGGCTCTAGGTTTATGGTTAAAGATTGTTTTATGAAAAATGGATATAACTTAATGACTGCAGTAAAAGTACCTGGGCCATCCCATTATTTATGACCGTTTGTTATTATTATGTGGAAAGGACCGGATTGTAATAATTATAATTAAATATAGGCACATCAGGTAGGTTAGGTTGCTTAATTTATATTTAAATATCTTTTTGTTGTAAAATTTGTTAGTTTTTGAGGAATGGTTCAAGAATTGTCTTTTACCAAACATTCCTCAGAATAGCGTGATAGTAATGGACAATGCGAGCTATCACAGTCGCCAATTACATAAAGCTCCAAGCTCAAATAATACAAAATTGGAAATTCATAACTACATGGCGGCGAATGATATATATTTTGAAGAAAGTTATAAAAAAGTGATCTTTTAGAAGTTTTAAAGACATTTTGTATAAAAAAAGTATATGTTTGTGACACATTGGCAGAAGAAATTGGACAAGTGCTACGGCTCCCACACTATTATTGCATTTTTAACCCCATAGAGCATATGTGGAATTAGTTAAAATCACTGGTTAGGTCTGAAAATATTTCTCCGACTTTAAGTTCTATTGTTGTAGAATTAATACGAAAATGCTTTAATGATATTCCCCCAGGTAGTTGGAAAAATTCAGTCCGTCACGTAATAACTGTAGAAAATTCGTATATTAGTCTGGATCGTATAATTAATCCAATTATAATTATTTTTGAAACAGAACTATCTATAGAATAACATTATAAATGTAAATAAATATGACTAGTAATATTTAAAAAAAATGTTATTTCATTTGATTACATTAATATAATCATATCATTACTTGTTTTCCTTAGTCCGTCCCTTCATACTTCACTTGTTTATTGCCAAGCTCTTATCGACACAACGGGACCGACCCAGGAAATCATTAAGTCGTATCCAATTTTCGTGAAACGTATTGTACTTTTTTTCATAAATGGACTAAATACTCTGATAGCGGAATTACAAATAAACAAAGTTTCATACATTAACATTTTTTTTAATTATAGCGTTTTTAAAAAACTGTTCAAAAATATCACAATAATTGATATCGAAACATTTTCTGCTTCGTCTACGAAGGGCGCCTATTGCTCTTCTGATTGTTTCGTGCGTTTCTTTAATATCAGCAGCAGTATTTCTAATAGGTGGAATTAGTGCATCCCGCGGGTCGACATTTATTTTGTAAACTTTATTTTTGAACCAAAACCCAATTAACAAAATTTTGGTGGCATGAGGCTGGATATCTGGGAGATCAACTGATAGGACCACTGCGATAGTCCTCCTTCTTTGGGAATTTGCTAACTACGTTAATTTTTCTTTATCGTATATACAGTGAAACCTCTCTCTCATAACGGACACCTCTGATAAGCGGACATCTCTATTAAGCAGACATTATACGAAATTCCATGAAAATTAACCTCTCTTGGGCGGAAAACTCTCTGAAGACAGACCGGCAACTATGCGTGGCAGCGCGAAAGGACTTCGCCGAATGAAAGTATTTGTGATTCCCCGACAGCAGTCCGCCGTTTATTTCTGAGTTGTAAGGTTAAAATCGTAAACAATGCCAAAAAAATGTCGCGTTTTGAGTCTGAAAGAGAATATTGATTTTGTGGAAGTTTGTAAACAATGATTTGGGCGAGTTCATTAACATTGATAGCAATGTGCTATTAGAAGATGATAGTGACCCCATTCCTACCGATTATGTAGTCCAAACTGAAACCACATCACTATCTGACGACTCTGATGAAGAAGTTAAATGCAGTAATCAAACAAATGTCGCCAATTATCAACAAGCGTAGTATGGTAAAGGAATCATAAGAGTATGCAAAGAATAGAGGTGACTCTACAGCAATGGAATTGTTATCAGACTTGGAATTACATTTTCTAGATTGCAAGTATAAAATGCAAACACGTCAAACTACGTTATTAGATTTTTTTAGTACTACATCCTTACTTAGTATTTTTGTTATGTTTATTTGTACATACATACATATACATAGTAATAATTTTGCATTTACATATTACCTAATAACAAATTTCCCATGGGCGGACACGTCTATTAGGCGGACACATTTATACGGCCCCGTAGGTGTCCGCCCAAGAGAGGTTTCACTGTATATATCTGTAGATAGATAAAATTGTAGTAATATTGTTCGTTATTACAAAACTTTCTTTCTATGACGACTATCCAATCATGTAACGATATCCTTCGAGTAATTCGAGCACTTCTATCGACACAAAATCGCCCTTCAGAACAAAGAAAAAACCTATTACATTCAAAAGGTCGCAAAAACAAGGCCCTTGTCGGCCCTCAAAATGTTTTCCTAATCAATTTCGGTTTTATTACAAAAGGTCGACGACCATCGTGCAATTTTTCTGTAAATATCAACTCAAAAAACGGCTCCGGCGGTTCCGGGGTTAATGAGGCACTCGCCGCGAACTCTAGGACGGGAGTTCCTAGGTTCAAACCTCGCGGGCGGTAAACCGATTCGCACTCGGTGGATTTTAGTGGTATAAGTCATGGCGTTACTGTCCGGGGTCGTGATAAAAATAGGGAAGATTGAAAAATGTATAATTTCCCATCCCTAGACGTAGGAATAGAAGTTAACTACTTTTTAAACTACTTTTTGCGAATATTTCATGCAGATTTATAGTAATCGACTATAACTACTAAGAGAAAAAACTGTAGTAAGAATACAAATACAAATTACTTTCATAACATTTAGACCCCAGCACACATACCCCCCCCCCCCCCCCCCCCCCCTTGGCTGCGCCACTGATTCGAAACGTGTATGGGATGATTAAATTTTTTTTAATATTGTCATTATACTACGGAAGCAGATTTTGAGTTTCTTTCACGTAATTTCTCTTCTAAAGGAACCTGGTAAAAATCACCCAGAAGAAAATATCGCACTCTACGCATTGACCGGCAACGGAAAAGTTACAAATATTTTTAATGAACGAAAATAATATGTTTCATGTGCCCTTCTCTTTTCCGCATGTTATTTGATCATTTAATAATAAAGTTTTATACTTTTTTTAACCACTTACCATGTTCAATAAATTAATATCCGCAAGAACGCGCGTATAAAAGTTCAAACTTGAATATTGTGACACAAAGTCCACTTTTATTGTTAATAATTTTCAATATTCACTTTAAAAATCGCTTATTTTCGATCAAATACCGGGCAAAATTCATCAAAACAACGGCACAGTCCACGCGGAACGTCCGAAAAAACACCGGAAAAATCGGAAAATCGACGGAGTTGCGACTCGTCTAGCACGACGCGTTTTCCGACATACGACGTCGGAACGGCAGGAACGATGCCGCGCGTCTTTAGAAGACAGGTTTGATAACTTGTTACGGAGAAGTAAGGTTTGAGGTCACATACCGGGTGCGAGTAAAACGAAATACAGGTTTTATTTAGTGCTGTGATCGCTCGAGCGAAAAACCGCTTGATCACTCGATTATTGAAATAACCGACATCGCTCGATTATTTAAAACACCGCTCGAGTTATCTATTCAGGGGAAAACCATCGCTCGTCACTTATTATCTTTCACTCGATACCCGCGCGTCGCTTGACGCCGACGGAAATGTACCGTTGTAGTGTGATCGAGTTAAAAAACTGCTCGTATATTCGAACAGTTTTTCGCTCGATAGGAAATACTCTAGTTATAAATTCAGGCGAAAAACCGAAAAACATCGCCTGTCACTTGATACACGGCCTTCGGACCACGCGACGCGCCATCCGATTGGCGACGATCGAGTTTGACGCTGAACAGGTACACGGCATACGTCTTTCTTAAAGGCACATAAACGAGAAGGTGCATATAAAAAAGTATGCCAAATCCCTTAGCGGGGTCATCGCGACATTAGTTTTGTAAAGTTTTGTTTTAACTGGCTAGCCAGCGGCGTAGTTTAGGTATCCGATTATAAATATTAAAAAATTAAAGGATATAATTTTTAAATTTTTATTTACTTAAACTCGAGAAAAATTCTCAAAAATAACATAATAATAGAAATTGTGCTAAATAAAAATAACAAATCGAACAAAATTGTTAACAAAATATATAGAAAAATTCGTTGGTAATCTTATAGTAAACATTTTCAAATCTAAACAGGAACTTTTTATTATTAAATTCAAGAAGACTTCTTAAAAACGGAAAATAAGAAAACGAGCAAAATAGTTAACAAAACATAGGTATCGACAAATTTTTTGGCAACTAAAAGTAACCATTCTTAAATTTAAACAGGAACTTTTAGGTAACTATTAACATGAATTTAAATAAATAATCACCTATTTTCTTATTTTGTCAGTCGCGTAACTAAGCCTAAATTTTTGAAGGGCACACAGTGGGCACCTGATAATTTAAAGTGAAAAAATTTGACAAGCCATTTTAAATATCTACTTATTTTATGCTCGTAGATTGAGAAAGATGTGAAGAAAAATAACTCTCGGTAATACTTTTTGTTTTAAAATAGCACAAGAATAAACCCGAACAATAAATACATATTTGGGTGATTTTTTGTTTGGTATCGAGACACGTGGTAAAAATTCATTATTCACAAATAAATAAATTTCTGGATTTTTTTGGTCGCTACTACAATTTTTTAGCTGACACTGTGCCCACCCGTAGTTACGTGCCTGCTAAATACCCTACCTGATCACATGTAAACGGCTAGGCTGCCGTCGAGCAGTCGGTCACGTCATCGCTTGGTGAATTGGAATTTCAAGCGATTCATTCGAGCGATTCACTCGATTATTAAAATCGCTCGAGTATCAAGTACTCGATTATTAAAATCATCGGTTTTTCCCAACACTAGTTTTTTGTATATTATAATTTCTTTATTATCACCCCTCGTAATCATAAGGGATGAAACCCCTTAGAAACGCAAGCGCAATCCCGGCGTATCGATTTGTTGCCAACATGCCGGAAGTTAGGAGGGAAGGTGTTTTATGCCTGCGATGCATTAAAATGGTTAGCAGGAGAGAATTCGGACTTGAATGGTTTCTATAGGAAATTTTAGGGTAACAAACCCCTTGCACGGCCCTTACCTAGATCCCTAGGGATGCAGGAATGCAGCTATTTGCAGGATCGGGACAATTTCTGGATTATTATTGCAAGGGACTAGGGCGGAGGGTTGCAAAAGCAATTTTCTGCTTCCTGGCAATACATTTTCGTAATTATATGGCGTATATTTGTGACAAATTATTTCTCACGGTAATGTGTTTATTTTAACTGTAATTCATGCTGATTTAAGTATGGGACATTTTATTTAATTTACTGATACATTTTTTTACAAATAAATAATGACGCACTAATATTTGTGAGTGCGATTCCATTAGTGGCCCATCCAAGGGGGGGGGGGGGGGGGGGGGGGGGCGGGAGGGTTAACATTTACCTACATACTAATTATATTGTATTTATATAAAACACAAATTTCTTTCTTGTGTTTTTCATTAAATTCAAATTGCAGTGCATGGTCCTCATGGAGAGATGATATAGTATTTTCTGGTGGAATTGTTAGTGAAAAACCCGATGTCACTCGTAGTCTTTTTTATATTAAATATTCAATATATTCATGAATTTCTTGTTGTAGCAGGTAATACAAACCCAGAACTGTCTCGATATTACCATCTTCTTAGCAAACCTCTGCGGAAATCTGAGAGCAGCTGCAAGGCAAGCACCACCATGTGTTACCAATCAGTGCCCTTTACGGGGCCCCATCACCTGTCGCATAGCTTTCTCTCTCGCAAATAAGGCATAAGACAAGAAAGGAAAATGACGAATAATGTTGCGGTGGTTTTTGGCAAAAATCCTTCGAAAATCTCGTTAAATTAGCACGACGGCGCAATTTCAATTTGTTTATGATCATGACGGGCTTGTTTCTGTTGTTTACATTTTTACAATAATTTTTGGCGTCACAGATTGTCATCAGTAAATTTTAAAAAATCATTATAGTGGTTAGTGACTTCCAAAAACTACCCCGGTTTCCAAGCGCGGTCATTGACCTACCCCCACCCCCCTCCCCCCCTAAAGCAAACAATTTAACACAATAAATACCATATATACCGGTGCCTCGGTCGAGGTAAATGACGATTATGACGAGCCTTGCTCGCACGTGCGATTAAGTAGTGCATTTTTTTTTTTTTTTTTGGACAGCCGATGAGAATCTGCACACAGACACCTTACAGACGCGGCTGCAAGGTAGTGTCGGGCTTAGCAACTTGTGGGGATTATACCTCCATCAACATCATCTTTTCTGAGGGAAAAGATCCGCCTCTGAGAGGCGGGCCGACCGACTAAACTCACCGTTTGAGTCAAGTATAAAGCCTTTAACTCCTTTCACTCGACGTGTTATTTTTGTCTATCATAAGTATGATTTTTGGGTTAAGCCTTTAGGCGTTGTTGATGATGTTTGGTGTCAGCTCTAGTTTCTTTCTAAATAATTTTGAGTTTGGATTTTAGTGAGTGATCCAGTCTTTAGGCATTTTGTGTTTGTGGTGTGGTAGTTTAGGAATGTGCGATGCGGCTATCTTCTCGTTATTGGTCAGATTCGCCTTAGTATGATATTTTATGATTAGTTTGTCGAGAAACTCCGAAATTGTATCAATTTGGAGATCTCGGTGTATAATGTAATTTCTAGTGTATCTAGGTGTATTCAGTATTATTTTAAGTACCTTGTTCTGCATTACTTGTATCTTCTTTAAGTCAGATCTACTCAGTGTGCACCATGACGCTGCCCCGTATGATAGCAGCGGCCTGATGAACACCTTGTACATCGTGACTTTCGTCCTTGTGCTTAACTTGCTTCTTTTGTTAAGCATCGGGTATATAGCGCCAAGTTGTGCATTGGCTTTCTTCAGTATATTGGCTGTATTTACTTTCCAATTGAGGCGTTTGTCGAAATGAAGTCCCAAGTATTTTACGCTCTTCTCTGTAGTAACAGGTGGCGGGTGGCAGCGGGGGATAGCGGGGCTATGACGATTTAACATGGAAAAGGCACACAGTTTTTGTATGCGCTGTTGTCTGTTCGTGCATCTAGTTAGAAATTCGAGCGTGTATGTTTTAATATTTTAATATTATATATTTATTAAGTTAAAATGAATAGTTGAACTATTTAAGAAATAACTTTAGCTCTTTGAGTTTGGAGCATAAAATTGAAGTGAAGAATGCGGGAACTCCTAAACCCGAAACTAATTTAACGCAGACGACAAAGGGTAAATCTAGGGACTTTATTAGGAAGTTTAAAAATGAAATATATGAAAAAAAAATTATAGAGGGTATTCCAAACTTAATGAGGCTGTTATTGATCAATTTTCTATAATTAAGAACCGAAGAATGGACTTTACGTTTAAGCACTATTGTGTAGCGTCGATAAACGTTGTGTATTTCGATAAATGATACTCGATATGATTTTAAACCATTTTACTTAAGGATTTAAACTAAAAAACACTGAAAATATGAAGAATGCCAACTTGTCAGTCTCGTGGCTCGATTCGTTCTCGTCATAAACCAGTTAACTATTGTTCTCGTCTTGGTTGCGCCTAATGACATAGCGCGTAGATGGCGTAGTGGTATTAGACATCATTCGGTTTTCTTGATAACTCGTAGATGCTATACACACTAAGAAAACCTTTCTTATTTTCCAAAAGTTGTATTTCCTTGTGTAAAATTAAAAAATAAATAAAAATATGTTTTACCTAACGCATTTTCTTATTACTTTTTACAGTTAAAACGCTTAGAAAAATTTCACCATACTTGTGCACCCCCTCTATCATAGGTCACGAGCCGCCACTTGTTCTGGCCAATTGTATAGTTTCTGAACTATAATAGATAGTGCATCAATCGCTAGCTCCAAAAAAATCGCTATATCAATACATAAGAAAACTATGAGAAGTTTTCAGACTGCAAACGAATAACAACGTCTCAATAATACCCGTATATGTACCCATCCGCCAATTAATATCGATGTGCATCATTAAATAGAGGTAATAAATATTAGATGTTCAGAATGTAGATAGCTCGAAGGCTTTAATTTCAATACAAAATGCCAATAATACCCATTTGAACTGGACGTATTTTATATTACAAAATAATTTCGACGAAGGAACTCTATAACATAGACTGAAAGACGGCGCGGCGGCGGCTACTCTCTACCACAGTTTAACTGCTTACAGAGTTCGGCTCCAGGAACGAATTCCGATGAAAATTACAAATCGCCGTCCGTACGCTATCGAGAATTTCACATGGCCGTGTACTTATATATCGTGGCGCTCGAGGCCTCCGCATCATGTCCAGTCCTTTTGTCCCGAAGGCGCTCTTTGACTGGAGCCTAATCATTTTAGTTCAATGCATTTCTAGGTTTTTTACATTAATTGTAAAGGAGTTACCTAAACCAAGAGACAGAAGTGAGCCTGTAAGGAGCGGCATAGATGAAGGTTAACCTCCATGCATCACTTAACAAATGTAATGTATATTAATCATGGTAATGATTTGCAAGGTTGCCAAATCACTGCGCGGCCTCCAACATTTCGCCGTCCGCTACCATAATGTGGCGCGATAGAACTTCCCCGCATGTCTATGTTCACGCGATATCTCTCGAGGAGATACGAGCAGGCTTCCCTCTTCAGCACTCCGGTGAAAGTTTGAATTAGGGGTTTTGCAGCAGGTCACGTTAGGTGCCACTTGACGTCCAGGGAAAAAGTGGCGCTATCGTCGCACTTCATGGGGCATTCTCTTTATTGAGGTTTCCGTTTGACCAGTTTTTATCCCCTCTTTTTGACATATGAAGAAGAAGGATAGAAATGGTCTAAACTAGTTTAAATGCTGATCCAGTTGCTAATTGAAAAACCTTACGCTGTCAACAGTGTCAAGTCGCCAGAGATTTTATTTTTTAAAGTTGTTTTCGTTACTTTAAAAAGTATATTCATTTCAAAGTTGCCTGATGTACTTGTATGTTTTCTTATTGGTTTCCACACAGGTAATTATAAAGTAGAATAGTTTTATTTTTCAATAATTGACTTCCTAATTTTGCATCTTTTTGGAATGGCTCAATAAGTTACAAAATTTTTATCAACCGATTAAAATAGTATAAATGGTGACCCTGATGATGACCCAATTGACGTAGACTGTACCGATTTTTAGCACAACAGTTTTTTATCCCAGACAAATTCAGACAAATCGAGTGTTGAGCCCTTAGGTTGAGCCAATACTGCTTCTATTCCTTTTGTTTCAGAGGCCACTACACGAATTTCATGGATTGTGACTGATGTCAGACTTCATACCTAAGTTTGAGATTCTACTCCATTTATGCCTCTTACCCGATGAGACTTCCTACCCGATGTGTTTCCTACCTGATATGTGACTTCCTACCCAATATGTGACTTTCACCTCGATATGTGACTTCCACCCACCCTAAGTGAGACTAAATTGTACCGGATAGCATTAGTAGAGTAGAATATTTTATACTGTTTTTGATGTATTTTATTGCACTTATTATAATAGCAATCAAAAATTTTTAGACGTATTTCAAATTCTATATGCATAGACAGAAGGACTGTGGCTTAGACTGTGAAATATGTATACAATTTTCTTAGTTGCCTTTGAACATATTATTTTCAATAATATAATCTTGGTTATTTACATATATGCAAGTATTTTTATTTAACACAAAAATGTCTAGTCTTATCCCATAAAATATTGATTTTTGTAAATATTGTTTCACGAAAAATGGATATAACTTAATGACTGCAGTAAAAGTACCTGGTGCCATCCCATTATTTATGACCCTTTGTTATTATTATGTGGAAAGGACCGGATTGTAATTATTATAATTAAATCAGGTAGGTTAGGTTGCTTAATTTATATTTAATTATCTTTTTGTGGTAAAATTTGTTAGTTTTTGAGGCATGGTTCAAGACTTGTATTTTACCAAACATTCCTCAGAATAGCGTGATAGTAATGGACAGTCGCCAATTACATAAAGCTCCAAGCTCAAATAATACAAAATTGGAGATTCAGAACTACATGGCGGCGAATGATATATTTTGAAGAAAGTTATAAAAAAAGTGATCTTTTAGAAGTTTTAAAGACATTTTGTATAAAAAAAGTATTTGTTTGTGACACATTAGCAGAAGAAATTGAACATACAGTGCTACGGCTCCCATCCTATTATTGCATTTTTAACCCCATAGAGCATATGTGGCACCAGTTAAAATCACTGGTTAGGTCTGAAAATATTTCTCCGACTTTAAGTTCTAGTGTTGTAGAATTAATACGAAAATGCTTTAATGATATTCCCCCAGGTAGTTGGAAAAATTCAGTCCGTCACGTAATAACTGTAGAAAATTCGTATATTAGTCTGGATCGTATAATTAATCTAATTATAATTAATTTTGATGAGGATAGCGATAGCGAAACAGAACTATCTATAGAATGACATTATAAATGTAAATAAATATGACTAGTAATATTTAAAAAAAATGTTATTTCATTTGATTACATTAATATAATCATATCATTACTTGTTTTCCTTAGTCCGTCCCTTCATACTTCACTTGTTTATTGCCAAACTCTTGTCGACACAATGGGACCGACGCGACGCAGGAAATCATTAAGTCGTATCCATTTTTCGTGAAACAATCTTTACGTTCTTTATTAATTTAAGTCGTGATTCGATTTTGTCGCATCCGATTTAAATTAATATAAACACGTACAAAAGTTGATGAATAAATAAATTACAACTAGCAAACCCTATGTTCAAATTTACCGCCAAAACGCCACGGGAAGTCAAGTGGCGTACTAAAAGTCTCTCTTTCTCGCTCACTCTTCTTTCTCTCTCGTTTGAGTTTCTATTTATTAACAAGGACTTAACATTTCTCATGATTTATTTTCTTTGGTCTGCAGTGCTGCTAGACAAGTGAGAGCGGTTGCACGTCTATGTACCAGTTATTTATTATAGAGAAGTAATTAAATGGTTTGCCGTTATTAACAGTCGAGCTGCGAAATGATTACTTGGTCAGCAAGAGTTTACAATTGGTCAGTAGAAACAAACATGTCTAGAAGCAGTTTACTTCAGAGGTCCCAGGGCACTGTCAATTTATGTAACTTTCTTGTGTTTTCTTCTGCCGAATACAGAAGGAAATCGGCTACAAAAGGTGTAGCGGGGGCGGGTTTACACTTGTTTTCCCCGGGGCACTGTCACGATTCAGAAATGTTTGCTGTCCATAAGTTGCAGCCCATCAACTAGCCATTTTGGCTGACCGATTACATTTTTCTGTTCGCAAAAAAAAAGAATATTTTGCTAACCAGTTAAATGATACCCTTTAGAGTATTGTTTTAATAGCGCATATAAAATCTGCCGCACTTCTCGATCACTACTATAAATTGGCATATGAAACAATTACCAAAAAGGCTAATATAAACGTTATTTAATAACGCGATACACTCGAAGTTGATAACTTTCCGTTACGTAATAATAAAATGTCGTTATTAAATAACGTTATTGAAATAACGACCCATCCCATCACTAACTAGTTGGAGCTGCGATACTAGCGAAGCGGAGAGAAGAGGGAATTCAGAAAACGATTTCATTATTTTGTATGTGGGGCGACGCGCCGCGAACTCGAGACTAGCTTTGTAGCCAAGCAACGATAAGAGTGGCGATAAATTATTGATCTGTCTATTATATTTGCTTCTACTGTTGATATTCAAAGCTTGATATGGATGTACACAACTTAATTACCGAAATATTTGTCAGACCCATCTTGTGGGACCAAAAGAATAAAAATCATCACAATAGATTTGTTCTCGACAAATTATGGGACGAAGTGGCCGTGAAATTAAATACAACACGTAAGTAACAATTTAAGTTTTTATTGAACAAGTTGGAATTATAGTTTATATATTTAAATAAGAGAAGTAATTAAATGGTTTGCCGTTTTTAAAATTGGTTCGCAGCAAAAAATAGCCATTAAATCATTTGATCAGCATAAAAAAATTTTGCTTGCACTTGTTCTGCAAAAAATGCTACAAACTATCAACAATTTAACCGATATCAGTCCGCTTGTAATATCATGTGTTCGCTTAATTAACAGTCGAGCTGCGAAATGATTACTTGGTTAGCAAGATTTTACAATTGGTCAGTAGAAAAAAACATGTCTAGAAGCAGTTTACTTCAGCGGTTTGCATATTAAAAGAATGGTTATTAATATAAATCATTGGATTGCGTTTGTTTTGAATAATCGGCAAAGTTCGGTATTGTGGGCGGAGCGAAAGCAGTCACGTGATACGAGTATAGCTAGCTAATTGCGTGCGTGTGTTTTCATTCGGTGTAGCAGTCAAGGCCCAAAAGGTAGCGGGGGCGGGTATTCACTTGTTTTCCCAGGGCACTGTCACTATTTCACGTTTTATTGCTTTTTTTTGATGAGCAAATTAAATATTTTGCTTATCCGGTGATTGCTTACCAATATCTGATTAAAAGTGGATCGCTCAGAGCAGCTTATATATATATTTAATTTGCGTACCAAAATAATTTAGAGCACTCTAGTATGCCGATTCAGAAATGTTTGCTGTCCAGAAGTTGCTGACCAACTAGCTATTTTGGCTGACCGATTACATTTTTCTGTTCGCAAAAGTAAGAATATTTTGCTAACCAGTTAAATGATACCCTTTAAATCATAGAACTTTAAATAATAACACTGAATGAATCTTTCAGTCCGTTATTAAGTTATTTTGAAGCGGCGTTGTTCCAAACAGTGTTGCCAGGCTGTAAGAATTTAAATCCCCAAAAAAGTTTCCAGATTCAATAAAAAACTCTCCGAGATTCTCTTTTAAACAATTTTTTATAAAAAGGGGAGGGGGTATAAAAAGTTTAAGAACAGTATACATATACGAAGGCGGTTAAATTGGGGCAAAGTTGGGTAATCAAAAATAAATACAAGGGCGTCCAAAATAATTGGAAAAATAGATGTCCAAAAATAAATTTTACTTTCTCATTGCCAGGTTTTATTCTCCACAAGATGACATCATCAGACCTTTATTGCGACGTTTCGTCTTTGGGTGACCATCATCAACTTATGAAAGAGGAACTAAATTTACGTTTAGCGGTATACAAAACTAGTACGTTCCTTTAATTTACTAAGAAATTCGGTTTAATTCGAAACTGTAAAACGCGATGCTTTTTCTAACATCAAAAAGTGCTGGCTTCGAGCGTCAAATTTTATTTATTAATGAAATAAATTACTTTTAGGTACTTGCACTAAGTAGAAATTTGATAAAACGATTAGTTTAAAATAGGAAAAAAAACATTAGTAGTAAAAAAAAGATTGTTTCATGAAAAATAGATATAACTTAATGACAGCAGTAAAAGTACCTGGGCCATCCTATTATTTATGACCGTTTGTTATTATTATGTGGAAAGGACCGGATTGTAATAATTATAATTAAATATAGGCACATCAGGTAGTTTACGTTGCTTAATTTATATTTAAATATCTTTTTGTGGTAAAATTTGTTAGTTTTTGAGGAATGGTTCAAGAATTGTCTTTTACCAAACATTCCTCAGAATAGCGTGATAGTAATGGACAATGCGAGATATCATAGTCGCCAATCACATAAAGCTCCAAGCTCAAATAATACAAGATTGGAGATTCAGAACTACATGGCGGCGAATGATATGTATTTTGAAGAAAGTTATAAAAAAAGTGATCTTTTAGAAGTTTTAAAGACATTTTGTATAAAAAAAGTATATGTTTGTGACACATTGGCAGAAGAAATTGGACATACAGTGCTACGGCTCCCACTCTATTATTGCATTTTTAACCCCATAGAGCATATGTGGCACCAGTTAAAATCACTGGTTAGGTCTGAAAATCCGACTTTAAGTTCTAGTGTTGTAGAATTAATACGAAAATGCTTTAATGATATTCCCCCAGTAGTTCATTTGATTACATTAATATAATCATATCATTACTTGTTTTCCTTAGTCCGTCCCTTCATACTTCACTTGTTTATTGCCAAGCCCTTATGGACACAATGGGACCGACCCAGGAAATCATTAAGTCGTATCCAATTTTCGTGAAACGTACTGTACGTATCAATTTAAAAACCTTCAGTTTCTTCGAAGCAAAAATAAATTACACGAACGTATTATACTAGGGGTATTTTAATGAAGATGGTCAATCTAAGGAACAAAACGTCGGAAACCCAGTAAGTGGTTTGACTGAACGATTTCATTCCTCTTTCATAATTTAAGCAAAAATATCCAGGCCCGTATTTAAAAAAAAATATAAGGTGACGATGGTGACCGAAAGACGAAACGGCGCATTAAAGATCTGATGCCCCCATCTTGTGGAGCATAAAAAGTAGCAATGAGAAAGTGAAATTTATTTGTGGACAACTCTTCGAACAAAGTCAGGAGAAAATAAAAAACGGAACGCCAAATTTTAGATTTTTTCAAATATTTTGCACCCATAATTACACAACTCTGCCAAAATTCTCTAAGAGTTTCGGAAATTCCGAATTTGTTACACCCTGTATAATACAGGCTATTTCGTTCAATTTATTTCTTATATTTAAGAGTGTATTTTTTGTTTTAGGAACGGTTGCAAGAAATAAATGGAAAAGTTTGCGTGACAAATTCAGGACTATCTTGGCATCCATTCCTAAAACCAAGTCCGGGGATCCCCAAATAAGCGATTATTGTGGCGAATGGAAGTACTTTAAAAGCCTTCTGTTTTTAAAAGGCCAATTTACCGCAAAGCCAGCGGAGGGAATTTTACCCAAAAATGAAATCAGTTACGACGAGTCATCCCAATTGGCACAAAATGAAAGCGACTACGATAGCGTAAGTGAACAGGCAGTAGAAGACGAAAGTTTTTTATCACCACCTGAGCAACTTGACTCTTTAGATTCAACATTGCTTAACAATACTATATCACCTTCGCTACGAGCTTCGAGTTCTAGAAAACGTTCGGCTGAAGAAGATATATGTCAAGTTTTGCTGCAAGTAG
Organism: Barypeithes pellucidus; assembly: GCA_963991005.1. Classification (NCBI taxonomy): domain Eukaryota; kingdom Metazoa; phylum Arthropoda; class Insecta; order Coleoptera; family Curculionidae; genus Barypeithes; species Barypeithes pellucidus. The sequence continues at coordinate 76,433,223 of OZ022558.1, forward strand.
GCAAGCAAAAACTGCAGTTTCCGGAGCAAAAAACGAATAAAAATGAAGAAGATGAGGATTTAAATTTTTTTAAAAGCTTACTGCCGCACGTAAGAACACTTTCGGCATACGACAAACTCGAGTATCGAATTTGCTTAATGAAATTGACTCAGGATTTTTTAAAATCACGCGAAATCTCTCATTAAGTTATTATTATTATTATTATTTTTTTTTTGCTGTTATCCTAATTATGTTTCACATCTTAATATAATACATTTTCTTATAAATTATTTATTTATTTACTTTACTACTCCCTTATACAGGGTGTCCGCTAATTAATGGGACATGGAAAAACCACAGACTCCTTACGTAAAAATTAGGATTTAATTATACTTACCTATATCCGAAAGTTGATATTAACTGAGATACAGGGTGTTAAAGTTAAGACTTCATTTTCGTTTTTCTCTAATAACTTTGACAGAAACCAACGTTCTTTTACAAATTTGGCAATTATGGATTTTTTAGGATGAGAAACTGATTTTTTGGTGAAATATTAATGTACAATGTAGGGGCGGGTCTGCGGCATTTTTGCACATTTGTTAGGTCATAACTTTTTTGTGCCTCAGTGTATTTAAGTTTTCAATGAAAATAATACTTTTCTCATATTTTATACTAATTTCAGGTCGCCCAGAGTTACCGTTTCGGATATATTTGCATTTAAATTGTTTAGTGTACCCTGCCCAATTACTATTAAATTGCAAACAACATTTTTTTCTCTAAGTAACCTATGAGAAAATAAATGAAATTTAGAGAGGAAGTAACTTTGGAACAGAAAATGTATCATTTTTGAGTTTATTGTAAGTTTTATTTATTGCTGTTGGTTTCTTTCGACACGATATTTTCTAGGCTCAAAGTTATTTTAATTAAAGTAAATTAAAGAACAATCCAATTGTTGTATTTATTATTCCCAATTATAATTACTAGAACTTATCAAGTAAAAGTGAATTGGTAAGAAGTAACCAAATATTATTTGTTTGCCTGAGCTCACGCACTAAGCAATTTAAATGCAAATATCTCCGAAACGGTAACTCTGTGCGACCTGAAACCTTTTTTACGTTATAAATATGAAAAAAATATTATTTTCATTAAAAACTTAAATACACTGAGGCACAAAAAAGGTATGGCCTAATAAATGTACAAAAAATGCCGCAGACAGCGCCCCCCTACATTGTACATTAAAATGTCACCAAAAAATCAGTTTCTCATCCTAAAAAAACCATAATTGCCAAATTTTGTAATAAAAAAACGTTGGTTTCTGTCAAAGTTATTTGAGAAAAACAAATATGTTAACTTTAACACCCTGTATCTCATTTAATATCAACTTTCGGATATACATAGGTAAGTATAATTAAATCCTAATATTTTTACGTAAGGAGTCTGTGGTTTTTCTATGTCCCATTAATTAGCGGACATCCTGTATAAGATTTGGTGAGAAGATGTGATTTATAATAGTTTTATAATTTTGCTGTTGTATAAAGTTAGCCCGTGAGTGACACATTTTTATTTTTAGGGTCAGTTAGCAGCAATATTACGTTGTAAGAATGGCAATAGGCCTTCCGGTTTGTATAAGGGAAAAAATATATATATAAAAATCACATAAAAAACTCCAAACAAGACCCAGATTATGTAAAATACACGAGCCGATCAAATATCAAACAAAAAAATGTTTATAGGAAACACATAGCAAGAACATGAATCAAGATAAATCTCTTGTATATATACGATTCCAAAGTTATGTTTATAAAAAACCAAAACACAGAAACCACCTAAATGTGTTAAATACTATACCACCCATGACTCTACCGATCCAGATTGTAAATTAAAAACAAATTCTAACTTCTACGCCAATTTATTAAATGCTTACCCAACTGTTTAGAATGTGACCGGAAAATCTTGTATACTTACTACCGTATGTATGCATGTTCGTTTGAAATAAATCACTGCCAAAGTCCCAAGCCGTGTTCTAAGTATTTCTGTATTATTTTCTGAATGGGAATTTCAGTCTTGTTATTTTTATAATTGGTTAACACGATATAGGAAATTTAATAACATGAAGGAAAAATGTTTTTCAAATGCAAGCTATTTTATGCGTCGACATAATGGAGTATATTTTTATTATTTTTTATTTATTTTAGGATGCTTCCTAAAAAAAAATTTCGTAAACAATCACGTAAACGTTATTTTATCGCTGTTCGCTTCTGCTAAATTAAAAATCAATAAATAAAGTCTATTATTTACGAAATTATCTAGTGTTGCCATCGCTCGAGCGAAAAACCCAGTTTTTTTTTATGATCAAACACAAGCACTATAGGAAAACTCCTGTGTAAGGCACTCTGGGAGTGGTGCATGTGCGCAAAAAGCGATTCACGTTGGTTTTGAATCATTGGAGGTTATATTCGTTGGGAAAACGACCTCGGGAAGGTCGTTCCACAAGGATGAAGTCCTCCGTCGTTGATCACTCGTTTATTGAAATAATCGACATCGCTCGATTATTAAAAAAACCGCTCGAGTTATCTATTCAGGCGAAAACCGTCGCTCGTCACTTATTATCTTTCACTCGATACCCGAGCTTCGCTTGACGCCGGCGGAATTGTACCGCTGTAGTGTGATCGAGTTAAAAAACTGATCGCATATTCGAACAGTTGTTCGCGCGATAGGAAATACTCTAGTTATAAATTCAGGCGAAAAAACGAAAAATATCGCCTGTCACTTGATACACGACCTTCGGTCTACGCGCCGTGCCATTCGATTGGCGACGTTCGAGTTTGACGCTGAGCCGGTAACACGACATACGTCTTTCTTAAAGGCACATAAACGAGAAGGTGCATATAAAAAAGTATGCCAAATCCCTTAGCGGAGTCATCGCGACATGGGTTTTGTAAAGTTTTGTTTTAACTGGCTAGCCAGCGGCGTAGTTTAGGTCTCCGATTGTAAATATTAAAAAATTAAAGGACATAATTTTTAAATTTTTATTTACTATAAACTCGAGAAAACAGGACCATTTTATTATTAAACTCAAGAAGACTTCTTAAAAATAACATGCATTATAGCAAAATAGTTAACAAAACATAGGTATCGACAAATTTTTTGGTAACCAAAAGTAAACATTCTTAAATTTAAACAGGAACTTTTAGGTAACTATTAACATGAATTTAAAAAAATAATCACCTATTTTCTAATTTTGCCAGTCGCGTAATTAAGCCTAAATTTTTGAAGGGCACACAGTGGGCACCTGATAATTTAAAGTCGAAGAATTTGACAAACCATTTTAAATATCTACTTATTTTATGCTCGTAGATTGAGAAAGATGTGAAGAAAAATAACTATTGGTAATACCTTTTGTTTTAAAAAAGCACAAGAATAAACCCGTTGGGTGTTTTTTTGCAGTTTTTGACACGTGGTAAAGATTCATTATTCACAAATAAATAAATTTGTGGAATTTTTTTGGTGGCTACTACAATTTTTTAGCTAAACCTGTGCTCACCCGTAGTTACGTGCCTGCTAAATACCCTACCGGATCACATGTAAACGGCCAGGATACCGGTCGAGCAGTCGGTGACGTCATCGCTTGGTGAATTGGAATTTCAAGCGATTCACTCGAGCGATTCACTCGATTATTAAAACCGCTCGAGTATTAAGTAGGTACTAGATTATTAAAATCATCGGTTTTTCCTAACACTAAAATTATCTATTAAAAATCGAAACTAGGTATGGCTTACCTATGCATCTAATGATTTTGTATTTCTTAAATGAACGCGGCTATCAATAATTTTCCAAGAACATGTATTAAAATTTTGCGTTTAAATGACCTAAAGCCTCATTATACGACGAACAGGAAATAGGAATAATAAACCGGCATTTTTATGTCCCGTTTCCATAACTCAGGGACCGTATATAAAGATAGGGTTTTATAGGTTTTAAACGCGCCAGAAGATTAAAACTATAATATGATGTTGCCGGCGTTTTGCTTTTGCCGCTAAAAATGCACATCGGGAATAAATGGTTTCGGTTTTATCTGGCTTTTCCAGATGCCCTCGTCATTTCCGCGGAAGTTCCAAAAAGTTTTTAAATCCCAGGAGCGTGCGTATCCTTTAAAAAACATGTACTAATGTATGGAAAAAAACTTAGTTTTTACTACTAGAATTATAAAACTAACTTGTAAAATTACTAAAATCTTTTGTAAAATTTAATAAAACCTGTTGTAAAATTTACTAAAATCCTTTGTAAATATTTCGTCGCATGGTATTCTCAAGCGGTCACCCATCAAAGTACTAACCGTGCCCAACGTCGCTTAACTTGCTCTTGAGCTCCCGAGCATAGGCGTAACTAGGGGGTGGGGGGCAGGTGGGCTATGCCCACCCCAGAATTTCCGAAGTTCGAAGCCATATATACGTCATAGTGACACGTGTTATTAAATCCTACTAGACTAGCGGCCAGGCCCCCCTACAAAATCATTCTAGTTACGCCAATGGACTTAAGCTCTTCATTCTTGTAAAAAAGCATTTTTACAACAATTTATTTATTACTTTATTGTAATTTTTACAATAAAAAATACGTATGTACCATATTTACAAATACTGGAGTTATAAGTAAATTATTTTCATTTACATTCGCTGTAAAATTTACAATACAGGGTGTTCCTTAATAACGTGCTAATACTTTAGGGTGTGATTCTTTAGGTCATTTTATAAAGAAAGGTTCATATGAACATATGTCCGCAACGGCTTAAATTTTTGTGTACAGGGTGTTGAATTTTTATTTTTTAAATGGTTATTTTTTAATATCTCCGAAAGTACTTTAGATATTATCAATGTTGGTATGTGGTAATAGGATATAGAACCACAAATTTTAGTTAGAAAATTTATTCAATTGTTCCACCAGTGGCATTCCTGCAAACATGTCTTCTAATATTTTTTACAAAGAAGATGGTACGCCACAGACATTTTTCCATATGAATATAGTTTTTCTGATTATCCTGGTCAATTCTACATGAAAACGGTCTCTTGAGTTTTTCTCGTCAGACGCACCGTTCTTGATTAAAACCATTAAATTCATATTGAAACCCATAATTATTAACATTGACGAAATAATTAATGATAAATTTTGTTTTATAAAAACTGGTAATATTTGAACGAGTGGGCAATTCAATGCGAAAGTGAAGGTGGTCATTTCCAGCAATTTTTATAAAACAAAATTTATCATTAATTATTTTATCAATGTAGTAGAGTTTCAATATGAATTTAGTGATTTTAATCAAGAACTCAAGAACTCAAGAGACCGTTTTCATGTAGACTTAACGAGGCTAATCAGAAAAAATATCCACATGGAAAAATGTCAGTGGCATCTTCTTTGAAAAAAATATCAGAGCACATGTTTGCAGGGACGCCACTGGTGGAACAATTGAATAACTTTTCTGACTAAAATTTGTGGTTCTATATCCTATTAACACATACCAAAATTGAAAATAATATCTAAAGTACTTTCGGAGAAATTAAAAAATAATCATTTAAAAAATAAAACTTCAAAACCCGGTAGCAAAGCAATTAAAAAATCCAAGGATTTAAAAAAAGTTATTAAAAAGTTCTGGCTTACCAAACGTAGAATTAATTGCACATTATATCACATTCGTCCCAAAAAAAAACACCGTATTTATCACGTATCGCACCAAAACTGGTTTGTTTGAAAAAAATTAAACTTTTTTAACAAAAACTAAAAGTAAATCGGTCATAAACGGTGGTGAGACGACCCCGTGCACCAAACTGTGTACCATGAGTACCATCAAAGAGAATCATCAGAAAGGGTCCAATCGAGAACCACGGCGATGGGCAGATGTTTAACGGGGTCCTCTGATTGCTATCTGAGACCCAATCCGGTTGGGTGATTTTTCTGAAATATGCGAGAAACGCCATCCGCACCACACGAAATGTTTAAAAGGCATTTTAAATATACTTCTCGGGAGGCGGACGAAATTTATCGGTTTTTAAATTGATATAATTTGGGGTTCGGTGCGGTTTGGGCAATTGCTTGTGACGTTTTGTTTGGTTTCGCCTACTGAAGTGGGATTAGCGAAACAATCTGTTTTCTATTGCGGAACAAATATCAAAATTCTCGATGTAGCCGATTCTATTCCATTAAATCATTTTACGGAGTTCATATCGTTGAGTTGAACATGTAATTTTTGATATGACTAAATATTGCCCCCCTGTATATTTTATAGAAAAACTGCATTATAATTTCTTGAAGAGGCCGACATGGTGAACCCATGTGCCAAGTTTGAACACATTTTGGTGAGCCAATCCAAAGCTAGTCAATTAAACGTAATGGCAAAACACGAAACTCGCATAGTTCATGTAAAACAACGCAAGCAAATTATTTCTATAACGCTATTGCTAAAAATTGATATAAAGCTGAAAGCAACGAATAGTGAAAATATTGTCACTAATAGTACACTAATTTTCGTTTTGTGAATATCAAAATTTAATTGTCTAGTATTTGCTGTACACTCCTCTCATAACGGACATCTCTGATAAGCGGACATCTCTATTAAGCGGACATTTTTTCATAGTCCGGAACTAGGTATATGAAATTCCATAAAAATCCAACTCTCTAGGGCGGACTCCCCTTTGGGAGGACGCGGACAGGTTGTTTTCATACAAAGCCTCCTTTAAACAGACAAAAAAATTTTAAAAGTTTTTGGGAGACGAATAAGTACGGTGCTAAAACGGAAACCAATCGCGTATGCGTGGCAGCGCGAAAGGACTTCGCCGAATGAAAGTATGTGTGATTCCCCGACAGCAGTCCGCCTTTTATTTTGTTGTAAGGTTAAAATCCTAAACAATGGCACAAAAATGTCACGTTTTGAGTTTTTAATTTGATAACAATGATTTGGGCGAGTTCATTAACATTGATAGCAATGTGCTATTCGAAGATGATAGTGACTCCATTCCTACCGATTATGTAGCCCAAACTGAAACCACATCACTATCTGACGACTCTGATGAAGAAGTTGACTGCAGTAATCAAACAAGTGTCACCAATTATCAACAAGCCATTAGTATGGTAAAGGAATTACAAGAGTATGCAAAGAATAGAGGTGACTCTCATGGCGGCTCGTGACCTATAATAGAGGTTCACAAGTATGGTGAAATTATTTTTAAAATTTTATTTTTGTGTAACGACCAAACAATTACTTTATAGGCGTTTTAAATGTAGAAAGAAAAAAAGTAATAAGAAAATGCGTTAGGTAAAACATATTTTTATTTATTTTTCAATTTTACACAAGGAAATACAACTTTTGGAAAATAAGAAAGGTTTTGTTAGTGTGTGTATAGCTGTCGGATCTTAACGTCGTCGCATGCAACCCTCGTAACAATATTTATACAGTCCACTACTAATACTACTAAAGCCATCTACGAGCTATCAAGAAAACCGAATGATGTCCAATACTACTACCCCGCCATCTACGAGTTATCAAGAAAATCGAATGATGTCTAATACCAGTACGCCATATACGGCTACGTCATTAGGCGCAACCAAGACGAGAACAATAGTTAACTGTTTTATGACGAGAACGAATCGAGCCACGAGACTGACAAGTTGGCATTCTTCAAATTTTCAGTGTTTTTTAGTTTAAATCCTTAAATGAAATGGTTTTAAAATCATATCGAGTATCATTTATCATAAATACACAACATTTATCGACCCTACACAATAGTGCTTAAACGTAAAGTCCATTCTTCGGTTCTTAATTGTAGAAAATTGATCAATAACAGCCTCATTAAGTTTGGAATACATCCTATAAATTTCTTTTATATATTTAATTTTTAAACTCCCTAGATTTACCCTTTGTTTAGGTGTTCCCGCATTCTTCACTTCAATTATTTGCTCCAAACTCAAAGAGCTAAAGTTATTTCTTAAATAGTCCATCGTGAACTATTCATTTTAACTTAATAAATATATAATATTAAAATATTAAAACATATAAGCTCGAATTTCTAACTAGATGTACAAACAGACAACAGCGCGGTGAACACAAAAACTGTGCGCTTTTTTCAAGTTAAATCGCCATAGCCCCTCTGCCACCCGCCACCTGTTACTACAGAGAAACTGCACTACTTAATCGCACGTGCGAGCAAGTCTCGTCCTAATCGTCATTTATCTCGACCGAGACACGGTTGCCGGATCTATACAGTTTGGTTTGATCGGAAGATAAAATATTAGGGAGGGTCGGAGTTCTTTTAGTTTGACGGTACGATAAAATATTAGGAAGGGTCGGACTTTATACGATAAATAATATTCAATGAATATAAATTAATTTTTATTCGTTTAGTTTTGGGGGTGCACGTGCGCATGTGCTCCTGTGGAAGAACCGTCACTGGTGACTCTACAGAAAATGGAATTGTTATCAGACTTGGAATTGCATTTCCTAGATTGCGAGTTTAAAACGCAAACACGTCAAACTACGTTATTATATTTTTTTTAGTACTACATCCTAACGAAAATACCTCTATTAGGCGGCCACATTTAGACAGTCCCGCAGGTGTCCGCCTAAAGGAGGTTTCACTGTATTACCTGCACTATGAGAGATTCGCGATTTTGGCATTAGCTCGTCAAAATGTATTTAAGCTCGGCACATGGGTTCACCATGTCGGCTTCTTCGAGAAGTTACAATGCAGTTTTCCTATAAAATGTTCAGGAGAGCCAATATTCAAACGAACAAACGAATAATCGATCCACGTCCAATGTTCTCTTGAATCCCCTTATACTTGTCAATTCACAAACACCATTTTTAAAAAAAAATCTAATTTAACAAGACAGCTGGCTGTCGAAAAGGGCCGTTCTTCCGATGCCCAAGCCGGAAAGGTGTTTCAAATTTCTTGCTCGTTATTCAGATTAAATTTGCTTAATATACGGTCATAATTTTGGGTTTTCTTGATCGAGGGTCACTATTTGACAGTTTTAAATGGACTGTGCGCTGAATGCAGCAAGTCATTTGCATTAATAATTATATGATAGCTCTTTGTCAGTATGAGGCGTATTCAAATATTGCAACAAACCACAATACAGAGTTGTTTCGAATCATTTTAAGAAATATTTAAATAAAATATATTTCCCACAAAAAATTTGAATGATTTAATTAAATCGTTAAAAAGTACTTAAATCATCATCATAGGTAGTGTTGGGAAAACCGATGATTCTAATAATCGAGTACTTGTTACTCGAGCGATTTTAATAATCGAGTGAATCGCTTGAAATTCCAATTCACCAAGCGATCACGTCACTGGCTGCCTAGCCGTTTACATGTGGTCAGGTAGGGTATTTAGCAGGCACGTAACACGTTTAGCTAAAAAATTGTAGTAGCCACCAAAAAAATTCCAGAAATTTATTTATTTGTGAATAATGAGTTTTTACCACGTGTCTCGATAACAAACAAAAAAACTGCAAAAAATCACCCAAATATGTATTTATTGTTGGGGTTTATTATTGTGCGTTTTTAACCCGAACAAAAAGTATTACCAAGAGTTATTTTTCTTCACATCTTTCTCAATCTACGAGCATAAAATAAGTAGATATTTAAAATAGCTTGTCAAATTCTTCCACTTTAAATTATCAGGTGCCCACTGCGTGCACTTCAAAAATTTAGGCTTAGTTACGCGACTGGCAAAATAAGAAAATTGGTTATTATTTTTTTAAATTCATGTACTCATGTATTCATAGTTACCTAAAAGTTCCTGTTTAAATTTAAGAATGTTTACTTTTGGTTACCAAAAAATGTGTCGATACCTATGTTTTGTTAACTATTTTGCTCGTTTTCTTATTTTCCATTAACATTTTCTATAATGTAGGTTATTTTTAAAATGTCTTCCTGTGTTTAATAATAAAAAGTTCCTGTTTAGATTTAAAAATGTTTACTGTACGATTACCAACGAATTTTTCTATATATTTTGTTAACCATTTTGTTCTTTTTGATATTTTTCATTAACAATTTCTATTATTATGTTATTTTTGAGAAGTTTTCTCGTGTTTATAGTAATTAAACATTTTAGAATTATATCCTTTAATTTTTTTATATTTACAATCGGAGACCTAAACTACGCCGCTGGCTAGCCAGTTAAAACAAAACTTTACAAAATCCATGTCGCGATGACTCCGCTAAGGATTTCGGCATACTTTTTTATATGCACCTTCTCGTTTATGTGCCTTTAAGAAAGACGTATGTCGTATACCTTCTCAGCGTCAAACTCGAACGTCGCCAATCGGATGGCGCGGCGCGTAGACCGAAGGTCATGTATCAAGTGACAGACGATATTTTTTCGGTTTTTCGCCTGAATCTATAACTAGAGTATTTCCTGTAGTAAAGTTATTTAGAATCAAAGGATTTAAATTGAAAGATATATTTAAATTACAAAACTTGTTTAAACCTCACTAATTGTGACAGCTCTGCCACAAGAGTTTCATCTGGGGCTTCTTTTCAGCCTCCGAGCTTCATAATCACGGAAGACAGTAGAAAACATTCTCGTATAGTAATCAGGAGAAATAAATAAAAAACCCATTGACAAATTTATATCATTTTAATATCGTTCGTATCGTGGCACAACTTCAGCCTTGTATAATAATAAAAATAATTATTACCTTCTTAAATATGTATATCTACACACTATTATATGACGACCAAAAATATCTCTGTTAAGGGTCCACAAATAAATACCTTTTGAACAGGTGTTAGCTTTCTATATAGAAATAAAATATGGTATCGTAGGAAACAGTTGTTCACTTCACGTAGGGCTTTACTATATTGTTCGACACACTTTCCAGGTTTGTTTTAACTTTACTTTGTATTGTAATGTATAACTTTATTAGGTACCCTCTGTGACATATTACAAGAGCAAGTAAAATAAGATATAATAAATTATCTTTGCGTTTTTCCTTAATTTTGAAGTTAGGATTTTGTGGCCTGGAAAGGAACAAGTGGTCTAATATGATATTTTGGTTTTAATTAACGAAACCTAACAACCTATCCAGGCCCGTAGCCAGGATTAGATTTTAGAGTGGGCAGTCAAAGTTTTAGGGGGGGCAAACTTGAAAATAATTTTTGTGATCAGATCACGTAAGATCAAGAGAAAAAAAACATCGTTGATTTCAACATTGAATTAACTACCTATATAATTACAAAAAATTAAACTTAAACAAAACCAAAAAACGCAACGTAGGTAAATATCTTTAATATAATTGAAGTTTTCTGTTCTTACTTTCGTTAAATTTTTGTAAAAACACCTCAACGTTTATGTTATTTGTTTGTTTACTCTCAAACGCTAAATATATCAGATTGGCCATTCTCTGCTGAGACTGAATCCCAAGAAATTACATAAATATACAACTATCATGGTTTTGCTAGAGTGGGCAACTTTTTCTGTCAGAGTGGGCATTGCCCACTCTGCCCCCCCCCCCCCTGGCTACGGGCCTGAACCTATCACATATCACCGTTATTTCAAAATTTATTCAAATGAACAAAATTTCAGTTTCGCTTGCGAGGGATGAAAATACTATTTTAAAGTGTCCCCCCTTAAAAATAAAGTTGACCTATCTTTCCGATTTTTAATATTACTTATTTACTGGAATCGAGAAAATAATGGTGGGAAGTTTCTAAATTGAAAATTCTGTATACACCGTGTCCACGATAAGGAGGGTCAGTACAGGGATCTCGGAAACCGTAAGAGATACTAAGTCGGTTAAATTGAGGTAAAGTTGCGCATTTACGTGCCTAATAATATGCCGTTTAGAAAATTCCGAGTAGTTCCGGAGATATACTGGGTTTTTTTGAGATCGAATTCTAAATTAAATTGCACTTTTGCATTGCCACTTTTTCCGCTCTATCTAACAGCGTTAATTGTTTTGTAATCCCACGAGTGGTCTTCGAAGGGCCACTATCAACTTTCTTTTTTTTAAATACGCTCCTGTTTTCCTGATAGTGGAATTTCAGAGCTTTTTCCTTCCGAATGCAACGATATATGACACATTATGGTTTAATGACGTTTCGAGGGTTTTTTGAACAACATCAGGATATTTTAAAATTTTTACTTATGTTGGACTGGTTCAAAAAATAACAAATAATTTAATAATAAACCACAAATAAGTGAACAAAATACAGAAACATTATTTTAAACTTCTGTTGATTCGGGATTTAAAAGAAAAGGAGGCTAAATGTTATTTTATTTGATTGTCTCCTTTCTGGATACTTCTCCAAATGCATGCTCTGCCACATAACGGTTTTCTTGAGATAAAATAAAACACGACAGAATATCAAACTTTTCAGCATTTGTAAAATTATGTTCCATATTTTCTGGAAAATAGAAAACCTCTTAAAACGCTCTCAAACGATCACAATGGGAATGTCAAGTGAAACAAATCACTCGTCACCATCTTAATTTTTTGTTTCAAACGCCTACTTTTCTTTTAAATTCCGAATCAACAGAAGTTTGAAATAATGTTTCTGTATTTTGTTCACTTATTTATGGTTTATTGTTAAATTATTTGTTATTTATTGAACTAGTCCAACATAAGTAAAAATTTAGAGCTTACTAATGAGATATTATTTATAAAATTAGGAGAAATGCAGGGCCGTATCCCAAAATCTTGTGATGTTCAAAAAACCCTCGAAACGTCATTAAACCACAATGTGTCATACATCATTGCATTCGGAAGAAAAAAAGCTCTTAAATTCCGCTATCAGTAAAACAGGAGCGTATTTAAAAAAAAGAAAGTTGATAATGGCCCTTCGAAGACGACTCGTCGGATTATAAAACAATAACGCTATTAGATAGAGCGGAAAAAGTGGCAATGTAAAAGTGTAATTTACTTTAGAATTCGATCTCAAAAAAACCCAGGAAAAAAATAAAACGAGTTTTCAGAATTTCGTTTTTTCCGGATATCTCCGGAACTACTCGGAATTTTAAAACTTTCTAAACGGCATATTATTAGGCACGTAGGTGCTCAACTTTACCTCCATTTAACCGACTTCGTATCTCTTACGGTTTCCGAGATCCCTGTACTGGCCCTCCTTATCTTGGACACGTTGTATTAGTAATAAATGTGCATAAATACTTATTGAAAACATAAAACTACGATGAAACAGCTCGGAAAGAGCTGGTTTTAGGATTACATTCAACTTGACGGCACAAAAACCCATAAATATTGACACTTGATTAACATATCAAAATATAATCAAAATAGCAACCGTAAATGATCATTTTTAATGGGTACAAAAAATGTATGATTGTATCTTCTGTCTTTGTCTAAGAGATGTTATGATATTATGACTTCAAAACGTATTGCGGAACTCCACAGACGGTCTATTTTGTTTTTATTCACTTTTAAGCCTGTTATAAATGAAGATGGGTAGTTAAGTCACGATGGCCCTTGATCCTGCATTTGTGACGCGAAAATTACTATATTTAAATCCGCCAATGGGCATATGGGAACAAATCGCACCTATACCTTTGCCCAATAATTGTTACTTTTGTTGTAAAGCCATTTTTTTACTGAGAAAATTTCAACTGTCAGAAAATTGACGTATCCTAATAGATTGATTATGATAGTAGTAGCCTCTTTCATGCAATTGACCTCAACCAACTGACTCCTTCATAACACCACATGGTGATTTAGATCACGGTATTGGGTAAACATTTACTGGCCGATCTATGCTTACAGTCTGCATACCAACGTCTGACGGGACAAAATTTTACAACACCCGCTATTACAACGCAAATTAGCAATAAGGTAATGCCTACAACTTTAGCCGCTGTACTCTCCTGGCAAGGTGTCACCGTTTGTGCAAATAGTTTGGCGGATAATTGCTGGTAGTCGGTCAAATTGTGACAGTGGAATTCCACGACTACGGCGGCGCAGGGTCCTATTATGTTGAGTTTTCTAGAAAAAAAAGGGTTAAATAAGAATCTTATGCTGTTTTCCAAAAAATGTATCACGCGGAGACCTTTATACAACTACAGTGAGTCCCAGAAGAAATGTCCAAATTCATTTAAAATTCAGCGGTAAGTTTTTTCAAAAAACGCTCGTACCCGTCGATTTTGATTTTTTAATTTTTTTTTTGTAGTAATTTCATGTATACAGTAGCTCAAAAATAAGTTACGACCATCAACTTCATTTTTTCAAATGAAAACATATATTTTATATTTCATTTTTGAATTTTGCATTGAATTCTAAGCATGTTTCATGTACCATGTCCTATACCTACATAAACTCAACAGTTATTGAAAATATTAGGATTGAACATATCTATGAGTAAGACCTGTTTATTAAAAAAAAACACAACAAAATCAAATTAAATGTTGAAAATGTGCGCCATTTACGGCTTGACAATATCCAAGACGATCAATAAACTCTCTTTGCACGTTTCCAACCATTTCCGGAGTTATGACACGCACTTCTCTTCGGATCGTTTCTTTCAACTCCTACATATTGTGTGGCCTGTTAACAAATACTTTTGATTTGAGGTAACCCCACAAAAAAAGTCCAGCGGAGTTAGGTCTGGCGACCTAGCAGGCCATTCGATAGGTCCTCTCCTTCCAATCCACCGATTGGGAAAGGTTTCATCCAAAAATGTGCGCACAGTGGCCGCATAGTGCGGAGGAGCACCATCTTGTTGGAATATCAGTTCTTCGTCAGGGGAGTCTGGATCCAATGGATTCGGAAATAAAGCCACTAATGCTGGAATTAATTCTAGTTGGAGAAATTCGAGATATACTTGTCCAGTTAAAGACTTTTCAAAGAAAAATGGACCAATTACTCTTTCGCGTACGATTCCACACCAAACATTTATTTTCTTAGGGTACTGGCTGTGAACCTCTATCATCCAATGCGGATTTTCTGTTGCCCAATATCGACAATTTTGTCTGTTCACATTACCATTCAAATAGAACGTAGCTTCATCCGAAAAAATAATATTTTTTACTAAATTATTATCTAGATTGCACAATGCACATATTTTGCATGCGTCCGCAAAACTCACTTCGCCTATCGAAATCATCTTCAAATAACTCATGCACTGGAATAACTTTGTATGGGTGATATTTGTGCTTTTGAACTACTCGGTGAACAACAGATTTCGGCCCCAATGTGCGACAGGGGAGTACATGGATTTTCTTCCAAGGAAAGCAAAACGTCAAGTTGTTCATTTTCATCTCGAGTAGGACGACCAGATTTAGGCAAATCTCTAACATGACCGAATTCTCTAAACTTAGCCTCTATTCTACTCACCATCTTTTGACATATGGGAGGACGATCAGGATGGATTTCATTAAATAATTGGGCTGTTTCTATTTGAGTACGTGTTTTATCACCAAACCCAACCATGCATATAATTTCAATTTTTTCCCGTTCCGTTAACTTCACCATTATTGTGAAAACCGCAACTTTGAAACTACGCTTGACAATAATTATACTTATTTGAAATAAAATTGTCATACAGTTTCTATGGAAATAAACGGTGACAGTGAGACAGTACACTCTTACTTATTATGGAGCCCAAAATGCCATATTGCCAGAAGATTTGATAGATCGTCGGATTCCCTAAAATCCTAATTTTTTCAATAACTGTTGAGTTTATGTATAGGACATGGTACATGAAACATGCTTAGAATTCAATGCAAAATTCAAAAATGAAATAAAAAATATATGTTTTCATTTGAAAAAATGAAGTTGATGGTCGTAACTTATTTTTGAGCTACCCTGTATACATGAAATTACCACAAAAAAAAAATTAAAAAATCTAAATCGACGCGTTTTTTGAAAAAACTTACCGCTGAATTTTAAATGAATTTAGACATTTCTTCTGGGACTCACTGTATGTCAAAGTGTCTGTTTGATGGATATTTCGCTAAACGACTAAAAATGGCAAATTAATTTTATTCTTTTCTCCCAAATACTTGCCTACATAATTCATGTCGTTTTCCCGGAACGAAAACGGATTTCAAAGATAAGTCATAATCGATTCCTCTTTGATCTTTCGATAGTAATGGCACCAAACAGCTATCGAACAACGGCTTCTTGATTTCGGCCCGACACTGCTTGGCTTCGTCTGTGAAGTACCCTAGAAAACAACAAAACGTTTTAATAAAGCTACAAATATAACTCGAAGCTAAATGTACCTCTACATCTATCCTTTATGAACTTAACTTAATTAATTACCTTCTATGTGGTCGCTGCCCTTTTCGCAAAAAAAGTCCAGAAAATTTTGAAATATGTCGCCAACGAAATCGCCGAAATATGCAGAATCGCCGGTCAAACAAGTGGCCCAGTCAGCTTTGCCTAATAATAGAAAACAAGCTATAAATTGCGGGTAACTATGCCTATATCGTATCATTATTTCTTTCAGTTTTTTTCTATATAGTGGAGTCGTTCCGGTATTCGAAAATCCGGAAATCCGGAAATCTAACCTACAACGGGAAATTGAAAATATTTCAGCCGGTTTTGATGCTACAAAAAAAATGTGAAAAGCAAAATTGAAAAGCTTGACAGAGCGCGTAAGCTCGAACAAACCCGATCCCGATATCTCAATGAGTTCGCGAATTAACGCGATTTTCAACTGCAAAACAATAAAGTTTAATTAATTATATCTCGAGAAGGGGCGGAGTTGGGGCATCATTTTTTCGCGAATTAACGGGTGATACCGAGTACTTTCATGGGCCGGAGGCTGGGGTTGGTGGGGCAATTAGGAGGGAAGTAAAGGGGATTGGAAATTTTTTACATAAATGCTAATAAGTAGTTTATTAATCGAGCTACGGGGATCAGGCCGGATTCAATTTGTTAATTTTTTTTAAAAGCTACGAGGTGGAATTGGCGAAAAATTTTTATTTTTCCAAATGCGTACAAGAAATGGCCATTTCCGTAAATACTTTAGATATTATGTTTAATTTTGGTATGTGTTAATAGGATATAGACCCTCAAATTTTAGTTAGAAAAGTTATTCAATTGTTCCACCAGTGGCGTCGCTGCAAACATGTCCTTTGATATTTTTTACAAAAGATGGTACACTGATATTTTTCCATGCGGATATTTTTTCTGATTGGCCTGTTCAATTCTCCATGAAAACGGTCTCTTGAGTTTTTTTCGTCAGATGCACCGTTGTAGGTTAGATTTACGGGGCCCTCCCATGCGGCGCCCCACACAAATCATTTCAGAATGTCGAGGGGATCCTACTGTATCGATTGGGAAAAAAAATTACTAGATTTGGTCAAGGGATTTTCGAGCCGTTTATTTCGCCAGGACGACTCCACTATTTGTTAAATGGTAAGACCCACATGATAAGACTGGATCTAACTTTAACAATACAGTGCGTTATGGAAATGAAACCAAAAAACACCCATAATTACCCCCATTCAAATTAATATACTACACTACGCCAATTAATTATCGAATATTCAAAAATTCACGTCCTATCAATCATTATCTCTCTTATACATGTATATGTGCATATAACTATCGCATGGTTTGTTATATTCGATATGCCGTTCATTTTCTGCATCAGGTACCTAAATATGTTTTTACCTTTTTTAATTAACTCGTTCAAATTTTCTTTGGTAATCTTGCACATTGACGTTTTCTCTTCGTCATTCATTGTCCTAAAATCCGTCTCTGCTATTTCCAAAAAGGTGAAGATAAATTCTCGGACCATATAATAATCTTCAGAAGCGTCTTCGGAAAGGATGCAGTCGGGCTCTCTCTCTAATCCCTGAGAATGAAGTACTGCTATAACCACCCGGAAAAATCCTGAAAGAAAATTTGCGAAAATGCAATATCTCTCGGACAGTATACAAACCTGTAGACATATATAATTCCATGCGTAAGTTACGGTACCGTTAAGATATGGATATTATTGTGTAGGGCTGAAATTAACGTTGACGGGGCCCTGCTAATATGTGTAGGGGGGGGGGGGGGGGTTGTGAATAATGAATTTTTACCACGTGTCTCGATACCAAACAAAAAACTGCAAAAAAATCACCCAAATATGTATTTATTGTTCGGGTTTATTATTTTGCTTTTTTAACCCGAACAAAAAGTATTACCAAGAGTTAATTTTCTTCACATCTTTCTCAATCTACGAGCATAAAATAAGTAGATATTTAAAATAGCTTGTCAAATTCTTCCACTTTAAATTACCAGGTGCCTACTGTGTGCACTTCAAAAATTTAGGCTTAGTTACGCCACTGGCAAAATTAGAAAATTGGTTATTATTTTTTTAAATTCATGTACTCATGTATTCATAGTTACCTAAAACTTCCTGTTTAAATTTAAGAATGCTTACTTTAATTACCAAAAAATTTGTCGATACCTATATTTTATTGTTAACTATTTTGCTCGTTTTCTTATTTTCCATTAACATTTTCTATAATGTATGTTATTTTTGAGAAGTCTCCTTGAGTTTAATAATAAAAAGTTCCTGTTTAGATTTAAAAATGTTTACTATAAGATTACCGACGAATTTTTCTATATATTTTGTTAACCATTTTGTTCGTTTTGTTATTTTTAATTAACAATTTCTATTATTATGTTATTTTTGAGAAGTTTTCTCGTCTTTATAGTAATTAAAAATTTTAAAATTATATCCCTTAATTTTTTAATATTTACAATCGGAGACCTAAACTACTCCACTGGCTAACCAGTTAAAACAAAACTTTACCAAATCATGTCTCGATGACTCCGCTAAGGGATTCAGCATACTTTTTTATATGCACCTTCTGGTTTATGTGCCTTTAAGAAAGACGTATGTCGTGTACTTGCTCAGCGTCAATCTCGAACGTCGCCAATCGGATCGCGCGGCGCTTAGACCGGAGGTCGTCTATCAGATAACCGGCGATATTTTTCGGTTTTTCGCCTGATTTTTAACTAGAGTATTTCCTATCGAGCGAAAAACTGTTTGAATATACGAGCAGTTTTTTAATTCGATCACGCTACAGCGGTAAATTCCGTCGGCGGCAAGCGAAGCGCGGGTATAGAGTGAAAGATTATAAGTTACGGGCGACGGTTTTCGCCTGAATAGATAATTCGAGCGGTTTTTTTAATAATCGAGCGATGTCGGTTATTTCAATAATCGAGTGATCAAGCGGTTTTTCGCTCGAGTGATCACAACACTAATCAAAACTATTCTTTTCACCATTGGTACATAAATACGTGCGTTAAAGTTGATTAAAGGTGTGGAATACAATGGCATTTATATATTATAGTATGGTGATTAATAACTTACAACTTACCAAAATTATTACACAAGATCACCAACACGGCAAACCGAAAAAAGTTTCTTACCATCCTTATTTCTGATACAATTACCCGTCTATGCTATGCTTTATTAAAACGGAAAGATGTAGACCAAATGTAACGCAATGCTCGAAAATGCGACCCAGCAGGAACACAAATTTATTAATTATGCAAATATTGACGCCACAAAAGCGACGTTAATTGCATGGAAACTAACTATATTCTTCGTCAAGACGAAACTATCATGTACGTGCATTACCTACAAGTATATGCATTAACTATTTTATCGTACGACTGTATGACAAACTATAAAGTTGATTAAAAGTGTGGAATTCAATGGCATTTGTAAACTCCTGGACAAAATTAACGCAATATCATAAATTTCCCATATTTTTGATGCTATTTTTTTTCTGAATTTATGATCCAATTTGAATGATTTTTTTCTTGCATTGCAGGTTGGTTCCTTGACAATGTCATAGTTTTCGCTGTTTATGATAAAAATTTAATTTTCGATTTATACTGGGTTTACTAAAAATGCTATGTATTTTTCCCAAAATTCCTATCGCCCTGTGGAGTATATTAGCAACCGAAGCATATTGCAGTTAACATTAAACGGTAGGTCCATCTTTCCCCAACATTTCCTTTTTTGGTTTACTTCATTATCTCTGTTATTAAAGGAGGTACACCGTTTTATAGCGTAACATGTTTTTATAGACTTTAACATTCAACACATTCATTGTTAAATGTTTTCTAGTAGGTTTCAAGATTAAAATACTCGTCGGGCAACTGGGCATACGAAACAAACGTTTAATAAGCAGTTTCTGAAAAGTTTTTATCAGTATGGCGAATTTTATTTGACCTTTGTAACTTTAAAACACAACATCTGCTGACACACCGCTTGCAATGTCCGAAAAAGTCCATAGTCTACTTGAAAACATTTAACAATGAATGTGTTGAATATTAAAGTCTATAAAAACATGTTACGCTATAAAACGGCGTATCTCCTTTAATAACGGAGATAATGAAGTAAACCAAAATAGAAAATGTTGGGGAAAGATGGACCTACCGTCTAATGTTAACTGCAATATGTTTCGGTTGCTAATATACAGCGAAAACTATGACATTGTCAAGGAACTAAGCTACAATGCAAAAAAAATCATTCATATCGGATCATAAATTCAGAATAAAAATAGCATCAAAAATATGGCAAATTTATGATGTTGCGTTAATTTTGTCCAGGAGTTTATATTATAGTATAGTGATTAATAACTTACAACTTACCAAAATTATCACACAAGATCACCAGCACGGCAAACCGAAAAAAGTTTCTCACCATCCTTATTTCTGATACAATTACTCGTCTATGCTATGCTTTATTAAAACGGCCAGATGTAGACCAAATGCAACGCAATGCTCGAAAATGCAACCCAGCAGGAACACAAATTTATAAATTTATGCAAAAATTGACGCCACAAAAACGTAAAAGCGACGTTAATTTCGTGTGAACTAACTATATTCTTCGTCAAGACGAAACTATCATGTTTATTTTTTTTGCAAATCGATCTACCATGCACTAGTTTTCTCTGGTCTTCAGTGTAAATATTTAAAATGTTTCTCCTCATTTTCATCGAGTTTCGCGATTAGACAGGATCGCTCTTTCCTTTTCTAATTCATTTTAGCAAATTGGCAACAAAATAAGAAAATAATACACCGAGGGTATGAGTAGTTTCCAAGCATCATACGCAATGCAGTTTCGCGTTAATTTATTTTTACATTTTAGAGGTCATGTTTGCTATTCTCAATTTCTCGGAGCTCGAACTTACGAGGTTAATTTAAATAGTATCGCTTTAAAAAAAATTGTACAAATCTTCGCCTGTGGCGCTATTTCTATAGGGGCCTAATTAATTATTAATTTAATACACCCATATAAATTACTTAACAGGGCAACTTTGTGACAAAATCATTCTTATAATGTTAATTAATTTTTTTTTTATGATCAAACACAATAGGAAAAAAACCTTTAGGGCAGTCTGGGAGTGGTGCGTGTGCGCAAAAAGCGATTCACGTTGGTTTTGAATCGTTGGAGGTTATATTCGTTGGGGAAAACGACCTCGGGAAGGTCGTTCCATAAGGATGAAGTCCTCCAGATGAAAGAATTCTTAAATAATGAAGTTCGAGGAGTACTAAGCTTAACCACACATGGATGGGCGGCAGTGGTTCGTCGTATATTTATGCTATTCGCCGCTCTGGGCGGAATTAAGAGGGCAAGGTCAGCCGAGCACTTTCCATGAAAATATCTGTAAAAGAGAGTCAAATCTCCGACCTGCCTTCGATGTTCTAGGCTGTCGAGGCTCTTCGTCAGCTCGTGGTCTCCAATCAGACGAATGGCCCTCCTTTCGATGGAATCCAGTAGCCGAAGAGTATGTTTGGGTGCAGAGCTCCAGACATGTGAGCAGTACACTAGTGATGGTCGAATCTGGGTTTTGTATAGTGTCAAAAGTTGTTGAGGTGTGTACAACTTTCTGGTTCGGAAGAGTATACCAAGTTTCTGAGAAGCTATCTTGGCGATTGCCACAACGTGGTTATGCCAAGATATATTTCCCCCCAGATTAACGCCCAGCAAATTAATAGATGAAGTCAGTGGGATTGCGTGTCCGTCCATGACTATATCCGGTTCTGTAATGTTAACCTTTTTAGAGAAAACTGCTGCCTGGGTTTTTTAGCGTTAAATTCGACTTGGTTACTGTCACCCCAAGCCAACATTTCTTCCAGGAGGAAGGCATTGATGGTGAAGGTGTCTGAGAGAAATCCGTCAATCGCCACTTGCAGAGAGCGGTCCTTAAGAAAGCTAGACAACCATGCACAGAATCCACTTGGCATACCATAGGATCGCAGTTTACTTAGAAGTCCCTCATGCCAAACATGATCAAAGACTTTAGAAATATCCAGTGCAACAGCCCGAGACTCCCCATGATGTTCGATTGCGTTGTTCCAAAGATGGGTGACATAAAGGCTAGAAGATCTCCAGTTGATCTCGACTTCCGAAAACCATATTGATGATCGCTGATAATGTTGTTGCCTTCCAGGTACTTTAGAAGATGTTGGTTAATAGCTTTCTCCATTACTTTTGATATAACTGAAAGCAATGCGACTGGTCGATAGTTGCAAGGCAGGGTTCTCTTACCTGTCTTTGGTATAGGCTGGACTCGCCGTCTTCCAGCACGATGGAAATATTCCTTGTTTGTAGGATAAGTTAAAAAGTCTACAAAATACTGGTGTTAGTTCATCGGCGCATCTCTTGAGAACCATAACAGGAATTTCGTCTGGACCAGAAGCTTTCTTGACGTCGAGCTCTTTCAGGATTCGTTTGACGGGACGCTGGCGGAACGTGAATTCGGTCATTTCGGATTGAACTGCAGAAATGTTGGGTTTATTCGGAAATCTACAGTGGAATGCGAAGAAAATATTTCAGCAAGTAAGTTTGCTTTGTCTCCGGCATGCTGTTGTACCATCGGAACGTGTTAGAGTCACAATTAATCAAAGTTTTGCGATTAGTTAATCAAGAATAAGCTAATCGGGCAACTTTGATCCTGACACGAACATTTCTAACAATGTTTTTATGTCAAAATCAAAGTTGTCGCATCAGGTAATTGCAAATTGAAAAATTTGCTTTTCTATTTTAAGGCCAAAGTTTATTGAGTTCTTTAAACTTGTCAGTATCTGATTTTACCAGATTTTACATATAAATAAACTACTTAACATATGAGGCACCAGAAAATAAGTAAAACAAAAATTTAAAGCATAATATAACAATATTTAATAAGTATAGTGTTTTACAACAAATAGTACACATCTTGGATAGACAATTTTGCACACAATATCTACAATATCTAACGAGCGAGTAAATAGTAAGGCAATTTTTCGTTTCATTCAAAAAACATTTCCTTATAGAATTTTTTCAGAGATCGTTTTTAAGAAAAAGTATAAATATTATTTTGAGTAGTGTTTTGATAATACAAAGCGAGCGAAATATTTTCAAATTAAATAACAACAATAAGGTCATTCCTAAAACTTTTTTATGGAATTGCATATTTGCAAATATATTATTTAAAAAAATTGTAAAGATATTATCACTTAATAAAGCACTTGTTGGTTGGCACTTAATTATTAGAAAAAGAATCCTTCCAGATTTTAATTTTTACATTTTTCTGAATCAGCATGCTCAGTTATGCAATAAAATTCTATTTTATCTTATGCCGTCTGGCATATCTTACATTTTTAGTCTGGGAAGTTACTCATTATGTTACGCGGTCGGAAAGTGATATTAATACTTCCCGGGCTTGCATGTCTATAAGCCTGTCTTATGAGACCCACTGACGGTGAGCATGCATGAATAGCAAAGTTTGCATGCAAATGTGAAATTCAATATGATCCACTGACTATCAGGTAAACTGAGCGATTCGAGTCGAATGTTATTGCATGCACTATACCTTGGCAAAGGCAAAAAGCAATGATCAGTCGCACAGACTGTGTCGCGCATCCCATAATTCAAGCAGCGACAGATCATTTCGCATCGCGATAGACGCATGAACAGTCCGTCCGTTTTTGACCACACACTGTCATATTTGCATGCATTCTTCGATGTGTTCATGCATGCATTCTTCGATGTGTTCATGCATGCTTGCGAGTAAATGTGACCGTTAGTGGCCCGCATTAAGCATTGAATTACCTCGTATAAGTTACGTTCTACGTATAGTATAAAATATATGGTGTAAGTACATTATGTAAAATCATTAAAATCGGTAAAAAGGTTACAAAAATTAGACTTTTCACAGTGTAGGTATTTACTTATTAATACTAATTAAATATGGATAAAAAGATATATAGAAAATTATACTATATACAGTGTGTCCCAAGATAAGCGAGCTTATACAGGGTGTTCCTTAATGACGTGCTAATAATTCAGGGTGTGATTCCTTAGATCATTTTATAAAGAAAAGTTCATATGAACATATGTCCGCAACGGCGTAAATTTTTTGCTACAGGGTGTTGAATTTTTATTTTTTAAATGGTTATTTTTTAATATCTCCGAAAGTACTTTAGATATTATTTTCAATTTTGGTATGTGTTGATAGGATATAGAACCACCACTTTTAGTTAGAAAAGTTATTCAATTGTTCCACCAGTGGCGTCCCTGCAAGCATTTCCTCTTATAATATTGCAAGAAAGGTGGTAATCCACTGCCATATTTCCATGTGGATATTTTTTCTGTTTAGCCTGGTCAATTCTACGTGAAAACGGTCTCTTGAATTTTTCTCGTCAGACGCACCGTTCTTGATTAAAACCACTTAATTCATATTGAAACTCATTATTATTAACTTGGATAAAATAATTAATGATAAATTTTTGAAATGACCACCTTCACTTAAAAGGCATGGTTCCGCCCGTCTTCGCATCGAATTGCCCACTCCAACAATTTTTATAAAACAAAATTTATCATTAATTATTTTATCAATGTTAATAATAATGAGTTTCAATATGAATTTAGTGGTTTTAATCAAGAACGGTGCGTCTGACGAGAAAAACTCAAGAGACCGTTTTGATGTAGAATTGAGCAGGCTAAAGAGGAAAAAATATTCACATGGAAAAATGTCAGTGGCGTACCATCTTTTTTGTAAAAAATATCAGAGGACATGCTTGCAGGAGCGCCACTGGTGGAACAATTGAATCACTTTCATAACTAAAATCTGTGGTTCTATATCCTATTAATACATACCAAAATTGAAAATAATATCTAAAGTACTTTCGGAGATTTATACAATATTTTCCCTAGTTAGGAATTTCTGATTTCTTCCATTTCCTCATCGTTCGTCATATTAGCCTAAGCAGTAAAATTTGGTCAAATGTTATTTCCGAAATAATCTATTATAATAAATGTATTCAATACAACATTTTTTTCTTTTCTTTCTCTCCGCTTCCCAGCTCTATCGGTGGACACACTGTATATCATTAGAAAAACGATATCAAATGGCCCATAACCTGTGAGACTCCGATGCAAAAGGCAATAGATTCGAAAAATGAACATATGCTTGTTCTTTGTAGTTTAATGCCAACTGGTTCACTAGCCGATACCTTTTCTTCTTATTTTATTATTACAGGCTCAATAGACTGTCAAAATTATATACTATTATATTATAAAATGTTTAATAATTAAGTAAAATAGTGGACGGTTTAGCTGTGTTCGTACATGCCTACTTGGTATATCACTATTTTTGCTCTATAAGCAACAAGGCAATTTTTAAAACTTTCAAGACCCGTATAATCTTAAGACCGTATTTTATTGTAGTCTTATTATAAGGCAACTGTATAATATTCTGTATACAGAAAACTATACTATAATAATATATAAAATCGTTACCAGTTTGAGTATAGATACAATAAAAAGTGATATACAGGGTGTCCGGGAACATGTGGGAAATCTCCAGGATATGAAGGAAACACGTGAAAAGAATACTATAGGTTCATATAAACTTCTTTCGTATCGGCCTCCTCTTCGGAGATATGGGCTCCCAAAGAGCACCAATGGAATCAAGTTTTTTACACATAATTATTGAACAACCTGGTATATTTTAATTATTTTTTAATATGATGTATACCAGGTAAGACCCGTCAAATTACTACCCAAGAAACTGTTGTGAATTACTCACAGCTGCAGGGACGGGCTAGCTGTAACACTCATGGGTCCATTTTTTTTACGCCCTGTATGATGAGAACTTCGGACACCGGTTTTTACATACCTTTAACTATTGGCTAAAAATTAAGTACTCTTCATTCATATCGCTAATCCTAACCGTTTTCGAGAAAACGTCATTTTATTTACAATGAGTCCCCTAACTGCTCATGGGCTAAATATGAAAACGGGGAATCTTGAAAGTTGAACATTGGATCGGAACAAAGATGTATCTTTTATTGAAATACCCGAAGCACATGATGTATATGAAATGCCGTTTTTTCGAAAACGGTTAGGATTAGCGACATGAATGAAGAGTACTTAATTTTTAGCCAATAGTTAAAGGTATGTAAAAAACATTGTCCAAAGTTCTCATCATACAGGGCGTAAAAAAAATGGGCCCATGAGTGCTACAGCTAGTCCGTCCCTGCAGCTGTGAGTAATTCACAACAGTTTCTTGGGTAGTAATTTGACGGGTCTTACCTGGTATACATCATATTAAAAAATAATTGAAATATACCAGGTGGTTCAATAATTATGTGTAAAAAACTTGATTCCATTGGTGCTCTTTGGGAGCCCATATCTCCGAAGAGGAGGCCGATACGAAAGAAGTTTATATGAACCTATAGTATTCTTTTCATGTGTTTTCTTCATATCCGGGAGATTTCCCACATGTTCCCGGACACCCTGTACTTATGTATAAAAATAATATTTTTAAATTCGTAATAAATTCTTAGAGATTGTACATGAGAAGTTTGTTTTATCAGAAGAAAATATACAAAATTAGTGTTATTGTTTAGTGACAGGGTACACGTGTTACACCCACATTTTATATAAACAGTATATTGCCAATACGAACGTTCCAAAATACAAAAAGTGCCCCGCCATGGGAGGTGGCGCGGACCTATTGAGTTTGCGCAGTAGGGTTGAAATTTTATCGATCGCGTCAGAGCCGGCCCGACATTATTTGTTTGTCCGTCGTCATCTTTGGTTCTGGATGCTTTGTCAAATTACAGAATAAAAGGTGATTCATCCACATTGTCGTCGGTATATATATTAGTGTTTATAAACTTTCATTACCTAACCACAATTTTTGTAAAGGAGATTTTAATTTGTGGTGATTCGATTCGCTGTTTGGTAGGTTAGTGACTTGTTTTGTTTAAAATGAAAGGACACAAGTGCATGGTGCTTTGTTGCAAAAGTTGTGGATCAATACCAGGTATGTAGGTATATACGAAAATATTTTGCTTATCACATTATCCGATCTTCGGAACCGAATTTCACTAAAAAGCATGTAAAAAAGAAGAGAGTGTCACTCGTATACAATATAATATATATGTGGTCACTACCTAACCTTAAAATTAATGTATTTTTAATTTGGTGCATTAGTAGCGGATAATAATTCCCAAAATAGTCAATATATTCATTCATTCTTAATTTTTAATATTCGGACGGAATTTGGCACCAAAAGATAACACGAGTCAGGGCACCGTCGGATCATCATATCGTCAGAAATCGTATGCATGGAACGCTGTCTTAAATCGAACTTATCAAAATTTTGATTGCAATATTTTTTTTAACTGACCAGTGAAATTTACATTAAAAAAGTTGAAATCCGGTCCTGTCGAATGTTTACTTTTACAAGGAAATTTCTGTACTGCGCAAACTCACAACGCCCCCTTCGATTCCCATAGCAGGGACATAATTGCAGATGGTATTAACAATATACTGTTTATATACATATATGTGGTTACACCATAGCAATAATATATAGGCAGACCTAACAAATGCGCAAAATATGGTAGTTTAAAAAAAATAGTATAACTAAATAACGATAAAACAATTTTTATACGGCTAGGTACAGGTACGATCGAAAAAGTTACATCTACTTTAAGATTGACAGTACTTAATTGCCATAGCTGGAACTTTTTCGGGTGCGGGTATTCTTTAACATTTTTACATAAAATATTCGATTTAAATCGTATTTACTTTAAGAGTACAACGGTTTTCTTACTTAAAAAAATCGATTTTATAGCTGGTATTTATTAAAACTTGGGACGTTTTGCTCTGATGCATGTATTATTATGTAGTTTATATGACCCATGCAGGTTAAGTTCACGAAGAGTATAGGATGTGTATATTCCTGAAAACTATTGTACTCTTGCATGTGAAAAATGGTCAAAATTAAATTAAAATTTTCTTATTTAACTTAAAAATGCAGAAAAAATTATCAATCATGATGGCGAGCCCACCAAGAGTGTCACAAAGGTGTGACATTGATGCAAGTATCGTTATGGTGGGAATCAAATAACGATAAAAACCGACTTTGTGCATTTTCTTACTCAACGAGAACTGGACTACTTCTTTGAATTTTAAACTTCCTCTAGTTGTTATCGGAACTTACTAACTTATCTTGATCGGCTTTATACGATACACAGAGGTTATACGGGATTGTCGAATAGTAAGCGCTCGAGGTCATAAAATATCCTCGAGTCAATCTAAACACCTTGTACATTTAAAGCAACCATCGCAACAGTAACCTAAGCTAAAAGTTATGGATTTGAGAACAAGATCGATGTAGTTTTATTAAAAATTTTCACTGTTCTTACAAGATTGATTTGTATTCGACATTAAAATTTAATTATGATGGATATACAAACCAATTTAAATGAGGAGACAGAGAAAAGTTTAATAACCCCCTGTTTCATTCAAAGCCTGTTTCAAAGGGTATAGTTGACGGTTTAACCATAAAAAAGCCATTTTCCTACAACCACTTACGAAAATGAGAAAAAAGCACGGCTAACTTTGCTACAAAGCTTCTAGTTTTTTCTATGATACACACTCTGTGGTGTTTGTCTGTGATAATAGGGATCTTTTTACTGACTGTGACGTCAAGCATGATTATGATACTCGAGATAAAAGTAACTTTTTCCTTCAATTGTGAGTTTTTGTTCTAGATTATGTGTCATTTTAAAGATGTTAAATTTGTATATAGAAATTGCTGACCATCTGACAAAGTTCAACGCCCGTTTGGGTTTATTTTGTTTCTGTAAAACATTTTTGAACAAATAAATATTATCTATCTATCTATCTAAATATAAAAAAATAAGTAGCAGATAATTGTTTTGAATTAACAAATTAACGATATCTAACTCCATCTCTATAAATATTGAGGTTTTATGAGTTTTATTATATTCATGGAACGATGTATTTATTCAACGTTAAGAGAGTGCGTAAGCAAATAGGAAAAAAGCTATTGTTTCTATTTACAGCCAGGTAATTACGTTAAACTCTTCAAATAACTAGGCATTGTATTTGAGAAGTAATTAAATGGTTTGCCGTTATTAAAATTGGTTCGCAGCAAAAAATAGCCATTAAATCATTTGATCAGCATAAAGAGATTTTGCTGGCAATAAATAAAAATCGGGCTGCCACACTTGTTCTGCAAAAAATGCTACAAACTGTCAACAATTTAACCGATATCAGTCCGTTTGTAATATCATGTGGTCGCCTAATTAACAGTCGAGCTGCGAAATGATCACTTGGTCAGCAAGAGTTTACAATTGGTCAGTAGAAACAAACATGTCTAGAAGCAATTTACTTCAGAGATCCCAGGGCACTGTCAATTTATGTAACTTTCTTGTGCTTTCTTTTGCCGAATACAGAAGGAAATCGGCTACAAAAAGTGTAGCGGGGGCGGGGTTTCACTTGTTTTCCCAGGGCACTGTCACGATTTCACGTTTTATTGCTTTTTTTTTTTGATTACCAAGATTAAACATT
The DNA here is from genome assembly GCA_963991005.1 of Barypeithes pellucidus. Taxonomy (NCBI): domain Eukaryota; kingdom Metazoa; phylum Arthropoda; class Insecta; order Coleoptera; family Curculionidae; genus Barypeithes; species Barypeithes pellucidus. Next base: position 76,463,041 of record OZ022558.1, read on the forward strand.
TTGCTTACCAATATCTGATTAAAAGTGGATCGCTCAAAGCAGCTTATATACAGTGAGTCCCAGAAGAAATGTCTAAATTCATTTAAAATTCAGCGGTAAGTTTTTTCAAAAAACGCTCGTACCCGTCGATTTTGATTTTTTAATTATTTTTTTTTGTGGTAATTTCATGTATACAGGGTAGCTCAAAAATAAGTTACGACCATCAACTTCATTTTTTTCAAATGAAAACATATATCTTTTATTTCATTTTTGAATTTTGCATTGAATTCTAAGCATGCTTCATGTACCATGTCCTATACATAAACTCAATAGTTATTGAAAAAAATTAGGATTGAACATCTCTATAAGTAAGACCTGTTTATTAAAAAAAAACACAACAAAATCAAATTAAATGTTGAAAATGTGCGCCATTTACGGCTTGACAATATCCAAGACGATCAATAAACTCTCTTTGCACGTTTCCAACCATTTCCGGAGTTATGACACGCACTTCTCTTCGGATCCTCCGCACTATGCGGCCACTGTGCGCACATTTTTGGATGAAACCTTTCCCAATCGGTGGATTGGAAGGGGAGGACCTATCGAATGGCCTGCTAGGTCGCCAGACCTAACTCCGCTGGACTTTTTTTTGTGGGGTTACCTCAATCAAAAGTATTTGTTAACAGGCCAAACAATATGCAGGAGTTGAAAGAAAGGATCCGAAGAGAAATGCGTGTCATAACTCCGGAAATGGTTGGAAACGTGCAAAGAGAGTTTATTGATCGTCTTGGATATTGTCAAGCCGTAAATGGCGCACATTTTCAACATTTAATTTGATTTTGTTGTGTTTTTTTTTAATAAACAGGTCTTACTTATAGATATGTTCAATCCTAATTTTTTCAATAACTGTTGAGTTTATGTATGGGACATGGTACATGAAACATGCTTAGAATTCAATGCAAAATTCAAAAATGAAATAAAAAATATATGTTTTCATTTGAAAAAATGAAGTTGATGGTCGTAACTTATTTTTGAGCTACCCTGTATACATGAAATTACCACAAAAAAAAATTAAAAAATCAAAATCGACGGGTACGAGCGTTTTTTGAAAAAACTTACCGCTGAATTTTAAATGAATTTAGACATTTCTTCTGGGACTCACTGTATTTAATTTGCGTACCAGAATAATTTAGAGCACTCTAGTATGACATTAATTACTGACCGATTCAGAAATGTTTGCTGTCCATAAGTTGCTGACCAACTAGCCATTTTGGCTGACCGATTACATTTTTCTTTTCGCAAAAATAAGAATATTTTGCTAACTAGTTAAATGATACCCATTGAATTTGTAGTCCTAGGAAAAATTGTGTTCATTACTTGTGTGACACTAGATTAGGTCACTATTGCGGTAACTGCCTCATTTATAAACGCTTATCCTGTAGAACAGGCCTCACATTTACCTAAACCTAAAACAGATCCATAGATCACAAGTATATATTTTTAAACTCCTGCGGTCTATAGTTAAGATTTTGCCATAAACTCTAGAAGCACATCAGCTTGTTACTTTAAGTGCACAATTTTAGCCAATACACAATGCCTTATTTATGTACTAAGCAAGGTGAAAAAAATCAGTGCTTTAATTGAAAAATAAAGTTAAAAAATCAATTCATGTTTCCCACTACATTAAAAAAAGTGTTTAGCATTTGATGATGAATGCAAAAGAAAAGATGCAATGCAATTTTATCGTAGTAATTTCCACTTAATGTAACTATGTAAAAATAAAAACGGATTTAATAAAAAAATTCTTAGAATATATCAGTGAAAAAGTAGGACAAACGCCGATTACTTGAATTGACCACTATTGCTCCGTTGTTGACCAGGGTACTGACAAGAGCGACATTTTAAAACCTATTGATAACAAAATGAACTAAAAGGGACCCAATAAGGACAAAAGAACTTAACAGATGTATACAGCTGCTACATGGTTTTCCTACATAGTTAAAGAACACATCGATCAATCGCTTGAAATCATTGGAACCCGAGCAATAAACATCCAACAATTGGCTAGAGCATTTTCTTACCACTGTTATGTCACTGAAAAAAAAAATAATGTTAAAAAAATTGCAAAGTTTTTTTTTTATTTTCTTTTTTTTTAATTTTATTTTTTTTTTATTTTAATTATTTTTTTTATTTTAATTATTTTTTTTTTTTAATTATTTTTTTTTATTTTAATTATTTTTTTTTATGATCAAACACAAGCACTATAGGAAAAATCCTTTAGGGCACTCTGGGAGTGGTGCGTGTGCGCAAAAAGCGATTCACGTTGGTTTCGAATCGTTGGAGGTTTTGGTTCGTTGGGAAAAACTACCTCGGGAAGGTCGTTCCATAAGGATGAAGTCCTCCAGATGAAAGAATTCTTAAACAATGAAGTTCGAGGAGTACTAAGCTTAACCACATATGGATGGGCGGCAGTGGTTCGTCGTGTATTTCTGCTATTCGCCGCTCGGGACGGAATTAAGAGGGCAAGGTCAGCCGAGCACTTTCCATGAAAATATCTGTAAAAGAGAGTCAAATCCCCAACCTGCCATCGATGTTCTAGGCTGTCGAGGTTCTTCTTCAGCTCGTGGTCTCCAATCAGACAAATGCTCCTTTCGATGGAATCCAGCAACCGAAGAGTATGTTTGGGTGCAGAGCTCCAGACATGAGAGCAGTTCTCTAGTGATGGTCGAATCTGGGCTTTGTAGACTGTCAAAAGTTGTTGAGGTATGTACAACTTTCTGGTTTGGAAGAGTACACTAAGTTTCTGAGAAGCTATCTCGGCGATTGTCACAACGTGGTTATGCCAAGATATATTTCCTCCCAGATTGACGCCCAGCAAATTAATAGAAGAAGCCAGTGGGATTGCGTGTCCGTCCATGACTATATCCGGTTCTGTAATGTTAACCTTTTTAGAGAAAAATGCTGCCTGGGTTTTTTAGCGTTAAATTAGACTTGGTTACTGTCACTTCAAGCCAAAATTTCTTCCAGGTCTTTGTTGAAGCGTGATACTTCATGCTGTCTGCGAAGATGTGAGTCGGCAGCCGATGTTTGTGCATTCAAAGAGAAAGATGAGATAAGTGTGCTATTGTCAGCAAAACTAAAGATCGGATTTTTGGTTTCCACCGAGAGAAATCCGTCAATCGCCACTCGCAGAGAGCAGTCCCTAAGAAAGCTAGACAACCATGCACAGAATCGACTGGGCATTCCATAGGATCGCAGTTTACTTAGAAGTTCCGCATGCCAAACACAATCAAAGGCTTTAGAAATATCCAGTGCAACAACCCAAGCCCGAATTATTATACAGAGGTGTCAATTTGACTTGAAATAATATTTGGGGGTAGACGTTACCCTTAATATCTTAAATGAGAGTTAAGTGGCATATCATTTTAAAGTAAATCTCTATGCAATAATATCCTAATTTATTATTTTTGAGTACCTAGTATTTGCCAATAAAAATAGATTGTGACATTTAAGTGGTTGACATTATGCATACAAGTTCTGAGGTCGGACCACTATAATTGAATTATTTTAGATAAATTAATATTTAAGACCAGTTTGGTCAGGAATTTATTTTAAAAACAAAATACTTACTCGCACATTTCTTTTTTAGTAATAAAACTTCTTGTTGGGGCAAATATTCTGTTCATACAGTTGTCCAAGTCATTGGTATTTGATTCTTCAACTTGCTTTCTGCACTGGGTACCCTCTCTACTGAAAAATCCTACAAAATAAACATGAAAATGATTTTTTTGAACAAAGTGAATGTGAATTATTGTCCTAAAGTGGTTTAAGATTAACATACATAACGGTCAAAAAAGGAACCATAGGCAAACTTTTGCCATTACAAAACCTTCATGGTTTGCTTGTTGAATTTCAAACATCTATACTTACGTGTTGTGTACTCTCCATTATTATGACAGAAAAAGTGTAAAAATTCTGTAAAACTTTCTTTAATAAAATCGGCCAAATATTTTTCCTCTTGCATCAGGCACACTTTTAGATCATTGGCTACCTCTTTTATTCTGTGTATTAAGTTTGACCTTTGACTATCACAGAAGGTGTTCCTCTCGTTAGGCAGGAAGTCGAAGGCATATTGGAAGTATTTGTCCATTTCGTAAACATCAGTTCTTAGTTTATCAAAAGCCATAGGGGACCCAGTGTTTTTGAAACATTTGTCATAATAAAATTTTTCTAATTTGCTGAGTTCTGTGTTGCTTTGTGCATGTGTTAATTGAAGACCTACAAAATTTAACGTTTATAAATTAATGGTACTACAACTATAGACTTCGGAATGACTACTGAAACTCAAACTATACAAGGGGAGTGGCCAGTAGAGTATGTTTAGTATTAAGCGTTATATAATAAAAAAACATTGAAGGATTGTATAATAATAATATAGACTAGATAAATTAAGGTGTATACAATATTATGTCAAAATATTAATCTTAAGTAAGAAGATTTAGCTTTAGCTAGCCTAGGTAGTTTATATCATATAGGAACATACCTATTATTATCAATATTGCAACTTACCAATGCCTAGGACAAAAAAATAAATTACACAAATACGCTGCGAGGTCGACATTTTGTACTTAATTGATTTGTTCTTGAAACTTAACTTCGTCGGGTTCAGCAGATAACCACAAAAAGAATTAAAATGCAATTAATTAATGGTAAATATTTGTGTGTTGACACTTGAAAATAATCAATACAACAGCTGACGTCACGTCTGCAAATTTCTGGAGAAAAATGCGCAACAGAACTAAGAAGAAAAATGTTTTGTAATAATTAGATTGACGGCTTAGAAATTATTTCTGTGAATTATCTGTGGAAATTTGTATAATGTTGGCAATAAGCCAAATTTAAAAAATAAAACCAAACTGAGTGGGTATTTTATAGCCCGAAAGTAATAACTTTTGCATTTTACAAAAATCAACAAAGTCAGCAAAAAACAAAAACAAGTCAGCTGTTTTTCCTTGTGCAGTCAGTGCTGCCAGATCGAAAATGACAAAGACGGTAGATTCGACATTTAAAAAACGGTAGATTACGGTAGACGGTGCACGGTATCATATAAAATAAATTTTTTTAAACAAAATACTAAGAAAAAAGGTAAAATTAAACACAAATAGAAAACGGTAGGCGGTACACATAAAGAACTTTGTTTAGCAAATTACTAGAAGAAAAAAAAATTATTCTAATGATAATTTTGAAAGGGAAAACCTACCGTAAAAGCGGTAGCTCTGGCAGCACTGTGTGCAGTGTCAAACACGAACTGACATCACATTGAAGGACTCCTCACATTGAGGCTCCTCGGAGCTTCCCGAGACATGTCATTCAAGAGAACGACAATATCGACTGGTGAATATATCTCCCTCTCTCTGGAACGCAACGAAAGACAGAGATAGGAACAATCAGGCATTGTACCCTTAAGGCGCGTTCTCAGAGCTACGCAACGAATACTTATAAACAGGGAGCTACGTACTGTCGCCCGCGACACCAATACGTCATTACCCCTCATCCCCACGCTGATCTAGCGGTGTTGCCAGGTATCTGGTGAAATTTCACCAGATCTGGTGATTTTTTGTGATTTATAAAATATACCGCCTCCAACACGAAACTGGTAACACCAGAAAACAGACTTTTTTAAAAAGATTTTCATGGACCACCGGATTATTCATAAAATCACAAAAAGATCAACAGATCTGGTGACATTTCACGAGATACCTGGCAACACTGCGCTGTAGTATTATTAATTTTTTATTTTGTTTTGAAATTTGAACCTCAGTTTTCCGAAATAAGTATTCGTTGTTTCCGAACAAAGGTAATTACTAATTATTTGGTCCTAAAATATTGTGAATAGTATGTACTTTTGCTTTTAAAATTTTTTTGTTCATTACCTACCTAAATCCCACAAAATATTTAAATAATTTTTAATTACATTGGTTTTTTTAATCACATTGGTTCATTTTTTACTAACCAGAATAAATATACATATTTTGAGGAGTAGAATACGAAAATAAAAATCAAATTTGACGCTGTCATCGAACAAATCTTTTAAAAAACAAACCTATAACCTCCGAGAGGGGAAAATTTTAATCCAACATCCGCATTCCACATACTCACACCCTTAAAAAACGTAAATATTGGCCTGCTGCAATCGGAAGAGATTAAGAAATGTGATAAGTTCAAGTTTAAAACATTAAATTTTAGGTTAAGCGAAAACCATAATATGGATGTGGACACAAATTCAAATTATATTCCTGTGGAAATTCTTCACTGTTCTGAAGCTGAATTTAGAATAAAGTTTATCTACAGAAGAAAGTGCAAGAGTTAATAATACTGGTAAAACATCATTTTGAATTAAAATTGTAAACTGTTTTTAAGGTCAAAAGGTATTTTGTTAGCCCTACTTTTGGCAATTTCGTAATGTTATCTAAAAATTAGTTTTGTAGCTCTATAGATGCCTAAATCTTATAATATAAATATTTTTAGATTATTGTAGATACAGATTACAAAGGGCAAGTATGCTCTGCACGAAGATGGCTTTGTATCTGCTTGGAGTGAAGATATAGAGGAGACACAAGCTTGTGAGGATAGTAGCCAAGCTATTGAAAGCCTGCTTATTACAATTAGTACAACGAGACCTAGGGTGTGGAATATGAATTATGAGGAGACACTGTCGGAGGGACCATGACTATGCTTTTAGACTTCCTTATTGGATGAAATTATATTAGAATGAAATGGTTCTCCTACCTACCTACTTAACAGTGGTTAATAAAAACTACCTAATAAGATATGTAAATGTATTTGTTTTTCTAGTGCATCGTAGCCTAAATACAGTAGAGTCTCGATGTAGTGCACGCGTGTGCTACTCTACAATTTTAAGTTTATAATAAAAAATACAGGAATAAAACTAGGCGGTTTTCATTACATTTATATTTTGAGCTCTAAAATGCACAAATTAGTTAATTTAGTCAGTTTTTGGCTTGTAACGTTTTTTAACGAAATTAGCTCTTTAGTCTGGAAGAATAGTCATATTAAAATACACTGCCAGACATTATTCAAAGATTTCGTTGCTTCGCCGCTTTCATTATCAGACTCTCAATCAGTATGATAAATTATTCAAAACGAAATTTGTACAAAACAAATTGCTTCGATTTAAAAAATAACAAATTATTGTAAGGTTAGGTTTCACCCGAATGACAAGTGACAGACGTCACCCCCTACAAAAGGAGTGGGGGACTGTCGCTGCGACACGTCGAAGCTCTGAGAACACGGCTTTACTTTGTGACAAAACTGTCTGTTGCTATATGATTATAAGTATTCGTTGTTGCTACATATACTTTGAGCTTGAGTAAAGAAGATATCAGGGTTGTACCTACATATTTTATTATAGCATATTTTTCAAATTTAATCTACAAAAACTCAGAACATAACATCTAGATAAAACTCTGCAGGCAGCCGAAATAACTTCTTAGTGTAAAATTGGATTCATGTCTAAAAACTTTTATTTTAAAAAGAAGAAGATCTTACATAACCTAACCTATCAAATCGATCAAAAAATTTAAGGCAGAAGTTACCGAAATATTCGACTTAGCCCTAAGAAAACCTAAGATGGGTAACTTTATGGGGCACGTCCCACAAAATGGGATCGATTTATTTTTTCACCCGGAAGTAACACCCAGCCCCCTAGAGGAACCCACTTTTGATCCTATGCTAGGGTTTCCGGAAGGTAGAAAACCTAGAGGTAAGAATATTTATATTTCATATGTTAAAATTCTTAATTGTGCTATATACACAGCTTAGATAAACTAATATAGAAAACTTGTGTCTATAGGTTTAGTTAGCTTCTAAATTATACACGTACGGACCGAGTAACTATACTCTTCAGACTTTATTCATGAGTAAACTGATATACTGCTTATTTTTTTTTGTGCAGAAATGAAAGTGTCAAAAGCCGAATTAGTATCGGCCAAAATTCCCATGAGAGATCGAGATTACTGTGCCCATCTATTAATGGCATTTAGATCGTGTAGGAAGGACAATTTTCCATTTGTTGTGATGTGTCAACACGAGAAACATGCCTTTTTAAATTGCAAACATGAGGAGTAAGTAATAGTGATAAATTAATTTTATTATTTTTTGAAAAGTTTCGAAAAACATTAACAAGTATTTCCCTATAGTTCTTGAACATAAAAAAAAAACCTCTTACTAAATCTTGCAAAAATTCAATTAAAATTGAAAACTATGGGTTTTTTTTAGTTATATAATAAGAGCAAAGGAATATGAAAGAGAACGCCGTCTTAGAGTTAAAAGAGAGGAATGCAAGAGGCTTCAAGCCAAAGAGCAAGCTGTCGAAGGCTAATTTCTTAAATATTTTTTTCTGTAGACTGGTCTTGTACATATAGGTATTTTAAATAAATATTTAAACAAACCACCATGTTGTATCCTGCTCATACATATAGATACAAGTATCGCACAACGGTTGAACATTCATAAAAAAGCCTTATTGCCTCAGAAACGAAAATTTTGCAGTTTCAAATTTCTATGGTGTGGCACTCTGATGAAGATATTTCATTACAGGGTTATAATGAGGTAAAAGATGACTTGTAATTTTTATAAACACATTTATTGTATTAGAGTAATAACTTATAAATAACCATGAAAAATTTAGCTTATTTTACGAGAGATAAAAATTGACATTACAAAAGAATTTGAAGCTGTTTGACACAATTCGTTCTTTTCTTCTCCAACTCGTTACCTCCAGTGAAACCATGCAGCTGGAGAGTGGTTAAGAAATTGCTGTTTTCGTTAATCTTTGATACAATTTCCTGTTTTTGGGAGTTGGATTGGGTTACAAGAGTTCCTAAAAATAAGACAGTACTTATGGTTTAATGTATTTTCATTTAATAACGGGTCAGAAGCTACGCAAAAGTGTCAACGTTTTAACTTTTACTATATTATTTGATACAATTAATTTAATTCTCTTATACCAAACACAAAAATCGGTTTAATTCTTTGATCTTGATTGTCTGACGTGCATGTCTATTTTATACATACCTATGGCAACATAGCCTCTAAAATGAGACTCTGGATCAGTCAGGTTCGTTACAATATCGGGCAAAACTTGAGCTAATACAGAAAAACCCAAATCGTCGCTGTGTCTTTTGCACATAATAGTCATATTGAGCAGAACTGTTGCCAACGCAATCTAAAAAGTACAATTATTTTTAAATTAATTAATTAAGGTTGTAAGAATATTCTTGTATCAAATATTTTGAGCTTCAAGCATATGACTGTTCTCTGAGAACGTTCTTACAGCCGTTAGAAAGGCGGCTAAGTGTAAAAACTACAGATCAGCTACATAAGAGTTAGGAAACATCAACAACCAAGTTAAACAGCAAAACTGCTTACAAAACCATTATATCCACAAAATTGACGTTCTTACAGCTATTGAGGAATAATTTCCATATGCAGAACAATAATCATAAATTGTGCTTTGTGGTAAGAAGCCAAACAAGGAGTAAACCATAATACACTGTATGTTACCTGTGCATTTTTATTAAGCAGTCTCAATGATGTGACATTCTCCAAAATATCAAACCTATTATCATACACCAGCTTCTCTCCTTCTTCGTGAACGCATAAATTACAAATCGCTCTCAGGGCGACTATTGTGTTATTGGGAACTTTGCTCGACTCGCTCACAAAGCTTTTCAGTTTTTCTATGATTGCACCGTTGTTCATTAATACTATCATTTCGTTATTTGTTGAATTTTTTACGGCCATGCGTACTATGTCCAAGATAGGAAAAACCATATCTGAAACGTTTATAATAAGTAAAATAGCGTCAGCCAGGAAGCTATAGCACCAGTGGCGTATCCAGGAAGCCATAGCACCAGTGGTGTAGCCAGAACACATTTTGTCATATTGTTTTTTTTAGTCCATATACCGTCAAAAATTAATAAACACAAAAATAACTTTTTTATTTTAAAACCGGGGTTTACAGGCTTTGAGCTTAAATTTTTTAAAGTAGTTTCAGCTTTGTTAGGTATGTAAGTAGTAAAGGGGTGCCAGGCCAAGGGAGGAGAGACCACCCCCCCCCCCCCGTGGCTATGCCACTGCATGGAATACGATGGCTATAAGTACATAATTTGAAACGTTTCAGGTTTGTCCGTTCACAGTGCTATACAGGGTGTCCCATAACTTATGGGCCATAGAGCAACTAGAGATATTAAACATCAAATTAGACCTATAAATTCTTATTTCTTACTCATAAAAACATCATACCGCCAACAACCGTTTTCAAAGAATGGCTTATTTTCGAAAATATACATACAACGTGTCCAAGATAAGGAGGGCCAGTACACGGATCTCGGAAACCGTAAGAGATACGAAGTCGGTTAAACAGAGGTAAAGTTGCGCATTTACGTGCCTAATAATATGCCGTTTAGAAAGTTTTAAAATTCCGAGTAGTTCCGGAGATATCCGGAAAAAACCGAAATTCTGAACAATCGTTTTATTGTTTTCCTGGTTTTTTTTGGAGATCGATTCTAAAGTAAATTGCACTTTTGCATTGCCACTTTTTCCGCTCCATATAATGGCGTTAATTGTTTTGTATATGTAGCCATTATCAACCTTCTTTTTTTAAATACGGTCCTGTTTTCCTGATATTGGAATTTGAGAGCATATTTTCTTCCGAATGCGACGATGTAAGACGCATTGTGGTTTAATGACGTTTCGAGGGTTGCATTTCTCCTAATTTTATAACTAATATCTCATAAGTAAGCTCTAAATTTTTACTTATATTGGACTAGTTCAATAAATAACAAATAATTTAATAATAAATCACAAATAAGTGAACAAAATACAGAAACATTATTTCAACAAACAACAAAATTAAGATGGTGACGCGTGATTTGTTTCACTTGACATTCCCATTGTGATCGTTAGAGAGCGTTTTAAGAGGTTTTCTATTTTCCAGAAAATATGGAACAGACATTTACAAATGCTAAAAAGTTTGATATTCTATCGCATGTTTTATTTTATCTCAAAAAAACTGTTATGTGGCAGTTAGATGTTATTTGTGCTTAGAGAATAACGGAAATCATATTGTTGTCACCTGATTATGTAGTTTCTTTCTTTCTTTTTCGTTGTTCGTTTTATTACTGTTTTGGAATGATTTTTGTTCACTTATTTGTGGTTTATTATTAAATTATTTGTTATTTATTGAACTAGTCTAATATAAGTAAAAAATTTAGAGCTTACTTATGAGATATTATTCATAAAATTAGGAGAAATACAGGACCATATCCCAAAATTTCCTGATGTTCAAAAAACCTTCGAAACGTCATTAAACCACAATGTGTCATACATCGTTGCATTTAAAAGAAAAAAGCTCTCAAATTCCAATATCAGGAAAACAGGACCGTATTTAAAAAAATAAAGTTGATAATGGCCTTTCGAAGACGACTCGTCGGATTACAAAACAATTAACGCTGTTAGATAGAGCGGAAAAAGTGGCAATGTAAAAGTGCAATTTACTTTAGAATTCGATCTCAAAAAACCCAGGAAAAAAAATAAAAAGATTTTTCAGAATTTCGGTTTTTTCCGAATATCTCCGGAACTACCAGGAATTTTAAAACTTTCTAAACGGCATATTATTAGGCACATAAATGCGCAACTTTACCTTCATTTAACCGACTTCGTATCTCTTACGGCTTCCGAGATCCCTGTACTGGCCCTCATTATCTTGGACACGTTGTATAGTTGTTAGTTATGGGACACCCTGTATAGCTTGCACTCTAAGAATCCGTATCATGCTGTAAAATGGTACTTATTTTCAAGAGTTTGTGCAGGAAAATTGTTCAGAATAGTTTTATTTTTGCAAAAAAAAAACGACTTTTTTGTATACTTACCATCAGGCCAATTCAACAAGTGAAATAATAACTCGTAAGACGTGGAGTCGTCAGGTGGGCCAGCGCAAAGTTTTACTAAATTATCTAAATCATTAGCGGGAACTTGGTTTTCTTTTAAAGTTTGATTGAATTCCTTCAGCTTTTTTAGAACGACGCTCGGATCGCCCGCGTCAAACGTCCTATAGATTGATACAGGGAAATAGGAGGTGTCTATAGAACCCTAAAAAATGATATAAATGTTCGGAAAGGTCTTTTTCTGGTTTTTCCTTTTTTAAACTCAAAAAACTTGACGTTTCGGTCGGTATATATTTATACATACAGGGTGTTATGGAAATGGGTGTCCTAGAGAAAGTCTACATACTTTTTTTTTAAATCGAATATCTAAATGCTAAGGTAAAAACCCTTTTTACCCACATACTATCGCCCCGTTCCATGTGGATTCACTTGGCAACAATGTGGGTCACTAGAGTATACTAACAGTGTTGTCAGATCACACCGCGTGTCTCGCCGTAGCTTGAATACCGGCCGCGCGCCGCTTCATACTTCAGTATGTTTCGAGATTAGGGAGTGGAACGATGTTGGTTCCACGGCGTCGAGGGTTGCACGTGCTTGACGTATACGAATTTTAAACGTTGTGTTAGTTGTATTGCCCGATTTTTTTTTGTTGTGAAATAATTCATAATAATAAATGTGTGATGTGATTTTAAATTTGTGTGATATTATCTACTGTTGGTTCTGTTGAAAAACAGACTTTTTGTGTTTTATTTTTTATGAAATTTAATTATTGTTTGTTTATTGTTTGTTTATTGTTTATTGAGCAAAAGTACACAATACAATCATACATAATAATACATAATACATAATATAATACAATATAACTAATAAAATTGTTATAAGATAAGTACAATGCTATTGGACTGGTACCTAAGTAATTAGAATCACTTGTATTGTACCAAAATCATAACTATTTTTATACATATAATAACTGGTTGTTAAATGTTATATTTTTATTGAAAATTTTCTCATAAACATCAGCATTTAGTCATACTAGGAATTATTAATGAACAATTTATTTAAAAATATATTCAAAAGATCCAAAATTCTTTGATATGTATTTTCTACATTCACTTTTAAATTTAAGTATTTTTTTAATATTCTTTGTTTCATTGGGGATCATGTTATATAACTTGGGCCCCAAGTAGGCAACACTCCTTAAGTTTATATTATTAAAATTCATTGGAATGAGCATATCCTCATTCATTCTTGCACGAGTGTGGTAATTATGATTAACAGTGTTCTCACAGGATTTTGTTTTGTGGAGAAAAGCTGTTACCGTCACCATATACAACGTTCTCACTTTGCAGATGTCATTTGAAAAAAGTAATTCCGAAGGATATAGTCTGTTTTTTTTATACATCACTTTTAAAATAGACTTCTGAATAATATTCAACTTACAGAGAGCAGTGTCGTACAGACCACCCCACACCAAAATTCCATAGCGTATCAGGGACTCAACAAGGCTCTTATAAATTACATTGAGTATTTTTGTATTTAAGATTTCTCTAAGAGTAAAAAATTTAAAAATTAAGACGCGAATTTTAGTAGTAATATAATCAATATGTGGAGACCATTTCAAAAATCTATCCACTATTATTCCAAGATATTTTGTTTGATGAACTTCATTTACTTGTTGGTCATTAACTCTGATATTCGTAAAGTCAGGTCGGTTTGCACTTGTTAAGGAGAACGCTATGTAATTTGTTTTAGTCAAGTTGAGGGATAATTTAAAACTTTCCAACCACAGCTTAGCAATACCTAGTCCTTTTTTCATTTTTTCTTTTACCTCTTGCCAAGTGTTACCGTTAAAAACCAAAACAGTGTCATCTGCATAGGATATTATCGAACCCTCTATGTCACGTGAGAGCAATCCGTTTATATACGTTATAAACAAAATAGGGCCCAGAACCGTGCCCTGGGGTACCCCTATCTTCACATCCTGCTTGTTACTTAGGGTGTTGTTGACTTTAAGAACCTGAGATCTCCCGCTGAGATAGTCTTTTAACAGTCTCCACACTGTCCCCCTGACTCCATAGTGCCATAAGACATCAAGAAGTTTGTCATGGGGGACCGTGTCAAACGCTTTTGCCAAGTCCATGAAGATTGCTGCACACTTCCTTCCCGCGTTTAGATTAAATGTGATTTCCGATATCAGTTTATATAATGCGTCCTCAGTACTACAATCTGGTAAGAAACCATATTGGTTTTCAGATAATATCTGGTTGTTTTTAAAAAACGTAAACAATCTCTCTTTAAGACATTTCTCAAATATTTTCGCGAAATTGCTTATTAGACTTATAGGTCGGTAGTTACAGGTCATTGTTTTAGGTCCACTTTTATAAATAGGTGTTATTGTTGATATTTTAAAGTGAGAGGGCACGATTCCCGTTACAAAAGCTCTGTTAATTATATGAAGCAAAGGTTTTATGATTTGCCTGTGCGTTTGTTTGATCAACTTAGATGAGACTCTGTCAATGCCCGATGAGGTTGAGTCCTTCAGAGTCGAAATGTGTTTGATCAATTCATTCTCGTCAACAGGAGTTAAGAACAATGAGTTTTGTAGTGAAAAATTGATATTTATTGAATTTTTAGGTATTGGAATTGAATCAGCCATTTTGTTTCCGATATTAGCAAAGTAGTTATTACAGTGGTCAGCCATTTGTAAATCGTTCTGAAAGTCAACACCACGGTCATTTTTTATTTTTAATGTAGTAATTTTTGTTTTATTTTCATTAGTAGCGTTTTTAATTATCTCATATATTTTTTTTATGTTACCCTTATTATTACTTATTTGATTGGTATAGAAGTCATGTTTTCTTTTTTTAATTAATTTATTCAAGTTGTTTCGGTATATTTTATATGAAGCCTCTAATTGTCCATTATGATTTTGTAATAGTCTCCTTTTCATTTTATCTCTATGTTTAATAGACGTTATTATTCCGTTTGTGATCCATTCCTTGATCCTCCTGTGCTGTTTAAAGGTGATGGAATAGTCAGTGGTTGCGTCAAGTTTTAGTTCGTTATAAGTCGCAATAAAGTTATTTGTTGCCGATTCCGGATCTGAGTCATTCACTATGTGGGACCAGTCGTGAGTATTTAAAGAGGCAATAAATTTTTGGAGATTTAGCCGGTTTTTTTTTATCTCAGTGGGGCAGTCCTTAAATTGATTTTTATTATTTGATACTAGATTGAGCATAACCGGTCCATGGTCTGTTATGTGAGTGTCAAGGATAAATGCCTCCAGATTAAGGCAGCCTGCTTTCAATCTTTGGTTAACAAAAATATGGTCAAGGCATGAATCACTGTCAAATCTCGTAATTGAATTTACATATGATTGATAACCCAGTTGCGACATTGTCGCCAAATAACTAGTTGTATCATTGTCTGCATGTAATATATTAATGTTTATGTCGCCTATAAAAATTTCCACATTATTATTATTCTCTGTTTTTAATATACTGTCAATGTATGTATGAATGTCATTAATAAACTCTGGTTTTGATATTGGAGGTGGTTTATATGTTGCAGTAATTCCTATTTTAACATTATTCACGACACATTCTAGTCTACTTACCGTTGCCAATGAGGTTGGTAGCTTCGTACTTGAGAATTCTACATTAAGATCATTTTTTACTAAAAATATTAACCCGTCATTTTTGTTATAATCAGCATTATTATAAAATAACTGATAATTTGGAATATTACATTGATTGGTTGAGGAAACTTTAAATGTTTCACTCAGTACTATTATATCGTTAAAATGTAGTTGGAAATCTTCAAGTAATAATATTAAATTGTCAATATTTTTAACAATACTTCTAATATTTACATGTAAAATGTTAAAGATAATCTTAGAATCTCTCATTTTGGTTTTCAACAAATCACTATCCACTAACAATGTTTCTGGATTATTATCTATTTCCATAGTCTGAAGTAATTCATCTTGCAGTAGTTGCACCATACTTTAGGTTCCATAATTAATTCGGCTTCTCAGAAGATCTGTGTGATACTTGGTGGATGGACATGCATGATCTGATGCTGTATGAGATGTGTTGTATTTTGTTTTGTATTTGTCGTTTGCAGAGACACAGTTTTTACACTTTTTTATATGCTTATTAGGACATGCAGTAGTTTCATGTTTTCCAGTACAGTACTCACAGGCTACCTCGTTTTCACATGCTTCGCTTTTATGGTAATAATCTTGGCATTTGAAACATCTTTTAATGTTCAAGTTTTCATATACACTATGTCTTTCCCAGCCTATGCATATTTTCTTCATATTCATGAGTTTCCAATATAACTCCGGGGAACATTCAAAAAATATAGTTGAGGTTTCCTTGTCTTTTATTTTTTTTATATAAGTTATTTTAATTTTATCTGTATCCTGTATCCATGTATTTTGTTGTCTTATAGCCTCCTCTAATTCCTTATCCTTCATTACACCTGTATAACCCACTATTTTCATTCTGGGGAGATTTAATTTTACTGTCTCTATACTATAATTTTCAGTGAGGGAGTTTTCTGCGGCTTGTTTCAACTTTTCTATATCATTTTTTGTAGTACACTTAATGATAATGGATCCCTGTTTAGTTTCTCTTATATCCTTTATTCCGATGTTCAGATGTGCCGGTTCTATTTTTGATTTTAAATCCTTTTTTGTCCTTTCAGAGGTTTGTTTCTGTCTGGGTTTTATAATCAGAGTGGGAGATTGTGATGTAGGTTGAGTCTTGCCTTTGTGTGTATTTCTTAATACATCTGAAAAGCTTCTTCCCATATCATGTATAGGTAGGGTTTTCTCGTCACTGTTTCCTTTTGTATTTATTTCTGTTCTCAAATCAGCAACTTCCTGTTTTAGGGTTTTTAAATCATTTTTTAGTTCTTCTATTAATTGTATCATAAGTGGCGCCTGTGCCAGCGTACTCTTACAATCGTTACATAATAACACAAGTAATCTTTTTTGAAGCGGCATGCATTTTATTTCCGATGCCGTAAGTGTGCAACAATTTTTGTGTAGCCCTCGTATACAAAAGTCGCATGCATATTGTTGTTCTTTTCTAATAGCTTGCTTGCAATTTGCACAGCTATCCTCATTGCCGTCCATCGTTTAAGAATTTAATATAAACAATTTTTTATTCCCATTAAACCAATCTTATCACTGATGCGTTCGAGGTCTATAAATTCCTTAAATTTTACAGAAAGTATCAATATAATAGGGTTTTTCACTTTTCTGCTTCACGTGTAGTTTTTTAGTCAAAACCAAAACAACAGCCAAAAAGTTCACACCTTTACCGATTTAAAGATACCGAAATCAATAATTATTTGTCTCTAGAGTAACCAGAAAAACTATAAATAGTCGGATCGATCTAGACAGTACCGTGTAGAGTGTATAAAACGGATTATTTTAAAATAAGATCGAAGGTAAGAGAGTATGTACCTTAAATTGTAGTTTTTTGTTTCTAAAAAGTTTGAAAAAGAAGTGATAGAGCGCATTAAAGACGTCTTGTTGTCAAAAACTGAACACGTGCGTTTAGAATTATGTGCTGCAATATGACAATATCGTCTACAATGCGCTAACAATTTTGGAACCTGGAGACTGCCTCAATAAAATATTGATTGCGAAGGGACTCAGGAGCGGCCACGTAAATTTTGAGATTTCATATAAAGTGTATATTTCGCTTAATAATTCAAAGCGCCATTTATGGTTATTTTTCTTCAATTTATTTTCATCTCGGGATTTGCCGGTTTAAATATAATACGTCATTTCCATAACACCCTGTATATTGAATATGAACTAAAGTTACATACAAAGGAATCTCGTCCGATAATCTTACCTGTGAAGTTGACGTGTAAGCAGAATTTCCTGTAAACGGATCTGCAACACCACCGCTTACAGACATTGCACTAGTTGTGGGTTTTACGGCACTAGTCGAATAACTGCTACCACCTTAAAAAAGCATAGATCATGGCGGGGCGATTCAAAAACTAACAAGACTATGTATTTAAATCTACCTGTCAATGGATCGGTATTAACCCCTACTTGTCCACTACCACTCTGATAATTTGGAGTGTACCTACTGCCCCCTGTTAAAGGATCTTGGTACTCGGTTGCCGGAGGTATATATTGTTCTTTACTGTTCTTAAGTATAAAGTCGACTATCTAAAAAATAAACTGTGCTGATAAAAAAAAGTGTCCAGTTATTAAAAACGTATAAAATATACTGACTTGTTCTAAATAGTCAGCTGGCAGCATATTTTTGGTCATGAATGCTTGAGCTGCTCGGTAAACATCATCCCCTTTGTTATATGGTAATTTTAAGGGAGGCTTGCCATCCTCTACGTCCACACTAAATACAAAATCATAGGCCTAAAAACAATGAATTAAATGGATAACTTGCTATAAAAAGAACTTCAATAAGAAATAAGTATACATCACTATTACCAGCAATAAACTGAAACATACCTGTCCTTCATATACAGTTTTTCCACTGGCATCTTTATCGGTCCCGCCCATCACATCTCCCACTTTTTCCCAGTGGCTATTATCTCCATCCAACACCCAGGTGTAGGCTATCACTTTTCCCTCCTCCCTAACCATTTTCATCTGTCCCGCTCGTTTTCCTGGATCGTATAGAGCTTCCCGTCCGGGCAAGCTATGGAAATTATTCAATATTAGTAAATTTATCCAGCATAGTTTATAAAATGAGATATTTTTTGCATTATAAAGTTCTCTCACTCTGAAACTTTGACGCCGCCAATCTCTTGAACGCTTTGCCGTTGCAGAGCCTCAACCTCTTCAGCAAATTTGGTAAGTGTAGCTTCATCTGCATATCTGGATTCATCTCTGGTAAATATTCTTACCAAACCATCACTGGAAAATATAGAAGATTACTTACTAATTTTTTGCTTAAAGTTAAGGATGCAGGTCAGTAAAACAAACTTAGAAGATCAAATTTTGCATTGTGGCCTACATTTCAACCTCTATGAGGTCATCCTCAGGGCTATACAGATAAGATCCTTCCATAACACTTTTTACCATTATCAATACTATACAGAACATTTTTCATAGTACACACAGGCCACAATACAAAAGTTGATCTTCTAAGTTTGCTCAGGTTAGTAATGTAAAACTGTAATATATCTAGTCAAAATGTAATTTTTACTATCAATAGCATCAACATTTTCTAAAAAAAAAATCATTTACCTAGAACCAGTTACAATATCACCATTTTGCAAACATGCTACAGACCATATAGACTGAGCAGGCAGTGTTATACTTTGAGTATTTTCTCCATTCTCCCAAAACCTTACAGTTCTGTCTTCATCTGACGAAACAAAAGCATCTTGTCCACTTGCTTTGCACCTTGCAATGCTAAAAAACAATAAAGGAGAAAACCATGTATAATTTAAAAGTATCAAATACTGTAAACACTGTTGCAAGCCTTTTTTAGTTAAATATAAAAATTATTAATTTTTTGAGGACTTTACTTTACCTATAAATATAATTTGTATGCCCATAATAAGTCTTCATGTTTTCTCCTGTGTATGACCATACTTTGATTGCAGCATCATTTGCTGTGCTTATAAATACATTCAGTTCAGGAAAATTAGCTAGAGATCTAACACAGTCCTTATGTCCTAAAAATAAGTCAATGTTAAAGAAATAACATTCTTTTAATTGATAACGAATAGATAACTTGACAGTTTAAAGTTCTGATATAAAAATTTGGGTATCATTTTAGACAACAAGAGAAAATAGAAGCCAAAGTAAATTACCTGTAAGTGATAATAATTTTTGGCCATTACTATTCCATACTCCAATAGTCTTATCTGCACACGCAGTAACAACTCTATTATCTTGTAATTGTATTGCTGACCAGATCGCAGCTGCATGACCAGAGAATGTAGCCACACATTTCGGAGAACCAGACAATTTAAATAATTTTGCTGTTGTGTCCCAGGAACCACTTAGAAAGCAATTGCCTTCATTTGCGTTACTAAGACAGCTTACTGTAAAAAAAAAATGAACCCATTTCTGGTTACTTCAGTGATATACACTAAGACTAAGCATATTGTTACAATGTACCCAATAAATTATTAAAATGCAGGACAAGTTTCCTACCTGTGTTAGTATGATCCTTAATACTAAAAGTAGCAAATGGTTCCGATGGTTTATAGATTAAAATTACATGATCATTTCCTCCCGTCACAACTAATCCATCTGGAAATTCTTCCGTTGGTTCAAGATATAAGACACTTCCCACGAAGTTCTTTTGATCTCTATATGTCATTACTTCTTCATAATTATTTTGTAAGCTAAAGAAAATAAATGGTATTTATAGCTCGTAACAGTTCCAAATACTTATATTTAGAGAAGAAATTTATAAAGAACATTACAACTAGAAGAATATCGCGAACGTGCAGTTCCTAGTAACATCAGCTTATACCCAAAACAACTTTAAATCATACTTACGGATTGTATTTCCAAAACTTTGCAGTCTTGTCCCTTGAGCCGCTAATGATATCGTTGCTTGCTGTAACCGCAACTGATCTAACATCCAAAGAATGTCCATAAAGGCTTTTACTAAGCTTAAACTCTTTATTGGACATTTTCTTACCAGAAATGTGTAGTTTCTTTGAAACTTTTAGATGAAAGTGCTAAAAATAAAGGTTAGCCGTCAAAGCTCTGACTTTTCAAAAACGAAACGATTACGCTTGTCGGTGATAAGTTCTTTGAATAAGCTTTGAATAAAGTGTTCTGTGCTGTTCGAAATTCCAATGGCCTCCTGGTTCTCGAGCATCCAGGTAAGAATTAAGTGACTCTTAGTGCCACAACTATATAAAATATGTGGCCGCAACAGATAATTCAGATCCGTATTAAAATAAAATTGAAAAGGCCCCCAGGGTTATATAGTTATAGTTATCCTCCGCTAGGTGACCGTACTAACAACAGAACAAAATTTAAAAATAAATAAACATCTATTATTGATTTCCACCAAAAATAGATTTCCACATCAAATCAAAATTTCTTTTCAAAACAATGTTATTTTACATTTTATTACTTCCATTTTTGGTTCTATGTAACGCAAGAGACCGAGATGTTCTTATGACCGAAGTTTTTGAAATAATAGTGAACCCAGGTATGTTTAACTGGACGTATGAAGGTAGAAAGGACCAATTCACTTACGAAGCAACACTTGCCAATGCTCCAGACTTGCCTACCTGGGTGCACTATGTGTATAGCGAAAAGCACCATTCAGGATTTCTGTATGGGGTACCCCCAAATCGGAATAAACCTGTAGTTTCACTGGAGATTGTTGGATTAAATAAAATGGAATACGAGACTAGGTAAGACTACTTTTTAACCTTTTAAAAGAGCTTTTTCAACTTACATGTCCTCTTAGGGTCGAAAATGTTAACATAGTTATTCAGGAAAAACTCAGTCCGGCACGGTACGAAGTTCATATGAAAATAGACAACCTAAATGTAGAAGATATGTTTGAAGTTGACCGTATGAATGCGCTTAAAGACATTTTTAGAAGGCATTTGTGGAAGGATTCCGAAGAGGATTTATATGTTACTTTCTTGGAAAGTGCTGTTGAAATGGGAGCTAGGAAGCCGGTAAATCCTAATGAGGGCGAAGGGTAAGAATTACTTCCTATAGTTTTTTCCAATATTATGACATTTTTTGTGTTAGGGTGGTTGTAAGACTAGGCAGTGAAGTCCAATTTTCTTCCGAACTGTTGGAACTTCAAGAGGAAGTGCGGCCTTTGTACAAATTGCAGTCTTGTCCAAGAGACTTTAAGAGAACTTCAGTAGAACGCCTGTTTAGAGATGGTTCTTTTACTTTGGATTGGTGTTCTTTCAAATTAGTAAGTGATTAACTTGTTCTATTCCTTCCTACTTTAGTTCTTATATCAATAAGATAGAGGGAGATTTTAATTTTAAACCTGCCAGTAGTTAATATTGTGGTACAGAAGTCATATTTATGCAGCTGTTCAAACTTTGATACAAAATGGTGCAATAATGTATATTTGTAGTAAGTATCTAATATGTTACGTTAACTTTAGATTCAAAAAGATGAGAATAACAACTCTGCAATGCACAAATCCGACAATGAAAAACCAGATGCAGAATTTGATACTGAACATGACAAATGGAAACCAGTATCTCGGGATGATATTCCAACTAGATCATATAACAGGGAATTAGTCATGACGGTTGGTATCCCTATGGTTATCATGACAGTTCTGGTTTTCGCGTTGACTTTTATTCTATGCTTTGAACATGATGATATGTAAGTAGTTCAACATACCCAATTGTTTCACAACTGTGCAGTAATATCCACTTTATCACACTGTATTTTGGTAGTGACACACTAGTGTCAGATAAGGCTTAATTTTTCTCTTATATTCCCTGTCAAATATTTTCGGTAACGGTAACACTTGTATTAAGTTTCAGTTGGTGAGAAACAAACATTTATAATGTGACTAGTGTGGTAAAGAGCATATTACTAAATAATTGTAAAAGTGTAGTAACTATCTTTCAAAAATTACAGGAAAGATGAAGAAAGTGAATTTTTCTTTGACAATCTTTATCATATTTGTATAGACTGGTATGATTCAAGGTAAACCGAGTGGTGTTTAGTGCATTTTTTTAATTCTTTACAATTTTTTTTAAAGTGTGTGTGTGTGTGTTTACATGGCTCAAATAAAAAATAACTATTGGCTTGTGTGAATTTTTATGTAGAAGTAGGGAATTTTTAAAGGTATATTATTCTATAATTTGTGGTACATCACGGTTATAATTTTCTGTAGAGGTTTTATACAAGTGGACAAATATGTCATTTATTTTATGCAGTAATCTCTAATCAGGCCTATATTTTTTTAGAATTGGCCTTTCAGAAGAAACGGTAATTTCTACTCAAGAACAGTCAAGTCCTCAACGTTTTATATCACCAAAGAACCCTACCGATACACTTCAAAGTCTGTCACTGGGTAGAGATCCTAGTACATCCCCAGATCCCATGTTACTCAGGTAATAAAAATAATATATCTATTTTTAGATGCAATTGCATCAATGTGGTTAAAATACAGTATGATACCTTGTTTCACAGAAAATGATACAGTTCTGTGTAAAATTTTATGCAACGATGTGAATATTCTATGTTAATAGATTTCAATCAATCAATTATACAGGGTGTTCCTTAATGACTTTCAGGGTGTGATTCCTTAGGTCATTTTATAAAGAAAAGTTCATATGAACATATGTCCGCAACGGCTTAAATTTCCTGCTACAGGGTGTTGAATTTTTATTTTTTAAATGGTTATTTTTTAATATCTCCGAAAGTACTTCAGATATTATTTTCCATTTTGGTATGTGTTAATAGGATATAGAACCACAAATTTTAGTTAGAAAAGTTATTCAATTGTTCCACCAGTGGCGTCCCTGTAAACATGTCCTCTGATATTTTTTACAAAAAAGATGGTACGCCACTGACATTTTTCCATGTGGATATTTTTTCTGATTAGACTGGTCAATTCTACATGAAAACGGTCTCTTCAGTTTTTCTCGTCAGATGCACCGTTCTTTATTAAAACCACTAAATTCATATTGAAACTCATTATTTTAACATTGATAAAATAATTAATGATAAATTTTGTTTTATAAAAATTGTTGGAAATGGCCACCTTCACGCTTTCGCATCAAATTGCCCACTCCAACAATTTTTATAAAACAAAATTTATTATTAATTATTTTATCAATGTTAATAATAATGAGTTTTAATATGAATTTAGTGGTTTTAATAAAGAACGGTGCGTCTGACGAGAAAAACTGAAGAGACCATTTTCATGTAGAATTGACCAGGCTAATCAGAAAAATATCCATATAATAATAATAATAATAATAATAATAATAATAATAATCTTTATTTAGCACTTGGCTAGTTATTACTAAAAAATACAAGTTACAAAACAGTGTTTATATGTCAGTTACAAAAATGATAAATCCTACTCTACTCTACATATCCTTCAAATAAAGAAACAATCTTCTTTTAAAAACATTTAACCCATTTGCCTCCTTAATGCCCTCAGGGAGGTCATTAAAAAGACGAACTCCCTCGAAAAATAGCGATTTTTGTAGAGATGTGGTTTTAACTGACTCAATGTTATAATGTTGTCCAGAGCGAATGTCATAACTATGAAAATTTAATCTTTTTTTAAGAAAAGCATTAAAATATATTGGTAGCTGCTCATGTTCAATTTTATATATTAAAACCAAGTTCGCCTTTCTAATGTTCTGTTCCACAGACAGCCAATTCAACCTCTGTAACATAGTTCTTACCGGGATATACCTGTTGCATTTAAGAATAATTCGCATAACCTTATTTTGCTGAACCTGCAGCCTGTGTATATTTTCCTGAGTACAAGATATTAATAAAGAACAACAGTAATTAAAGTGAGGCAAGATGATTGTATTATAAACCAGTGTCTTGGCCCACTGGGACAAACAATCCGAAACGCGACAGAAAAAACCAATTTTTTTCCCTAATTTCTTACAAAGGTAATCAACGTGATTCGTAAAAACAAGCTGAGGATCCAAAAAGACTCCCAAATATTTTATTTCCGACACTAAACTAATTTCAGACTCATTTATGTTAAGGGTTAATCCTAATTCGGCATACTTCTTACAATTTACTTTTGAACCTATTATCATACACTTTGTCTTTGATGTGTTCAGTTTTAATTTATTTTGGCAAAGCCAGTGATACATTATTTTAAGTTCGCTATTCAAAAGATCAGTTATATCCCTAAAGTTTTTTCCTGATACACAAATAAGGGTATCATCCGCAAATAAATTCACAAACGAGTTTTTTAAAGCTATATGAATATCGTTAACATAAATAATAAACAGTAATGGACCCAGCACACTTCCCTGCGGAACACCCACTTTATTTTCCCTTTTAGTTGATAGTTTGTCGTCCACTCTAGTCATTTGATACCTGTCACTTAAGAAATCATTAATCCAATGCAATGCACTACCTTCTACACCATATAGTCTTAATTTTTTAATAAGAATTCCACGATCGATTGTTTCAAACGCTCGCTGCAAGTCAACAAATACACTAAGCACCACTTTCTCCTCATTCAGAGCTTTTCGCCATGTTGCACAAACATATTGCAGCGCCGACTCGCACGAATGGTTACTCCTAAATCCAGATTGCCCCACAAACAATAACTGATTAGTTTCAAAATAGTTCCTTAGTTGTCGACAGACTATCGTTTCAATGATCTTATCTACCATGGGCAATAAATTAATTGGCCTGAATTCTGATGGACTTTTAGGTGCAGTAACTTTTGGTATAGGAATTATAACACTGTTTTTTATTTCATCGGGGATTCTCCCAGTCTGTAACGAGGTGTTAACTAAATAAAGTAGAGCATATCCTACTACACCGAAGAGGTCCTTAACCAACTTAATATTTAATGATGGAGGACATGTTTGCAGGGACGCCACTGGTGGAACAATTGAATGCATTTTCTAAATAAAATTTGTGGTTCTATATCCTATTAACACATACCAAAATTGAAAATATTTAAAGTACTTTCGGAGATATAAAAAAATAACCATTTAAAAAATAAAAATTCAACACCCTGTAGCAAAAAATTTAAGCCGTTGCGGACATATATTCATATGAACTTTTCTTTATAAAATGGCCTACGGAATCGCACCCTGAAATATTAGCACGTCATTAACGAACCCTGTATATGCTTTAAAATTTTAACTTTTTTTACTAATAACATTAAAATGAAGTATTTTATTTTAGCAGAAGCCATACCAACAGTCCTAATGCCACTGCTAAAAGGGGCCTCCATTGCAGACCAAGTCCACCACCGTATGTACGGCCAAAATTTAAGCCAGAAATCTGACAAGAAGAGAATACAATTCCGGATAAACAAGCGGATGGCATAGGAAATGGTATAGAAGATGGAAAAACTTGGTATTGTTAAAGAACGGAATAGATTTTTAGCTGGAAATCCAGAGCAAAGACGCTTCTAGAAAATATAGTGCGAATGGTAGAAAATAAATAATTAGACAACAAAAACCTGTAAGTAAACATATCCAGCATTATTAGTGTTTAAAAAGTTTTTATTGTATGACTAGACAATAATATTAAACTGATGACATAAATACGACTAACTCTCACTGTCATTTTGTCTATTATAAGGTTTTGATGAAATAAAACGGTCCTATATGTAACAAAAACAAACTTTATTGTTCTTCCTAGCTGCATCTATATACATTAGGTTTCTACATAGAAATTATCTTTGAAGAAGGAACCTTTTTAACACAAAACAGTTATTATAATAACTTAATGAAACTTAGGAGAAAATAAAATACTGACGAAACGTATAACGATAAAATATACGGGTAACACGTCGAGATAAAGTAATGTAATGTAACCCTTTTCGAAAATTAAACCCCTCGAATTCGTCTCGCTACATGCCTTGTCTGTTGCAAAATTTACCGTTAGAAATACGACCTCTGGTGGCAGTCTTAGAAGCACTAGCCAATAGGAAACTCTTGATGTTAGAAAGGTTTAACGTTAGCAAATGTTATCGTTTTCATGACTTTGTGTACTTAAGTGACGGCGATGGTAATCGGCTATGGCATATCCTTGTCTAATCGCATTAACTAAACGAAGACAGGCTATAAAAGTTTGTGGAGATTTTATCCTTATAGAGGTTATATGTTCGAAGCTAATAAATTAATATAAACTTACAATAAAAATATTTATACAGTGACCGGCAAAAAATTGACCACATATGGAAAACTTTATTATTGAAAAAAAAAAAAACTTTTTCTACTGCTATATTAGTAAGAACCTACTTATACAGGGTGTTCCTTAATGACGTGCTAATATTCCAGGGTGCGATTCCGTAGGCCATTTTATAAGGAAAAGTTCATATGAACATATGTCCGCAACGGCTTAAATTTTTTGCTACAGGGTGTTGAATTTTAATTTTTTAAATCGTTATTTTTTAATATCTCCGAAAGTACTGTACTGTACTGTGTTGATAGGATATAGAACCACAAATTTTAGTTAGAAAAGTTATTCAATTGTTCCACCAGTGGCGTCCCTGCAAACATGTACTCTGATATTTTTTATAAAAAAGATGGTACGTCACTGATATTTTTCCATATGAATAATTTTCTGATTAGCCTGGTCAATTCTACATGAAAACGGTCTCTTGAGTTTTTCTCGTCAGGTGCACCGTTCTTGATTAAAACCACTAAATTCATATTGAAACTCATTATTATTAACATATTAATGATAAATTTTGTTTTAAAAAAATTGTTGGAAATGGCCACCTTCACTTAAAAGGCATGCTTCCGCTCGCCTTCTCATCGAATTGCCCACTCGTTCAAATATTGTAATTTTTATAAAACAAAATTTATCATTAATATGTTAATAATAATGAGTTTCAATATGAATTTAGTGGTTCTAATCAAGAACGGTGCGTCTGACGAGAAAAACTCAAGGGACCGGTTTCATGTAGAATTGACCAGGCTAATCAGAAAAATATCCATATGGAAAAATGTCAGTGGTGTACCATCTTTCTTGTAAAAATATCGGAGGACATGTTTGCAAGGACGCCACTGGTGGAACAATTGAATAACTTTTGTAACTAAAATTTGTGGTTCTATTAACACATACCAAAATTGAAAATAATATCTAAAGTACTTTCGGAGATATTAAAAAATAACCATTTAAAACATAAAAAAAATTTAAGCCGTTGCGGACATATTATGTTCATATGAAAATTTCTTTATAAAAAGACCATATAGGAATCACACCCTGAAATATTGGCACGTCATTAAGGAACACCCTGTATATACCTTATCTACTGTTACGTAATATATTACGTAACGGTCCCACAAATCATGTGGTCAACATTTTGTCGGCCACTGTATATAAAAGTTCACATAGATCGCTGTATGGGCATGGCAAAAAAATCGCATCGATTTGGGGTTTTCTGCAATTATATTTTAAATTTATGAGATATATATTCCTAAGAGCACTTACAGTCAAAGAAAATGGTCGGCTCTTAAAGGAATCATTAACTAACAAGTAACTTTAAAATAATATAAAAATAAGTACATAAGAACTATACTATTGTTGCCAAATTTAAGTACCTATCAAGAAAATATATAAATACACTATTTAGCATTAACACTGGTCTAACGCAATTGAACCAACGTTAACTTTTATATAATCGAAAAATAAATCCGTATTCATATAACGGTTATAAAATTTACTGTTATCTACATAACATTACAATAATGGATTTTACCGATTCTTGTGCTCAGTAGAATCCAGTAGGTACCTGAATTTATAAGTGATCTAAGACATCTATAAAGCACCATTCGACCTAAGTTTGCGGTAGGAACAACAAACAAGAGCACAGTATGATGGCAAAAAAAATAAAACAGTTTTGGTGAAATTCAGTAATTAATCACTGTATTTATTGATGAAAATATTGGACGATGTATTTAAAATTATCGCAAAAACTATGGAAGGCATGTTAAGCATTTGACAAGATTACCATGAAGCAAGCTATTCAAAGATACTGATTTATACTGAATAACTAAAGCCTTGAAAGTGTACGAACAATAACATGAAATAATTAAGAATATAAGCTTTATCACATTTCAGCTAATTTGCTTGTCGCGTACAACAACAGGTCTTATAATATGACGCAGCGACTTTTTTGTGTCCCTTAAGGTATGGTTTCGGTGGCGCGTATCCGAAAAACATCACTAAAAGTATTTTTTCCTTTCATCTATCAAAATGACAATGTTTTTTAACCAATGGAAGGAACCATCTTTTCTCAGCGAGTAAGCAATTTTCTTCCATGCATTTTCTTTGAAATTTTCTTTAATTAGTCTATTTTTATAATTTTCGTCTTCATAATTATAAATACATGAATACTTTCGAATTCTTTGAAGTAATTCATCATCTTGAATAGAAAATCATGCCATATACAGGGTGTTATGGAAATGACGTATTATATTTAAATGGATGACTCCTGGGGTGTCCTAGAGAAGCGCAACATATTTTATTTTTTTTAAATCGAACGTTTAAAAAGTGGGGTTCACCCATTCACCCCTAAACCCACACACAACTCCTCGGCACATTCATATATGAAGATATTACATCGCCCAGCTGATTAATCAACAGATGTTCAAGCACAATGTTGCCAAAATGTTTAAAAGTGTAAAACTTTAGTTTCTTATAAAAATAAATATTTAGCTTACTTAGAAAGTTATACCCAGGACGCGATTAAGGAATCCAGGGCACAGACACTTTCAGTTCTTTTTTCTATGGGAAAAACTTTATGCTCATCACGTGTCCTGATGATAGTGTGGGAGTACACTTTACAATAACACACATAGAACAAG
This sequence comes from Barypeithes pellucidus, assembly GCA_963991005.1. Lineage (NCBI taxonomy): Eukaryota > Metazoa > Arthropoda > Insecta > Coleoptera > Curculionidae > Barypeithes > Barypeithes pellucidus. Next base: position 76,492,494 of record OZ022558.1, read on the forward strand.
AGCACTTAATCATTTCGCAATAGAAGTAATAACAACGCTAATTTCTATGGGCCATTAACCCTTTACTAAAGATAAAATGAAACAATTATGTTAACAATTGACAGGAACTACCCTTTGAAATAATGGTCTAGCCCGCCTTCGGACCAGTCGTCGAACTTTCTTTCCGAGAAATCTCCGCTCTCTAGAGCTAGCGCGGTTGCCATTTGCGAGACTATAATTATACAGGAAAATAATATTATAGAAGGAAATTCGGCAATTTATGATATCTACAATCAGCTGTTTAAAGAAGCAGGCCGATATCGATCGAGAGAACCAACGTGTTATTTATTTTTAAAATTTTTAGATGTTAAATACATTATTTCTCAGACCACTCAGACAATAAGGGCGTATTTTTGTCAACACAGTAGCACTTTAAAATACTAATTCAGATTGAATGGTACTTAGATGTGTTATGTGGTTTTATTGTGTGGGTTTGTTTCTGTTCAAGTTAAAAGTACGCACAGGGAATCTTTACCCTGACGTCATCGCTAACAAATAGATATCCCGACATATTTCATATCTCTGCATCTTTGTTTGGTACAGACATAAAGGCGAATAAAAATTGTATACTATACGTCGTCCGGAATTAAACGTGTTAGACAGAGAAAGAATTATAAAGAAGAGTTGCCAAATAATTATTTTGACTTACGCAGTACTACAAATTACAAAAACGTCATTGTGACAATTGATTCACAATTTTTTCGTTTTTATACATTTTTGTGCATTAAAACTTCATTTACTCCTGCAAACAGTTCATTTCAGAGCTTTTGGTATCGCTTTTTTGTGTTAGTGGTAAGTACATATTGATATTTATTGTTATTTATTTATTGTAATAAAGTATTCCTAACCCTAAAAATTGTGGATAAGTCTCCGCTCCGCTATTTTGCCATCCCAAAAACGTAAAAACACGTCTTTTTAGTTTCGAAAAAAATAAGTAAAATCGCCCGAATTTCCAAACGCTCTGTATATGTATCGAAACTAGAAGGTTCACGGAACGTATTTCGGGCAAAATCAAATCTGAAATCGCCAAATTAAGTTCACAATCTCGTCTCAAAATGTGGTAAAAATTGGTCGAAAAATACAAATATGACAGTTCAATAAAATAATTTATTTAAATGTTTTACGACATAAATTACCATTTATCTTCAATTCTAATGAAAACGCATAACGTCAATAGTCAGTAAAAAACAATTTAATAAAATGCTAAGAAATTATTTGCAAAACCACTCCCTTTCTTTGTTGACATAAACTGGGGTACCTACTGGAAATTTGTTTAAATTTAGATGATATTCCATAAATTTGGCTCATATTATTTACTACCTTCATAGGTTTATAAAAAAAGGAAAAATTGTGTTACATTGAGAGTAAATAAATCATTTAGCACATACAGATGCATGCACCTAGGGGCCCTTATGTTTAATTAAAAACTTGTAGAACTTATTGTACCTATTCTTTGTTAATTTTGTCAACTCTAACTGTCTTGTCCAAGACAGTGCATGATCATTATAGCTCATAGTATCTGCACGGTGTATTTTCTAAGATGTGTTCATTGTAAATCTAATTGCACGGTGTTGGACTTTTTAATAAATTAATTCAAATGATCTCTGTTGGTCAAATCAAAAATTAAACTTTCTTTGATGTTTTTTTAATCTGTGTAATCACATTCAAACCGAGTTTATCATTTTGTCAAATAAGAAGTAGGTACATAACTGCCAGTAAAAATTCAAGAATATCAGATTTATACCTACATATTCCTAACAATCTATTCTATGTAAGACCGACTCAAAATTTTGATTCGGAGTTTTAAAGAAATTTTAAAAAATCCGTATATGGGAACGTTATTTACGTCAATTAAAATGTTATGAAATTAGTTTTTGTTTTGGCAACTTTTCTTCCACGTAATTTTGATTTGATTCATACGATTTTTATGACGTGTAAGCGATGACGTCAGGGTAAAGATCCCCTGTGCGTACTGTACCTAGGTACTTGGTGTTTTTTTATAAATTAAGTTGGTGTTAAATAAGTCCGAAAAGCTAAATACAATTGCATTTTTTTTTTCTAAAGGATAAGTGGCATTTATAAATTTTTAAGTTGTTCAGATCTGACGGGTGTCGTTCGAATTGAACAAATGAGAACATACCTGACCATTTAAAAACTCCGCGGCGGTTCGTTCGAGTCAGTTCAAGTTTATAAATCAGAGATCGTTTCCTAGCGAACTGAACCTAACGTAAAAGTACCCTGAAAAATAAACAACTGTCAAACGGTTATTGACTTTCTAAAGAGTTTACCCTGAAGATATGACAACACTGTTGACATATATTGCTTTGATTACCTTCCTGACAGGGGCACCACGTGGTCATTTTTGGTTTGACATAAGGTCATGTACAGGGCATATTAAATTAAAGCGCCATTTTTGGATATTTTTCTTCAATTTGTTTTCATCTCAGGAATTGCCGATTTAAATATAATACGTCATTTCCATAACACCCTGTATGTACCGCAGCTGGCTGCTCGACTGGTCCAATTAGCAGTAGACCTGCCGGCGCCGATCCTGATAGCGGCGCTCCACCTAAACCACACAAATTCAGTCAGCGCGTTTGCCTGCCGTCGCTGACTGCACCACCGAAACCATACCTTTATCAAGCAACGCTCCAAAAGCAACTCAGCAATCGATTCGATCGTTGGCGTTAATCCTTTGTACTTGGATTACAATACACATCTGTCAAATTTTCATCGGAAACCATCGCGTTTTGCCTAGATAGATGTCCCGGACTATGAGAGAAACTATACAAACTAGAATTACTATTCGAAATATCTTCCTCCGTATTAATATTGGCTAAAAAACCGCTAAAGGAGGTATTCGAAGCTTCCGACATTGTTCTGGACCTTGTTCGGTATAAATTCGAGGATATATGCGTAGGACCGTGGATAGTAGGCCCGTCCCCAGCAGGACTGGGGCTCAGAGGGGGTTGAAAGGGCGAGTACTCGGCCGAGTCGCTCAAGTTTTGTTCACTCCTAGTGTGTTTTATAGGATCCTTATCGGGAGACAAGCTGTTTTGGGACACTGGCGATACCGGAATGCTGGCCGAACCGCCGGACGTTTTTTGTTCGGAGCTTTGTCCCGATTTATTCGACGGGGAAGACACTTCCGAGACTAGCGGCGTACTCTCGTTGTCACTAGTTTCGTTTAACTCCGGACTGGATTGCAGCAATTTCTCCCTGAACTTCTGCAATTTATCTAAGCTGGACGACGGTCCTTTTTCCCGTTGCCGTTTGTAATTATTACTGTTGTCGATACTTTTCGATCTGTTTCTCAACGAATGTCTCTGGGTTTTGCCCTCCTTCGGTCCCAAAGTTAACGAGCTCGGCCTAGATTTTCCTTGATGCTGCTGCTGATTGGAATGTTTGCTGGCGTGGCTCTCGTAGACCACCGTCGAGTTGTTGGAGGAAATGCTCACTCTTTGAGCGTCCGCATCGGTCTTTATCACCACGTGACGGCAGCGATTATCTCTGTTTTGGTTTTCTTGATTTTTTAGGCTGGATTTGTTGCCGTTGGAGATTGAAAAGCGACGTTCTACCGCTAAAAATTAGAAAAGGTACAGTGGTTTTAGTTTTTTGATATAATTAATCGTTAATTAAAACGGTTTTTATTTGCTCTTAATTATAACTTATCAGAAATTGATTTTTAAATTGTGATTAATTTAAATCGCGATTTATCATGATTTAAATCCTTTCAAACCTGGTGTATATGTATACAACGTGTCCAAGATAAGGAGGGCCAGTACAGGTATCTCGAAAACCGTAAGAGATACGAAGTCGGTTAAATGGAGGTAAAGTTGCGCATTTACGTGCCTAATAATATGCCGTTTAGAAAGTTTTAAAATTCCGAGTAGTTCCGGAGATATTCGAAAAAAAAACGAAATTCTGAAAAATCGTTTTATTGTTTTCCTGGGTTTTTTTGAGATCGAATTCTAAAGTAAATTGCACTTTTGCATTGCCACTTTTCCGCTCTATCTATCAGCGTTAATTGTTTTGTAATCCGACGAGTCGTCTTCGAAGGGCCATTACCAACTTTATTTTTTTAAATACGGTCCTGTTTTTCTGATATTGGAATTTGAGAGCTTTTTTTTTCGAATACAACGATGTAGGCCACATTGTGGTTTAATGACGTTTCGAGGGTTTTTTGAACAACATCAGGAGATTTTGGGATACGGTCCTGTATTTGTCTTAATTTTATAAATAATATCTCATAAGTAAGCTCTAAATTTTTTACTTATGTTGGACTAGTTAAATAAATAACAAATAATTTAATAATTTTTTTGTTTCAAGCGCCTACTTTTCTTTTAAATCCCGAATCAACAGAACTTTGAAATAATGTTTCTGTATTTTGTTCACTTATTTGTGGTTTATTATTAAATTATTTGTTATTTATTGAACTAGTCCAACATAAGTAAAAATTTAGAGCTTACTTATGAGATATAATTTATAAAATTAGAGAAATACAGGACCGTATTCCAAAATTTCCTGATGTTGTTCAAAAAACCCTCGAAACGTCATTAAACCACAATGTGTCATACATCGTTGCATTCGGAAGAAAAAAAGCTCTCAAATTCCAATATCAGAAAAACAGGACCGTATTTAAAAAAAGAAAGTTAATAATGGCCCTTCGAAGACGATTCGTCGGATTACAAAACAATTAACGCTGCTAGATAGAGCGGAAAAAGTGGCAATGCAAAAGTGCAATTTACTTTAGAATTCGATCTCAAAAAACCCACGCAAACAATAAAACGATGTTTCAGAATTTCGTTTTTTTTCCGAATATCTCTGGAACTACTCGAAATTTTCAAACTTTCTAAACGGCATATTATTAGGCACGTAAATGCGGAACTTTACCTCCATTTAACCGACTTCGTAGCTCTTACGGTTTCCGAGATCCCTGTATTACTGGCCCTCCTTTCCTTATCTTACACGTAATATGATTACAACTATTTTTATTTCTGCTCGTCGAGAGGTAAACCTCTTCAAAGATTACGTTGAAAAAAAAAAACGTACCCTCCGATAAAGATTGTTTCACGAAAAATGGATATAACTTAATGACTGCAGTAAAAGTACCTGGGCCATCCCATTATTTATGACCGTTTGTTATTATTATGTGGAAAGGACCGGATTGTAATAATTATATTTAAATATCTTTTTGTGGTAAAATTTGTTAGTTTTTGAGAAATGGTTCAAGAATTGTCTTTTACCAAACATTCATCTGAATAGCGTGATAGTAATGGACAATGCAAGCTATCACAGTCGCCAATTACATAAAGCTCCAAGCTCAAATAATACAAAATTGGAGATTCAGAACTACATGGCGGCGAGTGATATATATTTTGAAGAAAGTTATAAAAAAAAGTGATCTTTTAGAAGTTTTAAAGACATTTTGTATAAAAAAGTATATGTTTGTGACACATTGGCAGAAGAAATTGGACATACAGTGCTACGGCTCCCACCCTATTATTGCATTTTTAACCCCATAGAGCATATGTGGCACCAGTTAAAATCACTGGTTAGGTCTGAAAATATTTCTCCGACTTTAAGTTCTAGTGTTGTAGAATTAATACGAAAATGCTTTAATGATATTCCCCCAGGTAGTTGGAAAAATTCAGTCCGTCACGTAATAACTGTAGAAAATTCGTATATTATAGTCTGGATCGTATAATTAATCCAATTATAATTAATTTTGATGAGGATAGCGATAGCGAAACAGAACTATCTATAGAATGACATTATAAATGTAAATAAATATGACTAGTAATATTTAAAAAAAAATGTTATTTCATTTGATTACATTAATATAATCATATCATTACTTGTTTTCCTTAGTCCGTCCCTTCATACTTCACTTGTTTATTGCCAAGCTCTTGCCGACACAATGGGACCGACCCAGGAAATCATTAAGTCGTATCCAAATTTCGTGAAACGTACTCTACCATATTTACGTACCTGGTGACGGCGGTTGCGAGCTACATCTCGAACTCTGATCGCTGACGCTCTCCGCGTAGCCAGAAATGGATATACCCACCGGTTGCCAATGCATGTGACCAATCGGAGACGATTGCAAAAGCACGAAATCGGTCTCGCCCACGCCCGAAGAGCTGTTCGTGCGAGATCGGTAGCCGCGAGCAGGTGCGTAGACATCTACAAGGGAAGCCAAAAGAAAAGCGTAGAAAGCATCACTCGTACTAACACCAAAGGCGAAAACTTTATTCTAGGTTGGTATAATTTAGGTTACAAAAAAATTTATTGGGGAAATTTCAGGTGGTACATGGATTTCATTAAAAAACAAACGTATATATGCAACTTATCCAAAAATTTGCCTCAACTTTGACGTTGTATACAGGGTGTTATGGAAATGACTTATTATATTGGTTGTCCTAGAGAAAGTCTACATACTTTTTTTTTAAATCGAATATCTAAATACTAAGGTAAAAACCCTTTTTACCCGTATACTGTCGCCCCGTTCCATCTGGATTCACTTAGCAACAATGTGGGTCACTAGAGTATACTAACAGTGTTGTCAGATCACACCGCGTGTCTCGCCCTTGGTTGGATACTGGCCGCGCGCCGCTTCATACTTAAGTATGTTTCGAGACTCGAGAGTGGAAGGACGTTGGTTCCACGACGTCGAGGGTGTCACCTGCTTCACGTATACGAATTTTAAACGTTTTGTTAGTTGCATTGCCTGATTTTTTTTTGCTGTGAAATAATTCATAATAATAAATGTTGTGATGTGATTTCAAATTTGTGTGATATTATCTACTGTTGGTTCTGTTGAAAAACAGACTTTTTGTGTTTTATTTTTTATGAAATTTATTTATAAAACGGATTATTTTAAAATAAGATCAAAGGTAAGAGAGTATGTACCTTAAATTGTAGTTTTTTTGTTTCTAAAAAGTTTGAAAAAGAAGTGATAGAGCGTATTAAAGACGTCTGAACACTTGCGTTTAGAATTATGTGCTGCAATATGACAACATCGCCTATAATGCGCTAACCATTTTTGAACCTGGAGACTGCCTCAATAAAATATTGATTGCGAAGGGCCTCAGGAGCGGCCACGTAAATTTTGATATTTCATATAAAGTGTATATTTCGCTTAATAATTCAAAGCGCCATTTATGGTTATTTTTCTTCAATTTATTTTCATCTCGGGATTTGCCAGTTTAAATATAATACGTCATTTCCATAACACCCTGTATACAGGGTGTTCCTTAATGACGTGCTAATATTTCAGGTGTGATTCCTTAGGTCATTTTATAAAGAAAAGTTCATATGAACATATGTCCGCAACAGCTTAAATTTTTTGCTACAGGATGTTGAATTTTTATTTTTTAAATGGTTATTTTTAATAATATCTCCGAAATTACTTTAGATATTACTTTAAATTTTGGTATGTGTTAATAGGATATAGAACCACAAATTTCAGTTAGAAAAGTTATTCAATTGTTCCACCAGTGGAGTCCATGCAAACATGTCTGTCCCGATATTTTTTACAAAAAAGATGGTAGACCGAAGGAATCACACCTTGAAATATTAGCACATCATTAAGGAACACCCTGTATATACATAACATGAAAGTTGAAGCAAATTTGTAGTAGTGTGTTCAATGTGTATGTGTACAAGCAAATAAAGAGATAAACAAAAAAAAACAACAATATAGTTAACAAAGCGAGAACCTATGTTGATAAAGGTGGAGATCTTACCTGACCGTAGAGAACACAAAATACTTTCGCTGGAATACTCTGATAAAAGGTCAGTTTTTTTAAGTTAATTTTTGAACTGACTGTTCTTATTTTGGGATTCCTATACTCGATAGTCAAAATCGGCTTTATTTGGCGGCTCTATCAACTAACGTGCATCAATCTGTTTGAAATCCCACTCAAATTTACTTAAGAAACATATAAATAAGGTATTTGAAATAGAGTTTGTTCGGGATAGAAACATTCAACGCATTGGGGACAAAACCTTTTTTAAAAATTTCACACTGCACAAATAACCCGACTAGAAGCAACATGCAATATTACTTAACGATAGAGTTACTGAATTCACTAAAAAAAGACATGACGACACAAGACAACACAGCTATTTAGTGACACAAGTTTTAACAACAAGACAAACTGTGGAACGACACAATATAAATAAATAAATAATTTATAATTTAAAATAAAACTTTATTTTTTTACAGATATCTACAAAAATAACTTAAAAACTAAAAATAAATAGGAACGATAGCGTACTCTAGAAGGAAATGTATAATTTAAATAAATGTACAAGAGTTTTTATCGGGCGTTATACTGGGATACTTTCTTTTAACTTTGTTAATACCCTACGTAAAAGTGTGAATTTGACAACGTCCCACTCTGACTTACAATCAAAAAAGTATTAAAAATTTGAAATACAAGTCAATATTATATATAACGGTGACGCTTACCCCCCTAGGGGTTAAACGCTTTCCCCCCTTCACAATCAAATTGACGTATCTTTCCGATCTTTAATATTAATTGCTGGAAGCGATATATTAAGAATGGGAGATTTTCAAATTGACAAATCAGTTATTTTAGAAGGATAACATTCTAAATTAAAAAAAATGGTTATATAAAAGTATATATTCCACTCTCTTTCGTTCATCTTTTAAATGCAATACATTATTATCGACAACAGAGACGCATAAAACCAGGTAAAATCGCAAGTACTGTAAAGGTCGGCCTTAATAAAATGAAATGTGTCGTTCCCCGGAAATCAATAAACAATGTTTTAACCATGCGTACTTCAAAATTTAATTTTTCCCAAAATTATTCCGATTTTGGACCGCTCCGACTCTGGCGCCTTCCAAGAATCCAGGAATGTTTATCGAGGTGCGCACCGTTTTGTCGAAATTCAGCGAAAGAGCGTGAAACCTACTATAAAAATGCGAATGTGGCAATTTTATACAGTGTTGTTCAATTTTTTTACCTTTTCTTGAGCGTGTTGAAAAAAATTTATAAATGTATATTCATCGTCAGTGAATTCAATAACTGTACCTACAATGTTAGTAAAAAAATGTCGGTGCTTAAGCCGTGTAATTGTGAATTATTGTATTAGTATCAAAACCACTATTTACATACCTCAACCATGTTACGAGAGATGTAGGATACTATTTCTGACTGGATATGTATGTGATCGAAATATGCTACGTTCTTGCTAACAATTATTTTTTCAGAAAATAGTGAAAATATATATTTTTACTAGATTAATTTTAAACGGACTATTTAATCCATTTCTTTAGTTACGTTTACGGCTTTTTTAATACTAGGCGAAGCAACTTTTGGCTAAGTTTTTATAACTTTTTTATGTTTAATTCGATTTTCATGATGTTTTAACTATTTGGTAGATACATTTATTGGGATTGTTTAGTCTTTTTTTAATAATCAACATTTTTCTCTTGGGTGATGTTCTACCGAGGTAAATTAAAATATTGTTTTTTGTCACATTTTCAAAATAGGCGGATAATTTTGTTCATATTCTTATAGTTAGAGAGACGGCGACAATAGGGGGTCCGTGACGTGAAATATCAGTATTTTGGTTTTTCGTGGAGTTTATTAGGTCCCCCATCTACAACTTTTATATCTGATGAAATGCCGTAGAGCGTTGCTGAGAGGCGCTGTACCGCTTTAGATAGGAAATTCTCAATAAATTCAAAATTATATCGAACCATGTCTGAAAATGAATCTACAGCATCTGCGTGACCCCAAAGTCACGGGAAACCCATTTTCTGACAAGTCAACCCTTGCATATACTTTTCCGAGCGTATCAAAAAAAAATTAAAATAAAAAATTTTGAGGTGGAAACTTTCTAGAATTTCCAGGTCTCGCCATGTCATTGGTGGAATTTTCTAAAAATCTCCTCGGAGGAAATTAGGAAAACAATCGTGACATGTCAGAAAATTGTCACTCTACATTCCTTGACACCCAAATACTGTGGGAAAAAAAAATTTCAGACGAATCGCACCTAGCTAGGCGGAATTCTGACAATATTACGCAGAGATACCGGAAGGCAGGTATCGTTCAGTTGTATGACGGGAAAAATGATAACTGGGGATTAAGACAAGCAAGACACGACTCACCAAAGTTTTTTCGTCCTCTGAATCGATAGGATGGGTTTCAAACCCCCTCCCCCATACCGTGTTATTGTAAAATTTAAGAAAATATTACAATTATGAGGTTGTTTCGCGCACTTTGCAATATTCTTTCTATCAGAAAATTGTTTACGAGTCATCTCCATGTGAATACAAATCGATTGAGCCCACTTGGACCCATGTCACTTGAGACTTTACAATTTGTCCATTCATTTTTTTTTGACACGCTCGGAAAAGTATATGCAAGGGTTGACGTTGTCAGAAAATGTGTTTCCCGTGACTTTGGGGGGTCACGAAGACGCTGTAAACTCATTTTCAGACATGGCTCGATATAATTTTGAATTTATTGAGAATTTCCTATCTAAAGCGGCACAGCGCCTCTCAGCAACGTTCTACAGCATTTCATTAGATATAAAAGTTGTAGAGGGGGAACTAAACTCCACGAAAAACCAAATTACTGATATTCCACTTCACGGACCCCCTATTGTCAGTAAAATCAGTATTTTTGTTTATTTCAATAAATTCATTTAAGAAACAAAATGTTAAGAATAAATTTAAGATTAATGCAATTATAAACAAAATTACGCGGCTCAATTTTTCCGCAGGGTATTTTGGAATTGTGACCAAAAATACGACACAATAATCCCAACGAATTGTATTTACAAACTGATTAAAAAATCATGAAAATCGGATTTAAATTAAAAAAGTTATAGCCAAAATTTTGACACGGCCGATACCATCTTTTTGACAAGCCCTCGACTATTATCTTGCATGCGGAGAATAGGTATCATTGAAATTAATTGACAGTGTTGACATTTATAATCGATTAGTTAGGCACATTTTACGCATTTGCCCGGTGATTTCGACTAAAAAAATAATAGTTAGCTTCTCATGCACTACAAAAGCCGAAGAAATGAAGTGAATATTGATTTATTATCGAAAATTGAAATTTTCTCGTATACTTTAATATCACATGACTTGTGCACGCGGAAATTAAAAAAAAAAAATCGCAACTAAAAAATCGGCAAATACCATTGCCCATAGTTTTCCTCGGTAATAAATATCTTTTAGTCCCTATTAGGGATTCAGCAAGGCTAAAACGATAAGTATTATTTTTTTTTAATAATTGTTCTTATCTTTGTTTAATTAAAAAATAAATTAAAACCTCATGAAAACGGACTGAAGTATTTCCATCTTGTCTCTTATACACTCGTGCGCAAAAAAAAACCAGTCAGTGTAAAACCGTGTTTTTTGCACACGAGTGTATGATGATAATAAAAGATAGAAATATTGGCATTAAACGGAACTACAACAACCTCTAACTATCCCCATCAGTGACGTAAATGGCCGGACTCGACTTAGTACCGACAACCTCGACTTTCAAATTCATAGCATACGCACTATCCGACTCGACGTCCACTATATGATCGTCATAAGTGACTTTTTTCAAATTTTTCTCTACGAATGTGATGCTGTGCTTTCTATGCGAGGGATGTATGAGACATTCACCTTGAGGACAGTCCGGCGTGGGCGGTATGATCGAGGTCTGGGGCAGGTCCGGGTCGATGGTGATGGTGGTTTCTTCCGTTTCCTCCAGGACGTCTTCGCACGCCTCTTCGTTAAGGGTCTGGAGAGCTCCGCAGATCATTTGTTCTTCTAGGGTGACCTGTTAAAAGTTATAACATAACAAAATTCGCTATATTAGTAACTACACTGATGTGCAAAAAAAACGGCCATTACAAAGTTTTTCTTAAGTTTTAGGCTTGATAACTTTTTTATTTTGAATCCGATATTAACGATTTTTTTAAATTGCCCTATATTTTCTTAGTTAAAAGAGATATAGAAAAATGTTTTATACAGAATTTTCTTTATATTGATTGTTGAAGAATCTGCTGCTTTCAGAATAAGTATACGGGGTCAGGTAAAAAAGTTATCGGACCTAACCTTATTTTTTTAAATGGAACATCCTGTATATTGTAATCTAAAAAGATACTATTTTAAATTCTCCTTTCGAATATATGACACAATATGGATGATATTGGTTTCCTAGGCGATTTGTTTAAATTTTATTACTTTGAAACGAAATAAGATTCAGATTAAGGTAAAAAATAACGGGAATCATCGCAAATGTTCGGAGTATGTCCTTAAATGGTTACCGTCTTTCCGGATAGCGAACAAAATATACATTTTGTGCCATTTCTTCGTTTTTTCCACTTTCAATATAAACTGATATCATATCAAATTTTTCGAAATGTTGATAGGTTATTTTCGCAAATAAATATGTAAAAATGAAATTGACGTTAAATGTTAATAGTCAACATAGTTGTTTCGGATATTAGCTTTTGTTTTATGGTCTACTGTGGCTTTAAAGTTTAAATAAATCGCATAGGAAATCAAATTTAAAATAGTATCTTTTTAGATTCAAATATATAGGGTGTTCCATTTAAAAAAATGAGGTTAGGTCCGATAACTTTTTTACCTGACCCCGTATACTTATTCTGAAAGCGGCAGATTATTCAACAATCAATATAAAGAAAATTCTGTATAAAACATTTTTCTATATCTCTTTTAACTAAGAAAATATAGGGTGTTTGAAATTGTAAATTTTTTTATTTTCCCCCGTATCTCTTAAGCGAGCGAATATTTTCAAATTTTGATTTTATCATTTTAAGTTTGATCCAAAAAGAGTCCATGACACCTACATTACTTTTTTGATAGCACTAACAATTACGGAGATATAAAAGTGTCGAAAGATTGACTAAAAATAAAAAATTTATAAATTTATAATCATCAAAATTTTATAATGGCCGTTTTTTTGCACACGAATATATTAACCGAAATAATGGTTTGCAGCCAATGATGTGAATTATAAACTCGATATAGGCAATACGAGAATAATATGAATGAGGTTACTGCATCCAGTGCTTGTCTGAGAGACTGCCTAATATGCACAGCTGAAATTTGGCTCGGTCATAGTAAATAACGAACCAAATACGTACCCGATAGACGACCACGACTATAAAGAACGATACAAAATATAATAAATAATAGGTTTTGTCCAGGGCTCGGTTCTTATGTGTATGGAGGAAAAGCGTGACGTTTCGAAACATTAAATGAAAGAAGCAGATCTACGTGAAACATCTATTATTGCCTGGTCACATCAAGGTACATACCTGATACTAAATTTGTGCGTGCAAAACAAGTATCGAATTTTAGTGAAAAGGAAAAGCAACGTATTGTATTTTTATTTATACAGGGTGTTTTGGAAATTGTTTAATATTTAAATGGGCGACTCCTCGAGTGTTCTTCAAAAATAATTCCTTTGACAAAAGGGCAAGGCGATTCCATAACATCCTGTATAGTGATTTTGTGTAAATAATGTTGTATATGCGAGAGTTAAAGTTGCCTTTTATAGGTATTTTTTGCATTTACAAAAATATTCTTTGTTATTTTTTTAAAGAATTGGGAGATTTTTTTTGAAACAAATAATTTTTATCTTTGTCCCGTCGGTAATTACCTGTTTTTCGATGATACTTTGCTTCCGTTCTCTGGGTATATCCGTCTGAATTTTACTATCGGTTTTGTCAACGCCGCTGTTCATCTTGATACTTCCTGTAAAAATAAAACCATTAAGGGCGGGCATTCGGAATGGTAACAAGGAAATTACAAAACTAAAATTAATAATTCGTGTTGATTTTTCCCTCACAAATGAAATAGATTTTTTGCAAAGTCGTCATAATAGTATATTAAGATACAAGTTTCATAAGACATTATCTTAGAGCACGCGTTCAACTCAGAAAACGACCCGCGAAGCGGGGACTTTTCTAAAGTACAAGTGCTCTAATTGTCTTATGAACCGTGTATTTTATTATTTGGGTCTTTAATGTCTGAAAAACTTTAAAAAATATAGTAGATTTTTTCCATTTGAATTAATATTTTCTTTTTGGGTTGGCAATACTTTTACAATTTAATAAAATGTTGCAAGTATCAAATATGCCATGATAGAAACAATTGAATACAACAAAGCTTCTTCCCATCCGTCATAATTAAAAATAAATATATTATTAAGGTTAATAAAAATGAGTCATGAAGAAAGTTGTACTCCGTCAGAAATACGAGAAATGGCAGAAAATAATCTAGAAAAACTTTTAAAAATAATATGCAAAACTTTGAGTTATGGTGCGAGCAGAACAAAGTTCAAAATATTGAAGAAAATAATAAATAATACATACTATTGAACAAAATATTGTGTCGACACAGAATCTGACAGGAATAACAATTAATGAGAGAGCATAAACTGGAAGATATTTCTATTATTTTTAGGTTATGTTGTTTTATAGTCGTGACTAGAAATTAGTTGACGGACACCGTCAGCATGTATAGGTATTTCAGATCAATATCTAGTAGAAACGATCTATTTGGAAGGTTAAAGGTTAGTATTTTAAAGTTTTCTATACAAAAATTTCTGTCGATTCCATAATGCCTAGAAAACTAATTTCAACGAAATCGAAGTAAGCCTAAAATTCGAACCCTACTTGCTGCCAACATGAAAAAAATAAAATTTCGGTTTCATAAAGTGGCAGGTTATTCAATTTTTTTGCATTTCATAATGTAGCCATTATGAAACCCAAATAGAAAAACTTTTTGGCGGTATCTAGCAAGAAAAATAGAAATGAAATTTGTTAAATAGTTTCTAAATTTTTGTAAAAATGTCCAAAATTAATGTTTGCGTAATTCTTTAAATTCCGAAGTTATCTTTATCTAAAAAACTAACTATTTCTGCTCACCTTTCCTTTCCGATTTTCTCGGAGCCACTGGTTGATTAGACTCATCTTGACGCAAAATACTTGTAATTTCGTACTCTCTCAATTGTATCAGCGTCACCTTGAACATTTCCCAGTCGCCGAATGACATTTTTAGTAACTAAAAAATAGATTCGATCAATTTAATTCAACTCCCGTGAATTTTATTTATTATTCGCCCGCCGTTGCTCTACGAACAACGAATTTTCGGCCAACGTTCACAGATTTTGCTTCCGTGAACACTTTAAACCATCTGCGCATGTCTCGGGCAGTTTGTATTTACTTCCGACTGATATGCGCACGAACCTATAATTACACCGATAGCTATTATCCGGTTACAAGACAGTAGAACAAACCCGAGGTCAGTTAGCATAAGTCACGTCAACATATTTGACGTAACCTGTCTCACCCTCTTGTAACCGGAGAATACATATCATAGGACCCGAGAAGACTCTTACAATTAAGGAATTATTCACGTTTAGTGGGCATCGCAATTCCATGACTTTATTTTTGTCGCTCGCTGTCATGGTCATTCCCGAGGGAACCTGCAGATTAACGTGGACTCCGAACCACGATCCTCAGTCATGCTCTACGGCCTGGCCATCGGCATTCATGACTTATACCATTAAAATCCACCGAGTACGAATTGGAACCCACGAACTCTTATCCTCAAGTTCCTGGCGACCGCTGCAGCCATCCGAACCGTTTTTACACAACTTAAGTTAACAAGTTAATATGAAAATGGGTAAATTGGACAACTTTTATACGCTAGCTGTGATCTGTAAACACTTATTACACAACCAGATGACATAAATGGTTATTATTACCTGTTTAAGGTCGTCCAGATCGCAGTGCAGCAAAACCCTGCCGTTGACATTATTTTCTTTGATCAACCTTATGTATTCGGGAACCGAGGTTTGATTCAAATCCTCCAGGCTCGATAGTAACTTGCAAACACCGTCCACGTTTAGAGTAGAAAGTCTCGTCTCCATCGCATCAGACTAAAGAAGAAAATATACAAAATGAAGACGTTTCGGTAAAATTTTCAAAAAAAAAAAATCAAATTTTATTAAGTATGTATTTCAGAAAATCAAAAAAAAATATATGCCCGAGGAACCTGCGAAACACGGGAAATATATTCCTATCCACTCACCCCCAAAGTCATAGGTGGTAAACCTGAAGACGGTCTGGACATACTCGAAACGCTGCCCATTGGATCGAACTGCGCCCAAGGGGACCCCATAGCTCCGGCTTGAGTCTGATACGGCATTCCTGGGGGCGGGACCAATTTTGGCATGTTAGCCACGCCCTAAAATTGAAAAATACAAATTCACTTCGGGAATTTAGCGCTTTATATTTAGCAGGTTGAGTTTTGGTGGTGACCAGACAACTATTGTTAATTTCTTCAAACAAAAAATTAAAGGACTCACTTGACGTCTCTCCCTGGCAGTGGGGCCGGTCATAAATGACCTTGAGGGGGTGGCAGACCAATCGGGAGGCACCATATGGGCGTGCCAAGCCGATATTTGTTGCGGTAAGGTAGGGTAAGGGGAAGGACGAAGCGAGTTCATCATGAGACCTTCTTCTTCAATATTTTGAGTTTCTTCTGTAAAAAAATAAATAAAAACGACGTTGGTGACATACCCAGGGATTTCTAGCATTGCTAATTAGGTATTGTGGAGGTCAATATAAAACAAGAACATCATATAAATGTGGACCAGGAAATGGTTTCCGAGATATAGGGTGACAAAAAAAGTACTATCATTTTTTGATCATTATACTGATCAAGAAATGATAGTACTTTTTTTGACACCCTGTATCTCGAAAATAAAATATTTCCGGACCCACATTTATATGAGTTTTTTTCTTATATTGGCCGCATCATTAAAATATTTCCCTTCCCTACCGACACATCCTGTATATTCGATATACAGGGTGTTATGGAAACGACTTATTATATTTAAACCGGCAAATCCTGAGATGAAAATAAATTGAAGAAAAATAACCATAAATGGCGCTTTGAATTATTAAGCGAAATATACACTTTATATGAAATCTCAAAATTTACGTGGCCGCTACTGACGACGTTCGCAATCAATAGTTTATTGAGACAGTCTCAAAAGAGGTCAGCGCATTGTAGGCGGTATTGTCATATTGCAACACAGAATTGTAAACGCACGTGTTCAGTTATTGAAAGACGTCTTTGGCCCGCGTTATCACTTCTTTTTCAAACTTTATAGAAACGACTACAACTTTAAGGTACATACCCTCTTACCGTCGATCTTATAATCCGTTTAATAATTAAATTCCATAAAAAATAAAACACAAAAAGTATGTTTTGCAACAGAACCAACAATAGGTAATATCACACAAATGTGAAATCACATCACAATATTTCTTATTATGAATTATTTCACGACAGAAAAAAAATCGGGTACTGCTATAACTAACAAAACGTTTAAAATTCGCATACATCAAGCACGTGGAACCCTCGACAGCGTTATTCCACCCCGAGTCTCGAAACATACTGAAGCAACGATAGTCGGCGCGGCCGGTATCCAAGCAAGGGCGAGACACGCGGTGTGATCTGGCATCACTGCCAGCATACTCTAGTGACCCAGATTGTTGCTAACTGAATCCAGATGGAACGGGGCGACTGTATGTGGGTAAAGAGGGTTTTTACCTTAGTATTTAGATATTCGATTAAAAAATATATATATGTAGACTTTCTCTAGGACACCCATTTAAATATAATAAGTCATTTCCATAACACCCTGTATATAAACTCTTTCTGTGTGGATTCCGACTTACCCTTGATAACTTTTTTCAAATACGGATCCAAATTGATAGTGAATGGCAGGAATATTTTCAGATCGCTAACCAACAGGCTCGATCTGTGGAAAGTTAGGAAGATGTCGAATTTTTTCTCGTCCCTGTCTAATTCGAGAAGAGGTTCGGAATCTTTAATAGAAGGAATAAGGGGCCTAATTCTGAAAAATAAGAGAACCCATAATAATAAACTGTATACAGTGTGATAATATGATTATTACAAGGTTGCCAGCCACTTACTTATCGTATATCGTCTTGAGGGGAGTGTTATCGTCGAGCTGCTCCTCGTATAAATCGTAGTGATAGATGATCCACGAAGTCCGGAACGGCCATTGCTCCGTAATATTGATCCAGGAGGCCAATCGGTACCAATTAAAGTCTATTTGGAATGCTTTCAGTAATCGACCTTGAACACAAGTCAAAGAAACAAGTAAACAATTTGAAATATCTACGAGAATCATTTTTTTACGAAAAAAAGGTTACCTGTTACGTATACGACGTTCATCAGTCTTCTCATAGAGCGCGGGTTGACGTCACTGAAGTAATCGTCGGTAAGTAACATTTTTGTTAAGTCTTGTGCCCCACCTAAAAATATTCCATTGAATAAAAATGATTTTCCTTTGAGCCAACCAAAAAATTGTATTGTTCGGACTAAGGCTATTTTCCTTGGAGTGTTTAAAGTCGGTTAGAATGCGAATTGTCTTTTGACGACCGATAGAGGAGAAAACGAAGGCTTTAGTTAATATTTTCACGTACCTATTCGATTTAGATTCGATCCTATCGAACTAGCAACGGATTCCGACAGTTTCAATTTTCTCGATCCTTTTCTAGCACCCGAATATTTAAGGTTCTCTCTACTCGCCGACATAAGGGCGTTCTCGTTGGATAATCTGCGACTCGACGACTAAAATAATTGGAAAAGAAAATAAGAAATAGATAAGACCAAAAATCTTTTAAAAAACAATCAAAATACATACATATCATTAACTTATTACAATAAATTTGGGACAAAAATAATGTTAGTCAGGGTTATAGTCCTGTAACTTGTTTAATTGTTGTTCGATCTTGGTGAAATGGTTAAGGCCGTATTAGCGTCGGCATTTTTTTTTCTTGCGCCGGCAATTATAATGGCACGTATTCATGCGCAGTAAACGGTTCTCGATGAGCTGGAGCATTGTCAACGAGTCAGAACAGCAGTTGGTACTGTCGAAATCCCTAAAATACCTCCAGAATTAGAGATGGGCAAACCTGTTCGTTTTGATTACCAGTTAAAGCAGCTACTGCTATTTACAAATAGGAGGTGCAAAAGTTGCTGAATTAGCAGTCCATAAGTTTAATGAAGAATGTAAACTGCTAATTTAAGTACCAGTGGGTTTAAATGGCCATTAGCTGTTCATACCTGCTTCGACCAAATATTAAACAGTTAAAAATAACAGAATAATCCATGTCTACCCAATTGCGCCGGCAATGGCAATTAAAATGGCGCGTGCCCCATTTCTGGTAATGAGAGACAGCTGATCGGGAACGGTGTACTGCGGATGAATCCGTGTCATTTTAATTGTCAGAAGAATAGAATTTCCGACTGTAGTACGGAGAACGGTGTACTGCGCATGAATCCTTGAATTATAATTGCCATTACTGGCGCCATAAAAATTCCCGACTGTAATACGGCTTTTAGCAAAGTGTAGACAATTCTTCTCTTGCGCCTGCAATGGCAATCAGAATTGCACGTATTCGTGCGCAGTAAACCGTTCTCGATCAGCTGGCGCATTGCCAACAGTCAGAACAGCAGTTGGTACTGTCCAAATCCCTAAAATACCCCCTGAATTAGAGATGGGCAAACCTGTTCGTTTTGATTACCAGTTAAAGCAGCTACTGCTACTTACATATAGCAGCTTAAAAAAGTTGCGACGAATTATCAGTACATATGCTTAATAAAGAATGTGAACTGCTAATTCAAGTACCAGTTAGTTTAAATAGCCATTAGCTGTTCATAGCGATATGAACACACTATTATTTTTTAGATACAGTGATACCTCGAGATACGAGTTTAATTCGTTCCGTAACCTTGCTCGTATCTCAAAGCAATTGTCCCCATTGAAATTAATTGAAATGCCATTAATCCGTTCCAGCCCCAAAAATGCTGCTCCCAATTCTTTTTGTCACGTGTTTTTGAATAAGAAAAATGTATTTATAAATGACAAATTTTGTATAAAAACACAATTTTTTTTTTTTTTTTTTTTTTTTTATGATCAAACACAAGCACTATAGGAAATCCTTTAGGGCACTCTGGGAGTGGTGCGTGTGCGCAAAAAGCGATTCACGTTGGTTTTGAATCGTTGGAGGTTATATTCGTTGGGAAAAACGACCTCGGGAAGATCGTTCCACAATGATGAAGTCCTCCAGATGAAAGAGTTCTTAAATAATGAAGTTCGAGGAGTACTAAGCTTAACCACATATGGATGGGCGGCAGTGGTTCGTCGTGTATTTCTGATATTCGCCGCTCTGGGCGGAATTAAGAGGGCAAGGTCAGCCGAGCACTTTCCATGAAAATATCTGTAAAAGAGAGTCAAATCACCAACTTGCCTTCGATGTTCTAGGCTGTCGAGGTTCTTCGTCAGCTCGTGGTCTCCAATCAGACGAATGGCCCTCCTTTCGATGGAATCCAGTAGCCGAAGAGTATGTTTGGGTGCAGAGCTCCAGACATGAGAGCAGTACTCTAGTGATGGTCGAATCTGGGCTTTGTATAGTGTCAAAAGTTGTTGAGGTGTGTACAACTTTCTGGTTCGGAAGAGTACACCAAGCTTCTGAGAGGCTATCTTGGCGATTGCCACAACGTGGTTATGCCAAGACATATTTCCTCCCAGATTGACGCCCAGCAAACTAATAGATGAAGCCAGTGGGATTGCGTGCCCGTCCATGACTATATCCGGTTCTGTAATGTTAACCTTTTTAGAGAAAACTGCTGCCTGGGTTTTTTAGCGTTAAATTCGACTTGGTTACTGTCACCCCAAGCCAAAATTTCTTCCAGGTCTTTGTTGAGGCGTGATACTTCATGATGCCTGCGAAGATGTGCGTCGGCAGCCGATGTTTGTGCATTCAAAGAGAAAGATGATAAAAGTGTGCTATCATCAGCAAAACTAACTATCGGGTTTTTCGTTTTCACTAGAAGGTCGTTAATGTAGAGTAAGAAGAGAGTGGGAGACAATATGGACCCTTGAGGAACACCGGCATTGATGGTGAAGGTGTCTGAGAGAAATCCGTCAATCGCCACTTGCAGAGAGCGGTCCTTAAGAAAGCTAGACAACCATGCACAGAATCGACTGGGCATACCATAGGATCGTAGTTTACTTAGAAGCCCCTCATGCCAAACACGATCAAAAGCTTTAGAAATATCCAGTGCAACAGCCCGAGACTCCCCATGATGTTCGATTGCGTTGTTCCAAATATGGGTGACATAGGCTAAAAGATCTCCAGTTGATCTGGACTTCCGAAAACCATATTGATGATCGCTGATAATGTTGAAGCCTTCCAGGTACTTTAGAAGATGTTGGTTAATAACTTACACACACACAACTTAAATGCTACTGTATGTTTAATTTTAGCCACTGCTTCTCTCTTCACTAGTCTTTGCCTTTTTCGCCAGATTCAAATATAAACTGTCCAAGGAGGTTTGTTTCTTCCTCCCTTTCAGAATGCTGCGGAAATGAGTTAGGCAAGTGTCATTAAATAGCTCCGATGCACGACCAATTGCAACTTTTTCGTGGCGTTTCTTTTCCACGAACTGTGAAACTCTCGCCCACATTCCCAAGATCTCTTTTATCTCACTTCGAGAGATCGCGCCGCAGCCGACCGTTCCTCGTATCTCAAATGTCGCTCGTATTTCAAAACAAAACTTCGCTCGCTCGACAGCTCGTATCTTAAATAACTCGTATGTTAGGGCACTCGTATCTCGACGTACCACTGTATTTGTTTATGCTATTCGATAAAGTAATATTCTGAATTGTGAATAAAATTGAAAAACCGCAATACTTTCTTTAAAAATGTGTATCTTCTTTTGTAAAGCAGATAATGACGTGAACCAAAAAACATTGCGTCAAGAAAAGGTCACACTTCAAAACAAAACATAATGAAGCTAAATTATACCGCTCAATTTTTCCACAGGGCGTTAAGAAATTAAGGGTAAAGAAGTAAATTTTATTTCTGCCAGTATAATGATAAAGACGTGTTTTTTGAAAACTAATATTTAAGCTAACATTCCGAGACACAAGTCTTCACTTTGCCTGGCACCTAGACCGAAAAACAATTTAAAAAGTTACGGGACTCTAAACCTGACTAACGTCGCGCAATTTATTTTCAGGGAGTGTATGAAACAAATATATACTTTTAATTTTCTCCTATTGTAGACATATAAATCCTACTCACCGATCTAGCCAAGAAAGTATTCAAGTTCTCCTCGTTTTCCGACCATCCGGTGTTACCCTGCGCCTTCCTATGCGTCTGAGACGTCTGCTGGGCCACTTTCACTTTTCTCAGGCCGGAATTCTGCAAGTAGAAGGGCAAGTGGACCATGTTGTTCAAGTAGCTGTGGCCGCCGATGTTGCTCTCGCTGAACAGACGGCGACTGTTCATTTCCACAGCCTACAGTGCAGAAAGATACGGAATAATAAATTTTATCCCGGGGAAATACTCGCTTGCCAGAACTTAGACCAATATATTATCAACTGTTTGTTTGTGTTAAAGAAAAATAAACATTATCTCCATCATTATTATTAACAAGTGAGTCAAAAATAATACTAATAATATTTCTATTCTAAACAGCCAAACAAGCAAAGAAGCGGACGACATTTATAATCGACTGTAATAAACATTTTTGGGTTTATTTATTTGCAAATTATTTAAAAAAAAACATAATTTTTTCGATATATACCGGGTGTTCCTTAATGACGTTCCAAAGTTTCAGGGTGTGATTCCTTAGGTCATTTTATAAAGAAAAGTTCATATGAACATATGTCCGCAACGGCTTAAATTTTTTGCTACAGGGTGTTGAATTTTCATTTTTTAAATGATTATTTTTTAATATCTCCGAAAGTACTTTAGATATTAATTTCAATTTTTGTCTGTGTTAACAGGATATAGAACCACAAATTTTAGTTAGAAAAGTTATTCAATTGTTCCACCAGTGGCGTCAGTGCAAACATGTCCTCTGATATTTTTTACAAAAAAGATGGTACGCCACTGACATTTGTCCATGTGGATATTTTTTCTGATTAGCCTGGTCAATTCTACATGCAACCGGTCTCTTGAGTTTTTCTCGTCAGACGCACCGTTCTTGATTAAAACCACTAAATTCATTATTATTAACATTGATAAAATATCAATGATAAATTTTGTTTTGTAAAAAATGTTGGAAATGGCCACATTTACTTAAAAGGCATGCTTCCGTCCATCTTCGCATCGAATTCCACCCCTCCAACAATTTTTATAAAACAAAATTTATCATTAATTATTTTATCCATGTTAATAATAATGAGTTTCAATATGAATATAGTGGTTTTAATCAAGAACAAACCCGAGAAAAACTCAAGATACCGTTTTCATGTAGAATTGACCAGGCTAATCAGAAAAAATATCCACATGGACAAATGTCAGTGGCGTACCATCTTTTTTGTAAAAAATATCAGTGGACATGTTCGCACTGACGCCACTGGTGGAACAATTGAATAACTTTTCTAACTAAAATTTGTGGTTCTATATCCTATTAACACGGACCAAAATTGAAAATAATATCTAAAGTACTTTCGGAGATATTAAAAAATAACCATTTAAAAAATGAAAATTCAACACCCTGTAGCAAAAAATTTAAGCCGTTGCGGACATATGTTCATATGAACTTTTCTTTATGAAATGACCTAAGCAACCACACCCTGAAATATTAGCACGTCATTAAGGAACGCCCTGTATATTAATCATATAAAAAACGTCTATTACCGTCAAAATATAGATTACACAACACTTCAACTAACCTTATCCCAAGCAACCTGTCCGAAAAAATTCGATAGGCACCTATTAGTGTCTGTTTTAAGCTCCTAAAGTTAATAAAAAAATGCTGCATTGTTTGTTAAAGAAGCTAGACAAATGTGGTAAACCGTTACCAAGACGCAAGAATTTCGATATTTACAAACAAACCCGAACAAAGCATTTTAGTAGATACGTGTATATGAACTATAATTAGTCAACGACATAACACCTTGTAAATTCTAGTAACAGTTTACCGACAAAAACAAATATGTAAGGTTAAAAATAAATGTACTTTTAAATATAAAAAGGTGAACTTTTGAGAATCAATGTACTTTTAGCATTGATCGTTTCTTAAAGTACATTGTATTCCATTTCACCACGGCCACGTGTATTAAATACAGGGTGTTATGGAAATGACTTATTTTATTTAAACAGGCAAATCCTGGGATGAAATCAAATTGAAGAAAAATACCCATAAATGGCGCTCTGAATTATTAAGCGAAATATACACTTTGTATGAAATCTAAAAATTTACGTGGCCGCTCCTGAGGACCTTCGCAATCAATAGTTTATTGAGGCAGTCTCGAGTCTCAAAAGAGGTCAGCGCATTGTAGGCGGTGTTGTCATATTGCAACACAGAATTGTAAACGCAAGTGTTCAGTTATTGACAACAAGACGTCATTGGCCCGCGTTATCACTTCTTTTTCAAACTTTTTAGAAAAAAAAAACTACATTTTGAGGTACATACTCTCTTACCTTCGATCTTATTTTTATAGTTAAATTCCATAAAAAAATAAAACACAAAAAGTATGTTTTGCAACATTAGATAATATCACACAATATTGTTATTATTACGAATTATTTCACAACAGAAAAAACATCGGGTAATGCTACAACAACACGTTTAAAATAAAATAACGAAACATACTAAACCAACGATACTGAAGGTTAAACATATAAATCGCGCGCGGCGGTTATCCAAGCAAGGGCAAGACACGCGGTTTGATCTGGCATCACTGTACTTTCCTCTAGTGTCCTACATTGTTGCTAACTAAAACCAGATGGAGCGACGCGGCAGCATGTAGGCAAAAATGGGGTTTACCTTAGTATTTAGATATTCAATTAAAAAAAAAGTATGTAGACTTTCTCTAGGACACCCAAGGAGTCACCCATTTAAATATAATTAGTCACTTCCATAACACCCTGTAGAATTTAAAAAGGTCAGCGGCGTGCTATTTATTTTCTTTAATTGAAAAGCTTTAGGTCTCCTTAGGAGGAAGAGGAGGGCGACAAACGATCACTGATTTATTTAATCTTTCAGCAACGGACACATAAAACTTTTTCGACTTGCACGCCCCCAAGACATTTTCCACAGTTACAAATATCTCCCTCTCACCTTCGCAATAACATGAGGATCTATAGCTAATATCACAATGAACGGGGAGTTGGCGTCAGAGAACAACATGTGCACCGTATCGAGAATCAATAGAACTTTTTCTTGCTCGCAGCTGTCGAGTCCGTCTACGACAATCACCAGTCTCGTTTGCTGAAAACTCAGGCCGTCGAGGCATCTTACCATGTCTTTCATAAGATTAACCTAAAATACGACATATTATTAATTTCCGTTCATCTACACTCTACAGCTGACCTTATATGGGAATCTTTTTAATTCTAGAAACATTTTTTAACTAACTATTCAAAGCTACGTTGCCACATTTGCCTTATTAACTTCATAGCATAGTCTTCTTACCTCTTGTCTAAGCGTTTGCAAAAATCCCTCGCTCTTTAACGTATCCAATTTAGAAATGGACCTTTGCAAATGTCTTCGCTGCGAAAAGAGCACCGATCGAAATATCTTGCTCCACGTGTAGGCATTTGCTACGGTAGCGACGGCCAAAAGAAGGGCCGCAACAATTAGGATTATCTCTAGGGTTGATTTTGTAACGCTTATTGTAACGCTGAAAGAAAAATTGCTATTTTAACACTGAATGTAACGTTAAAAAATAGAGGTGAAGTTGGCACCACTACTTGTTTATAATCAAAGATCTTAAAACATTTAGACCCTTTGGGAAACCCCCCACGTTAAATTATTGCGTAGTAATTTTTTCCAGGATTTCTTGGAAAAATTATGTAGACACCAGTGCGGACTGACTTATTTCCAACACTAGTTACTTAAATAACAACTTCACAGCTCTGGATTACTTACGTTTCACCGGAATTGACGCGGGTTAAGTAATATGTCAAGGCACTAACTCCAACTATCATCATACAATAAGTAATTTCGAAAATAATCACATACGGCAGGCAACACATCTTCCTCCAAGTCCACGAAGAAGATGATTTAACTAAAAAAACATAGTAACACATGTGAGTAAAGCCGCCAACACGCTATTATCACGTCACGTGAATTCACGTGTTGTCATATCGGCAAAATAGCACACGCTGTCACGGCTTTGAAACAGACTACGTACACTGCAGATCATTTTCATTAAAGATTGTTTCACGAAAAATGGATATAACTTATTGACTGCAGTAAAAGTACCTGCGGCGATCCAATTATTTATGACCATTTGTTATTATTATGTGGAAAGGACATTAAAGACTCTTGTGTGGACTACCATGAAGATACTTTTTGAGGAATGACTCAAGAATTGTCTTTTACCAAACATTCCTCAGAATAGCGTGATAGTAATGGACAATGCGAGCTATCACAGTCGCCAATTACATAAAGCTCCAAGCTCAAATAATACAAAATTGGAGATTCAGAACTACATAGCGGCGAATGATATACAGAGTGACAATTTAAAAACTTGAAATGGCCATATATTAGAAACGAAAAACTGAAGAAAAAAACGAAAAAACAGTCTCTATAAAACGAAGGGGGAACAAAAACAAGCGTATTAGCCCACCCCTATCTGCAACCCCTTGGACAGGGTGAGATAAACCCTTAAAATCTTAAATAGAAAGGGGGGTCGAGTGATACATCATTTTGAAGCTCTTGAAAAATGCTTTCCAATGGTACCATAGAAAGGTACATTTCAGGAAATTCTTCTCTGTTTATTAAGGAAAACAATAAATGAAAAGACAATTTTGAAATTTTTTATTATTAGTTAATTAAATGTTCAGAATGATTGCTACCAATATCCTGGCATATTAAGAGATATCTCTTAAGAATTCTAAACAGTTTAAGCCTCGGTATTTCGTTTTGGCTTATTTGCTATTTTTTTTTGTCGAAAAAATTCGCATTTTATTATCACAGAATTTACCTTGACGAGTTGATAAAGTTGAATTCATTGCAAACTGCCCCAGAATCTCAATTTGCGCTGCTTCGTCGGCTAGTCTCGGTTGATTTCTCTTTATATTCGCGACAGAACCAGTTTCTTTAAATTTGGCTACTAGTTGGCGAACATACTCCGGGCTTACATTTTGACCTGGATGCCTTTCGTTAAAACGTTGAGCTGTTCTTAAAAAACATTGATCCTGGGAACCATAAATGAAAATAATTCCTACCCGTTCAGCTGTGCTGTACACCATTGTTAAAGATAAGAAGTGCTGCTTTTCCTTTAAACTGAACCGAAAGTTAACTGTTCTTAAAATAAGAATACTAGTAGAAGTTACCTTTAAGGTAAATTCTGTGATAATAAAATGCGAATATTTATAAACAAATTTTTTTTTTCGACAAAAAAAAATAGCAAATAAACCAAAACGAAATACCGAGGCTTAAACTGTTTAGAATTCTTAAGAGATATCTCTTAATATGCCAGGATATTGGTAGCAATCATTTTGAACATTTAATTAACTAATAATAAAAAATTTCAAAATTGTCTTTTCATTTATTGTTTTCCTTAATAAACAGAGAAGAATTTCCTGAAATGTACCTTTCTATGGTACCATTGGAAAGCATTTTTCAAGAGCTTTAAAATGATGTATCACTCGACCCCCCTTTCTATTTAAGATTTTAAGGGTTTATCTCACCCTGTCCAAGGGGTTGCAGATAGGGGTGGGCTAATACGCTTGTTTTTGTTCCCCCTTCGTTTTATAGAGACTGTTTTTTGCGTTTTTTTCTTCAGTTTTTCGTTTCTAATATATGGCCATTTCAAGTTTTTAAATTATCACCCTGTATATTTTGAAGAAAGTTATAAAAAAGTGATCTTTTAGAAGTTTTAAAGACATTTTGTATAAAAAAAAGTATATGTTTGTGACACATTGGCAGAAGAAATTGGACATACAGTGCTACGGCTCCCACCCTATTATTGCATTTTTAACCCCATAGAGCATATGTGGCACCAGTTAAAATCACTGGTTAGGTCTGAAAATATTTCTCCGACTTTAAGTTCTAGTGTTGTAGAATTAATACGAAAATGCTTTAATGATATTCCCCCAGGTAGTTGGAAAAATTCAGTCCGTCACGTAATAACTGTAGAAAATTCGTATATTAGTCTGGATCGTTAATCCAATTATAATTAATTTTGATGAGGATAGCGATAGCGAAACAGAACTATCTATAGAATGACATTATAAATGTAAATAAATATGACTAGTAATATTTAAAAAAAATGTTATTTCATTTGATTACATTAATATAATCATATCATTACTTGTTTTCCTTAGTCCGTCCCTTCATACTTCACTTGTTTATTGCCAAGCTCTTGTCGACACAATGGGACCGCCCCGGGAAATCATTAAAGTCGTATCCATTTTTCGTGAAGTATGTCAAGATCGCAAGTGAATCTTGTAGCCTTCTAGCGTTAAACTCTGACACAGTGTTATCACGCGTGCCGAATATGTAAATTTGCAGACATAAAATTGTGCTGTCAAGTATGACTTGCCGTGAGCTGCACGAGGTGACTATAGTGTACTTCTAAACCTATTTATAAGCACGCATAAACCGCCTTGCAGATATTTCGGGTATGCCGTGACATTGCGTGATAGCTTGTGATTTCACGTGACGTGATAATAGTGTGTTTGCAGGTTAACACTCGACAACACGGACAAAATTACGTTAAAAAGTTCGGCAATCTTACACAACTCACCAGGTTTGGGTTTAAAAGCTCTATATAGTCTAGTCGCTAAGGTACCATAATGAACTTCTATCGAATCGTACAGGGAACCGATCATTTGTACAACCGAATTCTCACCGCCCGTCGTACTACTAACTCTAGTTTGATCTGTAAAATAAAACCTGAAAAATAAAATAAAACAATGTTAATATTACCTCGTATGCACTACAGCTTTCTTTAATGTTAAGGAGCTCTTTTTCAGTTTAAGGAACTTTTATCAATACATTTTTTTTTTTGAGAAATCATAATAAAAAAGTTTTTCGTGTGAAGCGAGAATTCTGCCGTTCACTGTCTATGGAAATAGACGAAAAAACAAAAGATTCAAAATAAATGTAGATTATTAATTCGTACCTAATTGGTTGTGCAGAAAGGCCATCCCCTCCTAACGTCCCAGGCGGATGACAGAAGAGAATTTGCAATACTAATTTAATATTATTCATTTTTCTCGTTAAATTTACGTTAAAATTATACGGCCAATCCCAATCATACCTAAAACATAATAAACATAACAATATTTCGATTCCAAAGAACAACGTTGCCTATTTTATCCTTTTTTATTTTATTAACTGATAAAAAAACGACTGTAAAGTTATATACAGGGTGTTACGGAAATTACTTATTATATTTAAATGGGTGACTCCTAGGATGTCCTAGAGAAAGTCTACCTACTTTTTTTTTAATCGAATATCTAAATACTAAGGTAAAAACCCTTTTTACCCACATACTGTCGCGCCGATCCATCTGGATTCAGTTAGCCACAATGTGGGTCACTAGAGTATACTAACAGTGTTGTCAGATAACACCGCATGTTTCGCCCTTGCTTGGATACCTGCCGCGCGCGACTATCGTTGCTTCAGTATGTTTCGAGACTCGGGGATGGAATGACGCTGTCGAGGGTTCCACGTGCTTGATGTATATGAATTTTAAACGTTTTGTTAGTTGTAGCATCACCCGATTTTTTTTCTGTTGTGAAATAATGCATAATAAGAAATATTGTGATGTGATTTCAAATTTGGTGATATTACCTATTGTTGGTTCTGTTGCAAAACACTTTTTGTGTTTTACTTTTTTATGGAATTTAATTATAAAATGGATTATAAGATCGAAGGTAAGAGAGTATGTACCTTAAAATTGTAGCATTTTTTTCTAAAAAGTTTGAAAAAGAAGTGATAACGCGGGTCAAAGACGTCTTGTTGTCAAAAACTGAACACGTGCGTTTACAATTCTGTGTTGCAATATATGACAACAAACTATTGATTGCGAACGTCCTCAGTAGCGGCCACGTAAATTTTCAGATTTCATATAAAGTGTATATTTCGTACAATAATTCAAAGCGCCATTTAAGGTTATTTTTCTATTTATTTTCATCTCAGGATTTGCCGATTTAAATATAATAAGTCATTTCCATAACACCCTGAATGTTCATTTTTTTTCCCAGTCCAACTGTACGTGGATTTGCGATAGTGAAATAAAAAATGCGACCTTTTGTCAAGGTTGCTTGTTTTTTGGGGGAGAGCTTCGTGAACATAAATACGATCGATCACATAACTGATTGAAAAAAAAATATTGTTCACTTACTTTTTACTAGCATACCATACAAACGCCAAAAATATAAAACAAAACACTAGAAATCCTATGCCGACACCAAAAGACCACAATTCGGGCTGTAGCCCTGCGGTCGTTGCCTCGGTAACTATATAAACAAATGTAGACACTACGATTGAAATATGCACCACTATCAAGAATAGTAGACTAGTAAACTGGAAGACTGGATCGACCCATTCTCTGGCGAAATTTTTCATTTCCTCTGAAACAGATATCGTTTTAAACATTTCATAAAACAGTCTACTTGTTGAGAGAATAAAAATTTTGAGCATATACAACGTGTCCAAGATAAGGGGGCCAGTACAGGGATCTCGGAAACCGTAAGAGATACGAAGTCGGTTAAATGGAGGTAAAGTTGCGCATTTACGAGCCTAATAATATGCCGTTTAGAAAGTTTTAAAATTCCGAGTAGTTCCGGAGATATTCTTAAAAAAATCAAATTCTGAAAAATCGTTTTATTGTTTTCCTGGGTTTTTTTTGAGATCGAATTCTAAAGTAAATTGCACTTTTGCATTGCCACTTTTTCTGCTCTATCTAACAGCGTTAAATGTTTTGTAATCCGACGAGTCGTCTTCGAAGGACCATTATCAGCTTTCTTTGTTTAAATACGGTCCTGTTTCTCTGATATTTGAATTAGAGGGTTTTTTTTCTTCCGAATGCAACGATGTATGACACATTGTGGTTTAATGACGTTTCGAGGGTTTTTTGGACAACATCAGGAAATTTTGGGATACGGTCCTGTATTTCTCCTAATTTTATAAACAATATCTCAAGTAAGCTCTAAATTTTTACTTATGTTGGACTAGTTCAATAAATAACAAATAATTTAATAATAAACCACCAATAAGTGAACAAAATACAGAAACATTATTTCAAACTTCTGTTGATTCGGGATTTAAGAGAAAAGTAGGCGCTTGAACAAAAAAATTAAGATGGTGACGCGTGATTTGTTTCACTTGACATTCCCATTGTGATCGTTTGAGAGCGTTTTAAGAGGGTTTCTATTTTCCAGAAAATATGGAACATAAATTTACAAATGCTGAAAAGTTTGATATTCTATCGCATGTTTTATTTTAACTCAAAAAAACTGTTATGTGTCAGTTAGAAGATGTTATTTGTGCTTAGAGAATAACGGAAATCATTTTGAACACCTGATTATGTAGTTCCTTACTTTTTTTCGTTGTTCGTTTTATTACTGTTTTGGAATGATTTTTGTTCACTTATTTGTGGTTTATTACTAAATTATTTGTTATTTATTGAACTAGTCCAACATAAGTAAAAATTTAGAGCTTACTTGAGATATTGTTTATAAAATTAGGAGAAATACAGGACCGTATCCCAAAATTTTCGGATGTTGTTCAAAAAACCCTCGAAACGTCATTAAACCACAATGTGTCATACATCGTTGCATTCGGGAGAAAAAAAGCTCTCAAATTCCACTATCAGGAAAACAGGACCGTATTTAAATAAATAAAGTTGATCGCGCTGTTAACGCTGTTAGATAGAGCGGAAAAAGTGGCAATGCAAAAGTGCAATTTACTTTAGAATTCGATCTCAAAAAACCCAGGAAACAATACAACGATTTTTCAGAATTTCGGTTTTTTCCGGATATCTCCGGAACTAATCGGAATTTTAAACCTTTCTAAACGGCATATTATTAGGCTCGTAAATGCACAACTTTACCTCCATTTAACCGACTTCGTATCTCTTACGGTTTCCGAGATCCCTGTACTGGCCCTCCTCATCTTGGACACGTATACGGAGTATTAAAAAAAGTAAAAATAGAACACACACTGTATTGTAGTCTGCTGATGGTTTAATAACAACCGAAACGTCCTATTGCTTTTAATACAGATTGACCGAAAAACAAATACATTTAAATAATGCTATAATAAATCGGCCGCCTTACCTCTCAATTTATTTAACAAAAAACTTTTGCCGCTACCCCATTTCGCGTACAGCCCGACAGTGATGGGCATAGAGAGACTGGGCTCGCTCAAAATATCCGCTAAAGCGCTACTGTACAAATCGTATCCTAACATGTTTTCATTGTCTTCGTTTGTATTAAGTCTTCCTAAAAAAAAATGAAACAATTTAAATTACAATAAGGGGGGGGGTAACCTAAAATCTGATATCTGATCTCGAAAAGTAACTTTTACAATAATTTACAATTATTGGCCGATTACTGTACATGTTGACAATACTTCGGCTAGAATATTCCAATATATCAGGTTTGTTCATGTTCATCAGGTTATCATCAAGTACTAGAGATGAAATGTTTGTTCTCAGCTGGTTGTTATATGTTATTGAAACAAAATACAATCTTTTTAACTAAATATACAATATTTAACATTAGTTAGGCCGGTATTAGACTATCAAATATATTTGACAAAGATCTTTTATAAAATATTTTATAGCATTTCTTTGATAATATTTCTTTTATAAAAGTTTTTACTAGTATTACACTGTCAAAGAACTTTGGCAATTTTTGAAGGGACTTGTCAAGTTTTTACAATTAAAAATGAACATTAGACGTGCATTAGCTTGTCTAGCGTTAAGTGCTGCCGTGATTAGAATGTGTTTAGTAATAAAAAAGAAAAAAAAAGAGCCAGGCGCCTTTGGGTAAGGCCCTGGGTGACAACACGTAATTTAAGGGGTGTCCACCACAATCTCCTTCGGGAGTTACGAGTTGAAGGTATTAGGAGTTATAAAAACCATTTAAGAATGGACGATGAAACATTTAACTTTATTGTTTTAAAGATATCACCATTGATAGCCCGACAGAATACACATTTAAGGAATTGTATCAGCGCTGAGGAACGCCTTATGGTTACCCTTCGGTTTATGGCAACAGGAGAGAGTTATGCTAGTTTACAGTACAGCAGTCGCATACCTCAATGTACCCTTTCAGGCATAATCCCAGAACTTGCAAGGCAAAAAATGAAAATAAATAAATAAATATATCCAGTCTTTTATTTCGGTTTTTGTCATCCGGGTGTTGATGGTTGTACAATATTTGGAACCTTTCATACTCCGAAATTAGCAATTTTGTTGTTGAAATGCACCAGACAAACTTATTTTCCGCCATGGTATTATATACCAATACCAGTTGCAGTCAATGTCAAATTTATGCCTTATTGTCAGAAAATGAGGTTACCACCGTTACCAATCAACTATAAAATCTTTTATCAAAGATAATCGTCTGTTGTTATCTTTTATAAAATATCTTTTATAAAATAAATATTTTATAAAAGAACTGATATTACACTTCAAATATTTTATAAAATTTATTTTATAAAATATATTTGTCATATATATTTGATAGTGTAATACCGGCCTTTCAGGAAAGGAAACAAATTTGTAACTAATGTTCTTTGGAACTGATTTTGATGATTAAATTCTATATAGCAAAGTACTTTAAATTAGAAACTTTGAAAATTTGTGATCCACACGAAACACGAAATATAAATGTCAATAAAAACATGTCAATATTTTAATTTGGCCATTTCCGTCTAATACGCTGAAATTATTGTGTTTCGTTTCCGAACTGTTGTATTCGTTTTCGTTAACTAATAAAACAAAAATACATTAAAAATATCAGGTCTTTGATATTACTGTAGCTGCATTGGCGGTTCTTCCACAGGAGCACGTGCACCCCCAAAACGAATAAAAAAATATTAATTTATATTCATTGTATATTATTTATCGTATAAAGTCCGACCCTCCCTAATATTTTATCGTACCGTCAACCAAACTGTATATTATAGGCTCTCGATCCGGCAACCGTGCCTCGGTCAAGGTTAATGACGATTATGACGAGACTTGCTCGCATGTGCAGTTTCTCTGTAGTAACAGGTAGCGGGGGATAGCGGGGCTATGGCGATTTAACATGGAAAAGGCGCACAATTTTAGTGTGCGCCGCGCCGTTGTCTGTTTGTGCATCTAGTGAGAAATTCGAGCGTGTATGTTTTAATATTTTAATATTATATATTTATTAAGTTAAAATGAATAGTTTGACGGTGGACTATTAAAAAATAAATAACTTTAGCTCTTTGAGTTTGGAGCAAAAAATTGAAGTGAAGAATGCGGGAAGACCTAAACCCGAAATTAATTTAACGCAGTCCACAAAGGGTAAATCTAGGGACTTTATTAGAAAGTTTAAAAATGAGATATATGAAAAAAAAATTATAGAGGGTATTCCAAACTTTAATGAGGCTGTTATTGATCAATTTTCTACAATTAAGAACCGAAGAACGGACTATACACTATACACACTAAGAAGATCTTTCTTATTTTCCAAAAGTTGTATTTCCTTGTGTAAAATAAAAAAATAAATAAAAATATGTTTTACCTAACACGCATTTTCTTATTACTTCTTTTCTTTCTACATTTAAAACGCCTAGAAAGTAATTGTTTGGTCGTTACACAAAAATAAATTTTTTAAAATAATTTCACCATACTTGCGAACCCCCTCTATCATTGGTCACGAGCCGCCACTGTGTAGCTGTAGCTAGACAATACAGCGAGGAAAATGTAATACGAGTTAAAAATTAAAAATACTCACTAGCTCCAAAAATCTGTCCTAAAATAGTCTTCGGGTGGTTCATATCGATATTATAAGGAGTTTCGCCGGCTCTATTCGGTCTATACAACAACTGACTGTGTTTAGGATTCCTCAGTAAAATTTCCACTATAGCTTTCGATCGTGCTCTCATCGCTATATGCAACGCAGTGTCTCCTTTCTTGTCCGTAGCCGATACTTTGGCCTTCTTTTCCAGGAGAATCTGAACAATCTCGGCGTTGCTAAGTATAAAAAAATTAAATAATTAATTTGTTTAAATAAAGTACCCAGTCAACG
This sequence comes from Barypeithes pellucidus, assembly GCA_963991005.1. Taxonomy (NCBI): domain Eukaryota; kingdom Metazoa; phylum Arthropoda; class Insecta; order Coleoptera; family Curculionidae; genus Barypeithes; species Barypeithes pellucidus. Next base: position 76,527,867 of record OZ022558.1, read on the forward strand.
TTTCTTTATACCGGGTGAGGCATCGTTAAGTTGAACATAAGAAATCCCATGTAATTTTTGAGGTGGCTCAATATTGGCACCCCTGTACATTTTATACAAAAACTGCATCATAACTTCTTGAAGAGGCCCGACATGTTCAGATTTACGTCAATTTATGGCAACAGCGTCATAGAAATTATTTGCTGTATTATCTGAACTATGAGAGGTCCGTGGTTTTGCCATCAATGGGACTTTAATCGACTAGCTTAGGATGGGCTCCCCAAAATATATTCAAACTCGGCACATAGGTTTACCATGTTGGGGCTCTTCAAGGAGTTACAATGCAATGAGAGTTTCAGTGAACATCCTACTGTAGAAACGATCAAATTCAATTAACGATTATCCAAATCAACAGTCTCTTACCGACTCCTGACCCCTTTAAGTAACGGCGTGTCCCCATCTTTCGTCGCGCTCTCCAAGTCGGGATTTTGATTCAGCAAAAGCTTAACGATTCCAAGGTTGCCTTTCTCCACCGCCACGTACGTAACCGACTTCTTGTCTTTGCCCAGAATATCGACGTCGGCGTACTTTTTCAGCAGAGCTTCCACGACGTTCTTATGGCCACCTTTAACCGCGTGGATTAGGTTAGTATCTCCAGCTCGATCCTAAAACGCATTTAAAAATTATTTTATGTTGCCCGCAACTGCATTATTGGAAAAATGGATATAACTTAATGCCTGCAGTAAAAGTACCTGGGGCCATCCCATTATTTATGACCGTTTGTTATTATTATGTGGAAAGGAATTTGTTAGTTTTTGAGGAATGGTTCAAGAATTGTCCTTTACCAAACATTCCTCAGAATAGCGGGATAGTAATGGACAATGCGAGCTATCACAGTCGCCAATTACATAAAGCTCCAAGCTCAAATAATACAAAATTGGAGATTCAGAACTACATGGCGGCGAATTATATATATTTTCAAGAAAGTTATAAAAAAGTGATCTTTTAGAAGTTTTAAAGACATTTTGTATAAAAAAAAGTATATGTTTGTGACACATTGGCAGGATAAACTGGACATACAGTGCTACGGCTCCCACCCTATTATTGCATTTTTAACCCCATAGAGCATATGTGGCACCAGTTAAAATCACTGGTTAGGTCTGAAAATATTTCTCCGACTTTAAGTTCTAGTGTTGTAGAATTAATACGAAAATGCTTTAATGATATTCCCCCAGGTAGTTGGAAAAATTCAGTCCGTCACGTAATAACTGTAGAAAATTCGTATATTAGTCTGGATCGTATAATTAATCCAATTATAATTAATTCTGATGAGGATAGCGATAGCGAAACAGAACTATCTATTGAATGACATTATAAATGTAAATAAATATGACTAGTAATATTTAAAAAAAATGTTATTTCATTTGATTACATTAACATAATCATATCATTATTTGTTTTCCTTAGTCCGTCCCTTGATACTTCACTTGTTTATTGCCAAGCCCTTGTCGACACAATGGGACCGACCCAGGAAATCATTAAGTCGTATCCAAATTTGGTGAAACGTACTGTACCTGTATATTGATGTATGCCCCAGCCGCCAGTAGTGCGGTCGTTATCTCATAGTACCCTTCCTTGCAGGCGATAGTCAGTGGACTACATCCGTCTTTGTCCAACGCGTTCACATTGGGTTTGTGCTCGAGCAGGACGTTGACCACGTCCACGTGATTGCCGTAAGTCGCAACAATCAATGGAGTCCAAGAGTACATACCGGCTGTATCTACGTTGGCACCTACAAACAAACTGCAGATGGAAAAATGTACATTTCTAGCCTACGCGACGACTGCAAACAGTAGTTCCCACCTCTTTCGGTAAATATTGCAGCATAGCCAGATTGACATATTTATCGCAAAGGTTCTTGCAAAATCCCAATTAAATATTTGTTAATTTGGCAAATACAACTGGTTTCAGATTAATCCGCAATTGCTCTGAAAATAAATTTATTTCCCAATAATTTTACTATAAACTGTGAAAAGACGATGAGAGATTCCTTTAAAAAACTATTATTATACTTAAAAGTATTAAACGAATCTTGAACTAATCCAACTGCACTCTGGCAACAAGATTTATACAAATGCGCTAAGATAAGCAAAAGATAAATGAATACTAATCTCGTGAACATTATGATGTTTGTCCTTTGATCTAACGGTTGTTATATATTTTGGTTGATTTGTGTTTTTTGTGATTATTGGTGAAAAATCGTCCTTATTATGAACAATCATGGTGCATTTTCATGTGTAGTTTGTAAAAGAGTGGATTATTTAAATAAGGATTTATCTGTTCATCGATAAGTATGGTTATGTTTTAATATTTAACCATCTGTTACATTGCTGTCAGTGTTTTTAACTCTTTTTTGAAAGTATTGAAAGGTTTTACGCATGTAATAGTATATGAAATGAAAGAATAATATATGGCAAGTATTTACGTATATTAATTTCATAGAAATATGACACACAAATACCACTAAAAGAAGAAACGATTCCGACAAATTTTTGCCGCCATTTCAGCCGGTCGACGATAGCCGAAGCATGCCGAAAGCTGCTCGGCGACCCGGCTGGCTTTGACACAGCGTTGCCAGTCTTTTAGAATTGTAATATATCCATTACTATTTTAACAATTCAATTTTTAACATTCTTGTTGTGGGGCTCCCCATATGAAATTTATGTTCAATCTGAAGGTGGCCCCCATCTAATAGGAAAGTAACATAACATGTTTTTTTCGTACTCTTTTTACTCTGACGCATTTTTTAATTAAAAGGTTTTATTTAATGGTATGGGAAATTATCAGAAGATAGTTTCTTCTTTGAGTACTCATACTGATCTTGTTTTTGATGAATATCCCAGTAATTCATCCCCTAAATTTCGCACAATCATCTGAATTAAAATGGGCTGAGCATATTCGTGCGGATGTTGCACTAAATTTGTCTTTCCGATAACACAACCGTATCCATTCTAATTTTTTGTTTTTATCCTTAGGAAAGCGGAAAAACCTTATATTTCTATCAAATTTCTTTGCCTGGTTATCCATATCACAACCGAACACAGCGCACCTCATTTTATGAAAATTCAGATATTTATTTTACACACTGGTGAACATAAAAAGGTTAACTTATTGGCGACCTTACATGGAAAACTACGGCAACCATGCAGCAGTGTTGCCAGAAATCCTTGATCAAAAGTAGTAGGTTGACGGTTCGAAACCTAATAGAATAGTAAAAACCGGTGTCAGGGTAAAAAGAGTACGAAAAAAACGTCGTTACTTTCCTATGATATGGAGGTCACCTCCAGATTGAACATAAATTTCATATGGGGAGCCCCCACAACAAGAATGTTAGAAATTGAATTGTTAAAATAGTAATGGATATATTACAATTGTAAACGACTGGCAACGCTGTTTCAAAACCAGAAGCGGTCGCCGAGCAGCTTTCGGCATGATTCGGCTATCGTCGACCGGCTGAAATGGCGGCCAAAATTTGTCGGAATCGTTTCTATTTTTAGTGGTATTTGTGTGTCATATTTCTATGAAATTAATATACGTAAATACTTGCCATATATTATTCTTTCATTTCATATACCATTACATGCGTAAAACCTTTCAATACTTTCAAAAGAGAGTTAAAAACACTGACAGCAATGTAACCATCCATAAGAGATTTAAAAATCACTCGCCGCGCGACGTCACAAGCCACGCCAAACCCGACGTGCAATCACATTCTTTATACCATTGATAGGACCAGACTTCAACATTGTTGCCATTCAGCCAACAAACATGTAGTTCTCTCTTCCACCCATTACTGATTTTCAATAACATTTCAAACAATCACAGCTTCACTTTGCAAAGAGTTTTATGGGATCTGTAATTTACAATACCTTTGGAACGGACATTTAAAGCGGCGTTTTTGTATTACAGATGACATTGTCTACCGACTATCGATACTTGTTCGGGTATGTGTGTAAATTGGTTCCACGTGTAATTAAATTTTTCCAGGTATGACGCAAACACGTTCTTGTGCATAATGTACTTACCCGTTTTCAAAAGCATTTCTACTATTTCCGTATAACCCTTTCGGCTGGCCCAAACCAAGGCGGTGGTGCCATATTTATCTCCAACATTTACTTTAGCCCCGTGATCTATAAGAGCCCTTACAATCTGAAAACAACAGTCATAGGTATAAATAAACTGGAAATAATACGAATAATGCATTGTTGTCACTATGTGTATCACGCGCGCTGGTTGCAAGTAAAATGCAAACCGATCCGGATGTCAAATTGAAAAAAATATAATACTAACCTGAGCGTGCCCCCTCCCGGCCGCCCAAAGGAGCGACGAGATATGAAAGTTCCCGTGGGCGTGCACTTCCGCCCCTCTGTCCAACAAGTGAAGGGCCACGTTCGTATGACCTTTGTATGTCGCCCACATGAGAGCAGTCCAACCTCCCTAAAAAAAAAAGTTATTCTATTTAACGATAAATCGTAAAACTAATTAATTATACCTAATATTCTATATTGCCCCCTCAAAATCCCCATAAACAAGTTTAGGACCAAATAGGCCAATTATTGTGTTTTGACGTACTCATTGTCAAACTTTGGATTTATTTTGCTATATTATTTGCGAATAATTCATCTTGAAAATTAATAATTTCAGAATTACCTGGCATTGTCATTACTTGTTAATAAAACTTATAATAATTGATCCTACCGACTGTGCCAACAAATCCGAACAACCTACCATATCCCGATGGTCGATATCCGCATGATGTTCCAACAATTGCAGAACGATATCGTAGTGTCCCTCTTTGGCCGCGCATAGCAACGCAGTCCACCCATCGTTGTCCTCAGCGTTCGAGTCCGCCCCGTGGGCGAGGAATTCTCTGACGAAGGCCGGTCGCCCTTTGGTGGCGGCGACCATGAGTACCGTGGCGCTGTTCTATAATGGAAGACAGTTTATATTAATCAATCAACACATAACTATATCGAACAGGTTAGTATAGGAAACGTTTTGAGCTCAATTTGGACGGCATACTCTGCCTCGGGTGGCTCGAATGCGAGGCTACCTCATGTTGGTCTCTATCTTCCTTTAGCTCATTTCTAATAATATTAAATCATCTATGCTTACTTCATCTCTATCGTCGATCTGTATTTGCTTGGTTTCCAAAAAAGATTGCAGTCCTGGCAGATTGTCATTGTTAACAAATGTTATCAGCGATTGGAAACATAGTGATACCATCGACTCACTCTTGTGCAGCGTCTAGAAAGAAAAAGAACCGATATTAGCTTTTATCTTTGGGATTTATAGAAGATTTAGGCCTCCAATGGCACCGGAGGATAGGTAGGCGTGTGCTTCGTTTTGTAAAACACTACTGGACAGTGACACTTGAATTCTAGTATATATTACAATCCAAGCATCACTCTCAGCTTCCAGACTCTATGGACAATGCTATTCAAATATGTAGTGTTAAATTTACAATATATAGTAAAGAGTTACGTTTGGAATTTGTAAACAAACAACTGCAAGCGCTGTTAAGGTGTTATGCAAAGGGTTTATTGGTTGGGGGGGGGGGGGGGGTCATGACCTCCCCTCCAACGCGCTTGGAACCATACCTGTATAAATATGACCAAAGACAGAGACTATTGTTAATGCGATAATGATAAACATGTCTCAACATGTTCCCAGAAGTCACCAAGTGCACCAAACAAGGTAACATCAATAATATTTTATATGAGCTAATAGAAAATCACTATAATTAGATTTTGATTATATTAAATTCTCATGATCACACTGCATATCATTATTTAGTCTACACGTTTCATTTCAACAATTCTAGCAACGTAAAAAAATTTCTTGTAAAAAGACACGATAAGATTAATAAGATTTTTAATATGAATATTTGAACTATACACAATGAACCTTATCTGTAAGATACGTCATTGCATGATCTGTTTAAAATTAATTTAGAGCGTTAACGACCATTTTTGGTAGCATATACGGTAACGTAAAGATCCTCTAAAATAAGAAAAACATCATTCTCTAATTGGTTAGATTAGAATTGACCGTAATATGTAAACAGACCTGCAATTCGAAACAAATGAAGAAAGGGTGCCTTTTTTAAAGAGAAATACCAAATTCTAGTATAAGCTTAGTCCACTTGAGCTGTACAAAGTTACAAACCTCAATAAAAATTTCATTAAAATATACAGGGTTGCCTACAAGTTATAATCGAAAAGGTAAATCGTTAGATTTCTTTTTCATAACCCTGTATATTTTGAGAATAGAGACATCATACCATACCTGTTGCGAAGCGACAATAGAGGCCACAATAGCTTTTTGATGATGCTTTTTAAGTAACGGTGATATTACTGACGACATTTTTTTTTAATTGTCTATAAATTCACACAAAATTCATTTCTGAAACTGGAGGTTTAGTTTTTAATGAAAATATCTTATAAAACTGTTCAATCCAACATATATTTAACCATGCATAGAAATTCTTTTAGCATTATTATCAAAATTAGCGTCATTAACACATTCGAGTAAATAAAGTAATACAAGGAGAGAAAAACATTTTTTTTTTGGATAATTTTATTGTTCAGCAGAACCCTTTAACTTCAACCCATTTGAGTCCAGGGTTGTAAGGCCTTTATTCCATCAAAAAGAATTATTGCAGGCCTTTAAAATAGTCATCGATATTTTTTTTCAATCGGGTACCAGATCAATGGCGATATTTTTTGACATTTATTAAAAAATGTTTAATGGGTGACATTTTGTTTATTTGTAATTACACTGTAACTTGAAAATAAATGAAAATCCGATAAGAACATAATAGTATATTAAGATACAAGTTCCATAAGACATTATCTTAGAGCACGCGTTTACAAGTGCTCTAATTGTCTTATGAACCGTGTATTTTATAATACTTTTTCTATTTGGGTCTTTAAAGTCTGAAAAACTTTAAAAAATATACTAGATTTTTTCCATTTGCATTAATATTTTCTTTTTGGGTTGGCAATACTTTTACAATTTAATAAAATGTTACAAGTATCAAATATGCCATGATAGAAACACAATTGAACACAACAAAGCTTCTTCCCATCCGTCATAATTAAAAAGAAATATATTATTAAGGTTAATAAAAATGAGTCAGGAAGAAAGTTGCACTCTGCCAGAAATACGAGAAATTGCAGAAAATAATCTAGAAAAAAAAAATTTTAAAAAGAATATGCAAAACTTTGAGTTATGGTGCGAGCAGAACAAAGTTCAAAATATTGAACAAAATAATAAATAATACTATTGAACAAAATATTATGTCGACACACAATCTGACAGAAATATACAATGTCTATAGTAACTATAAATAGTAATATGTATAATACTATATTGGTATTTCAAAATAAAAATTAGTACTTTATTGAATAAAACTTTAGAAAGAGCATAAACTGGAAGATATTTCTATTATTTGTAGGTTATGTTGTTTTATAGTTGTGACTAGAAATTAGTTGACGGACACCGTCAGCATGTGATATATTTCCGAGTATAGGTATTTCAGATAAATATCTAGTAAAAATGATCTATTTGCGAGGTTAAAGGTTTGTATTTTAAAGTTTTCTATAGAACATTTTTGTCGAATCCATAATGCCTAGAAAAGTAATTTCAACGAAATCGAAGTAAGCCTAAAATTCTAACCCTACTTGCTGCCAACATAAAAAAATAAAATTTCACTTTCATAAAGTGGCAGGTTATTAAAATTTTTTGGCATTTCATAATGTAGCCATTGAAACCAAAACAGAAAATTAATATATTAAAGTACAAGTTTAATAAAGCATTATATTTTAGCACTCATTCATGTTATTGAACACACGTTAGGTTTCGCCAAAAGCAATAATTATTCTTGTTAGTCCTCTTATTGTAAAAAAACTCAATATACAGGGTGTTCCCGAACGACGTGCTTCTTTAGGCCATTTTATGAACAAAAGTTCAACGTTTTTTTCCTTCCCTAAAGTAGTTTAGGGGTTTCTAACTTTAGGTCAAATTTCTCTACCTAAATCGCTACCTACGGAGGGAAACTAGCTATGTATGATTGAGTAGTTATAATTTTTTTTAATAGAAATAGTAAATTCCTAATATAAACAATCATACTGTTCCTGGTTTTGAATTTAGAAATGAAATTGTAAATTATTTTTGGCAATTTTTGAAAATAATTATTTTCCAAATTATTTCTTGTGAAATTTATGGAATTTTCATTAGTTTTACTGCTTCCCTGGTGACAGAGACAATCCCTTGGCTGCACTTGCACCAAAAATTATCTAATCTATAGAAAATAAAGTAGTTTTGCCTTTAAAAAATCCACAAGTTATATTATATTTATTATTTACAATGAATAATAATATTGGGTCACCACCCGTTTGTCCAATTCTTTTTTGTATGATGTACTTTCGAACATCATTTTAATGAATGAGACAGCGCTAGTACTAACTTGAGGAACGACTATTAAATCCTTCGCTAACTTTAAGACAGCCTTGGCTTTTCCCTTTTTTATTATATTTTTGTACAATATTAAGTAGAAGCTCCTTTTCTGACGATGCCTAGTTTGGGGCGCGTATAATTCTTCTTTTCTATATTTCTCATGGTAACTAAACTTTACCGGCGATATTCCGTTCTTCAATAGAGGTAGGGGAGATCGAGGAGAGTTGTGACAATTTTTACTTAAAAGAACAAGTCTCAATAAAGAAACATACCACCATTATGAATTGTAAGACGCAATGTAGCTCAATCCTTACTTTTTTAAAAACAGTCATCAAATTCAATAAAAGTGATAAGGTTTCTGAGAAAATCCACGAAAACTGAAACTACTCCCTTTGTCACAACTTTCCTAACACCTAGGTAAATTGTGACAGGTACCAAGGTAAGTTGTGACAGCTTTGTATCTAAACTCTATTTAATAGATAAAATTACTTTTATATGAATTATAAACCAAAACACACGTTTTTTTGCATAAAATTACTTCAATTATCATTTGGCATAATTGTAGGACCTACAATAACATGAAACATTAACATAACAGTATTAAATCTTTTATAAGTAATTATGGCATCATTATATCAAACTTAGGTTGTAAGAACAAAGCAAACGAACAAAAAACAGAAAAAAACATTGCAAAAAGTGTGTAAAATAAACTTCAATAGCCGTCACAAGTCTCCTAGGTGCCAAAAATCGCGATCCGGTCAGAATAATAATTCGTAATTTCGAAACAAGATGCAAACACAGCAAGACAATGCCACGCTTTGAAACTCCAAACCCACACAATACAGTGTGTCCGCTTTATTAGTCATTTTACGACCAAAAGTAATTCTTTATAAAAAGTTCTGCTTGTTGAGAAAATGAATTGACGATAAAAAAATTTTTAGATCCGATGTACAGGGTGTTAATAAATTAGGAAAATATGAAAATGCTTCAAGAGAGAACTACCATTATTTATTATTTTTACAAAAATTTTATAAAACAAAGTTGTTGATAAACTAACGTAAAGTCTAAATACAAATTTTGAAATAAAAATTCGAATCTTTAAAAATAAAATAATAACAGTGGTGTTTATGTAATTATTTGCATTTTACAAAAATCAAGATACGTTCATGTTACGTCAGCATCTTATTTACATCTGTCAGTATTCTGATTTCGTGAAGGCATTTTCGAAAATGTTAACCAAAGAAGAGCGTATTTATTTAATACAATGTTACGATATTGGAAATCAGAATACTGACGGATGTAAATAAGGTGCTGACGTAACATGAACGTATCTTGATTTTTTTGTAAAATGCAAATAATTACATAAACACCACTGTTATTGTATTTTTAAAAATTCGAATTTTTATTTCAAAATTTGTATTTAGCCTTTACGTTAGTTTATAAACAACTTTGTTTTATAAAAAATAATAAATAATGGTAGTTCTCTCTTGAAGCATTTTCATATTTTCCTAATTTATTAACACCCTGTACATCGGATCTAAAAATTTTTTATCGTCAATTGATTTTCTCAACAAGCAGAACTTTTTATAAAGAATGACTTTTGGTCGTAAAATAACTAATAAAGATTTTTTCCCTATTGGGTACCCTCATCCGCGGACACACTGTATAAGAAAAAATAGCATAACCACGTGAATGTAATATATCATGATAAATTAAAAATTTTATAAAAAATTTACTTAATCACGCAACCGCTTGTCGTGGGCCATTAGCGCGTACTGCGGTAGCGCGTCTATAAACAAACGATCGTGCGGTGTTGCCAGCTCGCTAACGGCCATAGATTCCGAGAAATCGTCGTTGTCGCAACTATACTCTGTCACAATTCTCCTCGGTCTCCCCTACCACAGATTCATGTGGTGGAATTTGATCTAGGGAATCTCTACATCTTAGGATCTACCTAACTATTCTAGCCCTAGAGAAACGTTGGTGGAAATGGGCATAAAAAAGTCTACACCCTGTAACATATATTACCAAACGAATCACACATTCCAAAATACGTCATTAAGAATCACCCTGTATATTAGTACAAACCAAAAAAAAAACATCGTTAATAGCCAACTTCACACCACACGACAATCACTAACGTTGTGCGAGTGCCTCCTCAGCCCCAATCCAAAACTAAACCTCCTCCCGTCCCCATCGGGAGAAGTCAGAGTGAACGTGGGCAACCCCAAATGTGTCAAAGACCCCCTCCAACTAGACGACGCCGATGAGCTTGAATCATGGTTTCTATCCGGTATGATCAAGTTCATAAAAGATGGCCGCACTTTCCCACCCACCAGGGCATCTGTCGCTATACTGTGTCGGGCGTGACGAGGAGGTTTCGACGGGGGGGCTTTTTTCGAGTTGCTTTTAGGAGGATTTTTGGTGGTCTCGATGCCGAAGTTGGCCCTGAGGTCGACGGCGGGGTCAACGTTGGACCCCATAAGTCGTTCGGGCGAATCGTTGGAGTATTGGGATTCTTCATCTGAAGTTTAATATTATTTATTAATAATAAAAGTAACATTGGGGGGGGGGGGGGGGGGTAGGGGGGGGGGGGGTAATATTATGCTCGTGAATCTTTAATGACAAGTTACTTATAGGCCACCACGATCTTTTGTACATTTCAATCGCATATACATATATAAACAGTATATTGCTAATACCATCTGCAATTATGTCCCCGCTATGGGCATCGACGGAGGCGTTGCGAGTTTGCGCAGTTCGGAAATTTCCTTGTGAAAGTAAACATTCGACAGGACCGGATTTCAACTTTTTTAATGTAAATTTCCCTGGTTAGTTAGGAAAAATATTACAATAAAAATTTCGATTAGTTCGATTTAAGACAGCGTTCCATGAATACGATTTCTGACGATACGATGATCCGACGGTGCCCTGATTGGTGTAATCTTTTGGTGCCAAATTCCGTTCGAATATTTGTAACAATCAACACGATGAGCTTTATTTTAACTTTCATCCGACGTCGTATGTTTCTTAACCTCACTTTTTTCTAAACCAAAAATTAAGAATGAATGACTATATCGACTATTTTGGGAATTATCAGCTACTAATGCAACAAATTAAAAATACATTAATTGTAAGGTTAGGTAGTGACCACATTATATATATTATATTGTATACGAGTGACACTCGTATACTTCTCTCTTCTTTTTTTACAAGCTTTTTAGTGTAATTTGGTTCCGAAGATCGGATAATGTGATAAGTAAAATATTTTCGTATATATGTGCATACCTGAAATACTTTATACCTGTTATTGGTCCACGGCTTTTGCAAAAAAGCACCATGCACTTGTGTCCTTTCATCTTAAACAAAATAAGTCACTAATCTACCAAACAGCGAATCGAATCACCACAAATTAAAAACTCGTTTACAAAAATTGTTGTTAGGTAATGAAAGTTTATAAGCACTAATATACCGGCAACAATGTGGATGAACCACTTTTTATTCTGTAATTTGAAAAAGCATCCAGAACCAAAGATGGCGACGAATAACAACAAACAAATAATGTCGGGCCGGTTCTGACGCGATCGATAATATTTCCATCCTACTGCGCAAACTCAATAGGCCCGCGCCATATCCCATAGCGGGGACATTTTTTATAATTTGGAACGTTCGTATTGGCAATATAATGTATATATATTACCAATATGAACGTTCCAAAATACAAAAAGTGTCCCCGGTATGGGAGATGGCTTAGCACCATTGAGGTTACGCAGTAGGGTGGAAATTTTATCGATCGCGTCAGAGCCGGCCCGACATTATTTGTTTGTTGTTATTCGTCGCCATCTTTGGTTCTGGATGCTTTTTCAAATTACAGGAAAAGTGGCTCATCCACATTGTTGTCGGAATATTAGTGCTTATAAATTTAAATTACCTAACAACAATTTTTGTAAAGGAGTTTTTAATTTGTGGTGATTCGATTCGCTGTTTGTTAGGTTAGTAACTTGTGTTGTTTAAGATGAAAGGACACAAGTGCATGGTGCTTTTTTGCAAAAGTCGTGGATCAATACCAGGTATAAAGTATTTCAGGTATGTACATATATACGAAAATATTTTGGTTATCACATTATCCGATCTTCGGAACCGAATTTTACTAAAAAGCTTGTAAAAAAGATGAGAGTGTCACTCGTATACAATATAATATATATGTGGTCATTACCTAACCTAAAAATTAATGTATTTTTAATTTGGTGCATTAGTAGCTGATAATAATTCCCAAAATAGTCAGTATAGTCATTCATTCTTAAGTTTTGGTTTAGAAAAAAGTGAGGTTAAGAAACATACGACGTCGGATGAAAGTTAAAATAAAGCTCATCGTGTCGATTGTTACAAATATTCGGACGGAATTTGGCACCAAAAGTTTACACCAATCAGGGCACCGTCGGATCATCATATCGTCAGAAATCGTATGCATGGAACGCTGCCTTAAATCGAACTAATCGAAATTCGGATTGCAATATTTTTCCTAACTAACCAGTGAAATTACTAAAATCTTTAGAACGTTAAATATACCATATACCAGTACAGAAAACACGATTCGCCATCAGGGAAGTTCTTGTTGCGTTAGAACTTTAAATTACGCTCTCGATTTTCAGGCTTATTGTATAAAGGAATCTCGTGATAAATTGACCCCCAAAACCCCCCTTGGTTGCGCTGCTGTTCTTACAGCCTTTATAAACAAATTAGTGTTATGTGTACGTACCTATATCAGTGATAGCTCGCACAATACCGCAGTTGAAGTGGCACTTCAAATAAATATTTTACATCGTTCTTTTATGGGGAATTATCTGTAACGTAGATATTTATTTCCTGAATTCTAACAAACAAACATATCTGTAGTGCTTAGTTCAAGGTTCTACCATTCTACCTATATTAATACAAATTAAGGCCGTATTGGAAAAACAACGAACCAGATAATAGTATATTACGTACCGAGGTGGAAAGTGTTTCATTCCTGTCGAGAGAGTCGGTAGTTAACTAAATCTCGAGACAGTAATGAAACTTTTCACCGAGGTTTGTATACTATTTTATTTACAACCAAATCTAACATCCACTTCTTATTATTTTGAATTAAAATTATTAATAAAAGATAAATGTCATTTTGACTTTTCCATTGAAAAATTAGACAGAAAATTCAAATAACCGCAGGTGGTAAAATAACGTAGGTAATAATACACGTCAAGATGGCGAATATCATTTTTTGAATATGGTTTCCATGTCACTAAACAATATATTATTTTAACAACAGATGAGGAATTTGATTTTGCTGCTACGCCACCAGAAATTCGAGAAGCAGCAAAAATAGTAGAAGAAGATCTTCTGCCAACTAAAAGCCGCCCGAGATATGACAAGGCATATAACTGTTTCAAAGAATGGTGTACGGAAAACAAAGTTCAAAATCCTGGTTCTGAGTCGGAGCTACTAGCTTATTTCAGTGAAAATGCCAAGACAAAGAAGATATCGACGATTTGGTCACAATATTCAATGCTGAGGACCACTGTATCAATTAGGGAAAAAGTAGACATATCTAAACACGCAAAGCTATTAGCATTTTTAAAAAAGTGTGTTCGTATATTATTTTGAGATATCGAATTTTAAAAAAATTACAAAAAAATAATTTACTTTCCACCCGGGTGGAAAGTAAAAGTAAAAAAACGTCAACTTTCCACCTTTCAAAGATAGATGAAATGTGATTATTACATGCAGGCAAATGATAAATCCTAAAACGATAGTTAAAAGATACATAAAAATTATTAAAATTACATTAAAAAATCAAACTGTGTAAAATGTCATTTAAATTTTCAACCGCCCTGCAAAATTTTCCCACGCCTTCTTACGGGAATACCAATCAATCTAATCATCTTAAGGAATACAAATCAAATCTACAACTTACGTAAGTCGCTCCAAAAACCCGACGATTTAAACGCATCATCGCAAAATTTTACACAAACCTTTAGAAACGTGTACTAACACTAATTATATTTTCTTTATAATTTAAATATCTCAATAGTACTTCTTTGTTGCTTATTGAGCGATAATCAATTAGTTGATAAACTTAAAAGGTATATAAATAATGTATTTTACATCTTAAAGTACGAAAAATCAGTAATTACTATCAATATTGTTTACAAATCAAGAAAGATCCGGTTATTGGCCCTGTCAGCAAAACAAATGCAGCTTAAAATGACAGTTGTATTGTGACAGTCAGTTCAATGAAACAAAAGTCGCGTTCTGTATTAATGTCAGACTGCTCCGATCAATCTGAAACGTCCTTTTACGGAGTCCAGACTTAACAGATCAAACCTGATTTGCTCGAACCTTTTGGACCGACGAATGCGAGCGATCTGGAAATAAGGTGTCCCAGTTTGTTTATATTCCGTTTATTTTGAATATTTTTTTAAAAAAAAGTTTTGAGTTATTTATGTAACAATAACAGTATACAAGTTTCATAAGACATTATCTTAGAGCACGTGTTTTCTAAAGTACAAGTGCTCTAATTGTCTTATGAACCGTGTATTTTATAATGCTTTTTCTATTTGGGTCTTTAAAGTATTTTTTTTATGATCAAACATAAGCAATATAGGAAAAATCCTTTAGGGCACTCTGGGAGTGGTGCGTGTGCGCAAAAAGCGATTCACGTTGGTTTTGAATCGTTGGAGGTTATATTCGTTGGGAAAAACGACCTCGGGAAGGTCATTCCATAAGGATGAAGTCCTCCAGATGAAAGTATTCTTAAATAGTGAAGTTCGAGGAGTATTAAGCTTAACCACATATGGATGGGCGGCAGTGGTTCGTCGTGTATTTCTGATATTCGCCACTCTGGGCGGAATTAAGAGGGCAAGGTCAGCCGAGCACTTTCCATGAAAATATCTGTAAATGAGAGTCACATCCCCAACCTGCCTACGATGTTCGAGCCTGTCGAGGTTCCTCGTCAGCTCGGTTTCTCCAATCAGACGAATGGCCCTTCTTTCGATGGAATCCAGTAGCCGAAGAGTATGTTTGGGTGCAGAGCTCCAGACATGAGAGCAGTACTCTAGTGATGATCGAATCTGGGCTTTGTATAGTGTCAAAAGTTGTTGAGGTGTGTACAACTTTCTGGTTCGGAAGAGTACACCAAGTTTCTGAGAAGCTATCTTGGCGATTGCCACAACGTGGTTATGCCAAGACATATTTCCTCCCAGATTGACGCCCAGCAAATTAATAGATGAAGCCAGTGGGATGGCGTGTCCGTCCATGACTATATCCGGTTCTGTAATGTTAACCTTTTTAGAGAAAATTGCTGCCTGGGTTTTTTAGCGTTAAATTCGACTTGGTTACTGTCACCCAAGCCAAAATTTCTTCCAGGTCTTTGTTGAGGCGTGATACTTCATGCTGTCTGCGTCGGCAGCCGATGTTTGTGCATTCAAAGAGAAAGATGAGATAAGTGTGCTATCATCAGCAAAACTAAATATCGGATTTTTCGTTTTCACTAGAAGGTCGTTAATGTCGAGTAAGAAGAGAGTGGGAGACAACATGGACCCTTGAGGAACACCGGCATTGATGGCGAATGTGTCTGAGAGAAATCCATCCGTCAATCGCCACTTGCTGACAGCGGTCCTTAAGAAAGCTAGACAACCATGCACACAATCGACTGGGGACACCATAGGATCGGGAGTATGAAAAACTTTTAAAAATATAGTAGATCTTTTCCATTAAAATCAATAATTTATTTTTGCGTTGGCAATACTTTTACAATTTAATAAAATGTTACAAGTATCAAATATGCCATGATAGAAATAATTGAACACAACAAAGCTTCTTCCCATCCGTCATAATTAAACATAAATATAGTATTAAAGTTAATAAAAATGAGTCAGGAAGAAAGTTGTACTCAGCCGGAAATACAAGAAATTGCAGAAAATAATCTAGAAAAACTTTAAAAAAGGTTAAAGGAGGTTAGTATTTTAAAGTTAAAAATTTCGGTCGAATCCATAATGCCTAGAAACTTCGAACCCTACTTGTTGCCAACATGAAAAAAATTAAATTTCAGTTTCATAAAATGGCAAGTTATTCAATTTTTTTGCATTTCATAATGTAGCCATTATGAAACACAAATAGAACTTTTTGCGTCAGTTTCATACAATATTTGTTCTACGAATCAGTTTTCTTTTAATATCTATTGGTGTATAACCAACTCACCGTCCTTTAGGAATGCAATAAGTTTGGGATATTTGCTTATATCGACTTGATAATTCAGAATTAATGTTGACTAGCTTGGAATAGTATGACCAAAAGTCGAAAGATTTAAAAATGTTTTACTTTTCTTGAAAACACATTAACAATACCCGGCGAAACTCCTCACTGTTTTCGGTGCAATGAAATTTAATAAACGTATTATACTCCTTCTTTTTAAGCTTCTTTCCATTTTTCAGGCAATATATTTTGTGTTGCTTTGTTGGCTTTATTAATTATCTCGTCTGGATTTAATTCGTTAAAACAATAGTTTTTATAACGATCGTGGAAAACATATTTTTTTTCTTATATGCGATGTCATCGCGAACTTCTGCTTTAAGGACCGATTACCTTTTAATTATGATAGATTTTATAAAAGGCATTGTACGAAAATCATATTTGAGTTAAAAAGTGATTGATGATACTTTTACATACGCAATAGTATGGCGCGAATGAACTAAACATATTTTTTAAAGGATTTAAGTATCATTTGTGATTTTTTTTATCAATTTCATTAAGGATTTGGTTGTCCTCTAGAACGCTGAGGAATATATTGATTGATAGGATTTTCTATTGAAAACAATTAGTATTAGTAATTACATAGCAGATATTTGTAAAGAACTAGAACTTGTGCATATAGACATGCGCTTCAAATTTAATATCTGAATAATTTATTTATTTATTTACAATTTGGGATACTGACAGGTTCCAGATCCAAAAATATTATGCTTACACGGTAGTAATGTTCATACAGTAAACGGGATCTATAAATTTAACAGATTTGCTACATAAGAGTTGTACAACAGCATTTAAGAGACATCAATAACTAAGTTAAACAGCAAAAAGCTTACAGAATCATTTTGTTGTATAATGCAAGTTCTATTAGAGCTGTTGAAATTATATTGTAGCTATTCGACCCTAAAAATAAAAATGTATCACGTAAGACCTTTATAGAATAAATTTGCAACTTTCGCACTACATCACAACCATATGAAATTTAATAAATTATTGCACACTAAAGTTAACCTCAAGAAATTATTTGCCTTTTAAATGAAAAAATATTGTATTAAATATATAGGGTGTCCCATAATTTTGGGCCATAGAGCAACTGGTGATGCTAAAGCATAAGTTTTTTCGAAATGTTTCTCGTATTGAAAGCGAAAGTTTATTTTTGAAAACAAGCCTTAATTTGAAACCGGTTCAATGTATCGGATTACAAGTTGGCTGTACGATGTTTTTATGTGTAAGAAATGAGAATTAATAGAACAATTTTCTATTTGGGTTTCATAATGGCTACATTATGAAATGCAAAAAAATTGAAAAAGCTGAATTTTTTTTGTTGGCAGCAAGTAGGGTTCGAATTTTAGGCTTACTTTGATTTCGTTGAAATTAGTTTTCTAGGCATTATGGATTCGACAAAAAATGTTTATAGAAAAGTTTAAAATACTAACCTTTAACCTTGCAAATAGATCATTTTTACTAGATATTATCTGAAATACCTATACTCGGAAATATACAGGGTGTTCGGATAATGCGTTAGGAAATTTTAAGGGGTGATTCTACATGCAAAAATAATGTTAGTAGATCATTTGGCAAAATGTCGAAATCTCCATGGTTACCATGATACAGGGGATTGAATTTGATCTTTTAGTTTTAGTTTCTCGTCATACTACATTTATTTTCGAACCAAATGATTTGATATTCGGCACACACATTAAACTCCAGCAACTATACAATTTGAAGATAAGAATGCTTTTTTTTTAAACCGCTAGAGGGCACTTTACCTGAAACATAAATATTATTTCCGTCATAACTTTTTTCTTTTGGTAGCTGGAGCAAAACCGAATTAAGAACACAAAAAATAAGTTACTCTTTATCAAGGTCGATAAACCTAGCCGTTTAGCCACTAATCGACATCAAAGCTTTCATTGCTCTCAACCAAATGCCTACGTACATAAATGGAATCGCGTCAAATCAAGTGGCCTGGTTTCAAATTATGCGAAATATGACAACTCAATAATTTATTTTATAGGTTAATTAATACATTTTTCAACAAGCAAAACTTAATAGGTACTACTTTAAAATCTAGAATGTATGACAGTAATTAATAAAATAAATTATAGTAAATTTTCAAAATGTTCTCCATTCATTTCTATACATTTTCTTATACTCTTTAAAAAATGCCTTCTAACGCGAAAGAAGATACCAACTCTGTTTTGAATAACCTCGCAACCATTTATTATTCTTTGACGCAAATCAATAATGTCATTTACTGGCGTCGCATACACCAAAGCCTTTAAGTGGCCCCAGAAAAAGAAATCCATAGGATTAATATCTGGCGAACGGGGCGCCCAAGGTAAAGGCCCGTTTCGTCCGATCCACCTATTACGAAATGTTTCATTTAGGTATCTTCGTACTACTAAACTAAAATGGGGTGGAGCGCCATCCTGAAGAAGCCACATGTTCAGTCTGGTTTGCATGTCAACATTTTCCAACAAAGTGGGTAGTATATTTTGAAGAAAATTTAAATAAACCTCTCCGTTTAGGTGCCCGTCAAAGAAATGGGGACCTATCAGGTGATCTCCTACGATTCCGGCCCAGACGTTTAAAGAAAACCGGCGTTGATGTCGGGTTTCTACGATGGCGTGTGGGTTGTCATAAGCCCATTGATGAGTGTTATGAAAATTTATAATCCCTTCTCGCGTGAATCCTGCCTCGTCGGTAAACAATATGGTTTCGATAATTTGGTTGTTTTCTTCATATTTTTCTAAAATAGAATTGCACATGTCTACTCGTAATTGTGAATCACCCTCATATAGCGCTTGCACTTTCTGTACATGAAAGGGATACAGTAGCTCTTCGTGAAGTGTTTCCCAAATTGTAGAATTAGCAATCCCTTCTTGCAACGCCATTTTTCTTGTACTTGTACCTGGATTTTCCTCTACTCTTTCGAGAATTCTTTCTTCCCTATCGACAGTTCTCACATGCCTTGGTCTGCCTCTATCACCCAAACTATTTTTGAACGAACCTATCTCGCCAAGCCGCCTATGAATACTGATAAAAGTTCGGGCACATGGAGCATTTCTATCAGGATAAGCTGCGATATAAAGCCGTCTAGTCTCTTCCGCATTCCCATTTGCTTGCCCATAACAGAAATGGATATCACGGTACTCAACATTTGAATATTCTCGTTCCATTTTAACTTCGTCTTTTTATGACAAACAACTCTGGCTATCTAAACTTAACAGTAATAAAATTATTGAGTTGTCATATTTCGCATAATTTGAAACCAGGCCACTTGATTTGACGCGATTCCATTTATGTACGTAGGCATTTGGTTGAGAGCAATGAAAGCTTTGATGTCGATTAGTGGCTAAACGGCTAGGTTTATCGACCTTGATAAAGAGTAACTTATTTTTTGTGTTCTTAATTCGGTTTTGCTCCAGCTACCAAAAGAAAAAAGTTATGACGGAAATAATATTTATGTTTCAGGTAAAGTGCCCTCTAGCGGTTTAAAAAAAAAGCATTCTTATCTTCAAATTGTATAGTTGCTGGAGTTTAATGTGTGTGCCGAATATCAAATCATTTGGTTCGAAAATAAATGTAGTATGACGAGAAACTAAAACTAAAAGATCAAATTCAATCCCCTGTCTCATGGTAACCATGGAGATTTCGACATTTTGCCAAATGATCTACTAACATTATTTTTGCATGTAGAATCACCCCTTAAAATTTCCTAACGCATTATCCGAACACCCTGTATAACATGCTGACGGTGTCCGTCAACTAATTTCTAGTCACAACTATAAAACAACATAACCTAAAAATAATAGGAATATGTTCCAGTTTATGCTCTATTTCTAAAGTTTTATTCAATAAAGTACTATTTTTATTTTTAATTCAATATAGTATTATACATATTACTTTATATATACATATTTATAGTTACTGTAGACCTTTCCTGGGCATTAATTATTATTCCTGTCAGATTCTGTGTCGACACAATATATTGTTCAACAGTATTATTTATTATTTTGTTCAATATTTTGAACTTTGTTCTGCTCGATACCATAACTCAAAGTTTTGCATATTCTTTTTAAAAGTTTTTCTAGATTATTTTCTGCAATTTCTCGTCTTTCTGACGGAGTACAACTTTCTTCCTGACTCATTTTTATCAATTTTAATAATATATTTATTTTTAATTATGACGGATGGGAAGAAGCTTTGTTGTGTTCAATTGTGTCTTTCTATCATGACATATTTGATACTTGTAACATTTTATGAAATTGTAAAAGTATTGCCAACCCAAAAAGAAAATATTAATTCAAATGGAAAAAATCTAATATATATTTTTAAGTTCTTCTGACTTTAAAGAAAGAAAAGTATTATAAAATACACGGTTCATAAGACAATTAGAGCACTTGTACTTTAGAAAACTCGTGCTCTCAGTTAATGTCTGATGAAACTTGTATCTTAATATACTATTTTAAGTTTCACATTAGAGTGCGCTAGTTACAAATACTGGGTTAAATAAATCAATGATTTTTTTCTTACCTGTTGTTAAGTATTTTTAATCCAAGAATCTCGGCGAAGGGCTAATTTCTAATCTAAAAAGGTATACTTGGCTCGACCTATAACCGTTTTCGAGATTTTTCAATTTAAACATCACAATGCATCAAAAAAATTAAAGTAGAAATGGAATATCTCGAAAACGGTTAGATATTTAAGACCGAGCAATACCTTTTTAGTTGAGAAATTTGCCCTTCCTTGAGAATCTTCGATTAAAAATACTTAATAACAGGTAAGAAATAATCATAATAACCTTCACTTCACTGTCAACACCCTGTATTTCTGGAACGAGAAACATTTCGAAAAAATCTATATGACTCAATCGGTCTAGTGTGATGTTTAGTACCTCCAGATCTATAAGTTATGTCCCGTCCTGTATATCGATATAAATTGTGCAAGTTATTCTATTATTTATCAACTCCAATAGAAAAATAGCTAATAAAGAATA
This sequence comes from Barypeithes pellucidus, assembly GCA_963991005.1. NCBI lineage: Eukaryota > Metazoa > Arthropoda > Insecta > Coleoptera > Curculionidae > Barypeithes > Barypeithes pellucidus. Next base: position 76,549,651 of record OZ022558.1, read on the forward strand.
CTCACGTACGAATAGTTGTTGAAGCCCTTTCTTTTCGCCATGTTACGTTTGCTTCCTTTTTATTATTTAAACTTAATTTTTTTTTTAATATAAATAAATTCAGTTACTTTATTCGCGTTATGTTTTACGCCACAACATATTGACACAGAGTGGGGAAAATTTCGAATCCTAATTATACTTGCGACATTAAACGAGCGCCACTTCACGACTACGACACTCGAGTCTATTCCATTATGTTTAAAGAGTAATATCAAATCAAAAGTTTTAACGAGAAAAAAATTGCCCTTGTTATCTCCGATGATAATTTTAAATAATCGTGGAAGGTTGAACCGAGTTCCTTGCCGCCATTGCGACGACGCGTTCGCCATTTTATTTTTTTTTTAATTACGTTTCAAAAATCGAATTAGAACTTTTTTTGGGTGACTTTGCCGCATTGGTAAAGAATTGGAAACGGAGTCACCCAGAGTGACTACCTATGGACCCCTAATCAATCTACTCTTGGGCCACTTGACTTCCCCTTCCCGTTTAAGATTTTTATTTATTTATTTACTTATTTAGCCATAGTACACTACAGAATCAAAAATCCTAAATGGTACATATCATAAAACGATATAAACATTCCAATAAAAAAAAGCAAGAAAGAACACTGTCTCTTTAATACCGCAAGACTAATTCTTAAAATAATCACAATCAGCGAAATGTCTGTTGTGATGTTGTAAAAAAATACCTTTTTTCAAATTCCAGAAAATTAATGATTTTTTTACGTCAAATTATTCTAAATAATTTAATAAGGAAATTGGATCGAAGGTTGACATAATCTTTCAATATGCATCATCAGCAAAAGTTATGAGAACGGCTTTACGGGCGTCGACGGCAAGAGATTAGATGGTTTAAGAATGACGCAATGTAGAGGTTGGGAAGGATGAAATAAAAAATTGTTTTAGAAGGCAGTCGGTTTTCTGGTATCCCCAGAATCGCGCTCACTCGCGATTTTATTTTTTCAGAACGGGAGCCGCAATGGTGACTACAGGTTTCAGCAGGATACCGAGAACAGTCCACCGCGGATTTTCCCTGAGAAAATTCTTCGCCTACTCGTGTTTCCGGCGAGTTTAAAAATACTGGACTGTCATTAAACACTCGTAGTTTCCGTGCGAGTATAAATAACTCTGAAATCTCTTCAAACACTCGTATGTTTCAGTGCGAGTATAAAGAACTCTGAAATACCTTCGAACACTCGTGAAAACTAAATAACAACTAAAATTGATTTATGAAAACTCGTAGCTGTTCGTGCGAGTATAAATAATGCTGCGATCTTATTACCCGATTGTGACATCAAAAGTAAGTGTTAAAATATCTTAAGTTAGTATTAGTAGTCACTACCGCGAGTTATAATTTTTTTGGAAATTATTAGGGTAGTTGAGATCCCTTTAGTTGGGAACAAAATGCTAGCTTAGGTTTATTTTATATTGTAAATAATGAAAATAAATCTAAAACTTCAACAGAGTACGTGAGAGATGAATAATAGGTTGGTTGAAACAATTGAATGATAGTTCAGGTTAATTCTGATTGTATATAAATTGTACATAATTACCTACGAGTACTTCGGGTCGCGTTACTCAACGTACGAAAGGACTAACCCCATAAAATAACCCTCAATGACAACAGACAATAAAATTAAATAAGTAAAAGCCCTCCGTGTTCAATATAATAACTTGCATTGTTATTGTATTCATTGGGCATGCCCGAGCCAATACAACAATAAGTATAGTCTGAACTAGTCTGACCATCAGTTAGGCCTCGTCCTACGTTCAACTACCTATACTTTTAAATTAAAATCATTCATTCTTTCTTATGACAAATTTGCCCTCATCTCTTCATTGCTCTGGTGGACTGCTGATAGCTGCCAGTTAGCGGGGAAAGAATGGTGGGCCCACACAAGATCGACTGACACGTGCGTGTCAAGTCGGCAATGGCATTAATTGCCTGGCATCCCTGACATAAAACACCTATTCGATTCGAAAAACCATAATCGAGAAAATTGCGTTCGAAAATACTTTAAGTAGGAGCTTCTCTAAATTATGATGAATTGTTCATTGTATATCAAGACTGGCGACATTACTGATAGTGTCGACCAGCACTCACACATATATTCAAAATTTAATGATTAAGAAAGTTAGATTGGCTCTCAATAAATAACTTCTGGGTGGGGAATTCACCTCTGGATAGAATTCAAAAATGGGGACAAAATTAAATTTCCAAAAAATAGCCGTCTACTTAATAATCTGATTTTGTATGTATAACAAAAGATAAATCGCTTTGAAATGTTACCCCGAGGTCGTTAAAATGTGATACCACAACTTCCAAATTGACACCATTGATACCATAGACGTCACTCTGCGGATTTGTACATTTGAAGAATCGTAAAACCTTGCATCTCTGTACATAAAGTTTCAGATGGTTCTTTTTGCACCAGTCGATAAAATTGTCGAGGTCCCTCTGCATATGGTTGCTCCCCGGTGAGACAATGGAATAGAACTTTAGGTCATCCGCATAAATAAGGCAGTAGAACATCGTTTATAAAGATGATGAACAAAATAGGACCGATGTGCGAGCCCTGCGGAACACCCGACGTTACACACACCTCTTCAGAAATCGAAGGATGCAAATATTCTTTAAAAGCGTCCGCCTTCACAACAAAATGGACGTGGTTTTCCGATATTTAATATCAATTACTGGAAGTGAGATATTAAGGGTGGGAAGTTCTCAAATTGACACCATTTGCAACTTGTATGTTTGTTGAGTTCAACATAGGAAATCCGATGTCATTTTTGAGGTTGAAGAATATTGGTTTCCCTGTACATTTTATAGAGAAACTTCATTATAACTTCTTGAAGAGGTCGACATGGGACATGGTAAACCTATGTGCCAAGTTTCAATAAATTTTGGTGAGCCAATACTAAGATATTCAATTAAACGTGATGGCAAAACCACGAAACTCTCATAGTTAAATAAATAATGTCACCGACATTAATTTTCGTTTTGCCAATGTCAAAATTTAATTTGCTGGTGTTTGCTGTATTACCTGAACTATGAGAGTTTCGTGGTTTTGCCATCACGTTTAATTGCCTAGCTTACGATTGGCTCACCAAAATGTATTGAAACTCATCACATGGATTTACCATGTCGGCCACTTCAAGATTCACAATGCAGTTTTTCTATAAAATGTACAGGGGAGCCAATATTCGGTCACCTCAAAAATTACATGAGATTTCCTATGTTCAGCTTAACGACGCATCACCCGGTATACGAATTTGCATTAAATCTAAATAATATAACTACAATTATTTAAATACCTGACTTTGACTAGTAAAAAAAATCCTCGTTCTTTTGTGAAAACCATTGCAATCCATTTTTTTTTCACTAAATCGGCTGGTACTAAAACCAGTACTACAAAAAATGCACTGGAATACCAATAAAATTTATTGCAGCTTCATCGCGGATTAACACATTTAAATACCTTCCTTAATAGGCTTAAAAATTACGTCAAATAAAAAACTGATAAATTAAGTGAAACGTATAAATAATTAAATTAAAGATGGAAAATTTTAAAAATTAATTTGTTTTTTCAATATTTGACTTTATGCAGTTGCAATGTTATTTATACAGTTAACGGTGCTAACTAATGATTTATATATAAGCAACAAACAGTAACTTGAACAGAGCCAAAATAAAAATGGATTTTCGATAAGCTGAAAAATTTAATTTCGGGATTAAAGTATTTATACTATTTAAAGCCCTATAATCCTATTCTTTTCTTTAAAATCTCTCTGGAACACATAATACTTTTAGCAGAAGTAGGATTAATATAATTGTTCGATTACTTTTTTTCGAAAATATATGACGCCATCAGAAAAAATGATATTATACAGGGTGTCCCAGAATATGTGGGCAATCTCCCGGGTTCAGATAGAACACTTAAAAATAACAGAAGTTCATATAGATTTTTCTTCCTACGCCCCCCCCCCCCCTACGGAGATACGGGCCCCTGACGGACGCCCCTGGAAATCGTTGATTTTTAAATAATTTTTTAAGTACTAGGTGTAATTTAATAATTTTTTAGGATAATGTTTACTAGATGAGTCTCCTTAAAATTCTCCCTTTTAAACACATTTGGCTTATTTAGTTTGATAGGGACGGACTAGACGTAACAAAAAACGCTGAAGAAAAGGCACTATTGATCAATGTCGATAAAATGAACTGTTTTCGAGAAAATTTTTGTCCATACATTAAATGCATGTCGGCATATTCAGTATACGTAAATTCCATTACTAAGTTAGTAACTAATAAGACAAAGGAGAAAAACCGCAAATTTCAAGACACTCCCATAAACTGACACTATCATAAATATTCTTATTTAAAATCGGTACATGTGAAAAATACCATAGCAACAATGACGGAATTTTATGAACATAAAACAACAACCAATGCAAAAAACCATATTGAACAAAAATATTTTTTTTCGAATATAATAATATTGATGATATATATTGATGAAATGTTTCAGAAACCTAAAAATGTCCCAAAAAGTAATATTTCACAATTACATTTCTGAAATATTTTCTTGTAAGATTTGTGAAATATTCTCTTGTAAACTTTCTGAAATATAAAATGGAATAATATAGCAATAAAGAATATATATTTATTAAAAAAATGCATAAGTGAAAAAAATACGCACAAATTATACATATATACATACAATAGGTCGTATTTTTGTCTACCCATCAGTAGCACTTTAAAATACTAATTCAGATTGAATGGAACTTACTACCAAGAAAAGGAACTAGAAAGCCTTTTCCATTGATAGGAAGTCACCACCTGCAGACCGGTTTCGAACTCTTTCTTGTATCTATACTTCAAGCTGTATTATCAACGGTAGTTGAGAAAGAAGAACGATAGTGCCATCTCTTAGCAGTCCCACACAATCTGAACAGACGTTGTTTGAATAAATCAATGAAATTAATCTGAAATATTTCATAAATTTAATATTCTGGAAAGAAACATTACAATAAGTCAGATTTCAGAAATATTTCAGCAATATTGATATAAAATGTTATGTTTTTGAGAAATTTGAAATATTTCAGAGATATTTCTGAAAGGAGATGTGCTGTGTGGGAATATATTAATCATATTTTTTTATATTATTGAAAAAACAGGAAAGAATATTTGGTACATGAAATTAACAAAAACGGGCGAGTTCATGCCCGCACGTTATCTACCTAGTCAGGATGTGACAAATCAAATAAAATGTAGTGTTTTTAACATTTTCAATAAAATTTTACAATTTTTACGTTACACGCTCAACAATAGACGTTACCTGCTGCGTTTGATCGCCAACGCCGACCACTCTGCGATCAAACGCTGCAAAAGTTGACCATATCGTGTCCGAGTGAATTTGTATACTAAATAACTAAATAAGCCAAATGTGTTTAAAAGGGAGAATTTTAAGGAGACTCATCTAGTAAACATTATACTAAAAAATTATAAGATTAAACGAACTTACCTTAAGTGAAGTTTGATCATAATTATATTACCGCCCCTTCCGAATAGATCACTATGTAGTATACTCTCTTCCGCTAGGTGGTGCACGCAGTTTTTTAAAGCTAGTCAAAAAATCCCGCACCCACGGGTCGCGCCTGGAACTTCATTATTTTTAAAGCAAACACCCTGTTGCAAATAGGATAGATCACTGGTTGCGGGAGGGAGGGAGTGATCTATTCGGAAGGGGCGGTAATATAATTATGATCAAACTTCACTTAAGGTAAGTTCGTTTAATCTTATAATTATATTTCCCGCCCCTTCCTCCTAGATCACTATGTAGATGTTCAAAGTAACTTATTTGCAACAGGACGAGAAGAATAGAAAATACAGTATATAAGCACACATCACTTTAATATTAACCTTAGCACTGTATAATTACATACTATTGTCGTTTTTAATTTCTAATTTAATAACTAAAGATACTGAACCTTGCTCCTATTTATTGACTTTTAAGGATCTGGCAAATTGCCAAAATATTATTTAACCTAGAATAGCGTTTCCGAACAGTTCGCCCTGCGGGATAGGTCTATTGTAAAAAGTTGCGAACATATTTGAGGAGGCAGTCCATCCTGCTGTATTCCTGATGGTTTCGATAGGTATGCCTTTCCTGGCCGCTGCGGATGTCGAGGCATGTCTCGTGCTATGCGCGGTAAATATGGATGTGTCAAGTCCACTATTTTGCATAACTAGACGGATCCAGCGGCTTATCGACTGGGATGTAGCCGATCTGTAGGGCTTTTTATAGGTAATAAACAATTTTTGCAGGTTATAAGACTCTCGCAAATGCTTTGTTTTCGTTAAATAGCAGCAAAGTACACTAGCCGCACAAAGTTGAGGTTTGGTATTAAAGAAGGGTAGAGTTAGTACTGGTTGAAAACTATTTGGAGCTGTTGTTTTAATTCTGGCAGGAATTTTAATTTCTACTTTGGTCGGTAAAATTTGAATATTTTGTGACTCTATTAAAGAAAACGTTTGCACCCTGTGCGCTGTTACTAATGCCAATAAAATAGCTAATTTATGCGTCAAACGTTCCATGCTAAGCTCTTCATTGGGAAAATACTTTTCCACGTGGTTTAAGACTATGACAGGATCCCAGGTTACTTTGTATCTAGGTAAAGTTGGGCGTAATTTAAATATTCCCCTTAAAAATCTCTTTATTGACTGATTAACGCCAACTTCTGGGGAAATTATTAGGGCAAATGCTGAGCGTGCTGTATTTATGGAACTATATGACCTACCTCGCTGAAACAGAGATGCTAAAAACCGTAAAATGATAGGTATATTTAATTCAAAAAATTTTTGTCTGTTTTGTATGCAAAATTCCCACCATAGTTTTAAACCACTACCATATTGTATAACCGAAGAGTCTGTTAAGGATGATATTGATACATCTAAGGCTTCTTCGGGTATCCCTCTGTGTATCATTGCCTGCCGGATAAAGAGCCTGCTACCAGGGAAAGCTTTTGATGGAGCTTGTGGGGGTTTCTGTCGCTAGAAAGCAATAAGCCGCGATTAGGGCGAAATACGAGAGGCTTTTTTATAAGTAAGGATTTGAAAAGAGGATACCATGGTTGGCTTGGCCAAAAAGGAACCACCACGATACCTTCAGCCTTGTCAGCAATTATTTTTTGGAGTACCCTGGTAACCATTGAAAATGGTGGAAAAGCATAAAAATTAAGGTTGGACCAGGAGACTGTGAATGCGTCCACAAACTCAGAGTCAGGATCTCTATACCATGAAGCAAATCTATTGCATTTAAAATTATTTCTTGACGCAAATAAATCAATTTCTGGAGTACCAAATTTTAAACAAATTTCCTGAAAAGCGTAGGAAGCTAGTTCAAACTCTGTTTCGTTATCTAGTCGTCGTGACTCTCTATCAGCCTCTACATTCTTTTGAGATTCTATATAAGATGCAAAAATAAATAAATTTCTTTTTTCACACCACTGCCATATTTGTTTAGTTAAGTTATTGAGATGTGGGAATTGTACCCCGCCCATCCTATTTATGTAGGAGATGGCAGTGGTATTATCAATGCGCAAGAGGATGTCACAGTTAGAGAGGTTCCGCGCAAAACATTTTATTCCGAAAAAGGCAGCTAACAACTCCAAATAATTTATGTGATGTTCCTTTTCAGTTTCAGACCAAAAACCATGGGCAACAAGACCGTTACAAAATAAGCCCCACCCTGATTTTGAACTGTCACTAAATATCTCAATTTTAAATACTAGGGGAATAATACTATTACTACTGGCTAGCTTAGACTTCCACCAAGATAACTCTTTCAAAACATTTTTAGAAATTGCAAATGTTTTATTGTAAGACCCATTTGATTTTTGCAGCGCTAAAAATTTTTCGCGTTCGCAATATTTTGTGTAAACCCACCCATACCTAATGGCAGGAGCCGCTGCTACTAGTTTTCCCAGAAATTTGGCAAAGTCTCTAATTGATATGGGTTTTGTATCATTTTCCATTTTGCATATGTCATTAAAAATGTTACGCTGTTTATCTTGTGGAAGGGACACTGACATGCCAACCGAATCGTAAATGTAACCTAGGTATTTTATTTTCTGACACGGCACAAGAATACTCTTATCCTCATTTATTACAAAACCCAGCTGTGATAAAATTAATTTCGTTTTACAGACGTTAAGTATACATTTTTCATAAGTTGTCCCAAGTAATAGAAAGTCGTCAATATATACCACTGATAAAAGACCCTGTTCTCTTAAGTGGAATAAAACAGGCTTTAACAGCTTTGTGAAAACAAACGGGGCAGTGTTGAGACCGAATGGTAAACAATTATACTCATAAATATTTTCTAGAAATTTGAACCTCAGATATTTTCGGTGACGTTTATGAATGGGGATTAGGTGATATGCATCTTTTAGGTCGAGTGATGCTAAATAGGCAAATATTGTAATTAATTTCATGGCTGTTTTATGGTCTTCGATTTTAAAGTGTTCCGTGTGAATGTATTTGTTTAAGTGTTTCAAATTTAAAATTAATCTGTGGGTGCCATCGGGTTTGGGTGTTAGAAATATGTTTGAAATAAATTGATTTTTGTGTGGGAAACATTTACTTATTGCTCCCAAAGATTTAAGCCGCTCTATTTCGTTAGATAAAAAAGCGGTTTCTTTTGGTGCCCATTTTTGTTCCGAGGGAATATTCTGTTGTTCTGGTTTTTGTAAAAATGGAATAGAGTAGCCCTGAACCCAGGATAGTAAAATTTTATCTGAAGTTATATTTTTCCAGACCGGGTAAAAATGTTTTAATCTACCACAATGAAATTTTACCTCTATTATTGTTGTCTGTTTTGGGGTAGTGGTCTGGCTGTTTTGGGTCTGTAAACAGGGCGAGACTGTTTGTAGGATTGTTTCGGGTGAGTCATCCAGACTGAGGGGTTTTGTTGCCAGGAATTTCCCCTCTGGGTTGGCTTTTGTCTGCCCCGATACCCGTTGTATGCTACTCGGGGCAGACTTTTCACGTTTAAAGCCTTTGCCTTTGGTTTCAATTCCGTAGACAATTTCTCTAGGTCCCTAGCTGCTTTCACCCGATCGCTCAAATCGCTGCCAAATAGCCATCCATCGACAGAAACGTCAGTTAGGGTAGCTCTAAGTGGTCTGTCTACATTTGTAGAAATTATTTTCCGGCGACAGCATGAATTTTCGTGGTGGATATCAGCCAACAGACGACCCACATCGCTTAATATTTCGATTAGTGAAATATTTCCTTCCTTTTCGTCTAATAAAAGAGTAAGGGCCTTGCCTGTGCCTGTGATAGCCGCCCCCAATTGATTTTGCAAGTTCGCCATCCTAAGGTCCCGCTGACGGTACTGGTCCGTGAGCGCAGCCGAGACCGCGACATTTAGTTTTGGAGCTGCAGCTAGCTCCAAATTTTCAGATGGTGGATATTTTTTAAGTAATTCGCTGGTTTTTTCCTAACAAGACCAATACTTCCGAATTTAGTACCGGTTTTGTTAGGTCATCAACTGAAATATGGAAAAAATAAATTTTATTTTAAAAATTCAAGTAGGGAATATAAATTTTTAAATGTCAAAACTTATTGGCAGTTGCCGACGGGTACACTTATGTCAAAACTTGTTGACGTAAAGAATGTCCTGAAAAGTACATGCATGTCAAAACTTGTTGACAGTTTGTGAGGTTGGTATATGTGTCAAAACTTGTTGACAGTTGTCGACAAAATATTGATGTATGTCAAAACTTGTTGACAGTTGTCGACTAAGTGCTCATGTATGTCAAAACTTGTTGACAGTTGTCGACATTAGTTACTAGTACACGTCAAAACTTGTTGACAATTGTCGACTAAGTACTCATGTATGTCAAAACTTGTTGACAGTTGTCGACTAAGTACTCATGTATGTCAAAACTTGTTGACGTCGACATTAGTTACTAGTACACGTCAAAACTTGTTGACAGTTGTCGACTAAATGCTCATACTATGTCAAAACTTGTTGACTTGAACTTCTTGGCGAGACAAGTATCAGTCAATTTATACAACGTGTACTTACTTGAATTATCCGAAGATTCATAATCCACAAGTTGCGGTGGAGGTGGGGACTTTTCGCGCTCCCCACTTGTGCCTTCCTCAGCGTCCGACGATGCAGGCGAAGATTGCGGTTGTTTCCGCCTTTTCTTCAACCGAGACACTTTCTCACATAAATGTTTTAATTGTTTGTTAATTGTCTCAAGCTCATCATCCGAGCTGGATTCTGGCGAAAGATCGCGGCACTTTCTCTTACCCATGACGTAAGCGCACGGCGCAGTGTTTCGGCACACGTATGGTTTAACCCGTGTAGTACTCAAGCGGCACCACCCGCACGCAAAAGAATAATGAAGTTCCAGGCGCGACCCGTGGGTGCGGGATTTTTTGACTAGCTTTAAAAAACTGCGTGCACCACCTAGCGGAAGAGAGTATACTACATAGTGATCTAGGAGGAAGGGGCGGGAAATATAATTATATATATATAATTATATTATATTATATTATACCTAGTACTTAAAAAATTATTTAAAAAACATCGATTTCCAGGGACGTCCGTATCTCCGTAAGGGGGGCCGTAGGAAGAAAAATTTATATGAACTTATCCTGTTATTTTTAAATGTTCTATCTGAACCCGGGAGATTGCCCACATATTCTGGGACACCCTGTATATTATTAGGCAAAGAAGTGGTCCATTTCTTCAAGTGAACTGCATATTATATCATATAATAGGTTTGCTCGCAGAACGAACTTTTTTTTTGTGGAAGAGTTTCTAACTGGTTGCTGCTTTTTGTCTCTGTGAACGGGTACAAATAAACCTTCACCTGTCAAATCTGACATCTGACTTAACCTACAAGTATTCTTATTATTTCTGTTTTGTTCAGAGCTAGACTTTGATTTTGAAATGGAAATTTAAAGAATAATGGATTGTAACCATTATTTAATAAAAGATTCAAAATCCAAACTTATATGAATCAAATAAAACCTAAAAAAAAAAGTTCGTAGACGAATACAGCCGTCAACTTATCTACATTTAATTTTTCGGCTTTTATTAAATACCTGACTATGCTGAGTGATAAAAATCCTCGATCTTTTCTGAAAAACGTTGCAATTCATCTCTCACACTATAACAGTCGGTCGCATTTAAAAACAGACCAGCCAAAATTGACACTACGCTACCGACCCATATAACATATTAAAAATGCACTTACTCCAGATAGGACCGAATATATTCAACATGAATTAATTAAAACGTAATATCAATATTTTACTAGAATAGCAATAAAGTTTATTGGGGCCCCATAAAAATCAATATAATAAGAATACGATGCGGGCCGAAAGACACAAACTAAAATCACCGGTACATACTATTACACACTGAAAATAAATTTACATTATGTAAGTATAACACACACAATATATTGATACGAACATTCAGAACACTTTAATTGATATTATAAATTTTCCCCCAAAATTTTGTCGAGCAGATCCTGTTTACTTTTGGTTTTTGTTTGTTCTAAGTATATAGTTAAAACTCAGGTAAGCCGATTAGAAACAATAATCATGCCTCTGTTATACAAAGGCTTATAGAGCAAACAAACATAAACCCCTTGATTTGTATTATGAACGTTCTTATCAAATTGGTCAAATACAATACACTAGAACTACCGCCGGTGGGGACCAGATAACGTACCTGATTACTACCATGTCTACTCGCACTAGTTCTAATAAACTCAAAATAGGGAAACAACGACCCATAACTGGTCGGTCTTTGTATAATGAGCGGCAGCGTTTCGTTCAATCTCGGGGTTCTTCGACAGCTCCGTCGATCCGTTCGGCTCGATCGTTCGGCACTCGAACCACTGCTCGTACTACCTCGGTTTGACATTTAACTGGACAACGTACACTCGATTTTTCCGATTTTGATAGGAACATTAACTTTACTTGCTGGGTGTTTAAAATAAGGTATTTCTGCGCAGCATCTAAATTTGACATAGTAACGATATATTTTTTAAATATCTTATGAATAAACACATATTATACATGCAACACGCATAATTTAAATATGAAAATCTGTTTAAAATGTTGTATTCTACAAAATAGAATTAAATGCAAATATAACTAAACTGATAATAAAGTCATTCATACAATGTGGAATCCACGTCCTTGCAGATTTTTTACAATGAACAGTTTTTGCTTGTCTTTAAATTTATACAAGATAAGAAATAAATCGTCATAGGGAATAGATGCCTAATAACCTAAATATTGCGGACCCGTAACTGGTGATGGGCCGATACCAATATAAATAAAAGGGAAGTAATTAAATGGTTTGCCGTTATTAAAATTGCATGAAAAGATTTTGCTTGCAATAAATAAAAATCGGTCTGCAACACTTGTTCTGCAAAAGATGCTACAAACTGTCAACAATTTAACCGATATCAGTCCGCTTGTAATATCATGTGTTCGCTTAATTAACAGTCGAGCTGCGAAATGACTACTTGGTCAGCAAGATTTTACAATTGGTCAGTAGAAAAAAGCATGTCTAGAAGCAGTTTACTTCAGACGTTTGCATATTAAAAGAATGGTCATCAATATAAATCATTGGATTGCGTTTGTTTTGAATAATCGGCTAAGCTCGTTATTGTGGGCGGAGCGAATGCAGTCGCGTGATACGAGTAGCTAATTGCGTGCGTGTGTTTTCATTCGGTGTAGCAGTCAAGGCCCAAAAGGTGTAGCGGGGGCGGGTTTTCATTTGTTTTCCCAGGTCACTGTCACTATTTCACGTTTTATTACTTTTTTTTATGATTTTCCTTACACGCTGATTGCTTACTAATATCTGATTAAAAGTGGATCGCTCATAGCAGCTTATATATTTAATTTGCGTACCAGAATAATTTAGAGCACTCTAGTATGACATTAATCACTGACCGATTCAGAAATGTTTGCTGTCCATAAGTTGCTGACCAACTAGCCATTTTGGCTGACCGATTACATTTTTCTGTTCGCAAAAAACGAATATTTTGCTAACCAGTTTAATGATACAATAAATAAAATACCGTGAAGGAAAATACCCACTCCTTCGAACCTGCAGGAGTGTATTAAAAAATACCGCGCCAATATATCGGTACGCTAATACCGTTTCACCTGTAGCGGTGAGTAAAATGAGCAATCACCGCTGGTATTTAGACTTAAAGACGCTTTACAACATTGCCACTATTGACAACTTTTTCTTAAATCAACGTATATTGAATTGTACCGGGTGTCCCATTTTCGACAGTTTTATAGGGTATCTCCGTAATTGTTAGTGCTATCAAAAAACGAATATAGGTGTAATGTGCTTTTTTTGGGCCAAACTTAAAATGGTAAAATCAAAATTTGAAAATTTTCGCTCGCTTAAGAGATATGGGGGAAAATCAAAAAATTGACAATTTCAAAATTACCTTATATTTTTTTAGTTAAAAGAGATACAGAAAATGTTTTATACAGAAGTTTCTTTATAATGATTGTTGAATAATCTGCCGTTTTCAGAATATGTATACGGGGTCAGGAAAAAAAGTTATCGAACCTAACCTCATTTTTTTTAAATGGAACACCCCATCAACCAAATGGTGTGTTATATATTTGAAAGGAGAATTTAAAATAGTATCTTTTTAGATTAAAATATACAGGGTGTTCCATTTAAAAAAATGAGGTTAGGTCCGATAATTGTTTTACCTGACCCCGTATACTTATTCTGAAAACGGCAGATCATTCAACAATCATTATAAAGAAACTTCTGTATAAAACATTGTTCTGTATCTCTTTTAACTAAGAAAATATAGGGTAATTTTGAAATTGTCAATTTTTTGATTTTCCCCCGTATGTCTTAAACAAGCGAAAATTTTCATATTTTGATTTTACCAATTTAAGTTTGACCCAAAAAGAGCACATGACACCTTCATTACTTTTTTGATAGCACTAACAATTACGGAGCTACCCTATAAAAGTGTGGAAAATGGGACACCCTGTACAGAACTTTTAAGAACGTGGTGCCGATACTATATCGGCAATTAAAATATCGGTATCGGCCAATCACTAGCCGTAATGCTACTTTTATTACAGACGATTCTCACCAATCATTAACTTTCCTGATGATGTTTCAACATGGCGAAAAATTTATCATAACATAAAAAACCTCACTATCATTATCGCAATTCACTTAAATGCTGCGCAGAAAGTCCTAGTTCTCCCGTAAAAACACTTTTTATGTAAACACACGCGCACGATTGTCCGATTGTAGAAAATCACGGAAAAGCTGCTCGTTATTATTATTATCATTTTATTTCTCCATTCGCATTCCAATTGAATCTATGACGCGATTCGCGATTTCAACAAATGACGAATTTAAAAACTGGCAACAGGCGGCTTCGACAAAAATTATAATCAATTGTTTTTATTTGAACAATCAAGCCGGCTCCGGAATACAAACAAAATAGGGGGTGACCCTATGTTTTAACAACCATACAAGAAAACTAGAGTTGCGTTTTTGTTTATTGCACAGCCATCTATGTGGGAAACCAACTGTCGTTATGTACTACTGCCCGAGTTGATTGAAATATCGAAAAACACATAGTTTTAATGTATTATTACAATTAAAATGTCGGATAAAATAAATGAGAACGGAAGGTTTTTCGAGATAGCGAGTGCAAGACAAGTGTACCAAAGATTCCATAAGTTCTACTCGAGTTATTTTCGATTGCGATATGAACTCATTATTACAATATCACAAATAATGTTATCGTTTTATCTGTTTTTAATATGAAAGTCAATTTTTATCGTCCTTTGCCCTTTTATCAAGTTCGGTGCGTTTTTAAAGTAATGTTGCAACTGGCAATGTTCTAGTGTGTTGCCAATACCAATACTACGTTAATTTACATACCTACATTATAGTGACGGCTCGTACCTTAGAAATAAAGGGGTTGCATCTATAATAATATACATGGCGACAATTTGAAAACTTGACCCTTGACGATAACAACCTGTTTCGCTCGGCTTTTCTATATTTTTATGTGATTATATTAATTTTGGTGTTTATGTGATCTGAATGATACTATCAATACTTATCAACAATACACTTTAAAATGGTTAATAAGATGGTAGTAAATAAAATAATATTTACTAAATATCACGTGACAGGCAAGCACGATTTTGATTGGCTGTGTAAACTTGCTACGAATGTTGCTACGTCCGTCCACCGTCAAAGATAAATTGGTTTATGTCGGCCGTTAAACGGCATCGTCATCGTCAAATATAAATGGTCTTATGCATTTCAATATGTTTAAGCTGTACCGTCACCGTCGAACAGCACCGTCAATCGTCAACGTCAAGTTTATAAATCCAGCTTTAAACCTCGCTTCCGGTAAATAATAATAAAAATCGGAAATACACGTTAAATTTATTGTGAATTTATAGTATATTATGCTACAAGTTTCATAAGACATTATCTTAGAGCACGCTCTAAAACGACCCGCGAAGCGGGGAGTTTTCTAAAGTACAAGTGCTCTAATTGTCTTATGAACCGTGTATTTTATATTACTTTTTCTATTTGGGTCCTTAAAGTCTGAAAAACTTAAAAAAAGTATAGTAGATTTTTTCCATTTGAATTAATATTTTCTTTTTGGGTTGGCAATACTTTTACAATTTAATAAAATGTTACAAGTATTATTATCACCATGCCATGATAGAAACAATTGAACACAACAAAGCTTCTTCCCATCCGTCATAATTAAAAATAAATATATTATTAAAATTGATAAAAATGGGTCAGGAAGAAAGTTGTACTTACTTTGTCAGAAATACGAGAAATGCAGAAAATAATCTAGAAAAACTTTTAAAAAGAATATGCAAAACTTTGAGTTATGGTGCGAGCAGAACAAAGTTCAAAATATTGAATAAAATAATAAATAATACTATTGAACAAAATATTGTGTCGACACAGAATCTGACAGGAATAAGAATTAATGCCCAGGAAATGTATAAGTAACTATAAATATGTATGTATAATACTATATTGAGTTAAGAATAAAACTTCAGAAATAGAGAATAGACTGGAAGATATTTCTATTATTTTTGGGTTATGTTGTGTTATAGTGACTAGAAATTAGTTGACGGAGACCATCAGTATGTTATATATTTCCCAGTATAGGTATTCGGATAAATATCTAGTCAAAATGATCTATTTGCAAGGTTAAAGGTTAGTATTTGAAAGTTTTCTATAAAACATTTCTGTCGACTCCATAATGCCTAGAAAACTAATTTCAACGAAATCGAAGCAGGCCTAAAATTCAAACCCTACTTGTTGCCAACATGAAAAAAATTAAATTTTAGTTTCATAAAGTGGCAAGTTATTCAATTTTTTTTTGCATTTCATAATGTAAAAATTATGAAACCCAAATAGAAAAAGAATATTTGCAGTCTTCGTGGTTTAACCCCCTGGGAGGGGTAGATGTTACCCTTAAAATCGTAAATACACAAAAAATTTCTAAAACCACCATTTTTGGCGCGCGATTTATTGGAAACTATTAATCAAAAAATAATAAATTATGGAAAGAGATTTAAAATGAGAGATAAAAATGCCACTTGACCTCCTTCCCATTTTAAGATTTTAAGGGTAACATCTACCCCAGAGAGTTAAACCACAAAGATTTCAAATATTCTTCTCTCTTTAACTGTGAAAAAATGCAGAAAAAAATATAATTCGCGAATATTGCGAAAATTTACAGTATTCTTAAATTTTCGCGAATCATACATCACTAACCACAGCTTTATTCGGTAAAATCGCCATCACGACAAAATGGTGAACATTTATTTCAGGTATTGTTACATTCAACATGGTGGCAGATTTCAATTTTCCTCCCTTTATTTCGGCGGTTTGAAATAGTCAGTTTTGGCCAAACAGTTATATCGGTATTTAAATTGAAAAAGTCTTCGGAATCGCAAACAAGAACAAACATAACTTTATAGGAATATCAAAGACCTGTTAGTTTTAATGTCTTTTTGTTTTATTAGCTAACGAATATCGAATAAGAACTATTATTTATCAGTTTGTTAAATTTTTTGTAAGTATTGTTAAATATTCTATATTTATGTACTTATAAAAATTGTATTTTGCTTGAATAACCTATAACAAGCAGTGCTGAGAACCGGTAACGTCTAATGCCCCATCGGTAAGGACAAACATTTCATCTTTAAGAGCTTGGTTTCTACTACACTAAACTACAGATCACATAATCCATTCATACAACTCTTGGTAAGTGAAGCTGTGTGTCAAATGATTGAAAATCAGTAATGGGCGGAAGAGAGAACTACATGCTTGCTGGCTGAATGGCAACAATGTTGAAGTTTGGTTATATCAGATGGCTAAATATTAAAACATAACCATACTTACGGATGAAATAAATCCTTATTTAAATGATCCACTATTTTACAAACTACACGTGAATGCATCATGATTGTTTATAATAAAGACGATTTTGCACCAATAATCACAAAAAAACACAAATCAACCAAAATATATAAACAATCCGTTAGATCACAGCGCCAACGTTGTAATGTGGACGAGATTAGTATTCGTTCGTATTTTGGCCGCTGGATCGTAGCGCAGTAGTAAAGTAGAAATAGATGTTGCCAGAGTGCAGTTATTAGTTCAAGATTCGTTTGATACTGTTAAGTATAATAATATTTTTTTAAAGAATCTCTCATCGCCTTTTCACAGTTTATAGTAAAATTATTGGCAAATAAATTTATTTTCAGAGCAATTCCGGATTAATCTTAAACCAGTTGAAATTGTCAAATTAATACCTTTGCGATAAATATGTCAATCTGGCTATGCTGCAATAATGAGCGAAAGAGGTGGGAAAGACTGTTTGCAGTCGTTGCGTAGGCTAGAAATGTACATTTTTCTATCTGTAGTTTGTAATATCTTTGGAAAATACATATTCTGAAAATCGCAGCATCAATAACCGTGAAATTCTTTTTCTAGATGAACGTCGATCTATTCGAAGGCTAACGAAACATTTACCTTTATGAAGAAATATGTACTATTTTACACAATAAGTCATATTTGAATTGATTTAATTAAATAAAATTTTAAAAAACGTATAAATACAGTGAAACCTCTCCTAACGGACACCTCTAATAAGCGGACATCTCTATTAAGCGGACATTTTTTCATAGTCCGGAACTAGGTATATGAAATTCCATGAAAATCAACCTCTCTTGGGCGGACGCGGACAGGCTGTTTTCATGCAAAAACTCTCTGAAGACATACCGGCAACCAATCGCGTATGATGCGTGGCAGCGCGAAAGGACTTCGCCGAATGAAAGTATGTGTGATTCCCCGACAGCAGTCCGCCGTTTATTCGTGAGTTGTAAGGTTAAAATCGTAAACAATGACAGAAAAATGTCGCGTTTTGAGTCTGAAAGAGAATATTGAAGTTGTGGAAGTTTGTAATTTGATAACAATAATTTGGGCGAGTTCATTAACATTGATAGCAATGTGCTATTAGAAGATGATAGTGACCCCATTCCTACCGATTATGTAGTCCAAACTGAAACCACATCATTATCTGACGACTCTGATGTAGAAGTTGAATGCAGTAATCAAACAAATGTCACCAATGATCAACGAGCCATTAGTATTATAAAGGAGTTAGAAGAGTATGCAAAGAATAGAGGTGACTCTACACCAATGGAATTGTTATCAGACTTGGAATTACATTTTCTAGATTGTAAGTATAAAACGCGAACACGTCAAACTACGTTATTAGATTTTTTTAGTACTACATCCTAACTAAAACTAGTGTATTTTTGTTATGTTATGTTTATTTGTACATATACATAGTTTTTGCATTTACATATTACCTAATAACAAATTTCCCATGGGCGGGCACCTCTATTAGGAGGACACATTTAGACGGTCCCGTAGGTGTCCGCCTAAGAGAGGTTTCACTGTACCACTGCACCATTTTAAAATTAAATTTTTGACTGTGAGTGCAATAATGAATTGTTTGTATATCTACGACCATAATAATGTTAATCACGTTCATTATTTGAAAGACATAATCTCGATTTGAATCCTACTGTTACAGGTGATGAAGCACGGCCATTCTTTCCCCCCGTTCGAACTATTGTTCTTGTTTTGAGGGCCTAGCGTAAACGACGATGACAGTGCTTATATTACGAATACAGTAACAATGAAAAATTACCTCAATATTTTTATTCTTTCCTCGGAAATGCATGTCCATCCATACCATACCTGGCAACTGTTTATACGTCGCCACATGACCATCGCTCTTTGTACTTTTATGCGACATTTTGGCGGAATAATAATAAACTATATACGATAAAGTCACATTTAAAATGAAATAAGTTCAAAGAAATAACTTAACTATGCAAATTAAATTAAAAAAAGTCACTTTTCCTCGTAGCCGTGTACAATCGATAAAAATAACTCGAATCACTAAAAAAACCACTATTTGTCATATGTTTACCAAGGTTACCGTGATTTTTACTATTCATTCAAATGTATCTCACTTATGCACTTAAACTTTACTTTCAGCGCGCTATGCTATGCACATAAACAAACGAGGAAAACTACGAAAAAGCAGATGTTTTAACTGTAACGCTCATATGACTTTTTAATTTAAATTAATTGAAAATTTACCAACGCGTCTCGCATAAAGACAATGAATAAATCTTGAAAGTTAAAGACAAAAATAACCAGGATTGTTTTGGTTTTTATTGTGAGAGAAAATCCATGGACGAAACAAAAGGAACAAAAAACATATACATACGTCTATGATAGGATGGACGCGAGATAGCTAATCTAAAATGCTCGTTATCATATATTTTATCAATTGCAAATGATGATTTTTCACTTACTGTCGCAGTGTGTTATAATATCGCGTATTTATGACAAAATACAGAACGCCTTGGACACACGTAGCCAAGCAATTTGAAATTAAGCGAGAAAGAAAAACGCACAAAATTAAAATTCAATTAAGTCGAAGAGTACGCTGACCAAAACAAATGAAATGAAATACGATTTAATCGACTGTCGTACCCGAAAACAAATTACGCGGTCGTAAAACGAAAGAAAAATGTCACGGCACACTGCAAATATTTTTAATTGTATAATAGTGTAATGGTGAACTGATAAGAACCGACAACGTTGAAACAAAAAGGTAATATTTGATTGTAACGGACTAATATTTGAGTTTCTATTAATGAGAGTCGTTAATTTATGAATTTTAATGGTTTTATTGTAGATTTAGATTTTATTGATATTGTGAGGAATTAGCTGCAAATACAATTTAATCATAATTATTTCGGTCGTTATAAATTGTTTTAATTGCGACTATGAAATAGATAAGCATGTGCTACAGATTATTTTTTTAATCAGAAAAGGCAACGAAATGGCGAAAGCGTTACGAGACACAACCATTAACAGATATCAATGATGACAAATTTCAGCCGATTGCCCGATATCTAACGCCTCTGTTTGAAACCGAAAGTTATATTAATTATATTGAGTTGTAGTGGCGTCTGTGAGTCGGACGAACATCGAAATATTTTCAGCCGAAACAAGAGTACCTCCTCCCCCCACCCCCCGTTTTCGAGGATGCTGAACACGATGGCGTCGTCAGAATTTCTTATTTGCGCAACCACTCAAAACGGGTTTGTTCGGGATTCTGAGCACGGTGGTGGTGTTGGATATCGCGTCCGACCCCTTCCAACCCCTACACCGGCCAATACTCGCCCCCCGAAAGCGGTCAAATTTTATTTTTCAAGTATCAGGGGCAAATATTTATTCCCCCCCCCCCCCCCCCCCATTTTCGAGGATGCTGAACACGATGGCGGCGTCAGAATTTCTCTTTGGAGTTGCGCAACCCCACAAAACGTCTAAAAAACATCCCCCAGAGGGGTTAAACGCGCTTCAAGAGGTTTACCTGGATAGAAAAACACGAGTATAGGCCGGTGGAGGGGTCGGAAAGGGTCGGACGCGATATCCAACACCACCACCGTGCTCAGCATTCTCGAAAACGGGGGGAGAGTGTGTTTCTCTGCAGGGAAACCTATTGAAGCGCGTTTAACCCCTCTGGGGGTGGTTTTTAGCCGTTTTGAGGGGTTGCGCAACCCCTTTTTCCGACTCACAGACGCCACTATTGAGTTGTTATGAAGTAAAAATATTATACTAAATATTATTCTACAGTGGTCCACTTGAGTTTTGTACGTATGGGAAACTCTTTTATTATTAATTTTTAAAAAGTTCTGCTTCGTATTAAACTATTCAAACCAAAGGTATTGCAAAACTACAGATCTCATTATCCATTCATAAAGCTCTTGCATAGTGAAGCTGTGATTGTGTGAAATGTTATTGAAAATCAGTAATGGGTGGAAGAGAGAACTACATGTTTGTTGACTGAATGGCAACAATGTTGAAGTCTGGTCATATCAGATGGTTAATTATTAAAACATAACCATACTTACGGATGAAAAGATAAATCCTTATTTAAATGATCCACTCTTTTGCAAACTACACATGAATGCACAATGATTGTTTATAATAAAGACGATTTTTCACCAATAATCACAAAAAAAACAAATCAACCAAAATATATGAACAATCCCTTAGATCACACCCCCAACAATGTAATGTTTACGAGATTAGTATTCATTCATATTTTGGCTCCTGGATCGTAGTGCAGTAGTAAAATAGAAATAGATGTTGCCAGAGTGCAGTTGGATTAGTTCAAGATTCGTTTGATACTTTTAAGTAAATTTATTTTAAGAGCAATTTCGGATTAACCTTAAACCAGTTGTAATTGTGAAATTAACAAATTTTTAATTGGGGTTTTGCAACACACCTTTGAGATAAATATGTCAATCTGGCTATGCTGCAATAATGACCGAAAAACTGTTTGTATTCGTAGGCTAGAAATGTACGTTTTCTATCTGTAGTTTTTAATATCTTTGATTCAAATGTATGAACAGAATAGTCAAAAATTAAGAAAAACAATTATTTATTAAAGCTTTACTAGTTTGAGAGGTACATATTTATAGTTATACTAAAAATATAACCGGTATATTTTCTGTCGGACCTGTATTGGTTGGATACTGGGTCCCATATACTTGATGAGGGTACCCCTTGCAATCTTTTATACAAATAACAAATAATAAAGTTTTATTATAGGTACTCTTACTCATTTAGCTACTCTTATAAACATCTAACCAATTTTTGGCTAAAATCATAATTTGTCTAATGTGAAATATAAATCAAAATAATATGGGTCACAACAAAAATAAATACCAACATTAAATCGAGGTTTAAAAATATCCACTGACAAAATAACTTACATATAAATAGAGAGTTCTACTTAAAATACTTTTTGAATCGATATGGGGCAGCTAGATCATTAAAATAAATAAAAATACATTTTTAAGTAAGAATTGTCATGCTTGAATTCGTAAACCAGTCCTACTGGGTATTTGTCTATTAAATTTAACTCTAAAAATTGTATACCTATACGCAAAGACTTATCAGTTTCAATAAAATATGCTCCTTACTTTTAAGGGGTGTAGATAGATCGATACATGCATAACATTGTTAGGGACATTTTGACCAATTTCAGAGTTCAAAATAAATTTCAATGTTTCAAACCTAAAATTTGGTTTTTTAGCTAAATTTTTTTTTAAATGTCCTCCTATGTCATCCTATTTGTATCTGATTATTTTGGTATTTTGCCTGTAGTATCATGGTAAAGTAATATACTCCTGTAAGAACACGATTTGTCACTTACAATGTTATTCGATGCATGTATCGAGATGTAGAGGTCAAGAGGTCCAAATATATTCATCTACATGTGTACTAACGATTTAATACGAGACTCACAATAATAGCAAATTGAACCAGGCATGATTTATGTTTATTAATACTTACCTTGTTAATCTAGACTCACAAACTATTACAAATCAAACTGTATGTGTCTCGGATAATCATATCACTTAGGGATAAGATACTATTTATTTAAAACAATGAGTTTGGGTCATCTATAGAGGTGATGATAGTCACCCTCATATGAATAATCTAATTGTTGGCATTATTGTGCTTATTATGCAAAACATCTAACAATAATTACATAATATAATAAAATTACAGCTAAGTCAACATGAGAAATTATGCAGACTGTTGGGTTTGTTTCGCATTAAGTCTATACTTACAGGAAGAAAAATATAAACTATTAATAAATGGTTCAGACGTTTCTGCCAAGGACTTTTAGTCACAGGCAAGGACTTTTAGTCACTTTTTTTGCAAGGTAATACAAGCCCAAGAAGAATTTTTAGATTTAAAATGAAATTGAAATTCACTAAATGGCATCCAAAATTATTTGTTATTAATAAAGATCCACTGAACAAGAAGGTACATAATAAACGCTATTTGGTAAATTTCAACAAATAAATTAAATCATTATTATCAAAGTCGAGGTTATGTCAGCACTTACCTATTTCAGACGCCAATTTAACAGCTTATTTTAACTTACTTCTTTGATAACACTGACTTATAATACTAAGTAATGATTAGATTTTATTTCTGTATTTCTAAACTTCTAGTTTATGAGCATATTTTTAAAATAAACACATCACAATCCATAAAAATCCCTTGACCTTTGTCAAAAGTGCAGAAATCACAACTCAAACCAGTCTCAAACAAACCAAACAGCTGTTAACTGTCAACTTCTTCGGGTGTTCAATGTTGCCAGGTTTAATAATCATTTTCTAACTACGCTAGAGTTCATGGTATGTGAATGCAGAAAATAGAGTCAAAGGAAAGGAATGAATTCAAGGGGGTGGTTTTGAGAAAAATTATAAAGAAAAATAGAGCAGATAATTTTAAAAAACATATCCATAACAAACCAACGTCTCATTACATGTTTTTGCAAATATGTTTTTTATGTTAATTCCTTTCATTTCTAATACCACTTAAATCCCCCGCACCTCACCACCACATAATTTATTTGTAGAACCCCCATTGAAGAAACGAAGATAACTCAATTATGTTACCAATTTGAACAAAAAACAACTTTCTGCTTAAAAATTTTATATATGCCAACATTGCTTTGGTACCGTACAGGGGCGGATTAAAAACATTTTTCAATAAGTATAAAATTATTTAAACGGCCCTATTTAGTGGTAGTTGGTGTGAACACCTACTCACCTTCTACACCTACCCAGTAGGAACAAAAGAGTGAGAAAGTGAGAAACCGGTATGGGTCTGGAGGTCCTATCCATCCTACCAATAGAGAGGCTCTATCATTTTCATGGTTGTTCTATTGTAGTACCATTCAATCTGAACTTAGAGTACCTATATTTTGCTATTTTGAGATACTATAACTGTGTTAGGCAAAATACAAATTCAGCGTCGACGGGGCTCTTAGCCCGGAAAATAGCATTTAGCTTATCATTGTTGGATAAGGTATATTCAGGTGGTTAGGAAATTATTTTTTCATGCATATTTATACAATATTAGGTTCGTTCCAACTTTGTAAGATCTTTGGTTCCAACCAACGAGGTTCCAACCATCCTAAAAATCGTACAATGTACGGTCACGCACATGCGTAGTAGTCGAAAGCCGTTCCAACCGACACAAAACGGTGTTTCGGGGATCCCGTTTGTGCATCGGCAACAAACGCATGCGCACAAAATCGATCCCAACAGTTTGGTGACGGTTCAAGAACGATACAAAAATAGGGTGTTGGAACAAACCTATTATCACCCGACAACCAAAGGAGATTTCTGTGTTCTTGTAGATCAACTCTACACTTTTTCGACTGTTACTCAAAACCCATCAAAACTAGTACATAAATATGTATGTTCAGTTAAGTTAAACAGCGTTTCAAAGTTCATTCTGACGAGTCGGATCTCTTTTTTCTGTAATTTATTATTATTGACGTTAAAATTCCATTTAAAAATGTTATTTGAAGTAAAAAATATGACCGAAAATCGGCAAAATTAACGGTACTCTATACCCACCTACCTAATTCCAATAATTGGCAATAACTTAAAATAACAAACAGTGACTTGGCCCTTTTCTGCTAATTACAAAGCGCATATCTTCCCGAAGGCAATAACAAGCTTTCGCAGTACCGCAAGTCGGAAGCATATGCCGGGCGACTTTCAGGCGACAAAAGTCACGGGGGTGGTACGTCTAGACACGACCTCTCCGAGGGTGGTGCCTACGTTCCGCATTCAATTTACTTGTTTGCATTTCCGAAATGCGATACAAGGGGTACTGAGAAACTTTTATCCCTAATGACACAGAAGACTTGGGTTGGGTTGGCTTTTGGCTGATCGTACGTCGCGTGGAAAGGAAGACGCGTCTCGCGGCGCTCCTGTATTTGTACACTTTGCGAAACCCTGGTAACCGTGGTTAAAGCGGCTTAAAATTAGTGTACCTTGACTTTTATTGAATAACAATATACAGGGTGTTATGGAAATGAATGAATGAATGAAGAAAAATAGCCATAAATGGCGCTTTCAATTCATTCAGCGGTAAAAGTGACCTGACGTGGAACCAGATAAACACCTGTGTGGCACTGCTATACATGTAAGCAATCAAGGAATTCTGGCCGGTGTTGTCATATGTACACCTTAAACTCTTTAGACAAAATAAAATAATTTAAACACTTCCATTCTGTAATACCTTTTTGTATAATTAATTGAAGAACGGCGGACTATGTTTTAAACAACCCGAAAAAACACATGGAATAGTAACAGCCACGTACGTCACTAGGTCAAACGCCAATGACCTCTTGACGTCTTAAAGCTGTTTTACATTATCCCATTTATTGTCCAAGAAATTCTACAATTTCTTGTGCAATAAATAGACACAATATTATTGGGATGGTAAATAGTTTGTAATATTGTCTGTTTTAAACTTATCAAATTTATTGTACAATAAATGTCCTAGGATTCTGCGCTTTAAGTCAGTGATTTTAGAGTAATGTTTGTTTTTATGTTGGTAACAACAAAAATGTTGGTAAGACTTATAACCTAAATAAATGTGTTTTTAGTTTTAACTAAGGTTTTTAAGGTTTGTATTATTTATCTATTTTTAATCAGATAATCTGATATTTAAGAACTTTGTTTTTAAAACGTGGAAATGGCGACTGGCGATAAATACGACAAGTGTCAAATTGGCGCAAGCGCAATTGAAAATTGTATGATAAATAGGACCTGTTCTATTTTTCATACAATTTTATAACCCAATACAATTTATGACGCAATTTGCTGTATGAAACTATACAATTTAAATTGTACAAGAAATTGTACAATTTCTTGGACAAGAAATGGGATAATGTAAAACACGCTTTACATCGGCTGAGCGAAGTGGTTTCACGCACGCTTGCGTCTGTTAGTTGAAGACTAACCAGCGGCCGGATATGTTGTGTCTCGTCGATCACCAACACACTCTCAGCCATAGACAAAGGAAGAGAGGGGACGAATAATTCCGGTTTACGGGCCGTCGCAGAAAGTGTTACCTAAAATTGATCGGCCGCCATTGATAGGGAGCCAGACAATCCAGGTGGCACCCTATGTATTTTGGTGATTTGTGGTGAGAAGAGCTATTATAAGAATTTAGTTTATTTTCAGAAAAATGGTGAATTGTTGTACCTATAGCTATAAAAGCCGTAATGAACGAAAGAAGCTTGGAATTACATCCCATCGGTAAATATTCAAATTGTATTTTTTGCATGCATTTATTTTATATTAGATATCTCCCTTGTAAGTTTAGCAGTATATGTTATTTGAAACTATGATTCAGGCTATAGTTAAAGCTACCTTCCTTTGTAATTTGTACTAGATTTGTTGCACGTTTCATTCAAGATTTCTAATAAGAACCAGGTAATTGCCCTTGGAGAGGGTGTGTCACTCAATGGCGTACCTGCATGATTTGTATATTTGTATATTTAATTTTGGTTAATTATTAGTGAAAGCATTATATTATTTCGAATTTATACCAGTGTTATTTTTTTAAAGAAAGCGATTAACGTTTGTCTTGAATCGTTGAAGGTCATAGTCTTTGAGAAACAAGACTTCAGGCGAAGGTCGTTTCACAAGGATGGCGTCCTGTTAAAACTTATTTTAAACCACTAAGCTCACACATTGTTGTATTGTTTTTAGATTTCCGAAAGATCCACAAAAAGCAAACATTTGGGTGCAGAACATGGGACATAGAGATTGGACACCTTCTCCTGACTACAGGATTTGTTCAGAGCATTTTGAGAAGTCCTCTTTTATAAAGTTGAGGAAAGAGTACGATTACTTGGAGGTGCTGTGCCAACAATATTTTCAAAACTACCATAGTAATTACAGTTTGTTGCTTCTTTGTAATAAATTTTGAATCGACCAATTTTGTTTTTTATCTTACATTTTCCCTAAAGTTGAAAGATATTTAAATTTCACAACCTTTCCTATATGAAATTATATTTTTGGATAATAAAATTAATATTTACTAAGCATTCATAAATTATTGAGAAGCAGAAGAATATTTGTACTCAGTAAGGGACACAATATACAAATTCAATTCAATAAAAATTTTACTTCCATATTCCATAAATAATAATTTTGTACTGGGATAATACTAAGAAAATATTCATGTAACGCCACTGCTAAATCCGATAAGGAGCCAGGCGGTAACAAAATAGCTTCTGGTTTTACGCGTCCCCTCTCTTCCTTTGTCTATGCTCTCAGCAATCCGCTTTGTTTTTTCGGTTTGCGCGTCAATATCTTTGAATATTGTTTTTATTGACGTGTTTCTTCTGGACGTCAAATTTCGTCGCTTGTAATAAAATCTAATAATCTGTAGTATAATTTGTATTATTGTATTTTCAAAAAGCTAACTGTCAGTTCTGTTTCACTATTACTGTGTGTACATAAAGTGTTTCCAGGAGTGTTCCCATGAAAAAGAAAAAAAACTGATTGTGTTTGTGCCTGGATTTTCTCGCTCTTTAGGTATAACGATAAATACAAGTATTAGGTAGAAAATAATTTATTTTTATAATTTTATATGGAATTTCAGTTTTACATTAAGTTTGGCAACATTGCCATTGGCTCTGGGTGAAATGTTGTACAGTAGCGCGGACTGGCCTGTGAGTAAGAGTGTTTGTTACCCCACTTTTAAAACGGTCGATTTAAAAAAAAAATATGTAGCGCTTCTCTAGGACACCCAAGGAGTCATCCATTTAAATATAATACGTCATTTCCATAACCCCTGTATTCTGATTAGTATAAATTTAACTAATAAATGCCCGCTTTCACAACTCATCGCTTCAGTATGAAATTACTAAGGAAACCGTAAAATTTAAGTTTACCATAAAATGAATTGAAATTTAAAAAAGTAGGGAGTATCTTTGGCAGCATTGTACCAGCAGCTTATTTTTACGAAATGGAACAAAAAAATCAGGAAAACAGCTTCAAATTATACGGCAAAAAAAATAAGTTCTTTTGGCTGTTCAATGATATAAAAAACGTCCAGATCGTCATCGAGAAACTCCATGAGAAAAGAATAATTTGACACAAAAACTGACAATATATAAATCATAACTTACAATTTAAGTACAGAAATTTGGCAACGTCACGTATGAGACACTTACATGGTGTTTGCGTGTCGGTGTAATTTATTCTATACTTAACATAATGGCGTCCTTAACGTGTGTTTAGTAAATGTTGTGCAAGCCGGCCTAAAAAATACTTTTGTTTAATTTTTTTTTGCGAGCAAAATGTATACTTTCATCATCAATTATGACATGTTAAAAATAAATAAAATAACGCGGAAGTAGCCTATAAATTTAGCACGGTCCTTTAACGCCTGTCTGCCTGCGACTTCAGAGCCAACAAGGGCCACCTACTGCTGGCGGCCCTTTTCACGTCTTGTCACATTCCCAAAACATGCCATTAGTCTGGTAGGTCGAGGGTGGCGTCCGACGACAGCAGTTGAGATATCGAAATTGGTTACCCGATATACATTCTTCAATTGTGAGTCACATGGATTTTAATTTTAAAATTTTAATCGTTTTTTTCTGATTTTTTATTTCGTTGGTAAGTAGAGAAACATTTTTTTACGATTCTTTATCGTAAATTGCCTGTGACACGTTTTTTTACTAATACAAGCGATCCAGAGGGTACCAAATGTACGGAAACCCCAGAAATAGGGTACAAAAACAACTAAATTATAAAACTTATACTTCTATATTTAAAACTTTGGTAGAAAATATCATTTCTCTGAATATAAAAGGACATATAAAACCATATTTACATTATATTATTAATTACAAAATTTTATACATAATAACCTTCAATCTAATGTTACAATAAACTATATACATACATAAAATTTCTCAGCTCAGCTCTAACAAATATGCATATAAATAAATAATAAAAAGATAATATTTTTTTATATTTACAAGAAATATTGCTATCCAGACCTGAAAATATTTATATTTTACGATAATTAATTTTATTCATGTTAAAACATTATCTAAAAACAAAACCACAGTATACAGGGTATTCCTTAATGGTGTGCTAATATTTCAGAGCGTGATTCCTTAGATCATTTTGTGAAGAAAAGTTGATATATGAACATTTTGAACTTTTGCTACAGGGTGTTGATTTGTTTTTAAATCGTTATATTCTAATATCTCCAAAAGTACTTGAGAAATCACGCTCCAAAATTATATAAATATTACCACGTCTTTAAGGAACAAGCTGTAGCGTAGGAAGAAAAATTTATATGAACTTCTCCTGTCATTTTTAAGTGTTCTATCTGAACCCGGGAGATTGCCCACATATTCTGGGACACCCTGTATAAGGTGTAATAAATTCGTCCTGGGATTTCGGTAACTGTAACAGATACGGACTTGGTTAAATTGGGACAAAGTTGTGTAACTATAGGCCCAATAATATGCTGTAATAAAACAATAATAAATACGGGCCTGGAGTTTTTTGTTTAAATTATGAAAAAGGACCTACATCTACATTCAGCAGTATATACAAAAATTACTGGTTTTCCGACGTTTTGTTTCTTAAATTGACCATCTTCATTAAAATACCCCCCAGCACGTTCTTGTAATTTACTTTTGTTTACAAAAAAATCGGTAAAATTCGTAAAACTCAATGCCTTTGTTTAAATCTTAAAGAAAGTGCCGGCTTCACGAGTGCATTTTATTTTTGGCCATTTCTTGGCCCCTGTTGATCTTTTGCGGCATATTATTGTGCCCATATTTACGCAACTTTGCCCATATTTAACCGACTTCGAATCTCTTACCGTTTCCGAAATCCCAATGGCGAGGAACGAATTTGTTACACCCTGTATAGTTGCTACTTCAAAAACTAAAACGGAAATTAATTACTAAATTTGTATCAACAAAAGTCGAAAGAAATCTCAAACAACGCAAACATTAAAAAAAAATAACAACCATAATATTAGTATTTTAAAAAAAAATCCCATTAACAACCCATAATAGCCCTGATAGAAAAATCAGTCAGTTTCCTAGGCTTTTTAATTTCCCTAATCTTCTCCACTCTATGAGGTTGATAAAAATGTGGCGACATCCCCCAAATACTACTACCATAGTATCCCGAGTATTGGGGATAGTAAGCACCATTATATGAACTTGGTAGTACTGATGGAACGGCTAAGTAAGGGTAGAAAGGGGTAGGCGAAGGATACATGGAGGAAGTAGGAGGATACGGATATGAGAGGGGATTATGAGATGGCTCTGTAATCGGCGATAGTCTGGACGTTGTAGATTGAGATGGTGAAAGCCTTGAGTGCAATGGTGGTGATGATTCTATATTGTTCGGAGTCAGATGCAGGGGTTTTGAGGTATTGGAATTACCAGGATGTACCACCAAACGCTCTGTTTTGACGCATCGTACTGTAGGGCTTCCTTGAACCGACAATGGGGACGAACATACCGACACACTGTCTCCCTCCGATGAAGTTCTACTTCTAGGTGACGAATCTTCAGTTAAAGATCCTTCTGTACTTCCAATAGAACTCGTACTGGTACTCAAACAGTTATTGTTAATTTCTCCAATCGACCCGTCCTGCTCATCTGTAACGCATATGATCTCTTGATCCCTTTCGTTGTCGTCCACGTGCACCCTCTTCCTCTTACATTTCGCCTGTCCGTTTTCTCTGAAACCTTTGGCAAAAGGATTGTTGTCGATTTTGAGCTGGGTGATTTTCTCGTTTTGGTAGGCCGTTACCGCGATGAATTGGGTCTCTGGGAATACTGCACATGTGCTGGGAGACCAGCCGATCGTTCGGGGATCTGACGTTTTGACGATGATTATGCGAGGCTGGTATTTATGCATGGATGATAGGACCACCTGAAAGATGACAATAATTAAAGAACAATCTTAGAAATTAATTAATTTTCATTGCAGTAAAAACATATTGTTGTTTTTATCATTTAATTTATGAAAAAGATTAGATAAATTTTATTATTATATTACTTTTAACAAGGAACACGAGGAATGGAAAGCAGAAGTAATATAAACAAACACTTACTTGTCCGGCAGGTGGCGCAGGGGTGTTTGTAAGCTTGAGTCTGCCAAAACTGATTGGCTGTGACATCCAGTACTCGCCTTTGGCTGGGCTTTCGGGGTGCAAATAAATTCTCTGTGGACTTTGTGCTTCCTCAGATCCTGAAAGGACAAATACAAATAATTGGTTAAATATAGTAATATTTTTGAACTTTTAGTATTATTTTTTAAATTTAAGTTGGTAATAGTTTCGAACCTTCCTTTTACAGGGTGTACATGATAAAAATGCAGCCTACATAGATCTCGTTAGCTACAGCACATACAGAAATGTTGATCTATTCTGTATGTCCTGTGGTTGTTAATAAATCGCATAGGAAACCAATGTCATCCCATGGTGTGTTATATATTTGAAAGGAGAATTTAAAATAGTATCTTTTTAGATTAAAATATACAGGGTGTTCCATTTAAAAAAATTAGGTTAGGTCCCATAACTTTTTTACCTGATCCCGTATACTTATTCTGAAAACGGAAAATTAGTCAGCATTCAATATAAAGAAACTTCTGTATAAAACATTTCTCTGTATCTCTTTTAACTAAGAAAATATAGGGTAATTTGTATCTCTTAAGCGAGTGAATATTTTCAAATTTTGATTTTACCATTTTAAGCTTGACCCAAAAAGAGCACATGACACCTACATTACTTTCTTGATAGCACTAACAATAACGGAGATACCCTATAAAAGTGTCAAAAATGGGACACCCTGTACAGTACAAAAAACATGTGTCTTTTTGCACACAGCAATTTAAAAATAATTTTTAAATTAATGAAAAAAATGTTTCTGAATAAAACTAATTCTAAAAAAGTTGCGTTGACCTAAATTAAAGTATATTCTATTTAACAAATTACATAAATGTGGTAATTACCTGCTGGAGCCCATCCTCCTGCTGAAGAATATTTGAACCTGCATCGAGAAGCCGGTGCCATTTCCATGAAGACACAATAGTGAGCTTGGGGATCCATATCACCAATCTGTATCTGGAGCGACGGAAACATTCTCCTGCAAAGAGAAAACATTTTTAAGAAAAATCTATAGAAAAAACGTAATCATAACCTTTTAAATTTGGGTTTGTTCGTAGTTATTATGTCTTTTGTACCTTTTTATTGTATTTTTTAAGGTTTTTAGGATTATTGTTTTTGAGCAGGCAAGGCAGACGGTAATCCCGATTTTCAAAATTCCAAAAACGAAATGGCGCCCTTAGCCCCCCGGCGAAAATTACGCAAATCCTCACGCTAAAGAAGCGATCCCTTATGTCGTTGTCTGTCGGCGAAAACCAGACAAAGGATGGCCCAGATAAGCCGACCTTATGTCCATTGTGGCGTCTTTCTTAACACTTGACTTGATCGGGCAAAGATGCCGCCCTAAAACTGTGCTACGCAGAAAGACACAGTTTCACGGCCACCCTGGACGATCGGATTTCGTCTTCTGTTGTTATTTTTCAAGCCTTTTGTGGCCAATTTTGATCTTGATCGGCGAAGATCAAAAGGGGATGGGTGCCGTTACGGCATTGTCCGTTTTCGCTTCGTTAAAAAAACGAAGAAGAGTGAGATGTTACAGGTTTTTGGTGAAAATCGCCTTTGGTTGTTGTGTAGGTATACCGTTATTTTTTTGTCAAAGCAAGAGGGTCCCAACAAGAAGACTAAGATTTGATTAAGATAGATTTACGAATTATAGCAGTTTTATAGGAGCTGTTAATGTATAGATTTGTTGGGGGTCATACTAGGAAAAGTAATACGCTGCCGCATTAGACATAACAGTATAAACCGTATCCAAAATAAGGATTGCCAGTACAGGGATCTCGGAAACCGTAAGAGATACTAAGTCGGTTAAATGGAGGTAAATTTGCGCATTTACGTGCGTGTATTTGAGGGTTATTATTAAATTATTTGTTATTTATTGAACTAGTCCAACATAAGTAAAAATATAGAGGTTACTTATGAGATATTATTTAAAAAATTAGGAGAAATACAGGACTGTATCCCAAAATCTCCTGATGTTGTTCAAAGACCCTGGAAACGTCATTAAACCACAATGTGTCATACATCGTTGTATTGAAAAAAATAAAGTTGATAATGGCCCTTCGAAGGCGACTCGTCGGATTATAAAACAATTAACGCTATTAGATAGAGCAAAAAAGTGGCAATGTAAAAGTGCAATTTACGTTAGAATTCGATCTCAAAAAAAAGAACGATTTTTCAGAATTTCGGTTCTTCCCGGATATCTCCGGAAAACTACCATACGGTGTATATGGTAGTTTTCATGGAAATATTGTTTCATGAAAAATGGATATAACTTAATGACTGCAGTAAAAGTACCTGGGGCCATCCCATTATTTATGACCGTTTGTTATTATTATGTGGAAAGGACCGGATTGTAATAATTATATTTAAATATACGCACATCAGGTAGGTTAGGTGAGATTCAGAACTACATGGCGGCGAATGATATATATTTTGAAGAAAGTTATAAAAAAAGTGATCTTTTAGAAGTTTTAAAGACATTTTGTATAAAAAAAGTATATGTTTGTGACACATTGGCAGAAGAAATTGGACATACAGTGCTACGGCTCCCACCCTATTATTGCATTTTTAACCCCATAGAGGATATGTGGCACCAGTTAAAATCACTGGTTAGGTCTGAAAATATTTCTCCGATTTTAAGTTCTAGTGTTGTAGAATTAATAAGAAAATGCTTTAATGATACTCCCCCAGGTAGTTGGAAAAATTCAGTCCGTCACGTAATAACTGTAGAAAATTCGTATATTAGTCTGGATCGTATAATTAATCCAATTATAATTAATTTTGATGAGGATGGCGATAGCGAAACAGAACTATCTATAGAATAACATTATAAATGTAAATAAATATGACTAGTAGTATTTAAAAAAAATGTTATTTCATTTGATTACATTAATATAATCATATCATTACTTGTTTTCCTTAGTCCGTCCCTTAATACTTCACTTGTTTATTGCCAAGCTCTTATCGACACAATGGGACCGACCCAGGAAGTCGTATCCAATTTTCGTGAAACTGTACCATTGTTTTTTTTTGGGTCACACACCACATATCAAGACATATTAAAAAATATAAAAAGAAGCATCATTTTAATAATAATTACCGTCTATACGACTACTGCATTAGTCTCCAACAAAAGAATGAAAAGGATCCTTAAAATCTAAAACGGAGGTCTTACAACTAAATCTTTTGTGGTTGGTGGGTTTCCATGTCAAACGTGCCGACCAGCGTAGATCTTTTCACATTCTACAGAGTTATCGTCGAAGGAAACGTCCGAAAAGATTACTTAGACTGTGAGACGTTATTGTAACAGGTACTTTTAACTTGTAAATGAAGAAGTTTCACACATGGATAAAGAGGAGAGTGTTTCCTATTGTTTGAGGGGTACCGCAAAGGCTTTGTTTAGGGATATTTATCCTTTTTAGGGATGGCCCATTTATGCATCTAGGTGGATATGCTACCATTATGTTACCATAATACATGGTGTTTGGGATTTGAGTCTAAACGGTTTGGTTTGTCGACTCGAATGGAGTACTTTTTTATTAGGTATTATTTTGTCTTTAAAATATACCACTGGCCTTTAAACAACAAATTTGTTTTAACTTCCCTGTTTTAACTCACTTTAAAGCCGGCTTATCAAGCTGCTTTTAGACGGCCCAAAAGGCGACAAAACCCGCAAGAAAAACAAACCTTAAGGCAGTAAAAACATACCTTAAGGAAGTGATAATTTATTTCGACCAAAAATAACTATAATCAAGAAAATCAAACGCCTCGGAAGACTTCCGTTTTCGCCCAGTTGGCCCCGAAATTACTCCGTCCCTTTTCAATCCGAAAAGCTGTTATTTTTATTTTAAAATTGTGGGAACATCAAAAAATGCCGCTACTTTCGAAGGATTATCATTCTGAAAGATGGCTATGGTCAGAGAAATGAAAACAAAACCAAAGCGTCACCGTGGAGATGATCAATGTCACCGGCAGTTGGTATACACCTTTACTTAGCTTTAGAAAATGCACTGAAGTTTAAAAAAATAAGTTAGGTTATTAGTTACAGTGCATTACATTACAATAAAGAAGGTATGTAGACCAATATATCATTCGGATTATGGAAAAAAGATAGTTCTAGGGTCTTATCGTATTCTATTTCCTGCTTTTTATATGACTTGAGCACTTCCAAAACATTCTTCACAATTACCGGAAGCAGGTATTCCTGATTCTAGCAGTACAGATAGTAACACCAAAAATATTTATAACCCCAACATTGTAAAAGGTACTTGACTTTTACAATAAGCGTTTACATTTTATGGATTTAAGATACTCTTGTCCCTAGTCCATATATATACCTTTGTAAATGGCGTCAAAAATCTCAGGTATAATAAGATGGTACCAAAAGGTAAATAAGGGTTTGTGGTATTTATAGTTTTAGCATAGTTTCGCTGCGTTTTAAAGAGCCAAACGGAGCAAGGGTGACGGAACATTTTCTTGTTATGTTTTGTAAGCAATTGGCGACCTTTGTCAAGATTGATATAATTAAATACTTAAAATACGTATAAATGTATCGACTACCATTTTAAAATTTTATTTTTGACTTTTCAATATCTCCAAAAATACGCGTGCGTGTGACATTTTTTCATGTGGATATGTTTTTTGATTAACCTGGTCAATTCTACATAGAAACGGTATCTTACATTTTTCTCACCAGGGTTCGTGATTGCCATTGCAATTTCCAGCATTTCTTATCGACCAATTTATGCCACAAACTTATTTTATTTTTAACGTAACAGGATAAATATAACGTCGACCAGCAAAAACTCTATGTTCAGAAGGGCGCAAAATAAGTACTCGAAAATCTACTCAGACACTACTAATTCTTTTGTAATTATTATTTGGACACAAACAGAGAAGTGAAGTGCTCAAATGACAGAAAGACATATACAGAGTTACCGTGGACTGTCTCCGGTCATATTTTATATTTGCAGGGAGGGTACTTGATTTTTAAATTGTTATTTAAATTTTGGTCATTGTTCGAGAGGTCGTGTTATTCTTGGAAGAAATGTACCTTTAACAGAACTTATTTATAATTATTCCCGACATTCTAGAACTTTACGTCTATGGGTCGGTATGTTACGTATTATGACTGTGCCAAATTTTATCTCTCCACGGCGCAAGCTCGCTGTCGCTGCGTCAGCAACTTGACAACGCCAGGGTGCGCTTTACTTTGCACATTTACGAAATAAAAAGTTTTTAATTATTGTACAATAAAATAAATAAGAATAGTTTTAATCGTTGCGTTTCTAATGAATTACGAAACAACATTTCCCTATTATTGCACAATTAATGAATTAGTCAAACAATTTTCTTAATTGTGGGTGCACAATTAATAACTTTACGAAACACCTTTCTTAATCACATGCACAATTAATGATTTTATGACACACATTTCTTAGTTGTGTACAATTAATGGCTTTATGAATCTCATTTTCTAAAATCTGTAGGTACTCGGTTTATGAGTTCAGAAACACATTTTCTAATTATTACCTATACAACGAGTCCAAGATAAGGAGAGCCAGTACAGGGATCTCGGAAACCGTAAGAGATACGAAGTCGGTTAAATAGAGGCAAAGTTGCGCATTTACGTGCCTAATGATAGGCCGTTTAAAAAGTTTTAAAATTCCGAGTAGTTCCGGAGATATCCGGAAAAAAACGAAATTCTGAAAAATCGTTTTATTGTTTTCTTGGGTTTTTTTGAGATCGATTTCTAAAGTAAATTACTTTTTCATTGCCACTTTTTCCGCTTTATCTAACAGCGTTAATTGTTTGGTAATCCGAAGAGTCGTCTTCGAAGGGCCATTATCAACTTTCATTTTTTAAATACGGTTTTTCTGATATTGGAATTTGATAGCTTTTTTTCTTCCGAATGCAACAATGTATGACACATTGTGGTTTAATGACGTTTCGAGGGTTTTTTGAACAACATCAGGAAATTTTGGAATACGGTCCTATTTTATAAATAATATCTCTCTATTTATTGAACTAGTCCAACATAAGTAAAAAATTTAGAGCTTACTTATGATATAAAATTAGGAGAAATACAGGACCGTATCCCAAAATTTCCTAATGTTGTTAAAAAATAAAACGATTTTTCAGAATATCGCTTTGTATCTCTTACGGTTTCCGAGATCCCTGTATTGGCCCTCTTTATCTTGGACACGTTGTATAATTAATTGTGCCAAAATTAAGGAACGTGTTTCGTAAATTTATTAATCGTTCATGCTTTATTTAAACATTAGATTTTGGAATAATTAAAAAGTATTAAATAAATAAATTAATTGTGCAGCAGAAAATGCTTGAAAAAAAACTTAGGAAATATTTGCTATAAATTTATTAATTGTGAAATAATTTAACAAAATGTTCGATTTATTCAGTAATTGTGCAAACGTTAAAATTCACTTGTTGTGCTATTATGATAATAATTCAGGAAATTACTATTTATTAATCAGTGTTCGGGTTTGTTTTTCGTCTTTTAAATAGTTATATGACAAACTTATTTTTATTGTTTTAAGAATAAAGCAGATGAATACACGAACACTCTGTGTAAAATCTATAAATTAAAAGGTTTTATGCCTGCTGAGGCAACTGCTTATACAAAAATGGGGTGTTGATTTGGGACCAAATCTAAATAAATAACTACCGACCGAAATGAGATTTACCACATGTGGTTTTGAATCCACTTAAGAGTGCAAAATATCCAAAATATCAATAAAGTGTCACATAACATTATAAACAATAGTAAAATGCCATTTCCTGGGTTAGCTTTTTTCCGATAAACCTTTATTTCCTGTATAGTATTTTATAAGCGTAGTCTGACACGTGACAGCAACTATTTACGAAATATTTGGCATTAAAGTTGACTGCTGTCGCATACATTTTTAGTCCACACCAATTTTATTTAAACTGTAATTATCCATATTTATGAAAAAAAATTAATTGACTTACCTTCCTGATTTGGTGATAATCATTTCTGTTTCCAGGCCGTGAAATTTTTTCCATAGATCTTTGTTCTTGAGAGTAACTTTACATTTATTTGTGGGGAAAGAATCTGTAAGGAAAAAAAACATTATGTCTAAACCTATATTATTACTTTTGTTTATTTTGAAATTATTTGTAATTCACCGTGTAATTTGTGACTTGAATGGGATAAAGTTATTTTTGCTTACGTTGCAATAAAAAGGAGAATTTAAAATGAAATTTTAGTTACAATAATGCATGTAATGTTGACATTTCGTACTCTTTAAAAGTTTGACAGAAACATTTTCAACTTTAACATCTATCTAGGTGGAAAGTGACATTTACCCGGGTGGAAAACGATCACTTTCCACCCGGGTAAATGGCACTGTGTCCATCCAGATAAATATGAACATTCATTGAATAATCGAACTGACTTTGGCAACTTGACGTTTTTTCTATTTTTTCGGAGGGCTTTTTCGGGTTTGTTCACAGATTTGTCACAAAAAACATCATTTGCATTTAGAAGGTGTGGTTGTAAAATTAAATACTTTTCACCTCGGTGTGTAATAAATATACTATTTTTTCGCATTTCTTTCTTAAAAATTATATTTTTTCAACATAAATAACATAACAAGATCGGGTTAAAAAAATGTAAAAATAACCAAATAAAAAATGTAACCTACCATTGAAACTATTGTAAGGTAGAGGAAGTTCCGCACGGTCAACGTTATAAGCAAAAGAATCCATTTTTGTCAAATAAAGGACAGTTTAAAAAATACACAAACACAAAGTCTAAAAATACACTAAAACCGTCTAAATAATAATCACAGATTGCTATATTTTAGCCACCAACTGCAAAATATTTGAGCGAAAATAAAATAAAAATTAGGTACTTTCTACGTCGATCAATCAACATCAAGACTAATTCGCAAATGCTAAAATCGTAGGCTTTTAACCATCCAAAGTCCCATTAAGTAAAGGTACCACCCAGCAAGGGTACGCTGCCTTCCTATTGGCGGAGATAAGGGTGCTACCTCGGGGTGTCGGAATGGTGTGATTGGTTTGCGGTCTAAGACCATTTCAGGGTCGAAAATGGAATGCATTATTGTTAATAATGTGTTTCCTTCTTGAGCCTTTTAAGAAAAATGTAAATTTGTTCAATTATACTTTACTGATTTTTTTAAAAGTAGACTTTATTTTAAATTTTTGGTACGTAAGTATTAAGAGGGTATACGATGACCCGTTTTATCTGACTGACTGCCAATGGATGGACATTGAGAATATTGAAATTAAATTATGTTATCGTATTATGAGTGACTCGTGAACGTGTACCAGTGTCATTCTTTTAAAACCTAATGTGTGTGTTTTTCTAATGCGCCCGGCAAGTGAAACGCAAGAAACCGCTTTCATGTAGAATTCCACTAATCAAAAAAAAAATACACATGCAAGAATGTCAGTGGCGTAACATTAGGGGACATGTTTGCAGGGACGTGACTGGTGGCTCAATAGAATAATTTTCCTAGCTAAAATATGTGGTTTCATATCCTATTATCACATACCAAAATTGAAAATAATATGTAAAGTACCTACTTTCGGAGATATTAAAAAATAATGATTTAAAATTAAAAAAGAGAATAACACATTCAGGAATCACACTCTAAAATATTAGCACGTCATTAAAGTAACATCCTCTATATTTTCTCGCTTATCAACGTGAAGCTCATAATTATTTTCGTGTAATTTGTTTTCATATCAGGATTTGTCGGCTGAAAAAAATATTTCATGGGACAGAAATAATTTTTTTCTGATCGATAAAGTTTTCAGAAAATTGTTTTTATTCGTATTATTAAATATACAGGGTGTCCCAGAATATGTGGGCAATCTCCCGGGTTCAGATAGAACACTTAAAAATAACAGGAGAAGTACCTATAAATTGTTCTTCCTACGGCCTTCCCCAACGGGTCCATAAAGGACGTCCCTGGAAATCGTTGTTTTTTTAAATAATTTCTTAAGTACTAGGTGTAATTTAATAATTTTTTAGTATAATGGTTAGTAGATGAGTCTCCTTAAAATTCGCCCTTTTAAACACATTTGGCTTATTTAGTTTGCCAGGGAAGGACTAGACGTAACACAAAAATGCTCTTTTTTGTACACCTTGTATGATAAAGGAACGACAATAATATTTTTGGATACTCTAAGCCTTAAGCTGAAAAAAGGTACTCTTGATTAATGTCGATAAAATGAACTGTTTTCGAGAAAAAATATATTTTTGTTCAGTATGATTTATATTCAGTATACGTAAATTCCATTACTATGTTAGTAACTAATAAGACAAAGGAGAAAAACCGCAAATTTCAAGACACTACCATAAACTGACACTGGCATAAATATTCTTATTTAAATCGGTACATGTGAATAAAACCATAACAACAATGAGGGAATTTTATTTACATAAAACAACTAATGCAAAAAACCTTATTGAACAAAAATATTTTTTTTTCGACAATAGTTCACTTTATCGACATTGATCAAGAGTACCTTTTTTCAGCTTAGGTTTAGAGTATCCAAAAATATTATTGTCGTTCCTTCATCGTACAAGGTGTACAAAAAAAAAGCATTTTTGTGTTACGTCTAGTCCTTCCCTGGCAAACTAAATAAGCCAAATGAGCTTAAAAGGGCAAATTATACGGAGACTCATCTACTAACCATTATACTAAAAAATTATTAAATTACACCTAGTAAGTACTTAATAAATTATTTAAAGAACAACGATTTCCAGGGACGTCCGTTATGGGCCCGTATCTCCGTAGGGGAGGCCGTAGGAAGAAAAATTTATAAGAACTTCTCCTGTTATTTTTAAGGGTTCTATCTGAACCCGGGAGATTGCCCACATATTCTGGGACACCCTGTATATATGTCTCTCTCTCTTATAATGTTTCGACTTTATTTTAAAAAAACAAAACAAAATTTTGACACTTTTTCATTTTTGATTTATGTCCCAAAAGTGATCCACCTACCATTATCACAATCAAGTAGATGACTAATACAAGCGCTTACAAAACGATAAAGTGATAACGTCTGTTAGAAAATTACAGTTACCAAGAAAGTCATTAGCGAAGGAAAAAATAAACACCAAACTACGTATTATTCGGCAGGAGTTTTACAGCTGTGTCCCCTGTCGATAACAAACAAGACGTAGACAACCACAGGGACAAATAAAAACCCGAACAAAATATATAAGTCAACTAAAAATTATCATCCAATATAGATCCTTCTGGGCTTGTTATTACATCAGTTTGAAGTAAACAACTTTCTTGTCCAAAGTCCAAAATCATTTAAAACCTACGGTCAATCCTCAAAATTTTAATGATAAGAGTAAATACAGCTTGTAGAATGGATGATAACAAACAACTCCCAAAAGTAGTTTTATGGAAACGGCACGAAGTAAACAACTTTCTTGTCCAAAGTCCAATATCTCTAAAATTAAAAATACCTACGCTCAATCTCGAAACTAGTAATGAACAACATAAAGCATGCAAATATAATAAAGAAAATAAATATAATTTACATATTATGGAAGCTATTTTGTTTCGATATTTTTTGCAAAACAAGGTAGTAAAGATTAGTCATCCCCTTTATTGACTTTCGAAATTGTTAATATTTTTATTACATTATTTTATTGAAAAATATTTTATCTTAGTTGGCTACCAAACTAACAAATTTACTAAAATCTTTTGTAAAAATTACACGTCGGATTCCCAAGCGGTCACCAATCCAAGTTGTAACCTTGCCTTGCGTCGATTGACTTCTTCGATCGCTGGTTTATTCGCCATATAAGTTCCTTAGCAATCACTTTTATTCTAGTAAAAAATCATTTTTACAACACCTCATTTAAAGTTGTTCAATTTTACAACAATAAAGAATACTTAAAGTACAATGAAATTATAAGTAATTATTTTCACTTGAATTATTGTAAAATTTAAATTATATTTTATTATTTACTTGATTATACTAAATGTACAAGGAGTCCCATTTTCGACGCTTGTATAGGGTATCTCCGTATCTGTTAATGCTATCAAAAAAGTAATGTAGGTGTCAGGTGCTCTTTTTGGGCTAAACTTAAATTCATGAAATCAAAATTTGAAAATATTCGCTCGCTTAAGAGATACGGGGGAAAATCAAAAAAATGACAATTTCAAAATTACCATATATTTTCTTAGTTAAAAGAGATACAGATAAATGTTTCATACAAAAGTTTCTTTATAATGATTTTTGAATAATCTGCCGTATTCAGAATAAGTATACGGGGTCAGGTAAAAAAATTATCGTACCTAACCTCATTTTTTTAAATGTAGCACCCCTGTATATTTTAATCTAAAAATATTGAATTTTAAATTCTATTTTCAAATATATAACACACCATGGATAATATTGGTTTCCTAGGCGATTTATTTAAACTTTATTATTTTAAACCACGAAACAAAAGCTAATATCCTAGAGAAAACTATGTTGCCATTCTAGTTGTTATTAACATTTAACGTCAATTTCATATTTACATATTCATTTGTGAAAATTACTTATCAACATTTTGAAAAATTTGATATATCTATCATCCACGGTGTGTTATAAATTTGAAAAGAGAGTTTAAAATGCTATCTTTTTAGATTATAATATACAGGGTGTTCCATTTAAAAAAATGAGGTTAGGTCCGATAACTTTCTTAAAGAATAACGAAGATACCCTATAAAAGTATCGAAAATGGGACACCATGTAGAGTACGTTTCACGAAAATTGGATACGCTGGGTCGGTCCCATTGTGTCGACAAGAGCTTGGCAATAAACAAGTGAAGTATGAACGGACGGACTAAGGAAAACCAGTAATGATATGTTTATATTAATGTAATCAAATGAAATAACATTTTTTTAAAATATTACTTGTCATATTTATTTACATTTATAATGTCATTCTATAGATAGTTGTTTCGCTATCGCTATCCTCATCAAAATTAATTATAATTGGATTAATTATACGATCCAGACTAATATACGAATTTTCTACAATTATTACGTGACGGACTGAATTTTTCCAACTACCTGGGGGAATATCATTAAAGCATTTTTGTATTAATTCTACAATACTAGACCTTAAAGTCGGAGAAATATTTTCAGACCTAACCAGTGATTTTAACTGGTGCCACATATGCTCTATGGGGTTAAAAATGCAATAACAGGGTGGGAGCCGTAGCACTGTATGTCCAAGTTCTTCTGCCAATGTGTCACAAACATATACTTTTTTTATACAAAATGTCTTTAAAACTTCTAAAAGATCACTTTTTTTATTACTTTCTTCAAAATATATCATTCGCCGCCATGTAGTTCTGAATCTCCAATTTTGTATTATTTGAGCTTGGAGCTTTATGTAATTGGCGACTGTGATAGCTTGCATTGTCCATTACTATCACGCTATTCAGAGGAATGTTTGGTAAAAGACAATTCTTGAACCATTCCTCAAAAACTAACAAATTTTACCACAAAAAGATATTTAAATATAAATTAAGCAACCTAACATGTGCCTATATTTAATTATAATTATTACAATCCGGTCCTTTCTACATAATAATAACCAGCGGTGATAAATAATGGGATGGCCCAGGTACTTTAACAGCAGTCATTAAGTTATATCCATTTTTCGTGAAACAATCTTTACTAGAAATACTAACCTTAGTTTTTTTATAAATTATGTGTATAATATTATTAATGAAAAATGTAATTAATATTAGATATAGTGGTTTTTTCGTGCATCTGACCCTAAAAACAAAAATATATCACGGGAGATATTTATATTTATATTTATACAACAACTTTTGAGGAATAACGTTATAAATGTGATGAAAAAGCCATTAACTATGTCATTTCATCTATGGTCGAAAATAAACACATTCCCTGGTCGCCAAACTCATACACCATCCTAAACCATAAGTAAAATAAACACATATCAGACCGAGATTTCCGAGCGACGCCAATCTTATCCACAAATACCGAAAAGTAGTTTGCAAGTTGATGTTAAGTGTGTCTAAATGCATATTTAAAAGGCTTTTTGGCTTATCTAACCGATAAGCTTCTTTTGATTTTGAGAAACCAGCCATTGTGGCTAGTTATTACCGGAGTACTAAGCAAATTTGACTTCTAAATTATGTTGGTTTTTCGCATTTTCT
Organism: Barypeithes pellucidus; assembly: GCA_963991005.1. Classification (NCBI taxonomy): domain Eukaryota; kingdom Metazoa; phylum Arthropoda; class Insecta; order Coleoptera; family Curculionidae; genus Barypeithes; species Barypeithes pellucidus. The sequence goes on from OZ022558.1 coordinate 76,594,636, forward strand.
GCGGATCGGTTCCCATCGGAAATTAGTTAGTCAACGACTGTTCATTGTATGTTGTGTTTCCATAATAGTAATAATTAGTATTATTCATTGGTTTCATAGATTTGGAAAACGAATGTAAAACTATGTAAATTAAATGGACATTATATTGAAAATAGAAAATTTAAAAATAAGTTCGTTACTGTACTTATATCGGCAATTTTTTTAGATAATCCGCATCAGTGCGCTTCTAAGCTGCATGAATGGAAATTGGTTATAAGTTTGTTCATAATTCTCTATCAAGGCATCTTTTAACGTATCGTATTTGCAGAATTATACCGTTGATCTTTTGACTGCATTAAATCCTCATTATCCCTTCGACCATAACATAAATAAGGAAATCACAAATTTCAAAACCTTTTCGAGCAGAGCCGGACCAGGTATACAAATTCAATTTATACCTATGCCTGATGCAAAGTGATTTTTAATAATTTTAATCTTTAGTGGTTTTCCGGCGAGTAATTTTTAGTTAGGCTTATTAGTGGTAGAATGCGGCGTCCTTGGAATTGTGCCGATAGGGGGGCATCTTCAAGTGTCATTTTTAAAAGAAAGCATTTATCCACCGATTCCAAACTAATAATTAAAAATGTGTATCAATCGTTGTTGAGTAGAAATTTCAATTCGATGGATGCTTTAGCAGATACGTCTACTTTGAGAAAAACTCCTTTATCTTCGGTAAGAGACATAGTACTTAAACCTGTTAATCCTAGAAAAAATCGGAGTGATTCTGGCACATTTAGAAGCATTGACGAAAATGACATGGATTTATTAAGAAGAAAGATTTACCAAATGTATGAGGCATAAACTGTACCCACTTTGATTTCCCTCAAAGGGCGGCTGATTAAAGACGAAACAAATATCTCTTGTAGCCTTTCAAGCCTTAGGAAAATATTGCGTAAAATGGGTTTTAAATACCGAAGCATTGATAAAAACAAACATTAATGGAATCTCAACGTTTACGGGAATGGAGACTTAAATATTTAACAGCTGTTAAACAATTTAGAGAAGAAAATCGTCAGATTATTTACCTTGACGAAACATGGTTCGATACCCATGACACTCCAAGAAAAGGTTGGGATGATTCTTCCAAAAAATGTCAAACCACGGCACCATCAAATAAAGGCAAAAGAATCACAATATTACATGCTGGTTCAGAAAACGGGTTTGTTCCAAATTGTCTGTTGCTTCCAGCTAAAAATATAGCAGATTCTTTGTTAGAATACCATCAAGATACCGACGCACAACTTTTTGAAGATTGGTTTAAACATAAACTCCTTAAAAATATACCTGAAAATAGCGTCATTGTAATGGACAATGCTAGTTATCATAGTCGGCAAGCAAAAATCATTCCCAATTCTAATAATACAGAAGCAGAAATTCAAAATTTTATGATTGAAAATGATTTATATTTTTTTATAAAATGAAAAAAAATTATCATTAATTATTTCATCAATGTTAAAAATAATGAGTTTCAATATGAATTTAGTGGTTTTAATCAAGAACGGTGCGTTTCATGGAGAATTGAACAGGCCAATCAGAAATAATATCCACATGGAAAAATATCAGTGGCGTACCATCTTGTAAAAAATATCAAAGGACATGTGGCCACTGGTGGAACAATTGAATAACTTTTCTAAGTAAAATTTGAGGTTCTATTTCCTATTAACACATACCAAAATTAAACATAATATCTAAAGTATTTTCGGAGATGGTCATTTCTTGTATGCCATTTGGGAAATTAAAAATTTTTCGCGAATCCCACCTCGTAGCTGATAAAAGAATTAACAAATTGAACGGCTTGATCCCCGTAGCTCAATTAATAAACTACTTATTAGCATTTATATAAAAAAATTCCAATCCCCCTTACTCCCCTCCTAATTGTCCCACCAACCCCAGTCTCCGGCCCATCAAAGTACTCGGTATCACCCGTTAATTCACGAAAAAATGATGCTCCAACTCCACCCCTTCTCGAGATATAATTAATTAAATTGTATTGTTTTTACAGTTGAAAATCGCGTTAATTCGCGAACTCATTGAGATATCGCGATCAGGTTTGCTCGAGCTTATGCGCTCTGTCAAGCTATTCAATTTTGCTTCTCACATTTTTTTTGTGTAGCATCAAAACCGGCTGAGTTATTTTCAATTTCCCGTTGTAGGTTAGATTTACGGGGCGTGCCCCCCTCTCCCCCCATGCGGCGCCCTACACAAATCATTTCAGAATGTCAAGGGGATCCTACTGTATCGATTGGGGAAAAAAAATTACTCGATTTCGTCAAGGGATTTTCGAATACTGTAGTATCCGAAATGGATACCAAATCGACCAATCCAGAATGTCGTCACTGTCTTGAGTTGAGCCATTAAAAAAAAAATTACAATAAAAAATATTTATTTCTTCAATTTTACTAAAATCACAATAATAAAACTAAAACCTAAAAGTTCACACAGTTTCTATTATCACTAAGTATATCACTACATGGGTAACTCATTGTTGCACTAAAATTACTATATCGTGTGATTCACTGACAATCGCGAATCCTTATCGCCACTGGGGTGATTAGAGGATTACAGGAACGTACTCTAGGGATATTTCAATGAAGATGGTCAATTTAAGGAACAAAACGTCGGTAAACCAGTAAGTGTTACATACCGCTGAACGTAAATTTAGTTCTTATTTCAGAATTTAAACAAAAAAATTGATGGTGGTGCCCTAAAGACGAAACGTCGCATTAAAGATCTGATGACGCCATCTCGTGAAGAATAAAAAGTAGCAACTGCGAAAGCGATATTTATTTTTGGACATCCCAAAGTCAGTAAAAAATAAAAACGGAAAATTTTCGATTTTTCCAAATATTTTGCAAGCCCCTGTATCTATTTCAATTTAACCGACTTCGTGTCTCTTACCCTTTCCATGGTGATGGCCGAATTTGTTACACCCTGTGTACAATTGTCTCATTGTGTAATTTTAAAAAAAAAAACAGTATTTATTAACTAGAAGTGAAAAATATGACGTATTAAAATTAATAATCGAAAAAAATTATGCGGCGCTGCATGCAGGGTGTTCCTAATGACGAGCTAATATTTCAGGGTGTGATTCCTTAGGTCATTTTATAAAGAAAAGTTCATATGAACATATGTCCGCAACGGCTTAAATTTTTTGCTACAGGGTGTTGTATTTTTATTTTTTAAATGGTTATTTTTTAATATCTTCGAAAGTACTTTAGATATTAATTTCAATTTTGGTATGTGTTAATAGGATACAGAACCACACATTTTAGTTAGAAAATTTATTCAATTGTTCCACCAGTGGCGTCAGTGCAAACATGTCCTCTGATATTTTTTACAAAAAAGATGGTACGCCACTGACATTTGTCCATGTGGATATTTTTTCTGATTAGCCTGGTCAATTCTATATGAAAACGGTCTCTTGAGTTTTTCTCGTCAGACTGATGATTAAAACCACTAAATTAATATTGAAATTCATTATTATTAACATTGATAAAATAATTAATGATAAATTTTGTTTCATAAAAATTGTTACAAATGGCCACCTTCACTTAAAAGGCATACTTCCGCCCGTCTTCGCATCGAATTGCCCACTCGTTTAAATATTCCCAGCCTATTCCTTCTTGTTTCACACTTGATTCGCTCTCTTAAATCTTTTAAAGTGTTAATGGAAGTTTTATACATCAGAGTTTTAAGATGACCCCCATACTTTTAAGTGAAGGTGGCCATTTCCAACAATTTTTATAAAACAAAATTTATCTTTAATTATTTTATCAATATTAATAATAATGAGTTTCAATATAAATTTAGTGGTTTTAATCAAGAACGGCGCGCCTGACGAGAAAATCTCAAGAGACCGTTTTCATGTAGAATTGACCAGGCTAATCAGAAAATATATCCACATGGACAAATGTCAGTGGCGTACCATCTTTTTTGTAAAAATTGTGGCAGGGGCGCCACTGGTGTAACAATTGATTAACTTTTCTAGCTAAAATTTGTAGTCCTATATCCTATTAACACATACCAAAATTGAAAATAATATCTCAAGTACTTTCGGAGATATTAAAAAACAACCATAAAAAATAAAAATTCAACACCCTGTAGCAAAAAATTTAAGCCGTTGCTGGTATATGTTCATATGAACTTTTCATTATAAAATGACCTAAGGAATCACACCATGAAATATTGGCACGTCATTAAGGAACACCCTGTATAAACAGCCACAGGAGAAATATTACGAAAAGTGTTGAAGAAAACTCGATTCTTTTTGAAAGAAAAACAAATTTGATGAAAATGCGTTGTTGACACGAATGGAAAAGGAAATCAAAAAGTTAATCAAACAATTTCGATGGCATTGGTTTTTGTCAACAAAATTCGGGGCTGAAATCTGAAGAGTGGCAAGATACTACTGTCCAGTCTACAACAAGGGTAAGTCCGGCCCTGTCTATAATGAAAGAAATGTTATTATTGGGAACTAATTCTTAAGACACCTTTACACTTAAATTACCAACTGTAAAGCCGCGTTCTCAGAGCTACGTACTACCCGCGACACCAACCTAACCAATCAGAACCGTTTACGTCATTACCCCTCATCCCCACGCTGATCTAGCGGTGTTGCCAGGTATCTGGTGAAATTTCACCAGATCTGGTGATTTTTTGTGATTTATAAAATATACCGCCCCCAACACGAAACTGGTAACACCAGAAAACAGACTTTTTTAAGAAGATTTTCATGGACCACCGGATTATTCATAAAATCACAAAAAGATCAACAGATCTGGTGACATTTCACGAGATACCTGGCAACACTGCGCTGTAGTATTATTAATTTTTTATTTTGTTTTGAAATTTGAACCTCAGTTTTCCGAAATAAGTATTCGTTGTTTCCGAACAAAGGTAATTACTAATTATTTGGTCCTAAAATATTGTGAATAGTATGTACTTTTGCTTTTAAAATTTATTTGATCATTACCTACCTAAATCCCACAAAATATTTAAATAATTTTTAATTACATTGGTTTTTTTAATCACATTGGTTCATTTTTTTTTCTAAAATGCACAAATTAGTTTATTTAGTCCGTTTTTTGGCTTGTAACGTTTTTTAACGAAATTAGCTCTTTAGTCTGGAAGAATAGTCATATTAAAATACACTGCCAGACATTATTCAAAGATTTCGTTGCTTCGCCGCTTTCATTATCAGACTCTCAATCAGTATGATAAATTATTCAAAACGAAATTTGTACAAAACAAATTGTTTTCATTTAAAAAACAATAACAAATTATTGTAAGGTTAGGTTTCACCCGAATGACAAGTGACAGACGTAACCCCCTACAAAAGGAGTGGGGGACTGTCGCTGCGACACGTCGAAGCTCTGAGAACGCGGCTTAAGAAAATTAAAATCTGGCAACTGTCACAGTCGTACTTGTATTTGTAGTCTTATAACCATTAGCGAAATTAGCGGCAATACGGCCGTTCGTTCCACTTTCTTGTAAGTTTGCGTCCCTTCTTTTCAAATCGGAATCGACCAATAAAATCATCAGAGCGCAACAACTTAAAATTGAAAAAATCACTATGAACGTGTACGAGTAGCCGATAGCATCAAATAGAGTCTCAAATAACAACGTTGCCAATATCGCTAGGAAGTAGTAGGCGGCGTTAAATACGGACGCGCTGCAAGCTTCCGGTACCGGGTAGGTGACTTCCACTAAGTACTCGAAGGCGACAATAAGGACCGGCGCCAGGAAAAATCTAAAAAAATTAAATTAAATATGGAGTCGCATATTTATCATGTCGCTTTAAGAAAAATACTGAAATTACCTACCCAAAAATTGGAATTGCTATATATGTTCCTATTCTGCTTTTCTCCACCATAGAAAGAGCGACCAAAATGTACGATAAAGCAGATGCCACAAGAACAAAAAAACTGACGCGTCTGAAAAAGAAAAAATATTTTGCTTATTGGGTTTATCTATACCTCATATCTATGGATAGCCAAACTCTAAAAGCAAAAGTCGTCAGGGGTCATGCGCACTGCCGACTTTACTAGGAAATAAATAAATAAATTTTCTCGCATAAAAGAAGGCCTTGTGATCATCACTTCACACCCTCGCTTCAAGTAACTAATTAAGAGTTTTCCAATAAGAGGTGTTATTTTGAATAGCCCGCTATTTCGGTAGATGTCACTTTTGGAGCTGTAATTTTTTTGTCATTTGACAAGTAGAAACTACGCCATTAATAAAAATGGAACGATACACGCTTCAACAACAATTGAAATTATTAAAATTCACTATAAAAATGGTGAAAATTTGGCAGAGACGGTTCTTAAAACTCGAACATTTTTGGGTCGTCGTGAAGCACCTTGTCGGACCGCAATACAGAAGTTGGTGGGAAAATTCGAGCTGTTGGGACAAGTTAGTGATGTGAAGAATATAACCCGTGCAAGTCGCTCAAGAACAGCCGAGAATATTGCTGCTGTAGCCGAAAATGTTGAAGAAATCCCAGGTTTCTTCATTCCTCGTCGTTCTTTGGAATTAAACATTCCACAAACATCATTACACCGTATTTTGCATAAAGATTTGGGTCTTAAGGCTTATAAAGTTCAGTTAACACAAGAACTCAAGCCGGCCGATCATCAACAACATCTTTGCCGATTGGGTCCTTGAAAAGCATGAAAATGATCCGGAATTCTATCGAAAAATCATCTGGACTGATGAGGCCCATTTCCACCTCGGTGGCTTCGTCAACAAACAAAATTGTCGCATCTGGGGCTCAGAAAACCCAAGAGTTATTGTTGAAAAGCCTCTCTATCCTCAACGTGTGCCTGTTTTATGCGGTTTATGGTCCGGCGGGGTCATTGGACCTTACTTTTTCGAAAATGAGGCTGGAGCACCAGTTACGGTGAATGGATTGCGCTATCGAGAGATGATTAATGATTTTTTATGGCCGGAATTGGATGGTATTGATCTGGACAACGTTTACTTTCAACAAGACGGCGCTACGTGCCACACAAGCAACGAAACCATTGATCTTTTACGGGAAAAGTTTCCGGACCGTGTTATCTCTCGAAGAGGTGATCACAATTGGCCACCGAGATCTTGTGACTTAGCAGCTTGCGACTTCTTCCTTTGGGGCCACGTGAAAGAGAAGGTCTACGCCAATAGCCCAGCGTCGATTCAAGACCTCAAAGATGGAATTCGTGAGGCTATGGAGGACACACGGCAGCCACTTTGCGACTTGGTTATGGAAAATTTCATGAAAAGGATATGGTCCTGTAGGCGTGGTCGTGGTGGTCACCTTCCTCTGTATAATGAAATAAACATCCGATCATTTATCTCAAAAAATGGCATTTTCCTTTCAATATCAAAATAACACCTCTTATTGGAGAACCCTGTATTAATATTCGGAAAGATACGTCAATTTTATTGTGAGGGAGGATGCTTTTAATAGTATATTAAGATACAAGTTTCGTAAGACATTATCTTAAAGTACGCGTTTAATTTAGTACAAGTGCTCTAATTGTCTTCTATTTGGGTCTTTAAAGTCTGAAAAACTTTAAAAAATATATCAGATTTTTTCCATTTGAATTAATACTTTCTTTTTGGGTTGGCAATACTTTTACAATTTAATAAAATATTACAAGTATCAAATATGCCATGATAGAAACAATTGAGCACAACAAAGCTTCTTCCCATCCGTCATAATTAAAAAATATATTCTTAAAGTTAATAAAAATTAGTCAGGAAGAAACTCTGTCAGAAATACGAGAAATTGCAGAAAATAATCTAGAAAAAGTTTTAAAAGAATATGCAAAACAGTTATGATGCGAGCAGAACAAAGTTCAAAATATTGAACAAAATACTAAATAATACTATTGAACAAAATATTGTGTCGACACAGAATCTGACAGGAATAACAATTAATTCCTAGGAAATGTCTACAGTAACTATAAATATGTATATATAAAGTAAAATACTATATTGAAATTAAAATAAAAATAGCACTTTATTTTGAATAATACTTTAGATATAGAGCATAAACTGGAAGATATTTTTATTATTTTTAGGTTATGTTGTTTTATAGTTGTGACTAGAAATTAGTTGACGGACACCATCAGTATGTTATATATTTCCGAGTATAGGTATTTCAGATAAATATCTAGTAAAAATGATCTATTTGCAAGGTTAAAGGTTAGTATTTTGAAGTTTTCTATAAGAAATTTCTGTCGAATCCATAATGCATAGAAAACTAATTGCAACGAAATCGAAGTAGGCCCAAAATTCGAACCCTACTTGTTGCCAACATGAAAAAAATAAAATTTCAGTTTCATAAAGTGGCAAGTTATTCAATTTTTTTGCATTTCATAATGTAGCCATTATGAAACCCAAATAGAAAAAGAATATTTGCAGCCTTCGCGGTTTAACCCCCTGGGAGGGAGTAGTTGTTACCCTTAAAATCTTAAAGGGCAAGGGGGGACAAGCTCATTCTAACTTATTCATGTTAATTTTTCGGCAGTGACTTTGACTTTTGGCAAAGAATTGTAAAGGGTGTCATCTAGAGTGACTATCTATGGATCCCTAATCAGTCTACTGAAAGAGGAGTCATACAATAATGTTTTTAAAAACAATAACCTAAAAACCATAGATCTCAGTGCGGGTAAGTTTTAATTACGTCCATTTTGGGAACGCAATTTCTTGGTAACCACTACTCAAAAATAATAACACACTGTTGGAAAGAGATTTAAATAACCTTTAAAATTATGTACCACTTGACATTCTAAGGGTAACATTTACCCCTACTAGGAGGGTTAAACCACGAAGGCTGTAAATATTATTTCAAAGCGGGGACGCTTCACAATACAATTGACGTGTCTTTCAGATTTTTAATATTGATTACTGGAAGTAGGACGTTTTCAAATTGACACTCTGTATTGTTTACGGCGATAAATTATAACTTACTTGAAATGATGCGTTTTATCCAAGATGATACCGAAAAACATGCTGCCTATACATCCTCCAGAGATAATGCTTATCAGACCAATCAGTCCTACGTCGTTTTTTCCGTTCTACGAAAATAATTCATAATTTTATTTGAGAATTAATTAAATGGTTTGCCGTTATTAAAATTGTTTCGCAGCAAAAAATAGCCATTAAATCATTTGTACAGCATTAAAAAGATTTTGCTTGCAATAAATAAAAATCGGGCAGCAACACTTGTTCTGCAAAAAATGCTACAAACTGTCAACAATTTAACAGATATCAGTCCGCTTGTAATATGACGTCTCGCTTAATTAACAGTCGAGCTGCGAAATGATTACTTGGTCAGCAAGATTTTACAATTGGTCAGTAGAAAAAAACATGTCTAGAAGCAGTTTACTTCAGAGGTTTGCATATTAAAAGAATGGTTATCAATATAAATCATTGGATTGCGTTTGGTTTGAATAATCGGCACAGTTCGTTTTTGTGGCGGAGCAAAAGCAGTCGCGTGATACGAGTAGCTAATTGCGTGCGTGTGTTTTCATTCGGTGTAGCAGTCAAGGCCCAAAAGGTAGCGGGGGCGGGTTTTCACTGGTTTCCCCAGGGCACTGTCAATTTATGTAACTTTCTTGTGTTGTCTTTTGGCGAATACAGAAGGAAATCGTTTACAAAAGGTGTAGCGGGGGCGGGCTTCCACTTGTTTTCACAGGGCACTGTCACTATTTCACGTTTTATTCCTTTTTTTGTTTTGATGACCAAGATTAAATATTTTGCTTACCCGCTGATTGCTTACCAATATCTGATGAAAAGTGGATCGCTCATAGTAGCTTATATATTTAATTTGCGTACCAAAATAATTTAGAGCACTCTAGTATGACATTAATCACTGACCGATTCAGAAATGTTTGCTGTCCATAAGTTGCTGACCGACTAGCCATTTTGGCTGACCGATTACATTTTTCTGTTCGCAAAAATAAGAATATTTTGCTAACCAGTTAAATGAACAAACCCATTTTATTTAAATTTAAAGTGTGAGACTTTTAACACTTACCGGGAAAAAATTCAAATACATAGAATTCGTCAGAACTCCAAAGGAATTCCATACTCCGTTGGCAAGTCCGAGCGACAGGTTGATGTACCAGAAATTTTTGTTCGTCGCAATTTTTTTCATGTTAGAGAAAAAGTTACGATCGAAACTTTCGCCATTTTCAATAAGGTTGAGTTGGGATTGACTTGGTGGTAGGTTGGGTCTGGATCTAAAAACTACATGTTCGTGATAATAAGGAGCGATGTCTTTCACATAAACACTATTTTCGTTTGTGTGATGAAAATCAAAATTTTAAGATAATCAGTAGGTTACTTAAACTAATAATTACAGGATGTCCCATTGTCGACACTTTTATAGGGTATCTCCGTAATTGTTAGTGCTATCAAAAAAGTAACTTGGGTGTCATGTGCTCTTTTTGGGTCAAACTTAAAATGGTAAAAATCAAAATAACCCTATATTTTCTTAGTGAAAAGAGATACAGAAACATGTTTTATACAGAAGTTTCTTTATATTGGTTGTTGAATAATCTGCCGTTTTCAGAATAAGTATACGGGGTCAGGTAAAAAAGTTACCGGACCTAACCTCATTTTTTTAAATGGAACACCCTGTATATTTTAATCTAAGAAGATTCGATTTTAAATTCTCCTTTCAAATATATAACACAGCATGGATGATATCGGTTTCCTAGGCGATTTATTTAAACTTTATGTTAACTGGATGTTATACATCCTGTATAGTATGAGGTGTAAGGGAATGCCATATCTCGTTACTAAAAATGTACGTATATTTTACTTACAGCCAAGTACTATGGCGAACGTGCAAGCGGTGGCAATAGCTTGGTACAGGAACATGTTAAAAAGTTCGGATTTCATTTCATCGCTGTCCTCACCATTACTCGTAATCATGTATGGCGATTGGACGCATCCCAATGCAGAACCTAATCGAAAATATTGATTAAACAAGTATTGTCCCTTATTAACAATCGACATAAACATAACCTCCCTACCTTTCAATGCTCTATGCTTCCATTAAAGAAAAACTATGTACTTAATTGATTATCCTGAGAAATTGTTATTTTTCCTATAGGGGATATCGGGGTAAGATCACGAATGAGGAACGACAACGAACGCTAAATCTCTTTGCACAATACATTATTAAAATATTTATCAGCAGTGCCATCTAGAAGTCACCATGCCATCTAGTAAAGAGTATTTATGACGAATCGTCATCATGAACTATTAAATGGATGTATACCTTCTTAGTATCGTCATCTTACCCTGATATCCCCTTCTATATAGTGTCATTATGATGTAGAAAACTTGTCTAGTTCCCGTCCTATTATAATAGTGTTTTGTAAATAATTTTAAGCCTAATAATAGGTATTGTGAAGTTTTAAAATTACAGGATATAAGAAATAACGTCAATGGTATTAATAAAAATTGTTATATAGTATTAAAAAAAAGTTAATAGTCCGTTCTTCTCTAGGCCACGCCGTCCCATGTGAGGGAAATTAAAGAGCCTAATTAGAAAAAATTAAAACGAGACTTACTAAAATAAAAAACGTCGGTAAAGAAAATATTGATATCAAATTTAAAATATGCAGATTTTTTGTAAATTTAATTTATGTAAAAATGTATTATACAGGGTGTCCGCTAATTAATGGGACATGGAAAAACCACAGACTTCTTACGTAAAAATATTAGGATTTAATTATAGTTACCTATATCCGAAAGTTGATATTAACTGAGATTCAGGGTGTTAAAGTTAATACTTTATTTTTGTTTTTCTCTAATAACTTTAACAGGAACCAACGGGTTTTTAGAAAATTTGGCAATTATGGTTTTTTTAGGACGAGAAACTGATTTTTTGGTGGAATTTTAATGTACAATGTAGGGGGCGCTGTCTGCGGCATATTTTGCACATTTATTAGGTCATAACTATTTTGCGCCTCAGTGTATTTAAGTTTTTAATGGAAATAATACTTTTCTCATATTTATTACGTAAAGAAGGTATACTAATTTCAGATCGCCCAGAGTTACCGTTTCGGTGATATTTGCATTTAAATTGTTTAGTGCACCCTGACCAACTACCATTAATTTGCAAAAAAAAATGTTCAGTGTTTTCATTGCTGTTGGTTTCTTTCGACACGATATTTTCTATGGTCAAAATTATTTTAATTAAAGTAAGTTAAAGAACAATCCAATTGTTGTATTTATTATTTCCAATTACCATTACTAGAACATTAATTATCATGTAAAAGTTAATTGGTAAGAAGTAACAAAATATTATTTGCTTGCCTGAGCTAACGCACTAAACAATTTAAATGCAAATATCTCCGAAACGGTAACTCTGGGCGATCTGAAATTAGTATACCTTTTTTACGTAATAAATATGATAAACGTATTATTTTCATTAAAAACTTAAATACACTGAGGCACAAAAAGTTATGACCTAATAAATGTAATTTTTGCATTAAAATTTCACCAAAAAAACCATAATTGGCAAATTTTGTAAAAAACCGTTGGTTTCTGTCAAAGTTATTAGAGAAAAACAAAAATAAAGTTTTAACTTTAACACCCTGTATCTTAGTTAATATCAACTTTCGAATATAGGTAAGTATATTTAAATCCTTATACTTTCACGTAAGGAGATTTCCATGTCCCATTAATTAGCGGACACCCTGTATATTACACACACACACACATTCATCCGCTAAACTTTGTTCCTACCTAGTTGTATCCATAACACAGCTATGGCACACGCCGTCGAAACTTCTTCAGCTCCGAACCAGGCGGTAGCTATTTTCGACGGTATAGTGCAGAGGTATACCTGGCCTATGGAGATTAGCAACTGAGCAAGCAGAACTAACCAAAATTTATCCGGTTCTGCTGCGAGGAGTTTGAGTAAATTCCCTGCTAGAGTTAGTACCGTGGCTGTGATCATTGTGAATTTCAGATTCTACAAGGATTGTATGATAAAATAACATTTCAAAGTTTTCTCTCACACAATGGAGAAATAGGCGGGAGATTTTTTTTGGTAATTTTATTTTTCAATAAAAAATTATCAAAAAATCTTCTGTTTTATTTTTAGGGTGTTCCTTAATGGTGATAATATTTCAGAGTGTGCTTGTTTAGCTCATGCGAACCTATGACGGCAATGGATTTACCTTTCATGTTACAGGGAGTTGAATTATTTCTTTAAAATCGTTATATTTTAATATCTCCGAAATTACTTTAGGTATTATTTTTAATATTGGTATGCGTTAATAGTATATAAAACTACATATTTTAGTTAGAAAAGTAATTTTACCAAGCCACCAGAGGCGTCCCTAAAAACATGTCTAAACAAACCCGATATTTTTCCAAAAAAAAAATGGTACGCCACTGATATATTTCCATGTGGATATTTTTCTGATTAGCCTGGTCCATTCTACATAAAAGCGGTCTCTTGCGTTTTTCTCATCAGTGGCACCGTTTTTGATTAAAACAATTAAATTGAAATATAAACTTATTATTATTACCATTGAATTAATAATTTTGGTTGGTGATTATTTACTGCTACTGCAACTACAAAACACAACGAAACAGTAGCACGTTATTAAGGAACACTGTGTATATAGATAGATACTTACGTATTTTTCTATTAGAAAACTGACTGGGTAGAAGAATACAATAAATGAAATGAAAAATACAAGGACGGTCATGTCAACCAAATAACTCTCGACATTGTAAAATCTAAAACAAATTGCATTATAAGGGTATTGTATTCGCTTTAAATGACATCATTCATATATTGCTAGTTTTGACACTGTACAAGCCGAAGGTCGAAGATTCTCCAGAGGAAACGCGACAAGGTGTCCCACCGGGAACCGAAATCTGGAGAACTATAAATGGGAAATTTTTGAAATTTGGACATTAACCTAATGTTGATGGGGGCAATTCGGCTAAAATATTTTAAATATTGCGGCACTTCCGGTTATACCGGAAGTAGATCTCAACTTGCCGATTTTAAACGGAACACCCTATATTATTACATTTTTCGATTCTACGCAAAATTCTAGGCAGATTTCATATATCATGTCCTATATCTAAGTATAAGCGTGTTTGACATATTTAAGTTTTTATGTTAAAAATTACGTTTATTATCTTTTCCTATAAGGAAGCATTTATTATTTAATTTGCGTTTGATTTACTTTTGAAAATTACCGACTTTAATAGATTTTTTATTGTATTTTGATAACTATTAATACAGGGTGTAGATTTTTTGAAGTTTTCTAAATTTCATTTTTAATCATATTTTTTAATTATCAAAATATTACAAAAAATCTCTTAGAACAGGTTATTTTTAAAAGGGAATCTAAGGGCCGATATTTCAAAGTCACCGTAAGGTACAGAATGATATAAGTCATTCTTAACACATGTTTGACAGTATATTAAAGTTATTTTTAACTTATCCAAAGAAATAGGCTCAAATTAATTTCAAACATAGTTATTTAACGTTTACCATAGCGTCAAGGCTACCTTAGATAAGGTCTAACTTAAGGTAATATTCAAATATCGGCAATAATCCAAATTAAATAATAAAGGCTTCCTTATAGGAAAAATTAATAATTATTTTAAGGTCTGCAAAAGTTTTGACATAAAAACTTAAATACGTCAAGCACGTTTAGACTTAGGTATAGGACATTATATACGAAATCTGCCTAGAATCTTGCGTAGAATCCAAAAATACCATAACATATAGTTTGTTCCATTTAAAATAAGCAAGTTCACACCGACTTCCGGTATAACCGGAAGTTCTACCAAATTGAAAATATTTTAGACGAGTGGCCCCTATCAGCAATAGTATACTGTGAAACTTTCAAAAATTTCCTACTGTTGAAACAAGAATATAATTTTTTCCGTGTAGGCCACAAACCACTGGATTTATAAATAATTAAAAAAATACTTACTTTATAACAATGTTAGCAATAATTGAGAATTGCAACAATTGCATAAAATTGATTACCGAAATGATTCCAAAAACAAACAAAATCACCCATCTGTATTTATATACTCTTATCGGTGCATAGGGCAACGACTTCGTCGAATTTAAAGAAGTTTGGGAATTCATTTTTCTTGCGTTTTATAGGAAACTTTCTTGGAATCTTTCACTCATAATAAATCTAAAAAAAAATGGAAAAATTCGCATTATTTAAAAAAATTATATTGAGGTACAGAAAATATAATAATTGTTAAGGAATCGTAACCTACATTTTTTTTTTGTATTTCGTGCTACGATGCGTTTATAAATAAATTAAAAAACTAACGATGTAGTTTTTACCTTGACTTAACCCATAACAGGTTACAATGATACTATATGTATATTTATGTAATTATTATTATAAATAACCAATACTACAAAGATTATAAAATTCTAATTTTGCACTTTATTTGTTGTATAATAATAATAATGTGATTTAATCGTGACTTTATGACTGTATCAAGAGCATCTGTGGAATCGAAGAAGGTCGCAGCATCTATTCGGATGGTATAAAAATTAAATATTTTTTTAATTTTTGATCGATCTTAAATTTGAAACGTTTGGGATACTTTTAAAATATGAGAAGATTCCAGAAGAAGAAGATTTGGTTAAGATAGATGTATGGTTTATAACAGTTTTATAAAAGCTTCCGATTTGTAAATAGATAGCAAAATAGTTTTATAGTAGTTTTTTTAAATACCTGTACAAGGTGTCCCATTTTTGACACTTTCATAATAGGGTATCTCCGTTATTGTTAGTGCTATCAAAAAAGTATTACAGGTGTCATGTGCTTTTTTTGGGTCAAACTTAAAATGGTAAAATCAAAATTCGAAAAATGAGGTTAGGTCCGATAATTTTTTTACCTGGCCCCGTATACTTATTTTGAAAAGGGCAAATTATTCAACAATCATTATAAAGAATAAAACATTTTTCTGTATCTCTTTTAACTAAGAAAAAATAGGGTAATTTAGAAATTGCCAATTTGTTGATTTTCCCCTGTATCTCTTAAGCGAGCGAAAATTATCGAGATTTGATTTTACCATTATACAGGGTTCCCCATAATAGACTACCCATTTTAATAGTTGAATTAAAAAATTTTTAGTTAACAAAACAAACTTTTTATCTTACTAAATTACAGCTAACTCTTTGGGATTTATGATAACTTATAAATATTTGGCTAATTTAATTCTAACTTTTAAAAATCACGTCTTCTAAATGACCTCCACCAACTTCAACACATTTTTCAATATTGGATAAAAAGTGGTTCATTACACGGCGTAGCAAACCTTCGTCTATTCCTTCAAGTTCTTCACGAATTTTGACTTTCACTTCCTCGATAGTACCTGGATGACTCGCAAACACTTTGGCTTTTAAATATCCTAACAGGAAAAAATCAGGTGCCGTTAAGTCGGGGGACCTCGAAGGCCAAGGCAAATCTCCGAATCGAGAAATGAGTCGGCCATTAAACATTTCTCGCAGGACCCTCATTGAGTTTCTGGCGGTATGAGCTGTTGCCCCATCTTGTTGGAATAGTAAGGCATTGTTTAGTAATCCTCGTCTATTTAATTCTGGAATGAGAAATGTCTCTAGCATATTAACGTAGCGCTCGGATGTTACTGTTACAGCGCGGCTATTATCATCCTCAAAAAAATAAGGGCCAATAATACCAAAAGATCCTACTCCACACCACACAACAACTTTTGGATTATGGAGGTTCTGTGTAAAGATTTCACGAGGATTTTCATTTGACCAGTATCTAAAATTCTGTTTATTGACCATGCCGTTCAAATAAAAATTTGCTTCGTCCGTCATTAGGAGACTGTGAATCGCTCCTTGATATAAATCCAAAAATTCTTGACAAAATGCTAACCTTGCTTCTTTATCTTGATTGCTAAGGTGCTGTGCCATTTGGTATTTATAGGGATAAAATTTTAAATCCCTTTGAAGAATTCGATCTAAGCTTCCCTTAGATACTCCTAGGATAAGGGTTTGTCGATTAGCAGACCTTTTAGGACTTCTCGTAAACGCCATTCTAACTCGTTCAATATTTCCTGGTGTACGAACTGTTCTTCGACGTCCAGGCTTCTTCAAATTTTGTACAGAACCCTTTTCACGCCAATGACGAACCCATAACTTAACAGTTTTACGATTTGGCGCGTGGCCCCTATTGTTGTTATTAAACTGACGCCGGAATGCACGTCTAACTTCTTCTATCGAATTGCTTCTTATGTAAGTTTCTACATAAAACACACGTTGTTGGACTGAGTAATCCATGAAAGTTAAAACGGATGTTGAAATAATGTCTCAAAGCAAAAAACTTAAATAATTATTGATGAAAACTAACAAACTTCTCGCGGAAAAATGACGTTCCACGAAATTATTAATTTAAAATTTATTTGTGACAGGCGCCTACTTGATTAATAATTTACTTAAATCCCAAAGACTACAGAAGATAATCCTACAGAGAACAACCTATTTAGTTATCTCGTAGGGAATTTATTAATAATATAAAATGGGTAGTCTATTATGGGGAACCCTGTACAAGCATATTTCTAAAAGGGACCCCGAAGAATATAACAAAATTAAATCCGAAACAATAGACCTTGCCAAAAAGTGGAATATAGAACCCTCGTTTCAAATAAAAAGACAGCCAAGAGTAAAAAGGCACTTTGACGAACCTTCCTTAGATTACCAATTTGAAAACAGGAAACAAGATTTTAAAGTTAAAATTTATTATTTTACTATTGACATAATTTGCAATCAAATCAAAGACAGATTTGTCAGGCATGCTTTCCGTTAAAGAAAGTTTCCAGGTTTTGGAACCCACAAAATTTGCTGAAAAGT
The DNA here is from genome assembly GCA_963991005.1 of Barypeithes pellucidus. Classification (NCBI taxonomy): domain Eukaryota; kingdom Metazoa; phylum Arthropoda; class Insecta; order Coleoptera; family Curculionidae; genus Barypeithes; species Barypeithes pellucidus. The sequence goes on from OZ022558.1 coordinate 76,612,562, forward strand.
TTGGACAGAAGCGATTCGAGAAAAATGCAAAAATTTATTAAGTACTCCCACCTTTTATCTGATAGTTTTGTAAATCAATTCGCCATGATGTATGATTTAGTTAAACAAGAACTTAAGTTAGATATAACAGTCGGGCAGTTTTTTGAAATTATAATAAAAGAATATGCTTATCTCGAAGGTGATTTTTTTGAAGTTTACTCAGCATTCTTATTATATTTTACCCTGCCTGTAAAGGTTGCGTCTTTAGAGCGCTCTTTTAGTAAATTAAAATTATCAAAGAATTGTTTGAGATCTACAACTGGCGAGGAAAGATTGCGTAATGTAGCTATATTGACCATAGAATATAAAGTTGCGTCAAAACTAGATATAACAGATTTAATAAATCGGTTCAAAAATGCCAAAGTCAGGAAAATACCGTTTTAGACTTAATTCCGTACCTATATCCTTGTTCCGTATATACTTATTATATAAATAGTTTCCTATTTTGTTTCATTATTATTGTTGTTATTAATTATTTGTTCTTATTAAAGAATATTTTTAAAGAATATTTTTTCAATAAGTACATTTTATTTCTCCTATGTGTTTTTTTATCATGAAGGGGCCCATGAACATATTTTGTTGTTGTTTCAACAAGTTTCAGGAAGATTTGTGAAAAAAATTGTTCATATTTCAAATTATTGTAATATTATTCTTATAAGATTATATTTCTTTAACGCCATTTTTTCATAGCGTTTTCCAATCCTTTCACTTTACGCATCCAGTTTTAGATTAGAAAAAAATTAAGGATACTTGGCTAAACGTTCACATAAAAAACTGCCTTAAACGCAGCTCTTAAGGCAGTATCAAGTAGTCAACGAAAAGAAATAAAAGCTGGAGTACCCCAAGGACGTGTACTGGGTCCTGTCATTTTCCTGCTATACGACGAAGATGCTGCAGCGAAATTACAAATAGTTGTTAACGACATTTATAATCGGACAATAATCGAATTCAAACCGGAAATATTCGTTGCATAAACAACGTAAAATCACAAAAAAAAAATCGAATACTTACTTGCCAACAATCATGCGTATAACTAAACCACATACAATGTAACTACATTCGAAGCATAATATCATTAATTAAAAAAATTCGTCCTCTATTGTAAGGTACTCAACAGTCAAAAAAACTGAGGTTTTAATATTCACGAACAACGAAACGTCCGATGACAACCGAAACTAACAACCTCTCACAATTTTTATAATTTTCCGCAAATAAATATGGATATTTCTGTACGTTAACATTTAAATGTCGTTCTCAAATCAGGAAGCCATGCGAGACCGATACGTATGCATTAAAATTGTTTAAATAATGGCATACAGTGGTTTAGATAAAAAAAAGCAACTTCAATGACCGATTCTTTTTTTTTTAATTCAATTTGAATAGCAAATCGAACTGATAATTAAATTTTATAGATCGGGCATACATTCAATTGTATTATAATGTAAGTTATAATAAGATAACTGCTTTATCTAAAATAATACCAGTATTTATACAAGGTGGCTCAATGAAGGATTCGATGCATCATTCATTCAGTCTTACCTAATTGTTTAAATCTCTTTTCATCTCTATTTTGAAAATTTGGCAAAATAGGACAATGTCTTATATCAGTCGGGAATAAATAAATGTGCGTCATCATCAGCTGTATCGTTATGATTCAAATCGAGGTTATGGAGATAAAACCAAATCAGCAGTTATGGACGTGATTTACATGACGAAGGTCATATATAAAAAGTTTTATCGTACTAAAGTCAAAAATAGTTGTTGTATGATACGTATTTTAAATTTTATTTAATCATATCTATTTAAATATGATTTATTGGCTAAAATAACAAGAATATTTCTTGACCAAGGTAACCAATTGCTTACAAAACATGCCGTTAACCCTGGAATAGATCCAAAATTTAAAAGTATGTTCGTAGACATGATGCCATTTCCGTCTAATACGCTGGATTTTATTTCGTTTCCAACGAAAAAGTCTGGTTTATCCTTTTTCACTCTTTCCCCGTCCCCGTTTTTTTTATATTTATGATCAAACACAAGCACTATAGGAAAAATCCTTTAAGGCACTCTGGGAGTGGTGTGTGCGCGAACAAAGCGATTCACGTAGGTTTTGAACCGTTGGAGGTTATATTCGTTGGGAAAAACGACCTTGGGAAGGTCGTTCCATAAGGATGAAGTCCTTCAGATGAAAGAATTCTTAAATAATGAAGTTCGAGGAGTACTGGGCTTAACCACATATGGATGGGCGGTAGTGGTTCGTCGTGTATTTCTGCTGTTCGCGACTCTGGGCGGAATTAAGAGGGCTAGGTCAGCCGAGCATCCATTAAAATATCTGTAAAAGAGAGTCAAATCCCCTACCAGTCTTCGATGTTCTAGGCTATCGAGGCTCTTCGTCAGCTCGTGGTCTGCGATCAGACGAATAGCCCTCCTTTCGATGGAATCCAGTAGCCGAAGAGCATGTTTGGGTGCAGAGCTCCAGGCATGAGAGCAGTACTCTAGTGATGATCGAATCTGGGCTTTGTATAGTGTCAAAAGTTGTTGAGGTGTGTCCAACTTTCTAGTTCGGAAGAGTACACCAAGTTTCTTCAAAGCTATCTTGGCGATTGCCACAACGTGGTTATGCCAAGATATATTTCCTCCCAGATTGACGCCCAGAGCCAGTGGAATTGGTAGTTTCAATATTCCAAATTTCACGTCCCTACACTAAACCACAACTTAAAAGATTTTTATCCGCCAAAAAAAATCCACACATCCTATAAAATTGATACCCACTCCTATACCTACGCAATAATTGTAACAAAAAAAATCAGTTCGAAATGTACTTTGACTTGAAAATCTTTTTGTATAATAATTGTTGGTGTAATTTTTTATGTTACAGTTAATTAGCTGATAAAAATCGTCGTAAATATTTGATTATCATATCGGTTTGAACGACGATTACAATGACATAGGTCATGTGTGTAATATAATTAATTAACAAAATACTATTAAGAGCACTTTAAAAAATAGTACGTCATAATGTAGCAGGTACAATAGAAAAATGTTCTATACCGCTGTACTAAAGCGGTTTTCATTCGTAAATAAATTTATTTTATAACTATAATTATGTATACACGGTGTTACCTAATGTTCGTATACAACACGTATCTCCCAAAATGGTTTATTTCCAATATACAAGGTGTCAAAGTTCTTTTTTTGGTTTTTATCAAAAATCTCGAAAACACTTTGAGATATTACTCTAAATTTTGGTATATACATTATCATATAAAACTACACATTATTATCACAAGTTTTTTTATTTCTCAAGCCAGTAGCGTAGGTACAGCAAAAATATGTTATGATTGTTATCATGTTAGTGTCTTCCAAACAGTAAGTTCTATGAGAAAGATGGAAGATACCTTTTTTGTTTAGAGTTGAATGATAATTAAGAATGAAATATCAGTGGCGTCAGCTTATAGATCCATTTTACTGTATAATGTAAGTTCTATTCATGATCTTACAGCTTTTGGTTGTATTTATTTTAAAACTATATGTATACACCGTGTCCAAGATAAGGAGGGCCAGTACAGGGATCTCGGAAATCGTAAGAGATACGAAGTCGGTTAAATGGAGGTAAAGTTGCGCATTTACGTGCCGAATAATATGCCGTTTAGAAAGTTTTTAAGTTCTGGAGATATCCGAAAAAAAAAACGAAATTCTCAAAAATCGTTTTATTTTTTTCCTGTTTTTTTTTTGAGATCGAGTTCTAAAGTAAATTGCACTTTTACATTGCCACTTTTTTCGCTCTATCTAACAGCGTTATTGTTTTGTAATCCGACGAGTCGTCTTCGAAGGGCCATTATCAAATTAATTTTATTAAATCCGGCCCTGTTTTCCTGATTTAGGAATTTGAGGGCTTTTAATGACGTTTCGAGGGTTTTTTGAACAACATCAAGAAATTTTGGGATACGGTCCTGTATTTCCCATAATTTTATAAATAATATCTCATAAGTAAGCTCAAAATTTTTACTTATGTTGAACTAGTTCATTAAATAACAAATAATTTAATAATAAACCACAAATAATAGAACAAAATACAGATACATTATTTCAAACTTCCGTTGATGTTCATTATTGGTCCAAAGAAAATCCGCATTTATACAAAGAGTTCAGACACCAACATCGGTTTGGAAGACGCTCTGAATGATAATAATAATAATAACGGAAATCATTTTGAACACCTGATTATGTAGTTCCTTACTTTTCTTGTTGCTCGTTTTATTACTGGTTTGGTATGTTTTTTTTTCACTTATTGTAGTTTATTATTGAATTATTTGTTATTTATTGAACTAGTCCAACCTAAGTAAAAATTTAGAGCTTACTTTATGAGATATTATTTATAAAATTAGGAGAAATACAGGACCGTATCCCAAAATCTCCTGATGTTGTTCAAAAAACCCTCGAAACGTCATTAAACCACAATGTGTCATACATCATTGCATTCGGAAGAAAAAGCTCTTAAACTCCAATATCAGGAAAACAGGACCGTATTTAAAAAAATAAAGTTGATAATGGCCCTTCGAAGACGACTCGTCGGATTACAAAACAATTAACGCTGTTAGATAGAGCGGAAAAAGTGGCAATGTAAAAGTGCAATTTACTTTAGAATTCGATCTCAATAAAACCCAGGAAAACAATAAAACGAATTTTCATAATTTCGGTTTTTTCCGAATATCTCCGGAACTACTAGGAATTTAAAAACTTTCTAAACGGAATATTATTAGGCACGTAAATGCGCAACTTTACCTCCATTTAACCGACTTCGTATCTCTTACGGTTTCCGAGATCCCTGTACTGGTCATCCTTATCTTGGTTTATCGTAATAATTAAATGTCGTAGTTACCTTACATTACTTATTAATGCAAACGGATTTTTTTAAAGTTGATATTAAACTTACAGATAGAGGAGGGACAAGAAATCAAGTCACATCTCTATACGATTATTCTCTGCCGACCATATTTTTCAGGAATAACCACTTGTAGTCGCCTAAATAACATTTTAAACAGGTACTTCATAAGAGGTTACAAAAGTCTTTAAAATCTAATTTGGCCACACCAAAAGTCAATTTTTATCCCATTTTATGTGCGCAATAAAAATTTTACGATTTGTTTGGCGCTGACACTCGACGGCAATAGAGCCGGTCTAAGCAAGCGTAGTCGTCTGCGACATTAGCAGCGTGTCAACGAATGATGAAGCGCCACGGGAGGTTTTTGTATGATAATAATGACCCTTTTGTGTTCGTAATATAACTATGTAAGCCGTATAACCCTTTTCGAAGATAATAAAGGAATTTGTCTGTGCAAATATGAACGATCCTGGTTCAGCAGAGGACCAAGAAAATTACTTAGAGCTTCGATGCAGAATCGAACATGAGCATTTGTCCACTTGGGAAAAAGTTTGCTATTTTTTACGTCTTGACGTAAGAAGAGAAATATTATAAAAGCTATCTTTTTCCATCCAACGTTTCTTTATATTCTTCAGCTTCCAGCTGTTTTTTCCCCGATACTAATCGTATCCCATTAAAAGAGCTCCAAGTGTCAAAACCCCAGATTTGCTATATAAAGTTGTGTAATAGCATTTAGGAGACATCAGCAACCAAGTTATACAGCAAGGAAGCTTACAGAAACATTTGGCTGTATAATATAAGTTTTATTGATGTTCTTACAGGCTATTTGAAAAACTTTCTATAATAGAGTTTTATAATCGAAAACAGTCCAGCAAGGTTTACGGCTGTGTACGTGAAAATTAAAAAAAAAACTCGGACCCGTAAACTTGTGTTTTCAGAGGGACACGTTTCACTATTAATTTCATCCCTGTAACCTCAACCCCCCTAGCGGGGGCGGCTACTGCCTTTGTTTTTTCAAATGGGAATGGGTATGTTGTGATACATCTTTTTAAAGGGCATTAAATTCTCTTTAAAATGGCGCTTCGTTTTGTAAATTTGAGCTACGCGCCGCCGAGCCACGGAATTTGAAACATTTCAATGCACCTCTTATGAAGTACACAGGTTTGTGCGTAAACAATTTTGAATGTCAACAAATTACACTAGATGTTCTTCACAATGTCCGAGAACACTTTGAACAGTTGTTGTACTATTGTATGGAGAGGAATGGCGGACATTTTCAACATTTAATAAGATAACATGTAAGTATTACTCAATAAAATTAAATCTTTTAAAACGCAATTTCTCGGCAGCGCGTAGCTCAAATTTACAAAACAAAGCGCCGTTTTAAAGATAATTTAATTTTAAAAAGATGTATCACAACATACCCATTCCCATTTGAACAACAAGGGCAGTAGCCGCCCCCGCTAGGGGGGTTGAGGTTACAGGGATGAAATTAATAGTGATACATGTCCCCCTGAAAACACGAGTTTACGGGTCCGAGTTTTTTTTTTAATTTTCACGTACACAGCCGTAAACCTTGCTGGACTGTTTTCGATGAACTACCCTGTATATTACTTTATATATACATATTTATAGTTCTGTAAACATTTTCTGGGCATTAATTGTTAGTCATGTCAGATGCTGTATCGACACAATATTTTGTTCAATATATTGAACTTTGTTCTGCTCGCACCATAACTCAAGTTTTCCATATTCTTTTTAAAAGTTTTTCTGACGGAGTACAACTTTCTTCCTGACTCATTTTTATTAACTTTAATAATATATTTATGGATGGGAAGAAGCTTTGCTGTGTTCAATTGTTCCTATCATGGCATATTTGATATTTGTAACATTCTATAAAATTATAAAAGTATTGCCAACCCAAAAAGAAAATATTAATTCAAATGGAAAAAATATACTATATTTTTTTAAGTTTTTCAGACCCAATTAGAAAAAGTATTATAAAATACACGGTTCATAAGACAATTAGAGCACAAATTAAACGCGTGCTCTAAGATAATGACTTATGAAACTTGTATCTTAATATACTATAGTAACATCGTAATATAACAATATTCTGGTACAACAACGAAGAAACCCGCACTTAAAACAATTTTTTAACAGGTCTCTATTGTCAAGTCGGGTCACCCAGACAACCAGATACCTCCGAATTCCACTTTAACCACTTTTTTATTCCAAGTTTACACTTTAAACAATTTCGGGCGCCAAAAATTATCAAAACAGACTCGATGTTTAGTGCTGTTAGTGCCATTAGCTAATTGGCAGATAGTAAAAAGTAGTAAAATGTACCAAAAAGTTAAAAAGGTAACACAGAAGCCCTTTTCGCTTGTCAGAGGGTTGGGTGGCGAGCGATTTGAAAGATATGGGGCAATTACGTATAGATTAAAATAAATAGCTTTTTAAAAGGGTTTTGTTTTAAAATACTTGTGTAAATATTAAGGAGATAAAACAGAGCTACTTTGTGGGATGTGGGCTCCAATCGTCATCTTGATACTAACGTAAAATCGTGGAACATTATTTTGAGAAGAGAAGTAAAGTAATTAAATGGTTTGCCGTTATTAACAGTCGAGCTGCGAAATGATTACTTGGTCAGTAAGATTTTACAATTGGTTAGTAGAAGAAAACGTGTCTCGTTTACTTCAGAGGTCCCAGGGCACTGTCAATTTAGAGGTTTTTTTTAAGAACATCAGGATATTTTGGGATACGGTCCTATATTTCTCCTAATTTTATAAATAATATCTCATAAGTAAGCTCTAAATTTTGACTTATGTTGGACTAGTTCAATAAATAACAAATAATTTAACAATAAACCAAAAATAAGTGAACAAAATACAGAAACATTATTTCAAACTTCTGTTGATTCGGGATTTACAAGAAAAGTAAGCGTTTGAAACAAAAAATTATGGTGAAGCGTGATTTGTTTCACTTGACATTCCCATTGTGAACATGTTTAATTTTTCATAACTGGTTATATAAATAACTATAATAAAGAATTATTATATATGCTGCACTTTTGGTATACTCTATGTTTATATAGATAAAGATATGGTAGTTGTTGCAAAAATATTTACACAAATTTGAAGTACACCAGACTTGTAAATTCATACTAAAATAAACGAAATTTCATCACAAATATTTGTCCAAAGTGGAAGATCAACATTCAAGAAGGGAGAAAAATTTCGCAGTCAAGTGACAAAATGGGGTGTGTGATCTCTCAGTTGTAAACTGATGACAATATGGAACAAGCCGACAGAATATTTTGACGTCTTATATACAATTTTACGAAGGAATTTAGTGCACTGTAAGAATGCTTTTTAAAAAATAGCCTCAATGGGACTTACATGGTTCTGTAAACTTTTTTGCTATATAGCTTGGTTGTTGATGCTATTATACAACTTTTATGTTGCAAATATGTTGTCCTAACACTTGTAGATCGATTTGAATGATTGTAAGAATGATCTCGGGGAAATTATATATAAAGCTCAAAATGTGTAGAGAATAGTCTTGCAACCTTTATCAAAAAAACAATGTTAGTTCTAAAAACTATTAAAATTAGATTACAAATTCTGTAAATTAGAATGATAATATAGAATGAACTACAATTTTTTGTTTAGACTAAAATATTTTAGGAGAAAGTTTTACCCGTTTGCGTTTTAACCGGAAATAAGATATTTTAGAGTGTTAACGTCTAGACAATTACTTTTAATTTAACTTCCTTTACAGGTAAAGTTTTTGTAGAGAAGGAACTGTACCACAATTGGCTTCCTCCCTCTCACCATTATGTCACGTTTCTATTTTTGACAGTTTCCTTGAGTGATTTACTATTATTTATTTTATATAGTTACGCACCTATAAAATATTACACATAATTTTGTGGAAATGATTGCGTGATTTCTTTACCATTTGAATTGGGAGAGTTCCTTGTTTATTTTTTAAACAACATAAATAGAACTGCATTATGGTTCTGTAAGCATTTTTATCAACCGGGTGGTGCGACGAGTCAGGGCACGTAGGATATCCCAAGTAAATTGTAAGATGATAAATATTGGCTCCCCCTATTTATATTAGCTCAAAAATGTGAATTAAAAAAAAAGAGCATCGTACGCAAGATTTAAGCTAGTTTGAAGAATTTTCTTAATATCTTATGTACAGGGTATCTCCGTAATTGTTAGTGTTGCAAAAAAGTAATGTAGGTGTCATGTGCTCTTTTTGGGTCAAACTTAAAATGGTAAAATCAAAATTTGAAAAATTTTGCTTGCTTAATAGATACGGGGGAAAATAAAAAAATTGACAATTTCAAAATTACCCTGTGTTTTCTTAATTAAAAGAAATACAGAAAAATGTTTTATACAGAAGTTTCTTTATATTGATTGTTGAATAATCTGCCGTTTTCAGAATAAGTATACGGGGTCAGGTAAAATAGTTATCGGACCTAACCTCATTTTTTTAAATGGAACACCATGTATATTTGAATATTAAAAGATAGAATTTTAAATTCTCTTTTCAAATATATAAGACACCATGGATGATATTGGTTTCCTAGGCGATTTATTATACTTTATTATTTTAAACCACAGTACCTACAAAGCTAATATCCTAGAAACAACTATGTTGACTATTAACATTTAACGTCAATTTCATTTTTACATATTCATTTGAGAAAATGACCTATCAGCATTTTTAAAAATCTGATATGATATCAGTTTATACTGAAAGTGGAAAAAACGAAGAAATGGCTAAAAATGTATATTTTGTTCGCTATCCGGAAAGACGGTAATCATTTAAGGACATATTCCGAACATTTGCGATGATTCCCGTTATTTTTTACCTTAATCTGATCTTAATTTATTTCGTTTTAAAGTAATAAAGTTTCAATAAATCGCCTAGGAAACCAATATCATCCATGGTGTGTTATATATTTCAAAGGAGAATTTAAAATAGTATCTTTTTAAATTCAAATATACAGGGTGATCAATTTTAAAAATAAGGTTAGGGCCGATAACTTTTTACCTGACCCCGTATACTTATTCTGAAAACGGCAGATCATTCAACAATCAATATAAAGAAACTTCTGTATAAAACATTTTTCTGTATCTCTTTTAACTAAGAAAATATAGGGTAATTTAGAAATTGTCAATTTTTTGATTTTCCCCGTATCTCTTAAGCGAGCGAAAATTTTCAAATTTTCATTTTTCCATTTTAGGTTTGACCCAAAAAGAGCACATGATACCTACATTACTTTTTTGATAGCACTAACAATTACAAAGATACCCTATAAAAGTGCCGAAAATGGGGTTTGTTCGGGTTTGTACGTATATCTATAATACGGTATGCGTAAATAAGTTCAAATTTGGCCAACTTTTTTGTTAAATATCCCTTTTTAAAAGCCTTAATTCGAATCGCAAATTGCAGTCGAGTTGCAAAAAGGTTCCAATAGCGAAGGAAAAGGAAGATACGCAGACCTTGTCATCTTTAATCTACAAATTAATATGTAATATTTCTTAAGCTCAATCATAATTACTTTTAACCACTAAATTCGTTATGCCTTTTGTGTAGACTAATGACTTGGGAAATACGTTTAAGTTTCCTAAGTTTCGTCAGACAGTGGCGTACTAAAAGCCTCCGCATCTTTTAAATTTTGTAAATAAGGTAATGTTAAGAAATATTAGGGTAAAAATTCATTTTACGTTCACCCCGCCGACAGGGTGTCAGCATTATTATTTTAAATCGTTATTTTTTACTGAATCGATCGATTGAACATTGATAGCGATAAATTTTGTAGGCTATTTCCAACAATAACAAAATCAATGTTAATAATAATGAGTTTCACCTTGAATTTAATTCAAGAACGGTGCCTCGACGTGAAAAACGCAAGAAACCGTTTTCATGTAGAATTTACTAGGCTAACCAGAAAAAATATTCATATGGAAAAATGTCAGTGGGGTACCATCTTTTTTGTAAAAAATATCAGAGCATGCTTGCGGAGACGCCACTGGTGTGGATCGACAGATCAACTTCTCTAACTAAAATATGTGTCTTTATTTTCTGCTAACACAAACCAAAATTGAAATTAATAACTAAAGTACTTTCGGAGATATAAAAAATAACAATAAAAAAACAATAAATATTAGCATAGTTATTATGGAACACCCTGTGTTATGTTAATTGAAAAACATACAAAATGTAAACTTTTCTTCTTTATGTGGAAGCGAAAGTTAAATTTGTAACGTTATTGTAAGAAAATAGTTACCAAGAAGAAGAGAAATGACAAATTAACCCCTAAATAAGGACCCTTTAAGAAGGAATATCTCAGAAACTAAGGGTTTTCGCTAAAAATCGTTTACAGCTTCGTAATCTACGCCTCAAACTACATGATTCCTGAAACTAACGATAGTTTTTCCAGAGAATTTTCAAAATAATTATATAAACTCCTGGACAAAATTAACGCAACATCATAAATTTTCCATATTTTTTATGCTATTTTTTTTCTGAATTTATGATCCGATTTGAATGATTTTTTTTGCATTGTAGGTTGGTTCCTTGACAATGTCATAGTTTTCGCTGTTTATGATAAAAATTTAATTTTCGATTTATACTGGGTGTAATAAAAATGCTACGTTTTTTTCGAAAATTCGTATCATCCTGTGGAGTATATTAGTAATCGAAGCATATTGCAGTTGACATTAAACGGTAGGTCCATCTTTCCCCAACATTTTCTTTTTTGGTTTACTTTATTATCTCTGTTATTAAAGGAGATACACCGATTTACAGAGTAACATGTTTTTATAGACTTTAATATTCAACACATTCATTGTTAAATGTTTTCAAGTAGGTTCCAAGATTAAAATACTCGTCGGGCAACTGCGCATACGAAACGAACGTTTAATAAGCAGTTTCCGAACAGTTTTCATCAGTATGGCGAATTTTATTGGACCTTTGTAACTTTAAAACACAACATCTGCTGACACATCGCTTGCAATGCCAGAAAAAGTCCATAGTCTACTTGAAAACATTTAACAATGAATGTGTTGAATATTAAAGTCTATAAAAACATGTTACTCCATAAAACGGTGTATCTCCTTTAATAACAGAGATAATGAAGTAAACCAAAAAAGAAAATGTTGGGGAAAGATGGACCTACCATTTAATGTCAACTGCAATATGTTTCGGTTGCTAATATACTCCACGGGGTGATGCGAATATTCGGAAATAAACATTGCATTTTTAGTAGTTTTTTATCATAAACAGCGAAAACTATGACATTGTCAAGAAACCATCCTACAATGCAAGAAAAAATCATTCAAATCGGGTTTGTTCATAAATTCGGAAAAATAGCATAAAAAATATGACAAATTTATGACGTTGAGTTTATATACATTATTGTTATGTTACGTTTGTCTCCAACGTCATATATTTTCATAGGTACTCAGAACAATCAAAATCATAACCGACCCTAAAACAATCCTGGCGACATTGGTAATTCAGCAGAACGAAGGGTGTCACCGAAAAAGCCTAAAAGGCACAGGGACCAGAGTCTGGCCGACTGGGCGCCCGTCTTGTCCGCCACCCGCGGACTTTTAACACTTCGAAGACGACAGAGTCAAGTGGTTTTTGGCACCGGACTTCTCGAGTATGACCTTTGGGTTTTTTTGGTTGTTTTTGTCCACTAAAAGCCGGAAATGTTTGCGATACCCCTTTTTGAAAATATTCGAAGAATTTGAAGGACGTTTTGAAAATTTCTAGAAAAGTTAACTATTTTTCGAAGAAGTTAAAACTCAAGCGTGCAATGCTGTGGCTTCTCTTTTGATAATGCAACGAGATTTAGTTTTACAAAAAATCAAACTTTTATGTCTGAAATTGGATTTTTTGTACGGGATATAGAATTATTAGACGTTTCGGACTAAAACACTTATCTTCAATGCAAATCAGTACCTTATTGAAAGTATTTACACTGTAGTTTGCATTAAAAAGTTTTTTTAAAGATTTTTAATTTACAAAAACGTATCATTTTCGAACACAAAAACAATAATAAATAAATAGGTGCTTTCTTATCCGGTATATGTTGGCGAAAGTAGGTCTGTGCGTTGCTATTCTACTTTACACTCACGATTTGAAATCCTCTATCTCCGGTCCTGTATCCGGCCCCCCAAAATATATATATTGTGCAGATGGTCATGTACCCTAGCTGGAAACATTGTCATTGCATAAATGTACCACGAAATCTTCTTTTGGCAGTAAATAAACGACCTTATGCACCTCTGTATCTTACAGTTTAAAATATTACGTCATTACTATTTCTTGAGGAGCCCGTTTTTTTCCAAAAACAACAAAATATAAATTCAATCATAAACAAACAAAAATGTAAAATGCATAAATACATTAAACCACTATTAATATATTATTAATATTAAGTTTAAAAATATCAAAGCAAGGTATTGTCCCAACTAGCAGACTATCCTTATACCGTGTGATCAAAAAACAAGAACGGCTCTGTTCATGCGTTGGTAGTATTTAGCGCTATCGAAAAATGAAGTATGGTACCTATATCAGCAAAGTTCTGAAGATGGTTGTAAATAAAACCGAAACGTTAAACAAAGTAAAACTCCTTTAGGGAATAATGACGAGGGATTAAAGTCCTTATTCTCTCTTGCACTCCAATCACAAAATTTCTCAAATTAAATAATACCATGGAAACGCAAAAACTTAAAAGTGTCAGTGTCAAACGCGTAGTGTTTGTGTAATTGTATTGAGATGGATAAAAATGTACAATGTCTTTTACTTCTAGACCTCCAGAAATTGTACAATTTATAATAAAACGTACGCAGCCGTCAACGAATGGCGTCTTCGAAAAAACGCAAACTAATTTCCGAAAAATATTCTATATATTTCGTTGCGGAATTAGGTGCAAAATATAAACCATTTTCATTATGGTCATTCTATTCAATAATTAAATCTACAGTGTGTCCACTGATTGACTATCGAAGAGGGAAAACTTTTTTATTTGTGGGTTTATGAAAAAAAGTTATTTTTCATAAAAACTCCTGCTTGTTCTCCAACGACCAAAAAGTATATTATTTTTTCAAATTTTTATACCGGGTGTTCAGAATTTAGAAAAATATGAAAAAAGCTAAGAACAAAGTACCCTTATATGTAAAGATAGGATAAAAACTAATTAGTAAAAGTTGTTGTGGTTGAGAACCTACGTCTCATTACCAAGTTTTGACTTATTAGCTAAATGTACAGAGACAGGCAAAAAATTCCAACTCATAAAATATGATTTGCTTTAAATTAACGCATTTTACAAATTAGTTAATCTTTAGAACGTATTTCTTTGTAAAAACTTTATAGTATACGTTGCGATGACAATGGACGTACATTTTACCGACAAGACGGCGTTGAAAACACATCGCGGAGCGACGTATTTAACAAATGAACAAACAAATAAAAATGTTGTCAATGTCATATTGCTTAATTTATGACAGTGAAAAAAAATGCTAACGTTAGAACAAAAAGTATTTATTGTCCAATGTTATGGTTTAGGGGAAAATATCTCATACTCGTATGTCACAAGAATGTTTAACGAGAAATGGCCAAATATTACCGTTAACCGAATATCAGTTAAATCTATTGTTTCAAAATTAGAAGAACAGGAAGCGTTTTAAATATTAAAAAGAAGAAGACTCCTATCAATGAAGAAGAAAATGTTGGGGCAACTCTTGCGCTGGATTCCGTTCGGCATTTTCCCAAAACATCGCTAAGGATTAGAGCATCCCATATTGGAAACATTAGTAAATCATATTTGCAAATAATTTTTAAAGCTAATAAAGTCAGGCCATATAAACCTAAATTTGTTCATACTCTAGAAGCAAATGATGATGCAAAAAGACTTGATTTTTGCTTATGGGTTGGTCAGAAATACTTACAAAATAGAAACTTTTTTCATAATATTATTTTTTCCGATGAAGCTACTTTCTCAACTAATGGAGTGGTTAGTTCCCAAAATGTACGTTACTGGTCAACTGAGAATCCCCATTTTCGAATTCATTGCAGAAGACAGTACTCCAAGAAAGTTAACGTTTGGTGTGCAGTTACGTACAACGGAATAATTGGACCGTACTTCTTTGAAGCAAATATGAATCAGCATAGTTATTTAGAAATGCTAAATTCAATTTTTTTTCATTATTTAAATAATATGCCACTTATTGACAGGCAAACTGCATATTTTCAACAAGATGGTCATCCTGCGCATTCCACTGTTATTGTGCGGGAGTTGTTGAATCGACAATTTCCGGAGCGCTGGATTGGGAGATATGGACCAATCCCTTGGCCGCCAAGAAGTCCCGACCTTACAATAATGGATTTTTACTTATGGGGCTACCTTACCCAGAAAGTGTATGCATCTCATTTGGAACCTGATCTTGACAATTTAAAAATTAGAATTAGAGAAGCGATTCAGGCTATCCCTTTGCAAGAGATACGAAATGCATATAAAGCATTTATTAAGAAAGTCCAACGATGCGAGGAGGTTGGTGGAGAAACCTTTGAATAGTTTTTTTTTGCTGATAACCTGCCTTTTTTCACTTACATTTGTTATACTTGTTACAATTTTTTACTCTTCATTCGTTCTCTAATAAATTCGTTTAATTATGAATAGTGCACGGTTTTATTTTAAAACGTATTGATTTTTTAATAACATGGGTAGTTACTTAGCCGTTTTCGACAATTCCTCGTATAAAGATAAATATTATACAAAGAAATACGTTCTAAAGATTAACTAATTTGTAAAATGCGTTAATTTAAAGCAAATCATATTTTATGAGTTGGAATTTTTTGCCTGTCTCTGTACATTTAGCTAATAAGTCAAAACTTGGTAATGAGACGTAGGTTCTCAACCACAACAACTTTTACTAATTAGTTTTTATCCTATCTTTACACATAAGGGTACTTTGTTCTTAGCTTTTTTCATATTTTTCTAAATTCTGAACACCCGGTATATAAATTTGAAAAAATAATATACTTTTTGGTCGTTGGAGAACAAGCAGGAGTTTTTATGAAAAATAACTTTTTTTCATAAACCCACAAATAAAAAAGTTTTCCCTCTTCGATAGTCAATCAGTGGACACACTGTATATTGACAATAAACTATGACGTTGATCAGTTTATTAATTGTACTATTACTAATTTCAGTGTTATTGACATATAAATAGCTATTCTCAGAATGTTACTCCCTCGCAAATATTCCTTGGGATTATTGACTCTGGTATAATCTACTATTATTCCACAATATGACCTAAAACCTAGGAAAAAAACACTATAATTATACAGGGTGTTCCATAATGACGTTCTAATATTTCAGGGTGTGATTCCTGAGGTCATTTTATAAAGAAAAGTTCACATCAACATATGTCCGCAACGGCTTAAATTTTTTGCTACAGGGTGTTGAAATTTTAATTTTTTAAATGGTTATTTTTTAATATCTCCGAAAGTACTTTAGATATTATTTTCAAATATGGTATGTGCTAATAGGATATAGAGCCACAAATTTTAGTTAGAAAAGTTATTCAATTGTTCCACCAGTGGCGTCCCTGCAAACATGTCCTCTGATATATTTTTTTTATGATCAAACACAAGCACTATAGGAAAAATCCTTTAGGGCACTCTGGGAGTGGTGCATGTGCGCAAAAAGCGATTCACGTTGGTTTTGAATCGTTGAAGGTTATATTCGTTGGGAAAAACGAATTTTACAAGAAAGATGGTACGCCACTGACATTTTCCATGTGATTAGCCTGGTCAATTCTACATGAAAACGGTCTATTAAGTTTTTCTCGTTCTTGATTAAAAGCACTCACTGGTCATTTCCAACAATTTTTATGAAACAAAATTTATCATTAATTGTTTTATCAATGTTAAAATAATGAGTTTCAATATGAATTTAGTGGTTTTAATCAAGAACGGTGCGTCTGACGAGAAAAACTCAAGAGACCGTTTTCATGTAGAATTGGCCAGGCTAATGAGAAAAAATATCCACATGGAAAAATCTCAATGGCGTACCATCTTTTTTGTAAAAAATATCAGAGCATACGTTTGCAGGGACGCCACTGGTGGAACAATTGAATAACTTTTCTAACTAAAATTTTTGGTTCTATATCCTATTAACACATACCAAAATTGAAAATAATAGCTAAATTACTTTCGGAGATATTAAAAAATAACAATTTGAAAAATAAAAATTCAACACCCTGTAGCAAAAAATTTGAGCCGTTGCGGACATATGTTCATATGAACTTTTCTTTATAAAATGACCTAAGGAATCTCACCCTGAAATATTAGCCCGTCATTAAGGAACACCCTGTATAGAACGGCAAGGAAAACAGAAACATATTACTCTGAAATATGACATTGTAAATAAATATTTTATTAATTATTGCAGTTGGCAGCAGAAAAATGAATTTATAGTAACACAAAGTCTTATAGTATAAAAATGATCGTAACCAGAATAGCTAATATAACTTTGCATCACACAACAAAGGGGAAACCCATTATCTTAATCACCTAGTCATCGTAAAATAATCATTACTTCCTTTAGAAACGCACAAATGCCCAACTTAACTTTTGACTTTCAGACAAATCCTTTAATCCCTATTGTCTTAGGGTAAACACGAACTGAAATAGAAATTCACAAATTTTCTGGGAAGTTTTAAAGAAAGTTAACCAGGCCATTAGATAGGATTTGGGGGATTACATTTAGAAAGTCAAGTGGGTACCTTTGGAACTAGCCCTTTTATTACCTGTATTTAATTGAAATTTTATAATTAACATTAATATGATTAGTCTGCGAGATAATTTATATGTAGTACTAAATGTTGTTGTACTGAGAAACTGAAGAAAAGATCTCTAAGTATTCAGGCGAGACCCTTGTCCACTGCTTATCTAATACACGGAAAAAGATTATGGTAAAATTATTATGGCAACGTTTGCATTGTAAAATATCCTATAAAATACAGTATTAATTACATTTTTTATTAGTAATCCATTCCAAAATAATATTGTAAACATAATTTACAAAAAATTATGGTTAGGATTTCTAATAAATTTAGTAAAATCAACTAATCAAGTAAAATATATTGTAAATTATACAACTGTAAGTGAAAATAATTTCTTTCTAACTCCAGTAGTTAAATACTTTTTCTATTTGGGCTTCATAACGGCATCATTATGAAATGCAAAAAAATTGAATAACCTGCCACTTTATGGAACTGAAATTTTTTTTTTTTTTATGTTGGCAGCAAGTAGGGTTCGAATTTTAGGCTTACTTTGATTTCGTTGAAATTAGTTTCCTTGGCATTATGGATTCGACAAAAATGTTTTATAGAAAACTTTAAAATACCTTTAACCTTGCAAATATATCATTTTTACTAGATATTTACCTGAAATACCTATACTGAAGGTGTCCGTCAACTAATTTCTAGTCACAACTATAAATAAACATAACCTAAAAATAATAGAAATATCTATCTATTTCTAAAGTTGTATTCAATAAAGTACTATTTTTATTTTTACCTCAATATAGTATTATACATATTACTTTATATACTATACATATTTATAGTTACTGTAGACATTTCCTGGGCATTAATTGTTATTCTTGTCAGATTCTGTGTCGACACAATATTTTGTTCAATAGTATTATTTATTATTTTGTTCATTAATTTGATCTTTGTTCTGCTCGCATCATAACTCAAAGTTTTGCATATTCTTTTTAAAGTTTTTCTAGATTATTTTCTGCATTTTTTCGTATTTCTGACGGAGTACAACTTTCTTCGTGACTCATTTTTTTAACTTTAATAATTTATTTATTTGCGAAGAAGCTTTGTTGTGTTCAATTGTTTCTATGATGGAATATTTGATACTTGTAACATTTTATGAAATTGTAAAAGTATTGACCCAACAAACCCAAAAAGAAAATATTAATTCAAATGGAAAAAATCTACTATTTTTTTAAAAGTTTTTCAAACTTAAAAGACCCAAATAGAAAAAGCATTATAAAATACACGGTTCATAAGGGTATCTCCGTTAATTGTTAGTGCTATCAAAAAAGTAATGTATGTGTCATGTGCTCTTTATGGGTCAAACTTAAAATGATAAAATCAAAATTTGAAAATGTTTGCTAAAAAATTTTTGCTAAAATTTTGCTATAATTTTATGGTAGTTCTTATAAAAGTATTCCAGTCACATATATAAAATATGGTTAGATTTACTATTGTTATGGTAAATTTAACAAAATTTTTCTTTCCGTGTAATGAACAAAAAGCCAAATTCCTATAATTAAAAAAAACCTTAGACAGTTACTCATTTATCCACGTAATTTACGCATTTTCTTTTGTATAACGCACGCTTTAATAGCCCTATTTATGTCTAGGATACACCCTACTAAAATCTTTTTTAAAAGGTTTCTAAAACAAAAAAATACATATTCTCGACCAAAATTCACGGCCTTTTGTCAAAAGTCCCACATAGTTCAGGTATTTTACGATTCGTCGCCTTTTACAAAGACTTTTCTACATTGGTAGTACAACCTCTTTACAATAAAAGTGACTTTTATAGCTTCTGATGTGGTTTATGTTCTTCTAGTACTATTTTTATTTAGTTTTATAGTCTAAAACTGATTGATTTTGCAAGGCAGGTGATTTTTTTAGTAACTGCGGGGTGCTTGGCTCTGGTTTAGTGGTTTACTGCTATTTACAAAGTATGGCATAATACGTATCGAATTTATAATCGTACTCTAACAAATTTGAGAAAAAAACTATGCATATTCAAGAATATGATTTTAGTAAGGACCTATACATTCATGTAATATGTTAGCGAATTATAGCTAAAAACCATATACAACGTGTCCACGATAAGGAGGACCAGTACAGGGATCTCGGAAACCGTAAGTGATACGAAGTCGGTTAAATGGAGGCAGTGGCGTAGCGCTACTACCGCGAACCCCCGCAGTCGCGGGGGGCCCGGAAGCTTGGGGGGGGGGGGGGGGGAAAGCTTCGAGTGCCGATAGAGCCTATTGCTAATTAGCAAATCTTTCAAATAAATACCAATATTACCAATGTCCACCTGATCTAGATTTTGTCACACTGTGTCCGTAATTATATAAATTGGAAGAATGAAGCAATTGGTATATCAAGATCATGGAATATAAACCCGGAATTTGAAGATAAAAGACAATTAAAACCAAAAAAACACTTTGATGAAGCCAATACAAATTATCTATTTTCTAGTTGAGAAAACTATTTTAGGATAAATATATATTACAAAGTATTTGATATTGTAATTAACCAAATAGGTAATCGTTTTGAGGGAATGGAGTTATTTGTTAATAAATTTAGATTTCTATGTCCCCAAGTTCTAGTAACTTTGCCAGAAAAATAATTATTTATGTCTGCAGAAACACTACAGCAAACATATTCCAGCGATCTGTCTGCGACTTTTCCTTTAGAGATAGTCGCGTTATGTATGCCGCTAAAGGAAAAAAATTGCTTCTCTTCAAAGTATTAAAGACTTTGCTGTATTTTTAATTGTGGAAAATAACACTTTATCATCAAATTTTCCAGAGGTAACAACAGCCTTATTATTATTTTTTTTAACTCTTCCAGTAAGTGTTGCTATAGCTGAGAGATCCTTTCCAAATTAAAAATCATTAAAAATTATTTACGAAATAGTTCCTCTCAGACAAGGTTAACCAACTTGGCTATCCTGTCTATAGAGGCACAAGAGGCGGCCAAAATGGATAATAACCATTTAATAAAAAATTTTGCGGAGGCAAAAGCTAGAAAAAAACAATTTACCTCCTGAAAGCAACAATATAAGAATAATTTTACAATATAATAATTAAAATAGGGAATTGGCCAATTGCCTCGCAATAACTATTGAGATACCTATAATATTATATTCAAGATTTTGTTGCTTAATTTTAAATACTTTTGGTTTTATCTCACTGCAACTTTCAAGTATCGCTACCTTAGCTCGGTACCTAAAGAATTTTTTCGTGTTTGTTCCTTTTAGTTTTAAAGAATGTTTTTTGTTTTCTTCTTGTTGTTCAATAATTTTATTTTTTGTAACGTTCTCTACATATAGGTTTGTAGTTTATATAATAAACAGTATTATCTAATTTTGTTTGTTTATATGTTTATATATGTATATTCTTAATATAGGGTAGGGGGCCCTAACTCAATTTTCGCGGGGGGGGGGGGGGGGGGGGGGCGGCTATAATTTGTCGCTACGCCACTGAATGGAGGTAAAGTTGCGCATTTACGTGCCTAATAATATGCCGTTTAGAAAGTTTTAAAATTCCGAGTAGTTCCGGAGATATCCGGAAAAACCGAAATTCTGAATAATCGTATTTTTTTCCTGGGGTTTTTTTGATATCGAATTCTAAAGTAAATGGCACTTTTACATTGCCACTTTTTCCGCTCTATCTAACAGCGTTAATTGTTTTGTAATCCGACTAGTCGTCTTCGAAGGGCCATTATCAACTTTATTTTTTTAAATACGGTCCTGTTTTCCTCATATTGGATTTGAGAGCTTTTTCCTTCCGAATGCAACGATGTATGACACATTGTGGTTTAATGACGTTTCGAGGTTTTTTTGAACAACATCAGGAGATTTTGCAATACGGTCCAGTATTTCTCCTAATTTTATAAATGATATCTCATAAGTAAGCTTTAAATTTTTACTTTTGTTGGACTAGTTCAGTAAATAACAAATAATTCATAATAAACCATTTCAAACTTCTGTTTATTCGGGATTTAAAAGAAAAGTAGGCGTTTGAAACAAAAAAATTAAGATGGTTGACATTCTCATTGTGATCGTTGTCAACATTTAAAAGCGTTTTAAGAGGTTTTGTATTTTCCAGAAAATATGGAACATAATTTTACAAATTATTACGCCAGAAATGTTGTCAAATGTTTTAGAATCGACAGTTAGAAGATGTTATTTGTGCTTAGAAAATAACGGAAATCATTTTGAACACCTGATTGTGTAGTTCCTTACTTTTTTCGTTGTTCATTTTATTACTGTTTTGGAATGATTTTTGTTCACTTATTTGTGGTTTATTATTAAATTATTTGTTATTTATTGAACTAGTCCAACATAAGTACAAATTTGGAGCTTACTTATGAGATATTATTTATAAAATTAGGAGAAATACAGGACCGTATTCCAAAATCTCCTGATGTTGTTCAAGAAACCCTTCAAACGTCATTAAAATACAATGTGTCATACATCGTTGCATTCGGAAGAAAAATGCTCAAATTCCAATATCAGGAAAACAGGACCGTATTTAAAAAAAGAAAGTTTGTAATGGCCCTTCGAAGACGACTCGTCGCATTACAAAACAATTAACGCTAGATAGAGCGGAAAAAGTGGCAATGTAAAAGTGTAATTTACTTTAGAATGCGATCTCAAAAAAACCCAGGAAAAAAAAATTCAGCATTTTGGTTCCTTCCGGATATCTCCGGAACTACTCGGAAATCTAAAACTTTCTAAACGGCATATTATTAGGCACGTAAATGCGCAACTTTACCTCCATTTAACCGACTTCGTATCTATTACGGCTTCCGAGATCCCTGTACTGGCCCTCCTTATCTTGGACATGGTGTATAGAAAAGAGTATACATTTTTTCAAAATGTCACTTTTAGGGCCACCATTATACAGGGTGTTTAAAAAACATGTGCCATCGCTCGTGTGGCGATTCCTTACCCAAATGTGAACAAATTGAAAAACTGCAATACTTCTACTAAATTCTACCTCCCAATTTTTCCACAGGGTGTTGAGAAAATAAGGGCAAAAAAGTACCTTTGGTTCCTGCCCGTATAATGATTATAATGAAGTATTTTTGGAAACTAAAATTCAGGCTAACATTTCTAGGCACAAGTCTACACTCTGCTAATTTTACCAAGATCGGAAAACAATTTAATAAGTTACAGGACATTATCTTCGTAAGGAATTTATGGTCGGGGGGTGTATATCACCGAAAAAAAAAATGGACAAATATCATTAAAAAACCTATTTATTTAAAAAGTGGAGGTATAAACAACAATAATTCCTAAAATTAATTATTCGTACCTTAATTCTATAACTTAAAAAAAGGAAACGAGTGCTAGAAAGCCATTCTACTGGACCCCAATTGTATCGACCCGAAAGACGACATCTGCAACTGGCATTTTTCGTTGGAAATTCTGGTGGCAGTCGTTTGGTACTTCTCGAAAAGATTTTTTAGGATTTCGTGTTCCTGCAAAAGAGGATTCGTGATGTAACCGACAGCTGGCAGGAAATGAGACACGTAGCGAGAGACTGCGTACTAGCATTTGTGCGCTAATAAATGACGCTTGTGAAATCGACCAAAAAGTATTCAATGATGGTAACATTTGCAAAGAGTTTGACACTATCTATTACGTAAATCAAACAGATAAGTGGGCCTAAAGTAGATCCTTGTGGAACTCCATATGTGATATATTTTTTCTATTTCTTATACAGGCTGTTATGGAAATGGTTTATTATAAACTCCTGGACAAAATTAACGCAACATCACAAATTTGCCATATTTTTGATGCTATTTTTTTTTCTTAATTTATGATCCGACTGGAATGATTTTTTGTACATTGTAGGTTGGTTCCTTGACAATGTCATCGTTTTCGCTGTTTATGATAAAAATTTAATTTTCGATTTATACTGCGTGTACTAAAAATGCTATGTTTTTTTCCCGAAAACTCGCATCACCCTGTGGAGTATATTCGCAAGCGAAACATATTGCAGTTGACATTAAACGGTAGGTCCATCTTTCCCCAACATTTTCTTTTTTGGTTTACTTCATTATCTCTGTTATTAAAGGAGATACACCGTTTTTTAGCTTAACATGTTTTTATAGACTTTAATATTCAACACATTCATTGTTAAATGTTTTCAAGTAGACTATGGACTTTTCCTGACATTGCAAGCAATGTGTGAGCAGATGTTGTGTTTTAAAGTTACACAGGTGAAATAAAATTCGCCATACTGATAAAAAAAACTGTTCGGAAACTGCTTATTAAACGTTCGTTTCGTATGCCCAGTTGCCCGACGAGTATTTTAATCTTTAAGCCTACTTGAAAACATTTAACAATGAATGTGTTGAATGTTAAAGTCTATAAAAACATGTTACGCTATAAAACGGTGTATCTCCTTTAATAACAGAGATAATGAAGTAAACCAAAAAAGAAAATGTTGGGGAAAGATGGACCTACCGTTTAATGTCAACTGCAATATGCTTCGGTTGCTAATATACTCCACAGGGTGATACGAATTTTGGGAAAAAAACATAGCATTTTTAGTAAACCCAGTATAAATCGAAAATTAAATTTTTATCATAACTAGCGAAAACTATGACATTGTCAAGGAACCAACCTACAATGCAAAAAAAAATCATTCAAATCGGATCATAAATTCAGAAAAAAAAATAGCATAAAAAATATGGGAAATTTATGATGTTGCGTTAATTTTGTCCAGGAGTTTATTTAAACAGGTGACTCCTTGGGTGTTCTAGAGCAAGCCCACATACCTTTTTTAATGCTGGAAATTCTTTACAAAAAAATCGAACAAACTTAATGCCTCACTGACTTACCTTCTCGAACGGTCTATCGAAGTCCGACTCATTCTGCGCCTCGAATTCTTTTATCAAACACTGTAGCTCGTACACGGGCAGACAGAACGCCGGCGAATTGGGGGCCAGGGGTATCCTGAACCCGCACAACTCCTTACCGTAGCCCAGAGCGGCCAAAAGGTATTCCTGGGATACCTCGAAGGCTTCTTCTAAGCGCCCCGAACAATGGAGAAGTTTAAGCAGTTCGGCGGGGTTTCGAACCTGAGAAGAAAAATTGTATTGTTCAATACAAGTAATTTACTATTAGGGATGATAAAATTTTTATGGTTTATTAAAATAATTTCCAAAAATTTAATTTATGGTTACTTCTATCTACAAAATAACGGCATTGTATGCCCAGCCGTTTCTGAACGTCGGAGGCATTTGTTGCGCTTGCGTTTCTTGTTATAAGGTATCGTAACATTTAAAAGATATTTGTATTGGCGACCGGCAGCTAAACACTCTTTATTTTTATCGCAGGCACAAAATTCCGAAAATCTGAAATTTGAGTAAAGTTTCATATTTTATAATTTATTTATTTTTTATACGATTTTCATGATTTTGTTATCATTGTGTAGATCTATTTATTGTTTTTTTTCCTGAATTATTTTATAAAGTACCATTTTTCGATTAGGCTATATTATGCAGGAGTTAAATCAAACTGTTGTTTCTTGTCGTAATTTCAAAACACCCTGTGAAAATTGAGGTGGATAATTTTATTTACATTCTGTTTCTGGTAATCTTTGATGTATTCTAAACATTTCGTTTTTTGATTCATTCCATTATCTCATTTCTGCTGCGAGCTGCAAAATTTTAAATAAAACGCTAATTTGAAGAATATTTTCTAATAATTCTAATATCGTAGATTTCCTCCTCTCACAGTAATAACAGCTTGTAGTCTTCGTGGCATCGAATGAAAAAGTTACTTAACCTTTCTTAAGGGAGCCTGATATTCTTCGGTCAGCGCCAGTTGTAAGTCTTGCAAGGTTTTGACGGCCCTTTTAAGTTGATCCCAAAGATGTTCGATTGGGTTGAGATCTGGGCTAAATGCGGGCCATTCCGATCTTGGAAGTCCGACTGCATATGTGAGGTATAGCAGTATCTTGCATTAATGTAAATTGGTTCCCAATGAAAGGAGCAAACGGAACAACAACTTCTTGGAGGATGATTTCCTCAATGTAACGGTGGGCGGTTTGAGCTCCATTTTCAACAAATACAAGATTGGTGCGTGTTTCGGTAGAAATACCCGCCTAAATCATGAACCGCCATGATATGAGATTCGTTCTGATATGATGCAAGCAGCATATCTTTCATTTCCACGTATGTATACCCGCTCACGACCATCCGGCGACCTTAAACAAACCCTGGATTCATCAGTGAATAGTACGTAAGAATATGGTCACTGTCAAATATTCTGTCACAATAATCGCGTACTTAGCCAACGTCGATAATTTTTAACCGAAAGCTTGACATACATTTTCTAAAAATAACATTGTTTCATTTAAAATTTTGCAGCTAGCAGCAGAAATGAAATAATGGAATGAATCAAAAATCGAAATGTTTATAATACATCAAAGATTACAAGAAATAGTATGTAAATAAAATTATCCACCTCAATTTTCCTACAGGGTGTTTTGAAAATAAGACAAAAAACAACAGTTTGATTGACTCCTGTATAATATAGCCTAATGACCTTTATAAAATAATTAAGGAAAATCACAATAAACGGATCTACAGACTGATAACAAAATCATGAAAACCGCATAAAAAAGTTATAAAATATCAAACTTCATCAAAATTTCAGGGTGGCGGGGTCACGAGGACAACACAATTTTAGTGATATCCTAATTTATATTAATTTTTGAATAACTATAAATAAACCACTGGGCAAACAATAGCCACATCACATACCTTGTATGATGAAATTAGCCAGAAGGGTAAGTACATCCTCATGCTGATAATTTTCTTACAAATTACTTTGTGCAGCGTGGTCATGTTCGGCTCTTCGAATTTTTCCAAATAATCTTGAAGCAGCTGCCACACGACTTCTGAAATACTGTCTCGGTTTGCTGGCAGATCTAAAAATGCAATATATAATAATTAATCTACACGGTGTTCCATAATAACGTGAAAATATTTCAGAGTGCGATTTCTTAGATCATGTTATGAGGAAACGTTTACATTTATTTATTTATTTTTGCCAACAGGGATACAAACAGGTAAAAGAAATACCCAAAAGAGTATCCACACAATGTTCATACATATTATCTGAACAAAATTGAAATAATAATAATAATAATAATAATCTTTATTTAGCACTTGGCTAGTTATTACTAAAAAATACAAGTTACAAAACAGTGTTTATATGTCAGTTACAAAAATGATAAATCCTACTCTACTCTACATATCCTTCAAATAAAGAAACAATCTTCTTTTAAAAACATTTAACCCATTTGCCTCCTTAATGCCCTCAGGGAGGTCATTAAAAAGACGAACTCCCTCGAAAAATAGCGATTTTTGTAGAGATGTGGTTTTAACTGACTCAATGTTATAATGTTGCCCAGAGCGAATGTCATAACTATGAAAATTTGATCTTTTTTTAAGAAAAGCATTAAAATATATTGGTAGCTGCTCATGTTCAATTTTATATATACATAAGAAATCGTAAATATACAGCAAAACAAACAAAATATGAAGAAAAGAGCAACATCAATACATTCTTAGAATATTCAGTATTGCAATTTTTGTACACATGACAGAGTGAAGTAGGCTATAAAACAAATATTCCAAATATATTATTTACACATTTTTTAAGATGCTATTCACTCTGCGTAGAGACATTGAAAAGAAATCTATATTAACAGACTCATTACTATTTCTTATAATCCTACACAATGGTGAGTTTTGAGCAGCATAAGTGTGCCTAAATGGCAAGAAAAATAATTCGTTCATCCTTAGAGACCTCTGGGGGACATTGATATAGACCTTTGTTAGGATATCAGGACTTCGTACTCAGTTATTAAGAAGTTTATATAAAAATAGTATATCAATAGATCTTCTTCGATCAGACAGGGAAGCTATACGAAAATGCCTTCGGGCCAAAGAAACATCGCCGTCAGGCATGTTAAAATTTGGATTCATCGAAAGGTATTTAATAAATTTGTTTTGAACATTCTCCAACCTATGAACATAGCTTTTCCGTTTGGGACTCTAAACAAGACTGTCGAAGTTTAGTTTACTTAAAACAAAGGAATTGCATAGGCAAATTATTGGCTTAGTATTATAAAAAGGTTTACATTTACGTATGATATAACCCAACATTTTAGAAGCGGCATTGACGACAGACTCGACATGTTCGTCAAAGAGCAGCTTAGAATCAAAAATAACGCCCAAATCCTTTATCTTACTGACAATATTTATTTTAGTGATGTGTTATTTATATGGTAAGTGGTTGTTATTCGATTTTGATTTCGGGTGAACGTAGCTGAGACGCATTTTGACAGGTTAAGAAAAAGGCCGTATTCTTCGCAGAACTCTGCCAGACGATCCAAAACGCTCTGTAACCTGCGACAGTCGTCTAGGTTGTTGTTGTATAAATTTTTAAATCGTCTGCATAAAGCAGAAAATTACAGTAGTGGAAACAAGAACAAATTTTATTTATATAAATAACAAAAAATAACGGCTCAAGAGGTGACCCCCGAGGTATACCTGATGTAGTGACAAATGACCTAGAGCGGAAACCCTGAATAGAGACACACTGTGATATAAGATTCGACCCATCTGAGAAGGCTCCCGCCCACACCGATCTCGGCCAAGCGACTCAGCAAGACGTTATGGCTAAGCGACTCAGTAAGATGTTATGGCTTATTTTGTCGAAGAACTCACTAAAGTCGGTATAGACGGCGTCCACTTGAACGTCCATTTGACCATAAGTCAGTCAATTTTTTGCTACAGGAGTTTTTTTTTTTTAATGTTATTTTTCAATATCTCCGAAAGTACTTTAGATATTATTTTCAATTTTGGTAAGTGTTAACAGGATATAAAATCATATACAGTGAAACCTCCCTTAGGCGGACACCTATGGGACCATTTAAATGTGTCCGCCTAATAGAGGTGTCCGCCCATGGGAAATTTGTTATTAGGTAATATGTAGATGCAAAATTATTACTATGTATATGTATGTACAAATAAACATAACATATCAAAAATACACTAGTTTTAGTTAGGATGTAGTACTAAAAAAATCTAATAACGTAGTTTCACGTGTTTGCGTTTCATACTTGCAATCTAGAAAATGTAATTCCAAGTCTGATAACAATTCCATTGGTGTAGAGTCACCTCTATTCTTTGCATACTCTTATAATTCCTTTACAATACTAATGGCTTGTTGATAATTGGTGACATTTGTTTGATTACTGCATTCAACTTCTTCATTAGAGTCGTCAGATAGTAATGTGGTTTCAGTTTGGACTACATAATCGGTAGGAATGGGGTCACTATCATCTTCTAATAGCACATTGCTATCAATGTTAATGAACTCGCCCAAATCATTGTTATCAAATTACAAACTTCCACAACATCAATATCCTCTTTCAGCTTTCCTAAACTGTTTGTCTTGGTGAAAGAGTTTTGATCGAAGCGAACTGCTGTCGGGAAATCACACATACTTTCATTCGGCGAAGTCCTCTCGCGCTGCCACGCATACGCGATTGGTTGCCGGTCTGTCTTCAGAGAGTTTTTGCACCGTACTTATTCGTCTCCCAAATACTTTAAAAACGGACAAAAAAAAAATACTTTTTTTTTGTCCGTTTAAAGGAGGGTTTTCGCACTCTTTGTATAAAAACAGCCCGTCCGCGTCCGCCCTTAGAGAGGTTGCTTTTCATGGAAGTTCATATACCTAATTCCGGACTATGAAAAAATGTCCGCTTAATAGAGATGTCCGCTTATTAGAGGTGTCCGTTAAGAGAGTTTCACTGTATTTTAGTTAGGAAGGTTATTCTATAAAAATTACCTTGCAAATCATTTTCAACAAGCCAGTCCCAAGCATTGGGGTTCTCTTCCTCGCTAAGTATCACACATCTCCACGTCAATGCTTCAAAAACAGAAGCATAGGGTATATTGTAAGTGGTGCATATTTCCAATGATGTTTTAAACAGGCCTGCGCTGTTGAGTAGGGTCACCAGTTCCACAGGGGCTAAAAAATAACAATATTATAGATTTTTGATTTAAGGTTGACAGATGAAAGAAGAAAATTCACCATTATTATGTATTTATATGCAAAAAATTGTCCTTTACTTACTAGTTACATTCGACGGCGCCGACGAATCATACCGCGCCAATTTTAATTTGGCACAGGCAAACAAAAGCTCCTTTTTAATTATTTCCACATTGACGACTTCGACCTGTTTCTTGATTCTAAAAATTTCGTTGTCTTTTTGGGATCCCGCCAGCGATTCCAAAGTCACCTCTTGTTCTTCTTCGTCCGGATCTGAAGGACGAACGACCCAAGCATACTAAAAACCGTATTGTATTTTATTTAGAGTCATGACGTACGTCATAACTTACAGTAATAAATCAAATAATCAAATGTTCAGATTGCGTGGGACTGTTAAGAGATGGCACTGCCCGTTGTATTTTCTCGACTACCGTTGATAATACAGCGTGAAGTATAGAGTCTTCTCTGATGATAGGTACCGCGCGTACCTTGTACTAACGAGAACAAAAGAGTTCAAAACCGGTCTGCAGGTGGTGACATCCTATTAATGGAAAAGGCTTTATTTTCTTGGTAGTACCATTCAATCTGAATTAGTAATTTAAAGTGCTACTGTGAGACAAAAATACGCCCTTATTGTATAAGGTAAGCATGGGGTGGTCTGGGAAATAATAATTTTTCCATACATTGGTATTTGATGACTTATAGTGATATCAAAGACCCGACGTCAAGTCTGTCGGGTCTTTGATATTACTATAAGTCATCAAATACCCGACAGACTTGACGTCAAATTATTTTTCTAGAAGACGTGGACCTGTCCCTGGGACAATGAAACATTTTTTTGGCATCTTTTGTAAGCTATTGTTACTACGGTTATCTTTGCCGGGTTCAACTGTATCAGTCAAACGAGGAACTTACGTGGAACAAAAAAAAAATGATATTTTGTCTAAGTTGGTACTATTTTCATTAGGACCCACTATACCAGATAACTTACCTGCGGGTCGACTAACTGTAGGACGTTCTTGGCCGCCAAGTAACATTTCGCTTGTTTTTCCAACGCTTCAGATGTGTTACAGTGGGACAATCTGAATGCTTGCTCATACATAACTGATGCGGCTAAAAATAGTAAGTAATTTAAAATTAGATGAGTAGCAGGAGAAAACACGAAGAAACTAACGAATCGGACTAAAATTATTCCTATTGGCCTTCAAAATCATACAGAGATATCGATGTTCCCCTTCAGTTGGTTTTCGCCAGCTGAAAAGCTTATTGTCATGTCCTTTAAACGATGAATTACTGTTGTTATACGCAAAAAGGCATACATCAACAATTATTGCAGCATTTAACAGAAAGACGACAAATGCTCAAGCTCACAAAGGCCTCCGTGTACCCCAGACTTAGGTTCATCAGATTTATTTTTATTCGTTAATTTGAAAAATCATCTCGAGGGCAATTAATTGAAAAAAGATATCGATTTCTACATGTTCTTACCTAGTCTATGACATAAGGGCCCTCTCCTAATTTGGTAAGAGTATAACAAATCATAGAACACATTGTTTGTCGCATCTGTAGCTCTTGCTCTAGTAAGTAAAATATTTGTGAATAGTTCATCCATATCTAAAAATAAATTATGTGGAATAAAAGTGAAATATAGTAAGTCTCACGATCGAAACAAACTCTTGTCGATGAAATTCGGACTCTGTATCTCTATTAGTAAGTATAAAAATATTTCAGTTTATCTAAAAATTTGTAGAAACTGTTTCGTCTGGCCACCAAGTTAGTTTTAGCACATTTCAATATCAATCGTTACTTGGTTCATTGCAAATGGTTAAAAAATTAAAAATAGTTAGTGCAGTCCTTTTATTATTTTCTTTCAACGGCGCTTCCAAGGCGCCCCTTTAGAGTAAAATAATAATTTACCTCCGTACGTAAAGCCCAATAACACATCGAACTTTCTCTCGTCCAAAAGCGTCTTCACCAAATCCCTCAAGTTATCCTTCTTCCTCTCCTGATCCGGATTGGACTTCAACGCGTAAAATGCTTCCTCATAATGCTTCAAGGCCAGGTGATGCTTAAACTTGATAGAGTACAGCGTGGCGAGCAACGGATTCTCGGGTTCGACAATGCTCAAGGCTGTATTGGCCATTTGGATGGCACAGTCTCGGGCTTTGTGCAGTTCGAATAGTTGTATAACCTGGAAAATAATCAATTTATTATGAATTAAATAGATTCTAAATAGATAATGAACGTGCGGCCATATGACTTTACAGTAATATCAAGGCTCTGTTATGTTTAGTGTCTTTTTATTTTATCAGTTAATGAAAAAGAATAAAACAGACGTTTTTCTTGGGAAATAAAGTACAATTCCAGTGTATAGACCGAAATGGCACTGTTACAGGTCATGCCGCGCACGTTCATTCTTTCCCCGATTCAACTGTATGTACCTTTAAATAGTAAGTAATGTAGGCCGTAGTGTCCTTTTGTCCCTTCAATATCCGGTCTTGCAGGAAGGACTCGCTGAAAATGCCCTTAGCTGCGATTTCGAACAAATCAAGAGCTTTGTAGTTCTCGGCGCTCGTCAGGAAGGAAACGGCAAGTAGAAAACTACCTAAAAATTGAAATGACAAACGCGGTAACATGCAAGTATTATTAGCTATTAGCTAAGAACATGGTATAGCTAGACTTTTGCTAAAAAAATTACTTACAGCTGGAAATGTTCCAGTCGCACCACGAACTCAGCAATCTCACATATTGTTGTAGCCATACGTGTTGACCGCTGCTCACCAACCACTCCGCTAAGACTGTACTATTTTTTAAAGGCCATCTAACACGGTTATTAAGGAAATCTTTACACTACAGACCAGTATAAAAAAATTGTAGGGTGTTTCAAAAAATATATGCCATCGCTCGCTAAAAAAAAGTTCTTATCAACATCTTTAGTAATTTTAGTGAAATTTGGCTTAAGATGAAGATCCCAAACAAGCCCAAATTAGCAATCAGAGCCATCTATGTTTCATCAATTTAATTAAAAAATATGCCGTTTTTTGGCAGTTAGAAAGAGACGAGAGTCATCAGCTGATCAATATTTCTTTTCGTGAAGTTTTAGCCGTTAAGAATAAAATTTATTAGTTAATTTATTGATATTTAGATTGTCTGACATGTCGACTGGGGTATCAACAAGTTTCAGGAAGATCTGTGATAAAAATTTGAAAATTGTTCATATTTGAAATTGATATTATTATTCTTATAACATTATATTTTTTAACGCAATTTTTTCATACCGTTTTCCAATCCTTTAACTTTACGAATCCAGTTTTAGATTAGAAAAAACTTAAGTATATTTGGCTAAACGTTCGCATAAAATAGTGCTTGCTAGGCAACTTGTGATTAAACGCAGCTCTTAATGAAAAAATCACCTAAATTAACAATAAAAATGGGTGAACATGCTAATAATGTAAGTCCTCATATTTATGTCAGAGTGAGAAGTTGATGCAGAAAATGACTTATTTTTGAGGCGATGGAACATGTTTTCGAACCGCACTGTATTTAACCATAAAATTACTCTTACTCATGTATAAGAAAAAGGATACAATATATGTCTTAAATGGCTCGCGAACGGCAACAGACTCAGATGCCAATGCGCCATCGCTTCTTCGTTATAATCTATTTTGGCGAACGTTTTCCTCGCCTCGTGACCTCCGGTGGACATGGTGAAGAATTCCAGTAGCGAAAAAACGGATCCGTTCGGTCTGATGTTGTAGGCGGGGGCTAATTTTATTGGGGTTAGACGCTGCAGGGTGGACTCCCTAAAATAGTCCCGAGAAAATTGCATCAGTAACTGGTTGACGAAATATCATAATTATCGAACACTTTAAACCAACTTTGCATGCCTATGGCAGTGTGTAACTATTTCAGACTGCTCTGCAAACGAACCTATCGTTGCTATTAATGGGGGACACATTTTATTTATTATAAACAATTTTACAAGCTTTGTGGCAAAATTTTATTGTAAAATGGAATTTAAAAAAGGGTAGGTCGGATTTTATAGAAAGTTTGTTTGTACTTACTGTGGTATATTATTCAGCGCCGGCAACTTGGTCAGCCACAGCATTATAAAGTTCGCCTGCGTCAGGTAGATAATTTCAGGCTTGCATACCGAATGGATAGCTTCCGAAACGTTGGCCTGTAAAGATTCGCTTTTAACCAGGATGGTGCAGATCAGGAGTAGGTGTCGGCAGATGGAAAACCTAAAAATATATAGAATATACAGAGTGTTCCGATAATGCATCAGGTTAGGTGGAGAGGTGATTCTACATGTTAAAATAAAGGTAGTAAGTCATCTAACAAATAATCGACAACTCAATTCTTTTCGAGTTAGAGCCTACCAAAGTTAACTTTATTTTTAATTTCTTAAACTATCAAGTTGATATTTGGCCAGGAACTACGTACGGTTAACGATTTCTAACATTCTGTTATAAAAATGTTTCTCTACTGTGCCACTTTACCTGAAACTTAAATTCAATTTTTGGCTCAGTGTTCCAACTGTCTGAGAAACCTAATTTTGGTAAATGTAATGGTAACTTTTGAAACTGATCGACCCCGGGTGTATTATTCACCTGATGGAATCCATCACTCTGGCTGTAATCGTCTAATTTTGTGGTACGACCCTGTATAAGTTGTGTTTACTTTGCAGGTCCTTTTAAAGTTTGGGACAACGGTAAGGTTGTCAGGTTTTACGATTTATTAGCTTTATTCTTCGTATGACTTTTTTCCCTAAGCACTGATGGGATTCCGCTGCCAGGAATTTAAATCAAAGAGAGTTTAACCATTCACTTATTTATTGCAAATTAATAATTTACCAGATACAAAGATTTTACATTATTATAATAATAATTATATAACCTGTTTTAGAATGTTTGTCTCCCGTTATTTGGCCCGTTATTATTCACCAACAGCCCGGTATGATAGCTCCGTAAACAGAACTACCGCATTCGGCCGTGGCGACCCGGGTTCGATTCCTGGTAGGTGTACGTCAGTACACAAAAGTTTAGTAGGCAAGAATGCAGCATGTTGCTAGTTTAGTCCTGAATAAGACCCACTGACTGGAGCGGATAATCCTGCTCCTTTGGGGACTGATGGACGGACTGGGAGTTTAGTCCTGAATAAGACCTGACTGGAGCGGATAATCGTACTCCTTTGGGGACTGATGGACAGACTGGGGGCATGCGCGTGGTTCGGATCCCACGTCAAAAGCTGTAGGTCCCGTCTGGCTGACATTTCCCAGACGTTAAACAAAAGGGATACAACAAGCCGTTCGGCTGCAGTATAATGGCAACATGCCAACCCTCCTTCAACCAACCAACCAACCAACCATTCACCAATAACTGTCTGCGACAGACTGGTGATGATTTACCCCCTTTACCACAATACTATTTATTATATGTCTGCGACAATAATAGCATTGTTACCTGTTACAAGTATCCTGATATATTATCCGCACACCCTGTATAAAGTAAAAAGTTTGAAAAAATCATACTGGACGCCAACAACACGTTAAAATCCGAGAAACCTTAAGTGATGAGCAAACTATTAATATAGGCGTTCCACAAGGAACGGTCCTCGGGCCAATCTTATTCAATCTTTATATCAACTCAATAAATAACATAAGAGTTGGAGGTAAAATTGTGTCATACGCAGATGACACAGCCATTATTTTCAGTGGCTCCTCATGGGAAGAAGCGAAAATAAACACAATAAAAGGACTTTAAAAAATTAAGAACTGGCTTAATATACATAAATTAACCCTTAATGTTAAAAAAACAAATCATTTAGCGCTCACATAAATTGATGTAAATCGTCCTTCTTTCAGCCACATAGAAATAGGATTAAACGAAAAGATTGAGGAGGCCGCCCACACAAAACACCTTGGGGTAATGATTGATTGCGTTTTGAAGTGGAATGTCCACGCTGAATATCTAACAAAAAAATTAGATCTCTAGCATATAGGTTTTATATTCTTCGAAATATCCTATCATCGAACATGTTGATCACGATTTATCGGAGTCTGAAGGAATCATTGTTGACCTATGGTATCACCGTCTGGGGTGCAATGTATGAAAACGCCATTAGGCCCTTACAAATAATTCAAAGTAAAATTCTAAAAATAATTTATAAAAAAGACCGCCTTTACCCTACAAACTTGCTATATAATGAGACGGCCGTGAATTTGAGTGTTCTGTTCTTCAACTCGGTGGGTTGCTACATTCATAAACACCGCAACATGCAGCCTGCTGCGTCACATTGTCAAAACACTCGCGGCCAGACTGGTCAGCCTTTGCAGGTTCCAAAATGCCATAGCGAATTCTATAGACGATCAATTAACATCTTGGGTCCGAAAATATACAATTTGTTACCACCTGATGTAAAAAATGCTGTAAAGCCAAAACTATTTTCGGAAAGGTCGAAAGCATTCGTTTGGAGAAATCTGATTCTGTTTAAAAAAACTTTTTTAAATCAAAAACAATATAGAGAATCAAGTTCTTTTTAGCATTAGTAAATAGTTTCGTGTGTTTTAAAGATAATACAATATAAGCTATAAATTAATATACAGTGTCACCATTAAAGTCCGCACCATATGGAACTTTTTTTTATTAATGAGGTTAGTTAAAATTAAATTTCGGCAATCGTTTTTGCTTCAAATTAGACTAAAAATTATATAATCAAATGTCACCATCTGTCATTCGGTATCTGTCAAAAATTACATTCTAATCAAAAAATGCTGAAAAATGGCATTGTTTTACCGAATTTCAAAAAATTTTATTAGAAAAAGTTGTTTCTAGTACAATTCTTGGCCTAAATACAAAGTTTCAGTTTTCTAGCTCAAAGTTGATTTTTTTGTCATTTTTTCTAATTAACTTTTTTTTTATTTAATGTAAGTTCGCTTAATGGATATTAAACTATTTGCTTATACCATACTCAATATTTTATTTAGTTTGTATGAGCTTTTTTTTACTAGAATGCCATTTTTTTTCGAAATTTAAAATTAGAGGCAAAAAAATTTGACACAGGTGGTGCAAAGTTATCCTAATTTAAAAATTTTAACAGATAGACGTCAGATATTCCATTTTTTTGATAGTACATACACCTAAGAAGTTTAAAAAACTTATAATAAAATTCCCAGATATTAGATTAGTTAAAAATTTAGACACATTTTCTTCTTATCCACAATAAAATATCAAGGCAATTTTGAATTTTATAAGTAGGCTATGGAGAAAAACGAATTAGAGTGCCGAATAAATAAAAGAAATGTCATAAATGTGAATATTTTCGCAAGTTATAGTTTTCAGTGTTATCACCAATGTTGTCCATTCAAGAAAAAATAGAAATTGTCTTAATTTGTGGAGAGAATATGCCTCACCGGCAAGTATCTGCCATTTTTAATGAGAGGCATCCAGAAAAAAATTTGCAGCATAGCACTGTTTCAAGAATAATGTCAAAATTTAGAGAAACTGGATCTGTTCGAAAGAATTTTAAGAAACCTCACGCGGCAAGTAAATACGATGAAGCAGCACAACTTGATGTTTGTTTAACTGTTATTGACCACGGTCAAACTAGTGTAACCAAGATAAGTGATGCAACAGGGTGCAAGAGGGAAAGCGTTAGAAAAATTCTTCAGAAAAATCGATTTCGGGCATATAAACCCAAGTTTATAAACACATTAAAAGAACGCGATTTTGATATCCGACTTGATTTTTCGTTTTGGTATCAGGGACAATATGAGGAGAATATTCTTTTTCCATACAAGATATTATGGACAGATGAAGCCACTTTCTCTTCGAATGGTACCGTGAGCTCACAAAATTGCCGATGGTGGTCCCAAGAAAATCCTAACTTCACAACTGAATGTCGCGACCAGTATCATTTTAAAACCAATGTTTGGTGTGGAATTTTGAAAGATGAGCTTATTGGACCATACTTCTTTAGAGCAAACTTAACTGGTGAAAGGTACCTGAATATTCTTGATAACGAGATTACCGAAGTTTTGGATAACATGCCCTTACACCATAGACATAACTTATGGTATCAGCTTGATGGTGCACCCATACATCAAACTGTAGCAGTGAAAGAACGCATAAACCAATTATTTCAAAACAGAGTTATAGGGCGTGATAGAGAATGTCACTGGCCACCCAGGTCGCCTGACATAACCCCACTAGACTTTTTTCTGTGGGGTTATCTTAAGCAGAAAGTTTATAAGAATCGACCGTTTAGAAATATCGAGCATTTGGAACAAACGATAGGACAGTGTTGTGCCGATATAAGACCAAGCTTTTTACAAAATGCTGTCAAAGACGTTTATAGACGGACGGGTGTTTGTATAGAGCGAGAAGGACGTCACACTGAAATGTGAAATTTATATTGCTTTTGTGTTACCTATTTAAAATGATTAAAGTTCCTTTTTGTTCCTTTTAATAATAATGATAGTTTTAAGTATAAAATAAAATTTTTATCAAATATTTAGATGTATTTGTCATTTGAAAAACGAAACATCTGACGTCTATCTGTTAAAATTTTTAAATTACTTTGCACCACCTGTGTCAAATTTTTTTGCCTCTAATTTTAAATTTCGAAAAAAAATGGCATTCTAGTAAAAAAAAGCTCATACAAACTAAATAAAATATTGAGTATGGTATAAGCAAATAGTTTAATATCCATTAAGCGAACTTACATTAAATAAAAAAAAAGTTAATTAGAAAAAATGGCAAAAAAATCAACTTTGAGCTAGAAAACTGAAACTTTGTATTTAGGCCAAGATTTGTACTAGAAACAACTTTTTCTAATAATTTTTTTTGAAATTCGGTAAAACAATGCCATTTTTCAGCATTTTTTGATTAGAATGTAATTTTTGACAGATACCGAATGACAGATGGTGACATTTGATTATATAATTTTTAGTCTAATTTGAAGCAAAAACGATTGCCGAAATTTAATTTTAACTAACCTCATTAATAAAAAAAAGTTCCATATGGTGCGGACTTTAATGGTGACACTGTATATTATGTAGATGCACATACAGGCGCTCTGCGTCTAGGTGCTACGACAATGATATAATTTCATTTGATACTTATCTGATTATAAAATTGTAATTGTAAATTGTAAATATTTTTTAAACAATAAACAATATTAATTTTCCTTTTTATTTTAACAAACCTGACAGCTGGGTAATAACCCCGTTTTTCTTAGACGGTTTTTTTTTTAATTATCAAACAAGCACTATAGGAAAAATCCTTCAGGGCACTCTGGGAGTGGTACGTGTGCGCAAAAAGCGATTCACGTTGGTTTGGAATCGTTGGAGCTTATATTCGTTGGGAAAAACGACCTCGGGAAGGTCGTTCCATAACGATGAAGTCCTATATTATTAACTGGGGACAAATTTAGAAACGGAAACACAGTTTTCAGGTATTCCTTCCGATTATATTTATCATAAATGTTTTTTTTGAATTTGTCCAAAATATTTTTAAAAAAGTTTGGCCCGGTTACAAGGTGCATATACAAGGTGAACTATACATATATTGTATGTGGCTGCAAAACTTCTTACCTATTCTCGCACTGTTGCCTCAAACAGGCCGACACAAACGACACGCCCAAAGCACTGCTAAAGTAGTGCATCGCATTCGGATTGATCTCGTTGTCCGGATGCGCCGGCGAGCTGTCCGCTCTGAGAAGTTCCAAAACTTTGTGGATCGCCCGGTATATATCGGAACATTGATTAAGTAAGGTGGTTATTCGGTCACATATGGCGTTGTACTCGTGTTCCATTTCAGTTTTTAAAACTTCCAACAATTCCGTAATGACCTCGGGTTTGAGAGTGTTGCCCATATCCGTTTCGAACTTGTTTTTAAAGGAGGCACTCAGCTGCTTATCCAGATAGACTATGACTTCAAATAGGATCATAACGTCGTCTATCAGGTCTTCTTCTGCAAACGGAAAAAATTGCGGTTAACAAGAAACATTCATGAGGAAACAGAAACTCCTTCCTACCTTCTCCCAACAATGAAAAATTTAGGAACTGATCTTTAAACATATACTCGCTACACAGAGTCATATGTTCTAGAGGCTCCATTGGTCTTAAGAAAGAGAATGTGGCCTTTTTCAATATAGCAGCTCCTGAACTTTGATGTAACAACATCAGGCCCAAAGGCCTTAAGCTGGCTTGGTGGTATTGGATGCAGCACGAGTAAAATTTCTGCCAACACCTTCAAATAAAAATATTTTCATTTAAATACACGCACCAACCAAATTGATCAGAAACCTACCATCCCGCATACTCTAAGTATTCATCATCAGTGACTTCCGTATCCGTAAAACAATTCTGTATCTCGCTTTCTATTGCCAAACATATAGCCTGTTTCAAAGCGGCTACAGAAGTAAGATTGATTTCAGATCCCATAAGGTTAGATTTTTTATAAATCTAAAAAAAAAACATGGGATTATTTAGAATATGTACGACGTATTTTGACAATAAGGGTAACTATTTCTGACTGGCCTGCGAACAAATGTAATATATTCTTACCCCCAAAGACTTGTTGATAATATGTAATGGGAATCTCCCAGGATGGAATAAATGTTGCAAATAAACTTGTCGTGGATCACAGTCTCCCACTATTTGAGGGCCCTAAAAACATCAAAATAATATAATAATATATCGATCTGATAAATAAATTTTAAAGAAATCTTACTTGTGTATCATGAATAAATTCCTTTACTACTGGCGTCCACGTTCCTGACTTCAGTGAAGCAGTGTACACGACACAGTCGTCATCAGATGTTCGCCAAGCTGACCATATACGATTGGATTGAAGACAGAAGTCTATTAAATCATTCTAAAATGTACAAAAACAAGTTTAAAAATGATCTTAGGCAAAAAGATACAATGTCCCGGTCTCAAGGTTTATTGGATACTTTGTTGGCATGTATTTTGCTCTATAAGAGCATCATCGAACTATAAAAAAAACAATCAAAGTGAATTAATTAAAGAACAATTTTTATAAGGCATATTAGAATACTAAAAAATTAATATACTTTTCTTACCTCCAAGGACGTCAAAGTATTCAATCTTTTGATACGAATTTGTTGAGAACTTATCACCGGTTTCAGAATATGGAACTGGCAGCCATTAGGAAAACTCATGAAAATGGCTAAAGGACAATCATTTTCTTGGGTATCGACTGCCTTTTTTAAAACAGCTAAAAATTAGATACCTAATGTAGCTAAAAGGACTTTGTTGAAGCTATCGCACTAAAGATTGCATTGGAACAAAATCAATTTTTTCTCACCATTCTGTAATCTATCTTTGCCTAAATCTTCCGTCTCTGTCAAAATATCCATGGCTGCCACGCACTGTCCATTTTTGCACGACCAAAATTTAAGATGGCCACTTCTTGCTAATGTCAGAACATATACCTCATAATCTATTACTTGGATCAAGGTACTGACTGTTTGATTTGCATCACCATTTCTTGATCTAAAAACAATGGAAGTATTCAAAATATATGCATGCTTTTTACTGTTATAAAATAATTTAAGAACCTCTATAGGACTTACCTGAATTTTTCTGTCAAACCTGACAAAAACCTAGGCATAAGGGATTCACCTTTAAGCTCTAGACAAATAGCTGGCCCTTGTAAGCTAAGCTTGACAAGTAACAGTTCTGTGGAAGGGTAGGAGAGAATAAATATGGATTCATCGGTTTCTATGTCGTAGAAAGAACTTGCAATATTTGGTAGTTGATCAACTAAAATAAAATTCATGGCATAGGTACTCCACCAAAATTGTACGTTTTAATGGTAATACTAAAAAATACAGTAGTTTAAAAGCATGCAAACAACAATAAAATTTTGTAAAAACCTTAATCCTAGAGTTTTTAATCCTATTAGGGGCAATTTCCCAGCATGGAAGAGGTGAAACTTTAAAAACTTCTTAGTTCTTTTTGCAAATTTTAAGTGGATTAGGTTTTTACAATAAAGAAGTTTCTTCAGTACCTATAAAGTTTTTCATAAATAATTAATGACTTACTGGCAGTACTAGGATTGTTAAACACATAAAAACTGTTGGGGTTTCTGGCATCAATAACATTTGCTTTTGAAAAAATGGAGGGGGCAGCCAGATTTGGATGGCTCCCCAATAAGTCATCCTAGAAAAAAAAGTTAGAAAACTAAATGACAACACATTTCCTGTAAGGCATCATAAAAACATAGATAAAACACAAATCGGAATATTGTAACATGTAGATTTTGAAGGGTAGGTACTGCTTAGACTTTCAGGTTCGTGCCAATGATATTAAATTTAAAAAAAATGCCTGCCTGTTTTAAATTTCATACCTGTTTGTGGAATTTTGATGGGTGTGGATAAGTCAGTCTGTGAACGCTACAAACAGTAGGAACCAACACAACAACATTATCTTCTGTTTCTTGAACAGAGACACCATCAATAATAGGACTGTCTGTAAATCTATATCGGACTCGATTCCCTGTCAAATTTATATCTAAACTGTGTTCTATAAGTTCCAAAGTATCTGAATTAATTCGCCTAAAAAGAAAAACTTATTGTATATTTCCAGTTACGAATGAATGAAGATTTGCAAAGTAAAAACTTATACAAAAATACTTCCAAGATAACATTACCAATATATGAATCGATTTCTAGTATAATGCTTAGTAGAATCCAAATAACTATATCCACTGGCCTTCTCCGTTACTTTAATATCTTGTAAAGTGCTTTGTGTGCCCCCTTAAACAAAATAAATGCATAGCAGAGGTAAAATTGTCAACACAATAATATAAACCTATAGTACCTGTGGTTAGAGTGATATCTGTCCATTTTTCGAATAGAGCTTGATCTGGAATCGCCTCTCGATAACCTAGCGTGAATTCAGTCATTTTTGGGGCACTATTTTCGTTCAAAATTAATCATAAGCACAAACTGGTATTTTGAGAACCGCCAAGTAATCTAACCTCAAAGTTATATTATAAAGTCGCTCCCAATGGATAAACCTATTCTTTCTCTGTGGTATAGACAGACCGACAGTAGAACATAGCCCTACTTTTTAATTTCTAACCTAGAAGTGCATTTTGTTTGAATTTTTAGAGCTTTATACATGTTTTTTTAATAAATAATAATGTTACAAAATACACGAAGACTCGGTTGTCTCTATGGAGCAGTAAACAATTTACATTTGAGCCGCCTAAAAATTCTATCTGAAAATGCTCCACAGTGCTCATCGTATTTCTTAAGGGGTAAAAAGACGAATTCTAAAGACAATATTTCCTCATTATTTATTCCAGTGTCTATAAAGCCAAATTCAGACGATATAAATGTAGGAGCAGAACTTACAGGAAGTTTAAATAAGGCTGATCTACTTAAGATTTTAAATAAGTTTTATCAGAAGCCGGAAATAAAACAATTACTTAGCGAACAAGGGTTGGACAGTAAGTTCAAGCGTTGCTTTAAAATTATTACAATATAAATTTTGGATAAATGTTTATTTCAATCCTATTTTGTCTAGATTATTTACAACACCAAGCTTATGTTAGTTTTCGAAGGTATTGCCTTGAGGCACCTACTTTACCAGTAGATTTACACGTAGTCGTCAGCGATATCTTACAGGGAGCAGGGAATCCCACCGACATATTCCCATATTTTTTAAGACATTCCCGACAAATGTTTCCCCACTTGGAATGTATGGATGATTTAAAGAAAATTTCAGACCTTAGGTGAGCAATGTTTTTCAGTAGGCAAATAGAGGACAGTGGCATTTTAAAAATCAGTAAAAAGGAGAGGCAAAGAGAATAAACTGATGCGTTTTTTTAGGACACCTGCTAATTGGTACCCTGAAGCAAGGTCATTAAATAGAAAAGTTGTTTTTCATGCGGGCCCTACAAATTCCGGAAAAACTTACCATGCATTAGAACGGAATATTACTGCTAAGTCGGGAGTTTATTGTGGACCCCTTAAGCTGTTGGCCAATGAGGTTTATCATAAGTGTAACCATAGGGTAAGTAAATAAAACTAAGAAATCTGGTCTTGGGTAGAAAAAGACAATTAAACTTTTTTGCTGTTGTATTATTTTTCACTGCAGAAGTTTTTGCTAATATTGTGAGTCACTCTGCATGTAACCATTATTATTTTATTAGGGTACACCATGTGACCTTGTTACAGGAGAAGAAAGAAAGTTTGCAGATCCTTCGGGAATCCCATCGGGTCACGTTGCTTGTACAGTGGAAATGACATCTGTAAACACACCATGTAAGTTGTATAATATTACCATCTAATTACATGTGAATCGCTTATTTGAGAAACCCCACATGTCCAAAAATCAAAATCTTGAGAAAAGCTGAAAAAACTGTTTTATTTTAAAACAGTATAAAAATCCATAAAAGCAAGTAGCTCAATATAAAGTATGGGTACTTGCTGTAAAGTTTGTAGCGAAAACGAAATAAAAAATCTTCTGGTCTTGTGAGAAAAAAATTAAAATGGCGGTGGACATGTGGGGTTTCTAGAATAAACACACACATTTTTTTTTAATAGTTTATTAGATCAAAATAATAGGAAATACAATAAAAAAAAAACTAAAAACTAATAATTAACATACACAACGCACCTTGCGCAACGCAAGTCGTTATTTGTCACGTGACGTTAGGAGCCGTTTATTCGAGAAACACCACATGTCCTGTGGACTTGTGGGGTTTCTCAAATAAATATATATTTTAAACTAGCGCTGAAAGCGTTATATGGGTTGGACATGTGCGATTTCTCTTTAAAAATATGCGTCTATTTTTGAATATA
This sequence comes from Barypeithes pellucidus, assembly GCA_963991005.1. Classification (NCBI taxonomy): domain Eukaryota; kingdom Metazoa; phylum Arthropoda; class Insecta; order Coleoptera; family Curculionidae; genus Barypeithes; species Barypeithes pellucidus. Next base: position 76,657,275 of record OZ022558.1, read on the forward strand.
TTGTTAAGCTAAAAAAGTCGAAATGTCAAATTTATGGACATGTGGGGTTTCTCAAATAAGCGATTCATGTGATATGATATATAAAAAATTATTATTTTCAGGATTCCTTTCAAAGGAAGTCTGGTATATATTTCTGATATGTTTATCTGTTTATGGTACATTTGCTTCCCCTCTTGTTGTGTTTTTAGATGAGGTTGCGGTAATAGATGAAATTCAAATGATCAGGGACCCCCAGAGGGGATGGGCTTGGACCAGAGCCCTCCTAGGCCTTATGGCTGAAGAGATACACTTATGTGGTGAAGCCGGGGCTATAGATTTGGTAAGACAGCTGTGTCTTACCACTGGCGAGGATATGGAAGTTAGAAATTATAAGAGATTGACTGAATTGAGTGTAGAAAATAAAGCGCTAGGTAAGAAACTCGATTTTTTAAAATTTTTGTATATTGTTTCTGTTTAGTCATATTTATAGCTGCAATGCCCTCGATTTTATATCGTAATAGGCAAGTTTCTTACTTAAATTTTTAGGTAGTTTAGATAATGTCCAACCTGGAGACTGCATAGTATGTTTTAGTAAAAATGATATTTACTCAGTTTCGAGAGGTATTGAGGCTAGTGGTAAAGAAGTAGCTGTCATATATGGAGGATTACCGCCAGGTAAACAATACCTACATAATAATAACTTAATATGTGTACTTAATATAATAATTTTCCCCAGTTTAATAACATTTATTCAATTGATGTAAATTTTCTATACAGGATGTTTGGATAATGCATCAGGAGACTTAGAAACATGTTAAAATAAATTTCATATAACAAGAAATCGAAAACTCAATATTTTTTCTTGGTTTACATTTGAAAAACTGATTTTACTGCTAACAAAAACTTTAATTCCCTTTCAGCACCTAAACGGTGTATATGTATAAAGAGTGCCTTTTTTATTAGATATTCTTTTGTCTTTAAAATAACAAGTCCTTTTTTAAAATATGCTGCATTATCCACCTTATACAATGTGACCAAGATAAGAAATCCCAGTACAGGGATCTCGGAACCGTAAGAGACGAAGTCGGTTAAATGGAGGTAAAGTTGCGCATTTACGTGTTCCGGAGATATCCGGAGAAAAACGAAATTCTGAAAAATCGGGTTATTGTTTTCCTGGGTTTTATTGAGATTGAATTCTAAAGTAAATTGCACTTTTACATTGCCACTTTTTCCGCTCTATCTAACAGCGTTAATTGTTTTGTAATCCGACGAGTCGTCTTCGAAGGGCCATTATCAACTTTCTTTTTTTAAATAGGGTCCTGTTTTTCTGATATTGGAATTCAAGAGCTTTTTTGCTTCCGAATGCAACGATGTATGATACATTGTGGTTTAATGACGTTTCGAGGGTTTTTCAACAACATCAGGAAATTTTGGGATACAGTCCTGTATTTCTCCTAATTTTATATTTTAATATCTCATAAGTAAGCTCTAAATTTTTACTTATGTTGGACTAGTTCAATAAATAACAAATAATTTAATAATAAATCACAAATAAGAGAACAAAATACAGAAACATTATTTCAAACTTCTGTTGATTCGGGATTTAAAAGAAAAGTAGGCGTTTGAAACAAAAAAATTAAGATGGTGACGCGTGATTTGTTTCACTTGACATTCCCATTGTGATCGTTTGAAAGCGTTTTAACAGGTTTCTATTTTCCAGAAAATATGGAATATAATTTTACAAATGCTAAAAAGTTTGATATTCTATTGCATGTTTTATTTTATCTCAAAAAAACTGTTATGTGGCAGTTATAAGATGTTATTTGTGCTTAGAGAATAACGGAAATCATTTTGATCACCTGATTATGTAGTTCCTTACTTTTTCGTTGTTCGTTTTATTACTGTTTTGGAATGATTTTTGTTCACTTATTTGTGGTTTATTATTAAAATTATTTGCTATTTATTAAACTAGTCCAACGTAAGTAAAAAATTTAGAACTTACTTATGAGATATTATTTATAAAATTAGGAGGAATACAGGACCGTATCCCAAAATTTCCTGATGTTGTTCAAAAAACCGTCGAAACGTCATTAAACCACAATGTGTCATACATCGTTGCATTCGGAAGAAAAAATGCTCTCAAATTCCAATATCAGAAAAACAGGAACGTATTTAAAAAAAGAAAGTTGATAATGGCCCTTCGAAGACGACTCGTCGGATTACAAAACAATTAACGCTGTTCGATAGAGCGGAAAAAGTGACAATGTAAAAGTGCCATTTACTTTCGAATTCGATCTCAAAAAAACCCAGGAAAAAAATAAAACGATTTTTCAGAATTTCGTTTTTTTCCGGATATCTCCGGAATTACTCGGAATTTTAAAACTTTCTAAACGGCATATTATTAGGCACATAAATGCGCAACCTTACGTCCATCTAACCGACTTCGTATCTCTTACGGTTTCCGAGATCCCTGTACTGGCCCTCCTTATCTTGGACACGTATATTTTATAATTTAAATTTATTACAATTTTTTCAGGCACTAAGTTGGCGCAAGGTGCTAAATTTAACGATCCAGAGAATAGCTGCAAGATATTAGTAGCCACTGATGCCATAGGAATGGGACTAAATTTGTAAGTTTTCAGGTATCCAGATGACCATAACCATCAAAATTGCCAAGAAAATTCGGTTTTTTGTTGGCGAGTTATTTTTGTGTTGTGTACCTTACTTGCTTGCTTACGACGTGGTACTGTAAGATGTAATTTTTAAATCTTTTTAGGAGTATAAGAAGGATTATATTTTACTCCCTAATAAAACCAATTATGAATGAAAAAGGGGAGAAGGAAATGGACACAATATCAGTATCTGCCGCACTGCAAATTGCTGGACGGGCTGGCAGGTACGATATAAATCATAAGATCAACCTGGTGTCTGTCTGCATGGCTGTTTGACAGGGTTTTTCTCAAAATCCATTTATCATAGACTCTCTCTTGGCACATGTAGTTAATATTGACACATTTGTAGGTACGGGACCCAATGGGAGCAAGGTTTCGTAACAACTTTCAAGTCTGAAGATTTGCAGACGCTCAAAACGCTGTTATCATCAGACCCTGAGCCGATTACCCAAGGAGGCTTACATCCGACGGCGGATCAGATCGAATTGTACGCTTACCATTTGCCGAATTTAACTTTAAGTAATTTAATGGTAAGTTATATGCTATAGTGTATAATTTTTACTGTGAACAAGCATTTACGCTTCTTATAGGGAAAGTAAATGTAAGTAAAAATATTTTCTTTCCGTAAAATTCATAAAAAAGCTGGAGATCATAATATGTTCATGGAAAATTAAAGAGGAAATCTTATTAATATTTCAGGATATTTTTGTAAGTTTGTCCACTGTAGACGATTCCTTATATTTCATGTGCAATACGGAAGACTTTAAGTTTTTGGCCGATATGATTCAGCATGTTCCTTTATCGTTGAGGGCGAGATATGTCTTTTGCTGCGCGCCAATCAATAAGAAAATGCCATTTGTGTGTACCATGTTCCTTAAGGTGAGTTATAACAGCAAAATTTATTTATACAGGGTGTCCCAAAAGTAATGGGACACAGAGCAATAGCAGACTCCTTAAGGCGAAATAATGCGATTTATTCAAACTTGCCTTATCCCAAAATTGATAACAACCAAGATACAGGGTGTCAAAGTTTTAATTTTATTTTCGTTTTTTTGCGATTATTTCTTAACAAAACGACATAACAGCACAAAATTAGGGATTTTGGGGTTTTTTGAGATGAGGAATTCAAAATTATCCATATTTTTTGTGTAACCAGTAGAGGGCGCTATCAATGGCATGCCCCACTTATTTTAGCTGGCATAACTTTTTTTAGGCTACGTATATCGATCCGGTTAATAAAAAATAAGGTTACTTTACTTCTTTTACATCAAAAACATATACCTTATTGAAGTCGCTAGGAGCAACCATTTTCGAGATAATGGCATTTCATATGTCCAATTAATCTAAATACGTGGTCCAAAAGCAACGGAAAGAAAATCGAGCTACGGTGAATTTCTGACTTAAAATCAGCTACATTTGCTAGGTGTCAAAGTTAGGTTAGGTAAATACTTAAGGTTAACTTTTTTTTCTAATAAAAAAGCTTTTTCATATGGAATTAGTAATTTTATTCCAATCAAAAATTTTATTTAATACTTATTAACATCATTTAAAATTAACAAAATAGTTAGAAATAAAAATGGCAACGCCGTGATAGCAATTGTTCAAAATGGCCACCATTGACCTCAATACATTTTGCTATACGTTTTACAAAAGACTGTCGGATTTTAAACAGGAGATCTTCATCATTTCTGAGCAGATTAACAGAATTTATAATTTTTTCATTTAACTCATTACGGTGGTTTATTGAACTGTTATAAACAATGGTTTTCAAATAACCCCAAATGCAAAAGTCCATTGGATTAAAATCGGGACTTCGCGCCGGCCAAATCAACGGGCCACCACGGCCTATCCAACGTTCAGGGAACTGTTCAGTTAAATAATTTCGCACTTGTCTGGAGAAGTGTGCCGGCGCCCCGTCTTGCATGAAATACATATTTTGCCGGACGTTTAGTGGTACATCTTCTAAAAGCCCTCCAAGTTCATTTTGTAAAAAATTCAAATATGAATCTCCGTTTAGAGTTGGCGGTAATTCAAAGGGGCCTATAAGATGATCTCCAATAATTCCACACCAAATGTTGACCTTAAACTCGTGTTGGAAATGTCGTTCAACAACTAAATGCGGGTTTTCATTTTCCCACGCATGTCTGTTTCGATAATTGAATACACCCCGTCGAGTAAATGTCGCCTCGTCCGTGAACAACACACGATTTAGAAACATTGGATCTGTATTTTGCAAATTTTGGAAGAAATGAGAAAACTGAAGTCTGGCTGGAAGATCAGGCGGCAGTAAACACTGTACGGGTGTAAAGTGGTATGGGTACAGGCCTTCATCGTGAAATATTCTAACAATTGAAGATTTACTTACACCTGTAGCCGCCTTCAATCTCCTCGAACTCACTTCTGGATTTTCCGCTACACAAACTAAAATCTCTTCTTCCTGTTCTGGTGTTATATTTTTTGGACGGCCCGAAACATCTTCTTTTTGTCGAAACGAACCAGTCTCTCCTAGTCGGCCATAAATATTTTGAAATAATTTCCGGTTTGGTTGCCTTCTATTCGGGAACAGTGCTTGGTACCTGCGCCCTGCACTCCGACCATTAAAATTTTCTTGTGCGTAAATACAAAGCATATCACGCATTTCTGCATTGGAAAATAAATTATGTCGAGGCATTACTAAAAAATTGAATAATATCTGCGTATTGTACTTAGAAAATTAATAACTTTGACAGATGATACTTTGTGTAACATGTTGTTGCCTTAGAAACGTCGTTGTTTTTAATCAAGGCCAGAATAATAATAATAATACGAATACACAAATATTTTAGTATTCTTGCATTAGAAATAAATATGAAATGCCATTATCTCGAAAATGGTTGCTCCTAGCGACTTCAATAAGGTATATGTTTTTGATATAAAAGAAGTAAAGTAACCATATTTTTTATTAGCCGAATCGATATACGTAGCCTAAAAAAAGTTATGCCAGCTAAAATAAGTGGGGCATGCCATTGATAGCGCCCTCTACTGGTTACACAAAAAATATGGATAATTTTGAATTCCTCATCTCAAAAAACCCCAAAATCCCTAATTTTGTGCTGTTATGTCGTTTTGTTAAGAAATAATCGCAAAAAAACGAAAATAAAATTAAAACTTTGACACCCTGTATCTTGGTAGTTATCAATTTTGGGATAAGGCAAGTTTGAATAAATCGCATTATTTCGCCTTAAGGAGTCTGCTATTGCTCTGTGTCCCATTACTTTTGGGACACCCTGTATAAAAGCATATCTGCAAGAAAAATACTATTTTCCACAACGCCAGACTACTTTGGAACGGCAATACTCTATTCATTTTACCAATTCAGGAGCATAAACAAACATCAGTGCGTGATAGCCACATGCCCGATGTATAAACTCATTGCTATTGGTCAAACCGCGATAAAACTTCCGATACTGGATTATTTCAGGTCTATTCATGCGTGGTTCGAGATTGTACTGTTATATTGTTCTTAATGCGACCCTATGTGCTGTTCACGTGCTCGTCCCGTGTATTTGTTTTGATCTACTAAATTGTGAAAATGAATAGACTATAGATATATTACCTTTTGTCATTTGTATCATGTATTATAGGTTAAGTTGGTAAATATTCTTCTTTTCGTTTTGGTGCACAGAGGAATGATAAGTCGCCGTTTATGCCAAATATGTTTTTAGTTTGCAAGACAGTACAGCAAAAACGACCCCATCACCTTTGACTGGTTGTGTAGAAATATCGGATGGCCCCTACAGCCTCCCAAGACAATTATAGACTTGGTACATTTGGAAGCGGTGTTCGATGTACTAGATCTGTACTTGTGGTTAAGGTACGTCCTAAACACCATATTTATATTCGTAATCAATTATATTTATTCTCCGGTTACCAGATGAAAAGAGCTTGAAATTTATTGTGACCGGAATATGTAACATTTAAATACCATATAACCTTCATGGTTAGTAGATGGAGAAAACTTGATTATCTTGACGTTACTTATGCTAACTCTGACAGTGCGTTTACAGTCTTGTACACGGAGAATAGTCATCATGACATCATAAATTAATATTTCTATTTGGGTTTCATAATGGCTACATTATGAAATGCAAAATAAATTGAATAACCTGCCACTTTATGTAACTGAAATTTAATTTTTTTATGTTGGCAACAAGTAGTGTTCGAATTTTAGGTTTACTTCGATTTCGTTGAAATTAGTTTCCTAAGCATTATGGATTTGACAGAAATTTTTTATAGAAAACTTTAAAATACTAACCTTTAACCTCGCAAATAGATCATTTTTACTAGATATTTATCTGAAATAACTATACTCCAAATATATAACATGCTGACGGTGTCCGTAAACTAATTTCTAGTAACAACTATAAAACAACATAACCTAGAAATATCTTTTTTATGCTCGATTTCTAAAGTTTTATTCAATAAAGTACTATTTTTATTTTTAATTCAATATAGTATTATACATATTACTTTATATACAGGGTGATTCACGACGAGCGTGCATTAGAAGTTTATGGAGAACTACTGAATATATGTTCCTCAAACTTTGGGGATTTGGGTTTATCCATATGCTCTCTTTAACTAAAATATTGACATGTTTCTGTCATTTCCGGTTATACCGGAAGTAGCTGCCGAACTTTCGTTTTTTAAATACAACACGGTAATTTTTATTACATTTTTCGATCAAGCATTAAATACTAAGCATATTTTATAGAAAATGTTTTTGTCAGACTCTATTAGTTTTTGAGATATCTGGACTTTTTGTAATTATTTGGCAAATGCATGACGATGAAATAATCCATATAATTTTTTTACCTTAGCGCTTAGACTAAAAATTTTTCCTCACCGAATAGCTAGAAGATCATCAAGTCTCAAAAACATTTCAAATTCGGCATAAAATGTACAGGGTGGTCACAATTCAAGCCTCATTGTGAAAGAATTCAACCATTAAAAACTTTCTAATTTTAAATGGAACACCCTGTATATTCTTATTTAATTTTATGGCAAATTAGTTGTTCTTTATAAATAGTATTTACTGTCCTATACCTATATCAAAGCGTTTTCTCAAAAAATACAATTTTATTCCGAAAATACTATTTGTTCAAGTGTGTTATGAAAACAATAATTGTACTTAGGGGCTGTATACTGATGTCTATACGGAGGAAAAGTGATTGATTGCTTGAAAATACAACATTCTAAAGTGTTTCTTAATATTTTACAAATAAAATGCAGTTGATTGTTTTAAATTGTTTTAAATTTAATGGTTTAAATATTATTTTTTTAAAAATAGCAAGGAAACAAGTTTATAAACTTTAAATTCCTTAATTAAAAATGTATTTGAAAATTATACCTAATATCTTATTCTATTTTTAAAATATTCTTTAAAGCATTCCTAATTTCTTGTGCATTGAGAGAGTAAAATGCTGCATTCACCCTTTCAATTAGATTTTCCTTCGTGGTGATGGGACGCGCGTAAACTTTATCTTTAATTGAGTCTGTTGGAAAAGCGTAAAAATAGGCTAAAATGGTAACTTCAAATACCTCATTGTCCTGTATTGGTTTAATTCTTCGAACTTTGGCTTTAAATGATACAAATTTTAAACAATTACTATTTAGTCTTCTAATAATACCAGGTGTGGGAATTGGCCTATTCGGATTTAGCTTAATTTTGCCACATTCAATGTAAACCGCAAATAAATTTAAAAAATCTTCACTTGAAAATCCGGAGCGTGACATTTTTTAGTAACAGAATAATTGACAGTTTGAAAATACGCCAAGAAATATCAGACAATTGTTTTTCTTGTCAAAGCACACTAGAGAATATTGCCGTCATTATTAATTTTCCTCCCTATAGACATCAGTACCCTAAGTACAATTTGTTTTCATAGCACACTTGAACAAATAGTATTTTCGGAATAAAATTGGATTCTTTGAGAAAACGCTTTGATATAGGTATAGGACAGTAAATACTAATTATAAAGAACAACTAATTTGCCATCAAATTAAATAAAAATATACAGGGTGTTCCATTTAAAATAAGAAAGTTTTTAATGGTTGAATTCTTTCACAATGAGGCTTGAATTGTGACCACCCTGTACATTTTATGCCGGATTTGAAATGTTGTTGAGACTTGATGATCTTCTAGCTATTCGGTGAAGACAAATTTTTAGTCTAAGCGCTAAGGTAAAAAAATTATATGGATTATTTCATTGTCATGCATTTGCCAAATAATTACAAAAAGTCCAGATATCTCAAAAACTAATAGAGTCTGACAAAAACATTTTCTATAAAATATGCTTAGTATTTAATGCTTAATCGAAAAATGTAATAAAAATTACCATGTTGTATTTAAAAAACGAAAGTTGGCAGCTACTTCCGGTATAACCGGAAATTACAAGAACATGTGAATATTTTAGTTAAAGAGAGCATATCGATAAACCCAAATCCCCAAAGTTTCAGGAACATATATTCAGTAGTTCTCCATAAAGTTCTAATGCACGCTCGTCGTGAATCACCCTGTATACATATTTAGAGTTACTGTAGGCATTTCCTGGGCATTAATTCTTATTCCTGTCAGATTCTGTGTCGACACAATATTTTGTTCAATACTTTGAACTTTGTTCTGCTCGCACCATAACTCAAAGTTTTGCATATTCTTTTTAAAAGTTTTTCTAGATTATTTTCTGCAATTTCTCGTATTTGTGACTGAGTACAACTTTATCTTCCTGACTCATTTTTATTAACTTTAATAATATATTTATTTTTAATTATGACATATGGGAAGAAGCTTTGTTGTTTCTATCGTGGCATATTTGATACTTGTAACATTTTATCAAATTGTAAAAGTATTGCCAACCCAAAAAGAAAATATTAATTCAAATGGAAAAAATCAACTATATTTTTTAAAGTTTTTCAGACTTTAAAGACCCAAATAGAAAAAGTATTATAAAATACACGGTTCATAAGACAATTAGAGCACTTGTACTTTAGATAACTTCCCGCTTCGCGGGTCGTTTTCTAAATTAAACGCGTGCTCTAAGATAATGTCTTATGAAACTTGTATCTTAATACACTATTACGTAAATACATAAGTAATTAATTGTTTTACGCTTTAGTTATCGATTCATGGACCTCTTTGTCGAACCCGATCTGATAAGGGACATGCAGACGGAACTAGACGAAATCATACAGCAAGGAGTAGTTCAGTTAACCCGATTACTGAAAAACACCGAAACGGGAATCAGTTCGGGAACGTCTCGAGTCGACGACGAACAGTTCGACTCGCACAGGAAAGAGCAGAATTATTTACGTAGTAAGTGCTATCACCACATATTATAACACAAAAGGATGCATAATTATTATTATCACAGGGCCAACACTCCATTCATAAATCTGTTGGAAAGTGAGTTTGCGATTGTTTGAAATGTTATTGAAAATCAGTAATGGGTGGAAGAGTGACAAAACATGTTGGTCTCGCTAATGGCAACAATGTTGAAGTCTGGTTAAATCAAAGATCTTACAAGGTTAAATCCAATAACGTTTAAAAGGTTATGGAGCGGTCTTCATCGTTTCGGAGCGGAGCTAGTCTGGGCAAAAAGCCCAACAAGGGCGTATAATTTACTTTGAGATTCTTTACGTTTAACTATATTATCTATTCAAAAAGTGTAGTGTCGAATATTGGATATTTATAAAAAAGATAGAAATATTGATCCAGTTTTTATATACAGTGTATCCAATGGATTTAACTATTTATGCTTAGCATCAATATTTTTTGTGTATTCATTACTGGATGATACTCTCCAGATATAAAAGTGTATATTTCTAGCCAGATTGTCATATTTATCACTAAGACATCTTGCAAAATCCCAATTAAAAATTTGTAAACTTGACAATTACAACTGGTTTAAGGTTAATCCGCAATTCTCTTAAAATAAGTTTATTTCTAATAATTTTACTATAAACTGTGAAAAGGATGATTCTTTAAAATAATATTATTATACTTAAAGGTATCAAATAAATCGTGAAATAATCCAACTGCACTCTGGTCATCTATCTTTAGTTTATTACCTGCTCACATGCATTGGGTATGGCCAATTAGCAAGGAGGGAGAAACGGAATGGGTGATGCAAACTCAAAATCAAATTTCTAAATATATTTACTAACCTGTGAAATTTTAATTTAACACCATTGCATCTTCTAGTGAAGTATTTTATGGCCGTACAAGACTCAACCATCTTGTAAATGCAAGATTTATATTAAGAAATAAACCAATTCGACTGCTTTTTGCCCGGACTAGCACCACGGACCGGTCCATAACCTTTTAAACGTCAATGGTTAGTCAGAAATCATATCAATACAATCATATTAAAACATAACCATACTTACCGAAGAAAAGATAAATCCTTGCTTAAATGATCCACTCTTTTACAAACTATACATGAATGCACCATCATTGTTTATAATAAAGACGATTTTTCACCAATACTCACAAAAAAAAAAAATATAAGCAACCAAGTATATAAACACTCCCTTAAAAGCGGTTAGCAGCGAGTAGCAACAGTGTATTCTTCTTCCATTGATAAAGTTTGATCGTTTGCCGTCGAGCGTAGTATCTTTTAACTTGATGTTGTCAGAGTGCAGTCTGTTTATTTCAAACTTTTATGTATAATAATAATATTTTTTTTCTAAATCTCTCGAGGCCTATTCACAATTTATATTAAAATTATTGGGAAATAAATTTATTTTAAAAGCAATTGCGGATTAACCTTAAACCAGTTGCAATTGTCAAATTAACAACTTTTTAATTGGGATTTTGCAGATACCTTAGCGATAAATAGGACAATCTGGCTATGCTGCAAGCGGAGTGCACGTTTACAGTCCTTACGTCGACTTCAAATGTAAACAATTCTATCTGGAGTTTGTAAGATCTTTGATTATTATCATCATGTTTTTCGAGATTTTTGATAAATCCAAAAAAAAAATTTCACGGAAAATATCGGAAACAAAGCATTTTAGGATATATGTGTATATGAACATTTCGACTTAAAATTAGTCCACACCAATCACCCATTAAAATAACTACATATTAAGTAAACACCCTATATAAACAAGCTAGATATTGCACCAAAATTTTACACGTTTCAAATTATCGATGTCCTTATTCCTTGGCGATCGTAGCGAAAGTTTTTTTTTGTTAATTTTAGATTCGGAGTCATCTCCGATTGGCCGAGGCAGACTGACGGCGCGGCTGCTCGCTCAAGGAATCTTGACACCGTCGATGTTAAGCGAACTTAAAAAAGAGTGGAATAAGAAGGAGACGACAGAAACACCCGATAAGGAACCGCCCACGAAACCGACTAGAAAGAAGCGTAAAACCAAATAAAAAAAGAAACGAGAATAAAATGTTTTTAAAAAATAATTTGTTGTTTTAAAGAATGTAAAGAACATGTTCTTCCAGATGAGTAAACTTAGAATCAGGCTGCTCTATGTGCATCGAAAGCGTTATAAATTTACTTCACAATATTGGCAGGTCAAGCGACCCAGACAACCCATTTTTCCTCTGCGCTTAAGGTAAGTTTTAGTACTTAAAATAGTATATTATATTAAGATACAAGTTGCATAAGACATTATCTTAGAGCACGTGTTTAATTTAGAAAAAGACCCGCGAAGTGGGGAGTTTTGTAAAGTACAAGTGCTCTAATTGTCTTATGAACCGTGTATTTTATAATACTTGTTCTATTTGGGTCTTTAAAGTCTGAAAAACTTTTAAAAATATAGTAGATTTTTTCCATTTGAATTAAAGTTTTCTTTTCGGGTTGGGAATACTTTTACACGTTAATTAGTACATTACGTATCAAGGGCCGAAAAGAGGCTTTTACGGACGAGTCCGGAAAAGCCTCCGACGGCCCGAGATATGTACCGTATTTTTTTTTACAAGTGCTCCGAAGCTTTGATGCCAAATAAATAAAGAAATTCTTCAGACAGTTTTCCTGTCTACATGACATGAAAACACTCGCGCATGGAGAATGTAAATATCTATTTATTATTTTTGACAAATAGGCTCGGTGGCCTGGTGGTATAGCGTGCGGTTTGTGATCTGAGAGTCGCTGGTTCAAATCCCGCATTCGGCATCTCTGGTTTTATTTATTTTTTTACAAGTGCCCGAGTCTTTGAGGCCATATAAATAAAGAACTTCTTCAGACATTTTTCTAAAACATCTTTGAAAAATTAACTGCCAATTTAATTTATAAATAATCCGCCATTTATTATCGCTTGTAGTATGGCTCGGTGGGTAGAGTGTCCGCCTGGCGATCTGAGGGTCGCGGGTTCAAATCCCGCACCGACAATTCTGGTTTTATTTATTTATGAGCACATGGGGAAAAATCTTTCCCGCCCGCTTCGATACTTTCCCGCCCGCTCTCTTGGAAAACGCCACTTTCGGTGAAGAGAACATACATGAAAAGAGGCACTTTCGGGACACATGTAAAAAAAATGTTACAAGTATCAAATATGTCATGATAGAAACAATTGAACACAACACAGCTTCTTCCCATCCGTCATAATTAAAAATAAGTATACCTATTATTAAAGTTAATAAAAATGAGTCAGGAAGAAAGTTGTACTCTTGTACTCCGTCAGAAATACGAGAAATCGAAGAAATAGAAAAACTTTTAAAAAAGATATGCAAAACTTCGAGTTATGGTGCGAGCAGAACAAAGTTCAAAAAATTGAACAAAATATTAAATAATACTATTGAACAAAATATCGTGTCGACACAGAATCTGACAGGAATAACAATTAATGCTCAGAAAATGTCTACAGTAACTATAAATATGTATACAGGGTTGCCCAGAAGTCCGGACTAAAATTAATATAGCCTTAACCTGTAACTTTTGGGGGAAACGCTCGGGCACGTCAATTTATTTTTATATATGCTCACATTTTGAAAATCAAAAAAATTACAATTTCAAAATTACCCTATATTTTCTTAGTTAAAAGAGATACAGAAAAATGTTTTATACAGAAGTTTCTTTATATTGATCGTTGAATAATCTGCCGTCTCAGAATAAGTATACGGGGTCAGGTACAAAAGTTATCGAACTTCACCTCATTTTTTTAAAATGGAACACCCTGTATATTTTAATCTAAAAAGGTACTATTTTAAATTCTCCTTTCAAATATAGAACAGACCATGAATGATATTGGTTTCCTACGACCGACTGTTAAGAGTTTTTAAAAAATCTCTCTTTAAATAAGCGGAAATAATAAATCATTGATGGTTTTTTTACCTTTCAAGGTAAGAAATCTTCATTGTTTCACGTTCTGACATGTTGTGACATTATACATAATAAAGTGGCAAGTTGTTCAATTTTTTTGCGTTTCATAATGTAACCATTAAAACCATTTCCGGTGCTTGGTAAAATCTCGACTTATGTTTTATAATATTGCTTTTTAAATTAAAAATTATAAACGACAACGATCGTGTTGTTAATTGTAACGTAAAAATTAAAACGCCTTACTTAAAAAACGACGTAAAGTTTATTATATTACTCTTATTTCTGTTTCATATTACATCATCAATATTTATTATATTTTAAATAAAACTGTCTTTTTCTCAAGGGGAAGATAAAGTATACTTAATTTTATCAAATTTAACTTATAAAAAAACAATGATAGAATTCCAGGAAACTATTTTTCGGGCCTAAACTAAATCGCATTTTTGGCATCCGAGCACATCTATAAATCATCCTAAACTGCATGTTATTTGGCATGTATTCCTCTTATATACAGGGTTGCCCAGAAGTCCGGAATAAAATTAATATAGCCTTAACCTGTAACTTTTGGGGAAAACGCTCGGACACGTCAATTTATTTTTATATATGCTCACATTTTGACGTTATTTTATAGATATTTGTCAAATATATGACGACATCGATCTTTTTTTTAAATAGAAACATACAACTTGTGATACATCATTTGAAAGCTAATATCTCGTACAGTATGCTCATAAATTTTAGCGCGATTCTGTCGAGCTATTTCAGCTTTTTAAAAAATCTCTCTTTAAATAAGCGGAAACGATAAATGAGGAGTAACTTTTCAAAACGCATTATGTCCATCAAATTTTTTTTTTTCACAAACAACGAAAAACGATTATTTCTTGTTCCCATTAGTTTTAAACCTGCATAGTAAGGTTATTTGATAGATATTGGTCGATACTTCTATAATCATTCTCATTGAAATCAAAACGATCATAGATTGTAAAAAATAGTCATTAAATAGTTGGACATAATGCGTTTTGATCCATCATTGTGTATATAATGCTTTTTGTTGTGGCCGATGTTGGACATAATGCTCTATGTTCTAAACATTTAATAAAAAATAGAGAGGTAAGACCCAACTGATTGTTTTTTTATTCACTACAAAATAAAACATATTAAACCAATATAAAAAAAATAACTTTTATAGAAAAACAATACTTAAACACAGGGTTTCAAAAGAAAATTTTTAATTATGAACTAAATATGCAGGTCAACGTTGTCTTCCTCTAGGCATTCGCAGTTATCTTCCTCGTCGTCGTCTCCTGCTCTGTTTGGAGTTATTTGTGGAGCAACATTTAAGGCAAGATCAAAGAAAGTTAAAGATGATAACGGAATGCTATCTTCCCAGTCGACCCCAAATCTAGCTTGGAGCAATTTTTTAACATCATTTTTTTTGTCTTCTTTAATTGGATTCATGAGTGGGACCTCAGATGGCTCTTGTACGTTTTTAAGAGTCCGACCACGCTTTACTATGGATACAAATTCTTTTGAACCGTCGTTAAAATAATACGTCGGTTCAAGTTTGATTTTTACATCGAAAGATTCATTTTTTCTTACCTTTTGTAAAATTATTCGTTTCATACTGCTTATGCCTTCAATTTGCCTTAATGTGTTTGTTAACTCTTTGAAGTTTTTGATCGACCAGTCTTTTCCCAGAACTCTAATGTTTGCCGATTCCCTATAAACCTGAATGTATTCCCATGATGTTTGCTCGGTATAAAGCGAATTGGCCGCCTCCTGGTGGCCAAGTACCATAATGCGTTTTGATGTGACAACTCTTGCGGACATAATGCGTTTCGATGTGAGCATCATATTTTGCACTTAAATTACATAGATATAACACTATTTGATGCATTCTGGGTTTACAGACATATAACAGAGGTGAAAATTAATGCGAAACCGCAACAAACTCAATTTTGTCCTCGGGTGGACATAATGCGTTTTGAAAAGTTACTCCTCAAATCATTGATGGTTTTTTTACCTTTCAAGGTAAGAAATCTTCATTGTTTCACGTTCTGACATGTTGTGACATTGTGAACTTTAAAATTAATTTAGGTATTTCAGGGGTTTCATAATCGCGCTAAAATTTATGAGCATACTGTACGATATATTAGCTTTGAAATAATGTATCGCCAGCTGTATTTTTCTATTTAAAAAAAGATCGATTTCGTCATATCTTTGACAAATGTCTATAAAAAAAAACAAACGAATAACGTCAAAATGTGAGCATATATAAAACTAAATTGACGTGTCCGAGCGGTTTCCCCAAAAGTTACAGGTTAAGGCTATATTAATTTTATTCTGGACTTCTTGGCAACCCAGTAATTTATATTCTTTATTTAAAGAACGAAAACCAATGGTAATATAACAATAAAAATACTTTACTTCCCCTTATATATAATTAATATAATAAATCTAATTGACAAATTACGTTAATACTTATAAATAAATGCAATATTTATTATTTACAGGTTAACAACATACATATTTTCGAATGTATAATAGTCTGTTGAGGACTTAAATAATGTACAAATTTTAATATACTAAACACTTTACAAGCATAATTTTTACAGTGACTAGGAAGAGAAAAAATTCCTTTCAAGCGAATTCGAGAAATTGACTAGTTACATTGAAGATTGATATATACAGAGAATTGTAACAAAATATAGAGGGTGTCAATTTGAACTCCCTCCTAGTAAATATTATTTAAAATCGGAAAGACACGACTACGTTTTATTGTGAAAGGAGTCGCTTTTAAAGAATATTCGTAGCCTTCGTAGTTTAACCCCTTTGGAGGGATGTCACCCTTAAAATCTTAAATGCCGTCTCAGAATAAGTATACGGGGTCAGGTACAAAAGTTATCGAACTTCACCTCATTTTTTTAAAATGGAACACCCTGTATATTTTAATCTAAAAAGGTACTATTTTAAATTCTCCTTTCAAATATATAACACGCCATGGATGATATTGGTTTCCTAGGCGATTTATTTAAACTTTATTACTTTGAAACGAAATAAAAGATTCAGATTAAGGTGAAGAATAACGGGAATCATCGCAAATGTTCGGAATATGTCCTTAAATGGTTACCGTCTTTCCGGATAGCGAACAAAGTAGACATTTTGCGCCATTTCTTCGAAAGTGAAAACACTTTCAATATAAACTGATGTCATATCAAATTTTTCAAAATGTTGATAAATCATTTTCCCAAATGAAGATGTAAAAATGAAATTGACGTTAAATGTTAATAACAACTAGAATGTCAACATAGTTGTCTCTAGGATATTAGCCTTTGTTTGTTTCATGGTGGTTCATGTGGTTTAAAGTAAATAAAGTTCAAATAAATCGCCTAGGAAACCAATATCATCCCATGGTGTGTTACATATTTGAAAGGAGAATTTAAAATAGTATATTTTTAGATTAAAATATACCTACAGGGTGTTCCGTTTAAAAAAATGAGGTTAGGTCCGATAACTTTTTCACCTGACCCCGTATACTTATTCTGAAAACGGCAGGTTATTCAGCAATCATTATAAAGAAACTTCTGTATAAAGTATTTTTCTGTATTTCTTTTAACTAAGAAAATATAGGGTAATTTTGCAATAGTCAATATTTTGATTTCTCCCCCGTATCTCTTAAACGAGCGAAAATCTTCAAATTTTGATTTTACCATTTTAAGTTTGACCCAAAAAGAGCACATGACACCTATATTACTTTTGTGACAGCACTAACAATTACGGATATACCCTATAAAAGTGTCGAAAATGGGAAACCCTGTACAGTTGTATTAATTGAAAATGGGAACACTAAATTTGTTATAATGTAAATCGGTCTTCATTGATTTTGACTTCTTCAAAAGTTTATGGTTAACAACGCTGTCAATTGTCAGAATTCTCAAAAGGCTTCGCCATTTAACAGAACTTGAAAAAGTTCAAATAGTAGCCAGAATTGAAGATGGGTTAATAAGATTATTTTATTTTGTTTAGTGACGCCAATGCTTATTGATCATAACCTTAAAAACAATACATAAATCAGAAAAGCCTGATTTACGCAAATATGGCAAAACTAGTCATAAGACTTGTTCCCATTTTCAATGAATACAACTGTACTTAAAGGACCCCTAATCATTCTACTGAAAGAAGAGTCAACACAATAATGCATTTTTTTAATAATAACCTAAAAACCATAAGTCTTAGTGCAGGTAAGTTCTAATTACATCCATTTTTGGAACGCGATCAATAATTTAAGACTTTAAGGGTAACATCTACCCCTCCAAGGGAGATAAACCATGAAGGGTGCAATTGCTCTCTAAGTGCCTGTTCTCACCAAAGCAACTGGCAACAGCAGCGCAACATCAACGCGACATAGCACTAATGTTTCCTATCGCGGTGTCATGGCGGACGAGAGAGAAAAATATTTAACTTTTGTGGCTCACTCAGTGAAACCTGTGGAATTTAACCGAATCATTATTTAATTCCTATGCCTATATACGAACTATATCTCAAATTTATGGTATAATAAGGGTTAACCCAAAATTGTCGCTTAGTTTTTTTTTTAACCTTTTTAACTAGCGAATATGTTGCGGCTATATCTTCATCTGACGAAGACGACATTCTGCTCATGTCAAAAGAGACTTTAAACCAGTTTATTCCAGTGGGAACTCAAGAGCAACTCAACTGAACTTGCGGTCGCGTTGCAATTGCGTTGCGGTTGCCAATTGCTTTGGTGAGAACAGGCACTAAAAGTGTCTCCCTTCATAATAAAATTGACGTGTCTTTCTTATTTTTAATATTATTTGCTGGAAGCGAAGATAATAAGGGTGGAGAGTTTTCAAATTTACACCCTGTATATCCTCATCGATATATTAAAAACGTAAAATGAAATACGGAAAAAGTAGCTTTATTTCACAGTCAGATTCACTGACAACATCTTCATCTACTTTTGACAACACTCTAACATAACAAGAATACAGCTGGGTTCATGTAACAAAATTTAGTGTTAAAAAGATAACATATGGGGGTCACATGACATACAACAACCAGTAAAATCACCGCCGTAGATGGGGGGGTGTACTGTACTGGGGGACAGTACCCTCTCCCCTCCGGGGGTACTGGGGGACAGTGCCCTCTCTCCCCTCCTCAGAAGCGGGAGTTTGCCTTGAAATGGGAACCGCAAAGTGAAGGTAGCCATACTGTGACCGTTTAGTCCGTGGTGATTGTTTTGTTACATGGAACCAATTCCACCATTATACTATATCTTTTATACAAAATAATGAAGAACTAGGTTGTACGGACTTATGAGTTATTATTCTTTAATAAGGCAAATTTTCTTTACCATATTTCTACATCCAATTGTCAGCGGTAAATTTCCCCTTTTATATTATGTACAGGTAGTAACAATAGTACACATAACTATACAAGTTACAACATTGCCTGGGGCATTGAATTATATACAATGTTTCTGTATATTAGTGTTCAAAACACTTAAGGAACGTTAAATATTTTTTCTGATCAACTTCATTTAATAGTTAACTCAATTTAAACATTTATTTTATTTTTGCCGATTGCTGTTATTCTCCAAGTTTGAAAGTCGTTGAAATAAAATTTTAAAACTATTTTTTTGGCGAATTCTTGAACTTCATAAAATCATACATGCAAAGTCATGGTAGGCACGACCACGGATGTTCTTCGGTTTACCGTAATACTAACTGTAAGGTCGATATTCTTCCGCAATATTTTCGCCCCTCAGAAACGCGACTTAATCGTTGCATAGACGAAATTTCTTAAGAAGGAAGGAAAGTTCACAGTAAATTACACTTTAATCGCCTTATTCAATTGAAAAAGTTTAAAAAATCGAACTGTAGCTGACTTCGAACTTCTCTTTAATTATTGTGTTCGAATTGTATGATAAACATCGAAGCAATGTTTCGGGAAGGAAGGGAAATATTTTGATCCACATTTATATGTATGACCCTTTTGTCATATTAACCTTAACCATGTAGAACCGTATTAAAATATTTCCCGTTCCTTCCGAAACACCATGTATATTTTAGCTTGAAACATACAGTATGCAACATAAAAATCGAGTGACGTAGGCGTTAGTTGATGAAGATTCATTATCAGTAAATAATACTACAATGTGATGAGATCTTCTTGTACTATAACAAATTACTGAGTCAGCGCCTTCTTCATAATAATTTATAGTATGTACATTATTAAGTTCAGTTATAGGTTAAGTACAATTTAGGGAAATAGCTTTAAAGTAGGTTTCGTATTTAATAAGAACTGTTTTTAGTTAAATCACTTGGTTTCTGCCATTCGAAGAAGACAAATTAAACTGGCTCTTAGTCTTAGTGAACATATCTACACATTGTGATATTATTTACTTAGTTTTTCTTAATATAAAAGGAAGTTACATACAACCCACATATCCGACACTTATATTCCCTTATCTATCATCCTAAAGTTCATCTTCCTGTCACTTCGCCGTCATCAAATTACCCATTTCGGCCCGTTTGTGGGCCGACGCCACGAAATCTCCCCTATTGTGAGCCCCTTTTTTAAAGTGCTTCAACGTCAATCTCCAAAAGGCTATTCTAAAATCGGGACTGTAGAACGCGTAGATGAAGGGATTTATCGCAGAGTTGATCCAGCCCAGCCATGTGAAATACTGCATTATGAGTTGATTGACATCGTTTTGTTGTATAAAGGGCGTGAGAAGATAGAATATGAAGAAGGGTAGCCAGCAAAGGATGAAACCACCTGTAAATAAAATTTGAAGTGTTTAAATACTACATGCTTGAAACTAAACTTATCAGATCATACAAGAAAATGCAAGGCCTATAAGATCTATAGTGTTATTTAAAATTAGTTGATCTTATTTTAATGTTTTTTTGAAAGGGAAGTATTGTCATTGATTATCGATTTCTGATGATTACTATCCACATATATATAAACAGTATATTGCCAATACGAACGTTCCAAAATACAAAAAGTGTCCCCGCTATGGGAGATGGCGCGGGCCTATTGAGTTTGCGCAGTAGGGTGGAAATTTTATCGATCGCGTCAGAGCCGGCCCGACAATATTTGTTTGTTGTTATTCGTCGCCATCTTTGGTTCTGGATGCTTTTTCAAATTACAGTAAAAAGTGGTTCGTCCACATTGTTGTCGGTATATTAGTGCTTATAAACTTTCATTACCTAACAACAATTTTTGTAAAAGAGTTTTTAATTTGAGGTGATTCGATTCGCTGTTTGGTAGGTTAGTGGCTTGTTTTGTTTAAGATGAAAGGACACAAGTGCATATTCCTTTTTTGCAAAAGTCATGGATCAATACCAGATATAAAGTATTTCAGGTATATACCATCGTGCCGATAAAAAACTAGGACAGCAAAATCTCAGAACTGGGAATGGAAATACATATTTCATAGACTATAAATGGTGCTCGACAGCTGTAAAGGTAAAAACATCTAACTTTTAGAAAGTAACCTAGGTTACATAATTTAAGGTTTGTATTTTGCGATACGAGGTGGCATCAAATTATGTTACTTGTTTTATAAAGTTGAGCGGAAGTTTATATGGAAGAACTAAATGTATTACGCATCTTTTATTAAGAAAAAGTCAAATGCTTTTTTTAAAGTAGGTATATTTAATGTCGCCAAAAAATGAAAAGAAAACTAAATAATAAAAGAAATTTAACAGAAAGTAAAAAAATATACAAACACAAAATTTGTCGTAGCAACAAATTTTTTTAATATGTAGTCATAGAACATTCCTGTTTATTACTTCTTGATATTAGTATTCCTCTATTTTCATCTTTAGCAAACATTCTAGGGGAACCTGAAACTGCTCCTAATAATAGTTCGATGCCTTGCTATATATTATAGTCGACCATTCTTAATTTTTGGTTTAGAAAAAAGTGAGGTTAAGAAACATACGACGTCGGATGGAAGTTAAAAATAAAGCTCATCGTGTCGATTATTACAAATATTCGGACGGTATTTGGCACCAAAAGTTTCCACCAATCAGGGCACCGTCGTATCATCATATCGTGCGAAATCGTATGCATGGAACGCCGCCTTAATTCGAACTAATCGAAATTTTGATTCCAATATTTTTCCTAACTAACCAGTGAAATTTGCATTAAAAAAGTTGAAATCCGGTCCTGTCGCATGTTTACTTTCTCAAGGAAATTTCCGAACTGCACAAACTCACAACGCCCCCTTCGATGTCCATAGCGGGGACATAATTGCAGATGGTATTAGCAATATAGTGTTTATGTATATGTGTTACTATCCCCTAGCTTTTCTTTAGTTTGATTCGATATTTTTGAACTTCCTGACCTTATATTAATGTTTTTAGAGAATGAAGGTTTGTCGTCGATGCTCGACATTTGAACGTAAACACCAAGAGTGATTGGCATCCTCTGCATTTTCTTCCGTTTTAAGGATTGAGGAACAGATACTGACTTGATGAATGATAGTTGCATAAAAAATAACATTTTCTTACCCATAACGATGCTGAGAGTTTGTGCAGTCTTTGTTTCTCTTCTAAACGATGACACTCTGGTTGTGGGCTCGAAATTTAACATGGACGCGTCGACGTGGACGTGAGGTTCAGGTCTCGGTCGAGCTGGCAGGGACGATCTAAAATTTATGTAAAACTAATAAACTTAGAAATTTTAAGGACCTCATTTAAATCATTTTCATAAAACTATTGTTTTCGACTTACCTATAAAAACTATTGGAACTGACCGGAGTCAGCGGTTCGTGATGTTGGAACGAGTAACTTATATTTGGCCTTAGCAGTCTGGAGTTGGAGGATTTCTTTGGTGTTTCCGACGCGGAATTGTTTCGATGGTTGTTGAGAACGTCGGGAGTGTGGCTGCTGAAATTATAAATTTGATTTTATTTAGAAAAAAATACGTTTTGAATCACGAAGCAGTTTAATATTTACTACACATCTAAAGCATGGTAACATTGTCACCTTGGTTTCTTGTTTGTTTCTTTTTATCATACAGTGAGTCCCAGAAGAAATGTCTAAATTCATTTAAAATTCAGCGGTAAGTTTTTTCAAAAAACGCTCGTACCCATCGATTTTGATTTTTTAATTTTTTTTTGTGGTAATTTCATGTATACAGGGTAGCTCAAAAATAAGTTACGTCCATCAAGTTAATTTTTTCAAATGAAAACATATATTTTTTATTTCATTTTTGAATTTTGCATTGAATTCTAAGCATGTTTCATGTACCATGTCCTATACATAAACTCAACAGTTATTGAAAAAATTAGGATTGAACATATCATTTAGGGAATCCAACGATCTATCAAATCTTCTGGCAATATGACATTTTGGGCTCCATAATACGTAAGAGTGTACTGTCTCACTGTCACCGTTTATTTCCATAGAAACTGTATGACAATTTTATTTCAAATAAGTATAATTATTGTCAAGCGTAGTTTCAAAGTTGCGGTTTTCACAATAATGGTGAAGTTAACGGAACGGGAAAAAGATTGAAATTCTATGCATGGTTGGGTTTGGTGATAAAACACGTACTCAAATAGAAACAGCCCAATTATTTAACGAAATCCATCCTGATCGTCCTCCCATATGTCAAAAGATGGTGAGTAGAATAGAGGCTAAGTTTAGAGAATTCGGTCATGTTAGAGATTTGCCTAAATCTGGTCGTCCTACTCGAAATGAAAATGAACAACTTGACGTTTTGCTTTCCTTGGAAGAAAATCCATGTACTCCCTTGTCGCACATTGGGGCCGATTTACACATGTCGAAATCTGTTGTTCACCGAGTAGTTCAAAAGCACAAATATCACCCATACAAAGTTATTCCAGTGCATGAGTTATTTGAAGATGATTTCGATAGGCGAAGTGAGTTTTGCGGACGCATGCAAAATATGTGCAATCTAGATAATAATTTAGTGAAAAATATTATTTTTTCGGATGAAGCTACGTTCTATTTGAATGGTAATGTGAACAGACAAAATTGTCGATATTGGGCAACAGAAAATCCGCATTGGATGATAGAGGTTCACAGCCAGTACCCTAAGAAAATAAATGTTTGGTGTGGAATCGTACGCGAAAGAGTAATTGGTCCATTTTTCTTTGAACAGTCTTTAACTGGACAAGTATATCTCGAATTTCTCCAACTAGAATTAATTCCAGCATTAGTGGCTTTATTTCCGAATCCATTGGATCCAGACTCCCCTGACGAAGAACTGATATTCCAACAAGATGGTGCTCCTCCGCACTATGCGGCCACTGTGCGCACATTTTTGGATGAAACCTTTCCCAATCGGTGGATTGGAAGGAGAGGACCTATCGAATGGCCTGCTAGGTCGCCAGACCTAACTCCGCTGGACTTTTTTTTGTGGGGTTACCTCAAATCAAAAGTATTTGTTAACAGGCCCAACAATATGCAGGAGTTGAAAGAAAGGATCCGAAGAGAAGTGCGTGTCATAACTCCGGAAATGGTTGGAAACGTGCAAAGAGAGTTTATTGATCGTCTTGGATATTGTCAAGCCGTAAATGGCGCACATTTTCAACATTTAATTTGATTTTGTTGTGTTTTTTTTTAATAAACAGGTCTTACTTATAGATATCTTCAATCCTAATTTTTTCAATAACTGTTGAGTTTATGTATAGGACATGGTACATGAAACATGCTTAGAATTCAATGCAAAATTCAAAAATGAAATAAAAAATATATGTTTTCATTTGAAAAAATGAAGTTGATGGTCGTAACTTATTTTTGAGCTACATGAAATTACCACAAAAAAAAAAATTAAAAAATCAAAATCGACGGGTACGAGCGTTTTTTGAAAAAACTTACCGCTGAATTTTAAATGAATTTAGACATTTCTTCTGGGACTCACTGTATAATATTCATCTTCTAGATTTCCACAAATTGTCTCAAAGAGATTCTTACTTTACACCCACCGGGAACATTTTGAATAAAAAAGGTTTAAAAAATTAAAATTTCTGTTCGTGATAATTTCTTTCATGGGCCGCTCTTTATGGTAATTTCTATCGGTGGGATGGAATTATTTTGTACAATTTGAAAAATTAAGTCCAAAGAAGAAGAATTGCCATGCACACGTAATTTATAAATATACAGGGGTTAGTTATTGTTAGGAAATAGCAGTCTTTGTTGCTTTAAGAAGGTTAGGAAAGTTTGGAAATGCGATAAAACTGCATTTTCATCACCAACCGCCAACCTCTAAAACGGTACATTGTGTAACAAGTCCGTGAAAACAGGTCTTATATACGCGCGAGGAGTTTACAACACTATACGGGGTGATTGATGGTGGATGGCCTATTAGTCGTTTATGGAGAATTAGTCATCGTATCACTTTGAAAATTTGGGAGCTTATAGAAGCGGACATGATCCCTCTTTTAAAAATATTTTTAGCCATGCAGTGTTGCCGCTTCTACTTGAAAGTATTAGCAACTTTGATAATTTATTGTGTATTATTTTTGTTCTTGATAACTTTCCTTAATATTTTCTTATACGTATTTGTTATAGTTCTCGAGATAATAAATTAATTTCACTTTTTTTTTTCGGAAAATATGTCTTACAAAAAGTGATGATATTTTTAAACTCTGACAAATTAAAGCACTGAAATTTGGTATGGAGTCAGGTTATATCCAGAGGTCTTTCCCTCTCTTTCCAAATATTAGTTATAATAGTACAGGGTGTTTCAAAATACAAATATTTTGATGGTTTGGAAAAATGGTAAATAGTACGTTTTTTAAATGAAATACCCTATATTTTATCTGTTGTCCTAAAAGCTATTGAAATTGTCTATCTTCCTATGTATAATGTTACCATACCTATCTTGAACAGTTTTTGACTGATGAGCATTTATTTAACAAAATTAATTATTACAGATAACAATCACACTTTTTAGATCAATTTGGCAAGTAGCCTATGGAAATTGTTTTGTAATGGTTGACATTTTGCTGTTATTCATTATTTTCAAAAGAGAGATCATGTCCGCTTCTATAAGCTCCCAAATAAACGTCTAATAGGCCATCCA
The DNA here is from genome assembly GCA_963991005.1 of Barypeithes pellucidus. Classification (NCBI taxonomy): domain Eukaryota; kingdom Metazoa; phylum Arthropoda; class Insecta; order Coleoptera; family Curculionidae; genus Barypeithes; species Barypeithes pellucidus. The sequence continues at coordinate 76,683,331 of OZ022558.1, forward strand.
CCATCAATCACCCTGTATGTCGTTTTGCGCAAGAATTAAAAATAAGGGTAGTTCTCTCTTGGACCTTTTTCTACATTCTAGTACTTTTTGAGAACCCTGTATAATATAATACATTTTTCTTCATAAATCTTAATTTCTTGTCAAGCAGGAGGAAGAGACATTTTGTATAAACGCATTGTGTCGAACTTTCTTGGGCACCCCGAACACAGAAAAATAAAAAAGCTTTTGGTCCATTTTTAACTATCATAAGGCAGAAAAAATTATATACGTGTCCAAGATAAGGAGGACCAGTACAGGGATCTCGGAAGAGATACGGTCGGTTAAATGGTGGTCAAGTTGCGAAATTACGTGCCTAATAATATGCCGTTTAGAAAACTTTAAAATTTCGAGTAGTTCCGGAGATATCCGGAAAAAACCGAAATTCTGAAAAATCGTTTTATTTTTTTCTGGGTTTTTTTGAGATCGAATTCTAAAGTAAATTGCACTTTTACATTGCCACTTTTTCCGCTCCACAGCGTTAATTGTTTTGTAATCCGACGAGTCGTCTTCGAAGCGCCATTATCAACTTCCTTTTTTTAAATACGGTCCTGTTTTCCTGATATTGGAATTTGAGAGCTTCTTTTCTCCCGAATGCAACGATGTATGACACATTGTGGTTTAATGACGTTTCGAGGATTTTTTAAACAACATCAGGAAATTTTGAGATACGGTCCTGTATGTCTCCTAATGTTATAAATAATATCTCATAAGTAAGCTCCTAATTTTTTACTTATGTTGGACTAGTTCAATAAATAACAAATAATTTAATAATAAACCACAAATAAGTGAACAAAAATCATTCCAAAACAGTAATGAACAACGAAAAAAGTAAGAAACTACATACCTAATCAGGTGTTCAAAATTATTTCCGTTATTCTCTAAGCACAAATAACATCTTCTAACTGCCACATTACAGTTTTTGAAATAAAATAAAACATGCGATAGAATATCAAACTTTTCAGCATTTGTAAAATTATATTCCATATTTTCTGGAAAATAGGAAACCTGTTAAAACGCTTTCACACGATCACAATGGGAATGTCAAGTGAAACAAATCACGCGTCACCATCTTAATTTTGTTTCAAACGCCTACTTTTCTTTTAAATCCCGAATCAACAGAAGTTTGAAATAATGTTTCTGTATTTTGTTCACTTATTTGTGATTTATTATTAAATTATTTGATATTTATTGAACTAGTCCAACATAAGTGAAAATTTAGAGCTTACTTATGAGATATTATTTATAAAATTAGGAGAAATACAGGACCGTATCCCAAAATTTCGTGATGTTGTTCAAAAAACCCTCGAAACGTCATTAAACCACATGTGTCATACATCGTTGCATTCGGAAGAAATAAGGTATTAAATTCCAATATCAGAAAAACAGAACCGTATTTAAAAAAAGAAAGAGGCTGTATTAACGCTGTTAGGTAAAGCGGAAAAAGTGTCAATGCAAAGGTGCAATTTACTTTAGAATTCGATCTCAAAAAAACCCAGGAAAACAATAAAACGATTTGAATTTTGTCAGAATTTCGTTTTTTCCGGATATCTCCGGAACTACTCGGAATTTTAAAACTTTTTAACCGGCATATTATTAGGCACGTAAATGCGCAACTTTACCTCCATTTAACAGACTTCGTATCTCTTACGGTTTCCGAGATCCCTGTACTGGCCCTCCTTATCTTGGACACGTTGTATGGTCATACAGCGAGGATAAAATAAAAAGGAAAAAACTAACCATGCACGTAGTTGCCGGTAATACCTTGTACACCTCGGGTTTCCTTCTTCTGTTTCGGAGGAAGCCCTGTCTACATCCGATTCTTCTTGTGGCAAGACGTGTTGCTTACTTTTCTAAACAAACAATAGACTTGGTTATGTGCAAGTTATTTTTAAAATATGCTGAATTGTAACATTGCAAACATTACTCATAACTTTACTTACCCTAGTATATGACGTATCGATATGGCTCAACTGATCGTGCCGTTGAGCGATGACGCACGAGATTCTTACATACACGTAGAGCATAACGCACATCGGCAGAAAAAATGAACCCATTGCCGAAAAAATTACATAGCCGGTGTTGTTGTTGTATCGACACGTTTTTTGGCTGTGTCTGCCTGGTTCGTACCTAAAAACATATTGCATTTAATAGAGGGCTGGCTCTAATGAAATTTTCAGCTTTTTTGGTTAATATTCGGGTTTGTTCGTATCACCATTTAAATATTATTTAAATCCACAAATGCTGAGACGAAAACACATCTACTTATGTCATCTGCACAAAACTACGTGGGAGGCTTATCCAAATTGATTTTTTATCGCAGGGTACTAGATCTGTTCGTACAGCCTACGACTCGACTGACTGGTCAACAACAACTTATCCAGATGAACCGAGACGTGCGGGGGGTTGAATTCAAGCCAATAATAATGATAATAATGGGTCGGAGCATACAGGGTGTCCGCCAATTAATGGTACATGAAATAACCATATACTTCTTACGTAAAAGTATGAGGATTTAATTATACTTACCTATATCCGAAAGTTGATATTAACTGAGATACAGGGTGTTAAAGTTAGAACTTCATTTTTGTCTAATAACTTTGAGAGAAACCAACGTTTTTTTACAAAATTTGGCAATTATGGTTTTTTAGGACGAGAAATTGATTTTTTTGTCGAATTTTAATGTACAATGTTGAGGTCGCCCAGAGTTTCGGAGATATTTGTACTTAAATTGTTTAGTACACCCTGCCCAATTACTATTAATTTGCAAACAACATTTTTTTTTTAAGTAACCTATGAGAAAACAAATGAAATTTAGAGATGCAGTTGCTATGAAACCTCCATGTCGTTATTTGCTTGTTGATTATTGTAAGATAGCTGTGTGAGTTATTTGGAATAATCGTTCGTAAATATTTTTGAAGATCTTAAAATCAGGTTGTTGGATAGAGTTCCGAATATCGTCTTTGGGCACCTCGTCCATTAAAATTTTCCTGTGCGTATACACACAACATATCCCGCATTTCTGCGTTTTAAAACAAATTGTGCCTTGGCATTGTTACTTAACTTGCGAACAAACTCAAAAATGAAATATTTTCTGACAAAGATATCTTACAAAAATCAACAAACAAATAACCCCCTACACTACATTAAATTTTCACAAAAAATCAATTTTGTGCTAAAAAACCTTAATTGCCAAATTCTGCGAAAACTCTCTCAAAGTTATTAGGGAGAAACACAAATGAAGTTTTAACTTTAACACCCTGTATCTCAGTTAATATCAACTTTCGGATATACATAGGTAAGTATAATTAAATCCTAAGATTTTTAAGTAAGGAGTATGTGTTTTTTCCATGTAGGTACCATTAATTAGCGGGCACCCTGTATAGTATGCAGTGGCGGCTCGTGACCTACGATAGAGGGGGTTCACAAGTATGGTGAAATTATTTTTAAAATTGTATTTTTGTGTAACGACCAAACAATTGCTTTCTAGGCGTTTTAAATGTGGAAAGAAAAGAAGTAATAAGAAAATGCGTTACGTAAACCGTATTTCTATTTATTTTTTAATTTAACACAAGGAAATACAACTTTTGAAAATAAGAAAAGTTGTTTTAGTGTGTATAGTGCTTAAACGTAAAGCCCGTTCTTCGGTTCTTAATTGTAGAAAATTGATCAATAACAGCCTCATTAAAGTTTGGAATACCCTCTATATATTTTTTTTGATATATTTAATTTTTAAACTTTCTAATAAAGTCCCTAGATTTACCCTTTGTGGTCTGCGTTAAATTAATTTCGGGTTTAGGTGTTCCCGCATTCTTCACTTCAATTTTTTGCTCCAAACTCAAAGAGCTAAAGTTATTTCTTAAATAGTCCACCGTCAACTATTCATTTTAACTTAACAAATATATAATATTAAAATATTAAAACATACACGCTCGAATTTCTAACTAGATGCACGAACAGGCAACGGCACGGCGCACACTAAAATTGTGCGCCTTTCCCATGTTAAATCGCCATAGCCCCGCTATCCCCCGCCGTCTCCCTCCACCTGTTAGTACAGAGAAACTGCATTATGCCCCGCCTACTTAATCGCACATGCGAGCAAGTCTCGTCATAATCGTCATTAACCTCGACCGAGGCACGGTTGCCGGATCGAGAGCCTATAATATACAGTTGGGTTGACGGTACGATAAAATATTAGGGAGGATCGGACTTTATACGATAATTGAGGGTATGATACAATATTAGGGAGGGTAGGACTTTATACGATAAATAATAATCAATGAATATAAATTAATATTTTTTCATTCGTTTTGGGGGTGCACGTGTGCATGTGCTCCTGTGGAAGAACCGCCACTGATAGTATGATGATGAGGGTAAAAAACGGGCCCAGTACGCATTCATTTTAGATGTCAAAGAAGGGCACCCCTAATACTGCCTGATCTTTATTAGACTATTATATTAAGGATATCTGTATACTACCCTTTTTATTAAACAATTTGCTAAATGTTTATTTCGTTGCGTAGGTATCCGTTGAAAACAAAAAAAAAACTCTGATTATTGACGAAATCCCTTTGAAATAAACCGAAATACGGCCCACACTTTTACGTTATATGCTTATTTGCCTCCTAATATGTGTGCCACGCATCATTAGTTTAAATTTGTAGGAAGAAGGAAACGTCGTAAAAGATAAATTTTCCTTTAATCAACCTAATTGATTTTCAACTCTGGACAATTTTCGTATTAATTATATTGGTTTTGGTTCATTTAACTTTTTTTCTTCGGCGATCAAAACAACAATCAATTGGACCGAAAAAATGCTCGGAAAACATATATAAGTTGATAAACGTTCTTAATATGCTTATAATATCAAGTTGCCATGAAAACATCATCCCCGTCGTTCGTTGCCTGGGCGCCGCATTGTTATTACAAATATTTGAAAACATCAAAAATTGAAGGAAATAATTCCGATTCCGAAGAAGAAAACTCCTTTCACTGCGCTCCAGAAGAAATAATTAATAAAGCCAATGAAGCAACACAAAATGTATTGCCCGAAAAATTGAAAGAAGCTTGCAAAGAGGAATATGTTACGTTAATAAACGTAATACAGTGAAACCTCTCATAACGTACACCTCTAATAAGCGGACATCTCTATTAAGCGGACATTTTTTCATAGTCCGGAACTAGGTATATGAAATTCCAGGAAAATCAACCTCTTTTGGGCGGACTCTCCTTTGGGCGGACGCGGACAGGCTGTTTTCATACAAACAGTGCGAAAACCCTCCTTTAAACCGACAACAATTTTGTTAAAGTATTTGGGAGACGAATAAGTACGGTGCAAAAACTCTCTGAAGACAGACCGGCAACCAATCGCATATGCGTGGCAGAGCGAAAGGACTTCGCCGAATGAAAGTATGTGTGATTCCCCGACAACAGTCCGCCGTTTATTTGTGAGTTGTAAAGTTAAAATCGTAAACAATGACACAAAAATGTCGCGTTTTGAGTATGAAAGAGAATATTGATGTTGTGGAAGTTTGTAACTTGATAACAATGATTCGGGCGAGTTCATTAACATTAATAGCAATGTGCTATTAGAAGATGATATAGTGACCCCGTTCCTACCGATTATGTAATCCAAACTGAAACCACATCACTATCTGACGACTCTGATGAAGAAGTTGAATGCAGTAATCAAACAAATGTCACCAATTATCAACTAGCCATTAGTATGATAAAGGAATTATAAGAGTATGCAAAGAATAGAGGTGACTCTACAGCAATGGAATTGTTATCAGACTTGGAATTACATTTTCTAGATTGCAAGTATAAAACGCAAACACGTCAAATTACGTTATTAGATTTTTTTAGTACTGCATTCTAACTAAAACTAGTGTATTTTTGTTATGTTATGTTTATTTGTACATACATATACATAGGCGGACACCTCTATTACGCGGACACATTTAGATGGTCCCGTAGGTGTCCGCCTAAGAGAGGTTTCACTGAATATTCAATGGCATTTGACCGAAAGCAAGTGAAGAGTGTCACCTAACAGGTATCGTGTTATATTCTCAAGAAAGGTAACTTATTATATTAATAATCACGGTTTTTCTAAACCCTAGTTAACAATTATGCAATTATTCTTACCATCCAAACATGGGTGGGGCAGTAATCAGTGCGGAACTGCACCACACTATAAGGATCATGAAAAAGGCCAGTCTTTTCGATCTCCGGTTCCGAGAGTAACTAAGGGGTTGCGTAACCGCCAGGTATCTATCTACGCTTATGGCACAGAGGCTTAGGATGGAGGCGGTGCAAAGGAGGATATCTAGGGATACCCAGATGTCGCATAGGATCCAACCCAGCTCCCAAGCACCTAAAGAAAGAATTCAAAATCAGTTACTAGTACCTGATGAGAAGATTCTCTGAATTGGCTTTAAAAATACCGCTACCGTTATTACTCACCCATTAAAAGGTTCGCTACAGCGGGAGGCATCACGAAAATCCCCACTAACCAATCGGCGACCGCCAACGACATCACGAAACAGTTCGTCACAGTTCTCAACCGTCTGGTTGTTATCACTGCGGCTATCACCAACGTGTTTCCTATCACAACTATCACGATCACTACACTCAGAAGTATCACCAGCGATATCTGTTGAAATCCGAAGGAATGGGGCGCCAATTCTTGAATTGGATAGAAAGTGTCGTTGGGCTGATAGTCTTCCGCGGACGTTGCCACGGTCGATGACATTCCGATGGGTCATTTCTGAAAAGAAACAAAGATCTTAGTGTACGTCAAATACGTCAATCAACCTAGTGTGTAAAAATGATAATTTTCCACAATATTTAAATGAATAAAATAAATCTCTATTCATTGCCTTCGGATATATGGCAACGCTGTAACCGCGGTCTGTTTGTTGTGCTAAGGGGCGAAACCATGCAAGATTTTTTTCATATCATTTCATAATTAGGTCAAAATTTACTGAAATGGAAATAAATGCAAGATGATTTATTTTATCGACACATAGGTTTCATAAAATATACCATTAAATCAGTGGCGGCTCGTGACCTATGATAGAGGGGATTCACAAGTATGGTGAAATTATTTTTAAAATTGTATTTTTATGTAACCACCAAATAATTACTTTCTAGGCGTTTTAAATGTAGAAAGAAAAGAAGTAATAAGAAAATGCGTTAGGTAAAACATATTTTTATTTATTTTTTAATTTTACACAAGGAAACACAACTTTGGGAAAATAAGAAAGGTTTTCTTAGTGTGTATAGTGCTTAAACGTAAAGTCCGTTCTTCGGTTCTTAATTGTAGAAAATTGATCAATAACAGCCTCATTAAGTTTGGAATACCCTCTATAAATTTTTTTTCATATATTTAATTTTTAAACTTTCTAATAAAGTCCTTAGATTTACCCTTTGTGGTATGCGTTAAATTAATTTCGGGTTTAGGTCTTCCCGCATTCTTCACTTCAATTTTTTGCTACAAACTCAAAGAGCTAAAGTTATTTCTTAAATAGTCCACCGTCAAACTATTCATTTTAACTTAATAAATAGTATATAATAAATATTAAAAAATACACGCTCGAATTTCTAACTAGATGCAGGAACAGAAAGCGGCGCGGCGCATACTAAAATTGTGCGCCTTTCCCATGTTAAATCGCCATAGCCCGCTGTCTCCCGCCACCTGTTACTACAGAGAAACTGCATTATGCCCCGCCTACTTAATCGCACATGCGAGCAAGTCTCGTCATAATCGTCATTAACCTGGACCGAGGCACGGTTGACGGATCGAGAGCCTATAATATATAGTTTGGTTGACGGTACGATAAAATATTAGGGAGGGTCGGACTTTATACGATAATTGACGGTAGGATAAAATATTAGGGACGGTCGGACTTTATACGATAAATAATATTCAATGAATATAAATTAATATTTTTTTATTCGTTTTGGGGTGCACGTACGCATGTGCTCCTGTGGAAGAACCGCCACTGCATTAAATGTATTTTATCAAATTTTACCTCTTACACTAAGCAAAAACTTTATATTATTTGAATTTTATTTCTTATGTAGTTCCGCTCTTCGTAGCGCCGTGAAAGCGCACAGAAATTTGTCTCTACAGTGGCGTGACACGCGAGGAGGAAATGTTGTTTTTATTGTATCGGCATTGGCGTTTTGCTAATAATTTTTTTCGATCAATTACTCGATGGATCAGACAATAATTAGAAATAAACATTTGAAGCGTCAAGCAAAATAAACGGTGGCAAATAATTACAACATTTGTAAATAAATCGGATCAGATCAAATCATTTATTTATGTCAATAAACAACAGTATTTACACACGTCAATAAGATTAAAGATCAAAATAGTAATAATATTATAATATTCCACGAGAAAGACAATGAAAATTACATTAATATTTTCCCAATTTTACATATAAAGTAGGAACATTTAATAAAATCAGACAAAAAGGAAATTTCACAACATGTTAACATTGACAATCATAGATCAGTAAAGTCATGGTTGAAATATTCGTCAGTACTGTAGAATCCCTTACTGAGGAGAAAGTTCTTTAAAACCCGCCTAAAAACAATTGGAGTCATTTCCTGAATAAGAGGTGGCAAGTTATTAAAGAGGTGCACTCCAAGAAAGCCAGGGCCATCCTGACATCTCTGAAGTCGTTTATATGGCGGTACTGTATGTCCTCGATTTCGCGTTTCATAAGAGTGAACATCCTCGTGTCTCCTTAGCCCATGCAGGTTATTCTTGACATATGTACATTAGGCAATTCAGAATAAATTGAGAAGGCAATGTCAAAATCCTTAAAGATACAAAAGCATGCCTACAGTCCTCTCGATAAGACAGGTTAGCAATTATCCTTACCGCACGCCTCTGGGCTCGAAAAAGATCCATGACACAAGATTGCATAAGTGATGTGGGAATGCAGAAGAGCAAAGTAGGCCTGCCTCAAGACATGCCGCCGCGAAACATTGCCCGAAAGTCTACGAAGTAAAAATGTATTTGAGCTCAGCCTGGAGACCAGGAGGGACGTATCATGACTCCACAGTAACCTGGAATCCAAGTTTACATCCAGAAACCTAATAGGTTCATCCTCCTCAGGAAGCCATCTCATGGAGAATACCATTTCTTGGGTTTCATCAATGTTCAGAAAAAGCCCATTGGCCCTAAACCAGCTCTCGGCCCTGTCCAAGGCCACACGCGACGCATTAACCGATTCGTCATAGTTCTGGCCTGTGCAACCAATGTTAGTGTCATCCGTAAAGATGGTATAGTGACTGGTGGAATCAGCCTGAGGCAGATCATTAATGTAGATAAGAAATAAAAGGGGACCCAAAATTGATGCTTGTGGCACACCAATCACCACTTCCATCTCCTCGGAGTCCACACCACTCGTCCTCACAATCTGAGGGCGAACTGGACACGACCTTAATACTAGCAGCAGAAAAGTTACACTTCCTGAGCTTCTTCAATAAAAGCTCACGCGACACAGAATCAGGAGCCTTGCTGAGGTCACAGAAGGTGCTCGATTAATAAATAATTAAATAAGAAGGGACTAATAATTAAATAATAATACCCGGCAGAAGGACGTTTTGAGGAAAAAACGATAGTTTTGATGTTTCAAGAAGAATCCAACACAGGTTATTTATTTATCTTCCACTTCCACAATAAATTATTGTTTGTGCACGCCAATGGTAAGACGCTTTCGAGAATGGTTTTCATACATCTTTCTCCCCTCGCGAAACGTTCAAATTCAAACATCTAACTCTTAAAAAAATGTTTTAATCCTTCAGCTTTGTCTGCTGGAAACGATTTAAATAAGAATTTCAAGTTTCCACGTAAACTAACCATGACACACAATTATATTTTTAAAATTTCATTAAGCTTAAATAAAGCTTGAAAATAAATTATAATTTTTAAGAAATAATAAAATACATACCGGCTTTCTGTGTTATATTCATTCCAATTCCCTTTAAAAATGAAATAGAAAAATAAAGTGAGTAAACATCTCGACCTGATTAAACGGTCCCTGGTAACAGCAGGATTTCCTGCTGTCTAGAACTTGTAGGTAAATTCTGTACATTTTTTTACATTATTCAAAATATTTTTAATACCTTTACCAAACTTGTACGGACCTACATACTGTCAACAGTAATTTTGTTCCTTCATAACTTATAATAATATGATAATGTCCTTTTTAGAAATTGTGCCACCTTAATATTCAAGAGACGAGATCCAAAATGACTTATGGTCTATGGCAAGTGTCGTCACACATTACAAAATATACGAAAAGAGCAATAAGTAAGAATAAAGAAAATAATCTTTGTTGATGAATATGTAGGCGTACCCGGACTAAGTTAGTCAAACCAGTATATATGTTATTTTTCGTGTTCCATTGTTTGTTTAGAGGGGGGAGGGTTGAAATTGGATATAGTATAGGGTATATTACATAAATTACATTCAGAATTTAGAAGTAGAACTGGATAATCATTTAATATACAGGGTGTTTTTTTGTGATCAAGCACAAGCACTATAGGAAAAATCCTTTAGGGCACTCTGGAAGTGGTGCGTGTGCGCAAAAAGCGATTCACGTTGGTTTTGAATCGTTGGAGGTTATATTCGTTGGGAAAAACGAGGAGTACTAAGCTTAACCACATATGGATGGGCGGCAGTGGTTCGTCGTGTATTTCTGATATTCGCCGCTCTGGGCGGAATTAAGAGGGCAAAGCACTTTCCATGAAAATATCTGTAAAAGAGAGTCAAATCCCCAACCTGTCTTCGATGTTTCAGGCTGTCGGGTGTTATGGAAATGACTTATTATTTAAATGGGTGGCTCCTAGGGTGTCCTAGAGAAAGTCTACATACTTTTTTTAATCGAATATCTAAATACTAAAGGTAAAAACCCTTTTTACCCACATACTGTCGCGCCGTTCCATCTGGATTCATGTAGCAACAATGTGGGTCACTAGAGTATACTAACAGTGTTGTCAGATCACACCGCATGTTTCGCCCTTGCTTGAATACCTGCCGCGCGCGACTATCGTTGCTTCAGTATGTTTCGAGACTTGGGGGTGGAATGATGCTGTCGAGGGTTCCACGTGCTTGATGTATACGAATTTTAAACGTTTTGTTAGTTGTAGCATTATACCATTTTATTTCTGTTGCGAAAAATAAGAAATAGTGTGATATGATTTCAAATTTATGTGATATTACCTATATTGTTGGTTCTGTTGCAAAACATACTTTTTGTGTTTTATTTTTTATGGAATTTAATTATAAAACGAATTATAAGATCGAATTGTACTATTTTTTTCTAAAAAGTTTGAAAAAGAAGTGATAACGCGGGTCAAAGACGTTTTTGTTGTCAAAAACTGAACACGTGCCTTTACAATTCTGTGTTGCAATATATGACAACACCGCCTCAATAAACTATTGATTGCGAACGTCCTCAGTAGCGCCACGTAAATTTTCGGATTTCATATAACGTGTATATTTCGTACAATAATTCAAAGCGCCATTTAAGGTTATTTTTCTTCAATTTATTTTCATCTCAGGATGTGCCGGTTTAAATATAATAAGTAATTTCCATAACACCCTGTATAGGGTGACCATTTAAAAAAAGAATATTGATCCACCACCCCCCGTATTTCAACAGACTTAAAATCATTTTTGATCCCCTTGCAAATACTACTTGAAAAACCCCGTAAGGGAATCTTTTTAATTTTTCTCAAAAATGAAAAATAAAATAGTTAAGACCTTTTTGGGGGACATTATACGTGATCACCCTGTACCACGTTTATCGAAAACTTGTTTTTTAACTACACTATAACTTGAAAACAACAACAATGGCGCGTGGGTTGATAATACGGCATCTAAAAATTTTCAGATGAAAAAAGCACAACAGGAACGTAAATCTTGTTAAAAATAAAACGACCACGCACAGGGTGACTCCCCGAAGTATCCTAAAATTCCCAAAAAATGAAAAAAGATGATGGATAGTTGTTAACAAAAAAACTCCCAAGTGGCAAAAATCTTGGATCCATTTCCACCTTGTACACTGTATTACAACGTCAGACGCCGCGGGAATTTTAATAAGCCCGCTCCCTCAAAGCAAATAAATCGGTCTTTATGAAAGCCATTTTGGGAATGTTTTCGTTTTAGGTTTGGAATTTGTCGAAAGAAGGGTTAATGGCAATGTATTAATGAATATTACTATCATCTTTGATGTACTTACTTCGATATAATATAATCGAGGGTATAATGACGCAAGAGCCTATTTATCCGAACAAATTTCCTTGTCAATAAAAGATTATTAATCCTCAAATGGATTCTTCTTGAAAATTCGAAACTATACGCTGTTCAAAACCGAGAGTCAGTACACGTAAATAAATGCACGTGATCTTTAATATTCACAGACTATATCAATGGCGTTAGTTCCATCTGCGGCATCTGTACTGCTAGGGATATTGACAATACAAAAGAATACGTTATAGAATATTATATTACACACGATTTTGACACTTACGGTACGAGAGTCGAGTTCGAGTCGGTACTCACATGGTTATCAGTACACCAGTCAATACATTTTTGATACACATTTTCATACCGCTCCCTGGATTTTTCTAGTAATAAATTATTTGCTGTGGAAGCAGCTTGTAATGTAATTTCACTCGTAGTCACTCATACTTTACCCAAAAATATACAAATTAAAAATGACTGTTTTGACATATGACGGGTAATGTGATTTGTGGAACTGTTACGTAATATGTATATATTACGTAAAATAGTATATTAAGATACAAATTTCATAAGACATTATTTTAGAGCAAGCATTTAAATTAGGAAGCGACCCGCTAGTCGGGGAGTTTTCTAAAGTACAAGTGCTCTAATTATCTTATGACCGTGTATTTTATAATACTTTTTCTATTTGGGTCTTTAAAGTCTGAAAAAATATAGTAAATTTTTTCCATTTGAATTAATATTTTCTTTTTGGGTTGGCAATACTTTTACAAGTGTCAAATATGCCATGATAGAAACAATTGAACACAACAAAGCTTCTTCATGGGCTTCTTCCCATCCGCCATAATTAAAAATAAATATATTATTAAAGTTAATAAAAATGAGTCAGGAAGAAGAAAATTTAGAAAAACTTTTAAAAAGGATATGCAAAACTTTGAGTTGTGATGCGAGCAGAACAAAGGTCAAAATATTGAACAAAATAATAAATAATACTATTGAACAAAATATTGTGTCGACACAGAATCTGACAGGAATAATAATTAATGCCTAGGAAATGTCTACAGTAACTATAAATATGTATATATAAAGTAATATGTATAATACTGTAGTGATTTAAAAATAAAAATAGTACTTTATTGAATAAAACTTTAGAAATAGAGCATAAACTGGAAGATATTTCTATTATTTTTAGGTTATGTTGTTTTATAGTTGCGACTAGAAATTAGTTGACGGACACCGTCAGCATGTTATATATTTCCAAGAATAGGCATTTCAGATAAATATCGAGTAAAAATGATCTATTTGCAAAGTTAAAGGTTAGTATTTTAAAGTGTTCTATAAAAAATTTTGATCGAGTCCATAATGGCTAGAAAACTAATTTCAACGAAATCGAAGTAAGCCTAAAATTCGAACCCTACTTGCTGCCAACATAAAAAAATAAAATTTCAGTTTCATAAAGTGGCAGGTTTATTCAATTTTTTTGCATTTCATAATGTTGCCGTTATGAAACCCAAATAGAAAAAAATTAAACGTTATTTTCAAAAACAAAATAGTGAGAAGAACAAAAACGCGTACGGTATAATTTGAGCACCTCGCTTACGATTTTTTGTCAAAATCCCATCGATATGCGTGTGTGTTTTTTCCTATGTCCTAACCCACATAATTAAATGGCCTATATCCTATATGGAAAACCATCTCTTCCTAATGGAGCATTTTCTGTCTAAATTTGACTGATCGCTGACAATTTGTCAGCAAAAATTCAATAATATTTTCTAAATCATAAGAGATGTAAATTTTAAGTAAATATTTGCGTCAAATGAATGTGAAAATGCACAATATTGTAGGGAGAAAGAACCGAATCATCGTTAATTCTGTTTGAAAGCATTTTTCAAGGGAAATAAATGATACGAAGTAGAGGATTAGACTAAGTGCATAAACTTTATATTTCACGGACATGGCATTTTCTTACTTTAAAACGTTGAAAAAGGCTGACTGAAAGCCAATTAAAGAACTTTTTGTAGAAACATTCGTTAGACATCTAATAATCTTACTGGCCCTGGAAGATTTTTAGTATTAGTTGATGTTTTAAAGCATTGGATACTCAAAAAATATTCTCTAAAGACTTTGTATAAAGTAGGTACCTATACAGTATGTCCACGGATGGGGTTTACAAGAGGACAATGGACTAAAAATTGAAAGATATGAAAAGAAGTTACTCTTAATAAACGTTTTTGCTTGTCTAGAAAATACGATTCATCATAAGAAACTTCAATTTTTTCATACAGGGTGGGTAAAAACTGCAAAAATGTTATTTTGCTTAAGAGTAAACATACTTTTTTTGAAAGATACTAAAAAAAGTCACTCTTAATGAATGTGTTTTCTACACCACAACAAACCGAAGTAGAACAATTCATTAAAAGGTTTATTTCCCAAAAAGTATTCTCTGGCACACCTCTGACTAGTGAACCTAGTTAAAATAATAATGACACTTAAGGTGATAGGTACTTGTTGTCAAACTGAACAAAGAGTTTTTATAATACAATGTTATGGGGATGGTCAAGTTTCATACTGCTACGTCATGGAACAATTTACCGAGAAATTTGTAGGAATCCCAATAACTAGGATGGCAATCTGCAAGTTAATAAAAAGTTCAACAGAACTGGTTCGGTTTTGGACCTCAAAAAAAAAGAAGAAATACGACCATGATGATGCTGCTACAGTCTTATTTCTTCATTCTGTTGACGAAAATTCTATGACGGCCCTTAGAAATCGTGTTACTCAGTTGGAAGTTGTGAAAAAAAAAAAAATTGAGAAAGAGAGGAAGCAATTAGAAAAATGTGTCGAGTATTGGGGTGAAGTTTTTGAATTATGAAATCGTTATCGTATTCTTTTCATGTTAATAAAAATGTTCGTATTATTATTATTATTATTATAATTACTTCATTAAATAAAGACATTGACAACAAGTATCACCTATTCATTATTCAAGTAAAGACGTTTATTATTAAGAGTGACTTTTTTTCGTATCTTTCAAAATAAAGTATTTTTACTCTTAAGCAAAATAACAATTTTGCAGTTTTTACCCACCCTATATAAAAAAATTGAAGTTTCTTATGATGAATCGTATTTTCTAGACAAGCAAAAACGTTTATTAACAGTGACTTTTTTTCGTAGCTTCCAATTTTTAGTCCATTTGTGCTCTTGTAAACCTCATCCTTTGACATACTGTATATTTTCGTAAAATCACCATGGCTTTATTTGGTGATACAGGGTATCTCCCTTCCCGCAAATAATATCAAAAATCTGTCACATGTCAAGTTCATTGTGGACGCTTTTAACGACTATTTGCAGCGTTCGTGGTTTAACTATCTGGGAGGGGTATATGTTACCCTTAAGATCTTAAATGGGAAGTGGGTGGGTCGTACATCATTTTAAAGGGCGTTTAAATCTCTTTCCATAATTCAATAACGTGTTTCAAATAATAATAATAACCTAGAAGCCACCAAGTAAGTTTTAATTAACGTCCATTTTTGGGAAACGATTTCTTGTAAACTGCTACTCAAATAATATTACATTATGATGTTATTAGAAAAATATTAAAAAGGATTTTGACTTACCACCCAGCCCCCCCCCCCCCCCCCCCCCATCGTATTAGATGGCAATTGTAATTGCACGAATTCATGCGCAGTACTTCGTTCCCGAACAGCTGGCGCATTGCCAACAGTCAGAACAACAGTGGTAGTGTCGAAATCCCTAAAATACCCCCAGAATTAGAGATGGGCAAACCTATTCATTTTGATTAGCAGTTAAAGCAGCTACTGCTACTTACACATGGCAGTTCAAATTAGTTGCTACGAATTAGCAGTACATATGCTTAATAAAGAATGTGAACTGTTAATTTAAGTACCAGTTAGTTTAAATAGCCATTAAGCTGTTCATAGATGCTTCGACCAACTAATAAACATTTAAAAATAACAGAATAATCCATCTCTACTCAGACTTGCAGCGGGAATGGCAATTAAAATGGCGCGTGCTCCATTTCTGGCAATGCGAGACAGCTGATCGAGAACGGTGTACTGCGCATGAATCCGTGCAATTTTAATTGCCAGAAGACTAGAATTGCCGACTGTAATACGGATTCCATTCTCGCATTGCGCCGGCAATGCGAGCATTATTGGACCAGCTGATCGAGAACGGTTTAGTGCGCATGATTACGTGCAATTATAATTGCCATTGCCGGCGCAAGAGACAAAAATTGCCGACTCTAATATGGCTTTAAATATTCCTTAAAAGCGTCCCCCATTCACCACCAAAATAATCTAATCCTGATTTTCTATATTATACAAATGGGCAACCCTTTCTAATGCGCCTGGCAGTAGAAGAACAAAACTATTTCAGGTCAAAGCTCGTGTCCCTTTACTTCGAAAGAAAACACGAATTTTAAAAATATCACGTTTTAACGCACCCGACAATATAACCCCACAAAAAAGGCAACCGTGCACGCATTAGGTTTCCTGAGAAAGTCTAAATAATAACAATCAAATAAAAGCGGTGTATTTTTTAAGATTTTGCTCGTTCAGCAAAAGTTTTACAATATAAAATATCTCTCAAGCAGTAGCAGAAATCATTGTAAAAAAATTTTCCTGCTGATTTTTAACATATTTCCTTAGGTAGGACGCCGAGAAGTTTTTTTCCGGCTTGCTGCTGGTAACAATAGATTGTAGCAAACTCGGGGAAAATTTTAGCTTCGAAATATTTTCTGCATTTTCCATTTTAATTTTTCCCAGCGTAGTTATATAAGGAATGGGAACTAGTAAATAGGAGCGAGAAAAATTCACGAGTCTCTCGAAATGAAACATATTTTCGGATAATTTTATTATACAGGGTGTTTCTTAATAACATGCTAACATTTAAGGAGGTTATTCGTGGGTCCATTTTCAGAAAAAAAAACTTCATATGACTATTTGTCATAAACAGGGTGAGATACAGGGTGTTAAAAATTTCCAAACAATCTCCTTTTTATTAATATCTGTGATACCTCTCAAGATATCTTTGTGAAATTTGGTACACACTTTCTATTAATCAAGAGGCATTTTATGATGTATAACATGTTTTTTTTATTCAGACCAGTGGCGTTAGTGGGGGAATTGCAATTGGTATTTTTGAAATTCTCGTTCCTTGCTGAGCAAATGTTTTCTCTTGTATTTTTTTAAATGCAACACCCAGTATTTTATTGTATATTTAGGTTCGTATTAGTGCCCTCTATAAACATCTAAAATATTATTTAATTTGCTTGGGTAGTTTAAGAGAAATAAATTAAAAACTAAAGAAAAAAGGTTTTGTAGTCCAGTAAAGAAAAATCAAAAAAACATTCTAAAATTATTTTTTTAACCACAGGATTGGGTGAGGTTTATAACAAGGGGTCCAGAGATACTATGCAATTAATAGTGTTTATGAATTTTATACAGTGTGTTCATAATAAGGTTCCAAAAACGAAACATGTCAAAATCATTTTTCTCAACATTTTCAAATGGAACACCCTGTATAATTGAAAATATTTTTAAAATGTGCTGAATATACAACCATACCTCAACACAATAGCTCATTATCGACAAATCTTATCTTCAATGCATAAACTTACTCCGCGCAATCGTTTACTAACCCTGTACATTGTATAAAAAAATTAAATTCATTCATTTGCACCCTGGTATGAAATTAGGTATTAATAATGATTAAAAAGGATCTAGTAGGTAAGAAGCAGATTTTGTTTTGACAGCTGTCTACCTAATCGAGTGGTCACGTATTTAAATCATTAACCTTAACAAATTATGTAAAAAACATGACAATCTTTAACACCCTGTATCTCAAAAGTTAAGACCTTTAATACATACACTCGCCGGCACAAAATTCCGCCACCCTGAAATTTTGGTCAAGTTTGATATTTTATAACTTTTTTATTTTTTATGCGATTTTTATGATTTTGTTATCAGTTTGTAGACCCATTTATTGTGTTTTCCTTTAATTATTTTATAAAGTACCATTGTTCGATTAGGCTATATTATACAGGAGTAAATCAAACTGTTGTTTTTTATCATAATTTCAAAATACCCTGTAGGAAAATTGAGGTGGATAATTTTGTTTACATACTGTTTCTTGTCATCTTTGATAAATTCTAACCATTTCGATTTTTGATTCATTCTATTAATATCTCATTTCTGCTGTGAGCTGCAACATTTTAAATGAAACTCTGATTTAAAGCGTATTTTCATTAAGAAGAACGAACACTACGTATATCATAAAGTTAATTAACAAAAACAATTTTAATATCGCGTATTTCCTCCTCTCGCCGCAATGACAGCTTGCAGTCTTCGTGATATCGAACGAATAAGGTTACATATACTTTCTTGAGGGATAGCCTGATATTCTTCGGTCAGCTCCAATCGTAAGTCTTGCAAGGTTTATGGTTGTACAGGACGATGACAAACGGCCCTTTTAAGTTGATACCAAAGATGTTCGGTTGGGTTGAGATCCGGGCTACATGCGGGCCATTCCAATCTTGGAAGTCCAACTTCATCCAGATATTCGCTCACTACATGTGCAACGTGGGTTCTAACATTATCATGCATTAATGTAAATTGGTTCCCAATGAAAGGAACAAATGGAATAATCTTCTTGGAGGATTTCCTCAATGTAACGGTGGGCGATTAGAGCTCAACAAATACAAGATTGGTGCGTGCTTCGGTAGAAATACCTATGACATACATTTTCTAAAAATTACATCGTTTCATTTAAAATTTTGTAGCTCGCAGCAGAAATGAGATAATGGAATGAATCAAGAAACGAAATGTTTAAAATACATCAACGATGACAAGAAACAGTATGTAAATAAAATTATCCACCTCAATTTTCCTGCAGGGTGTTTTGAAATTACGACAAGAAACAACAGTTTGATTTACTCCTGTATAATATAGCCTAATCGAAAAATGGTACTTTATAAAATAATTAAGGAAAAACACAATAAACGGATCTGCAAACTGATAACAAAATCATGAAAATCGCATAAAAAATAAAAAAGGTATAAAATATCAAACTTGTATATATGTATATAGTATATATTCATATGAAGTTATTTTCAGACAATGGACCTAAGAATAATCCCCTTAAATATTAGCATGTTAGTAAGAAACACCATGTATAGCCTAAAGTCGGCGGAATCTTTTCACGTCACCCTGTACGAAACAACTGTACACCCACAAAGAAAAAACACATAGCCTATTTAAATTTGCATTCAGCGTTTACAAAACCCTTTCGTTATCCGCATGTAGAATCTCATTTCTGTGGACGTAATCAGAAATTAAAATAAAGTCGGCCTCAAGGTATATTAAGGTACAAGGTTTTAAAATGACCCATTTTGTTCCCACGTGAATAAATAAAGGACACTTCACATTAAAAAAAAAATACAGGTATGTTCGTTCGGTATTAATATATTAACGCACTTTAACAACTACCAATCACAAATCGATTCGCAAAAGCTTAAGGCTACTTAAGCAAATCTAAGTCGTAGTCGTATAAGGCCCATTCTATACGAGCCACAAAAGCGCGACCGTTTGCCGGCTAGCGACACGCGTGTTTCACAGAACCATAGAGTTTTAATGGGGCATACTATACGGGCAACTTTGCGGTCGCGTGTGCACGCTTCGTTGGCGTGCAGGCGTGTTGAACGCAAGAGGTCGCGTAAAAGTCGCGCGCCGGAGACCGGCGTGTCATTCTACATGTAGCAACTTGCAAGCGTCTGGCCGGCCGAGCCGATTTGTAGTTGAGCAGTCCACGACTAGATCATTGTTGTGCTTGGTGTCTTTGCAAACAAGTTCGTCAAATGTCTCTACAGACATCCGGTAGTATTGAAGAAACTTCTCAGGATATCTCCGATGATCTACGAAGCTAAGATGAAATACCCCTAAGGTCAGGCGCTTAGCACCAACCGGGTGTACCCACCAACGTCTTTTTTTACGTTTTTTGGCCAAAAAACTTAATACCGTTAATTGGTGAACAGCGATACACCCAACTTGTACGGGATCCATAGCAAATATGAGGCGTTTTGTCGCTAGTCTAGAATGGGTCGCGTTTCACTCGCCGGTTATACGCGCTACAAAGGCGCGGCGTCAACACGCTCGTATAGAATGGGCAAAATTTTCAAGCGACTGAGCGACTAACCGGTCGCGTTTTTGTGGCTCGTATAGAATGGGCCTAACTCGTATACAAAGCGGCATTCAAATTATTTTTTTTTAAATAAGCAAAAAATATCTATAATAAATGCTGATAAGTCAGAAACTGGTCGAGATAGGTATAGCAACATTACACATAGAAAGATAGATAATTTCAAGAGCTTTTAGGACTACAAATAAAATACATGGTGTTACATTTAAAAATACCTAATTTTTATCATTTTTCCAAACAAATACAGTGAAACCTCTCATAAAGGAAACCTCTAATTATCGGACATCTCTAGGTAGGAACTAGGTATATGAAATTCCATGAATATCAACCTCTCTTGGGCGGACTCCCCTTTGGGCGGACGCGGACTGGCTGTTTTCATACAAAGAGTGCGAAAACCCTCCTTTAAACGGACAACATTTTTTAAAAGTATTTGGGAGACGAATAAGTACGATGCAAAAACTCTCTGAAGACAGACCGGCGGCAACCAATCGTGTATGCGTGGCAGAGCGATAGGACTTCGCCGAATGAAAGTATGTGTGATTCCCCGACAGCAGTCCGCCGTTTAATTGTGAGTTGAAAGGTTAAAATCGTAAACAATGGCACAAAAATGTCGCGTTTTGAGTCTGAAAGAGAATATTGATGTTGTGGAAGTTTGTAATTTGATAACAATGATTTGGGCGAGTTCATTAACATTGATAGCAATGTGCTATTAGAAGATGATAGTGACCCCATTCCTACCGATTATGTAGTTCAAACTGAAACCACATCACTATCTGACGACTCTGATGAAGAAGTTGAATGCAGTAATCAAACAAATGTCACCAATTATCAACAAGCCATTAGTATGGTAAAGGAATTATAAGTGAGTATGCAAAGAATAGAGGTGACTCTACAGCAATGGAATTGTTATCAGATTAGGAATTACATATGTTCTAGATTGCAAATATAAAACGCAAACACGTCAAACTACGTTATTAGATTTTTTTAGTACTACATCCTAACTAAAACTAGTGTATTTTTGTTATGTTATGTTTATTTGTACCTACATATACATAGTAATAATTTTGCATTTACATATTACCTAATAACAAATTTCCCATGGGCGGACACCTCTATTAGGCGAACACATTTAGCCGGTCCCGTAGGTGTCCGCCTAAGAGAGGTACCACTGTATTTGTATTTTGAAACCAAATTTTTAAAGTTATCGGTTGACTAGTTCTTCATAAACGTCTGATAGGCCATCCACCCTGTTCCTTCGTAGCAACGAATTTATTCTACTGAAAACAGATGATTCCTATCGATCTTATAAAGGCCGTATTACAGTCGGGAATTTTTATGGCGCCAGCAATGGCAATTATAATTCAAGGATTCAGGCGCAGTACACCGTTCTCCGTACTACAGTCAGAAATTCTACTCTTCTGACAATTAAAATGACACGGATTCATGCGCAGTACACTGTTCCCGATCAGCTGTCTCTCATTACCAGAAATGGGGCAGGCGCCATTTTAATTGCCCTTGCCGGCGCAATTGGGTAGACATGGATTATTCTGTTATTTTTAACTGTTTATTATTTGGCCGAACCAGGTATGAACAGGAAATGGCCATTTAAACCCACTGGTACTTAAATTAGCAGTTTACATTCTTTATTAAACTTATGGACTGCTAATTCAGCAACTTTTTGCACCTCCTATTTGTAAATAGCAGTAGCTGCTTTAACTGGTAATCAAAACGAACAGGTTTGCACATCTCTAATTCTGCGGATATTTTAGGGATTTCGACAGTACCCACTGCTGTTCTGACCGTTGACAATGCTCCAGCTGATCGACAACGGTTTACTGCGCATGAATACGTGCCATTATAATTGCCGGCGCAAGAGAAAAAATTGCCTAGTCTAATACGGCCTTAAGTGGCAGCTGGAAAGCTCCTGGTCGCAGTGTTTTGGGACCAAGCAAGAGTTATTATTATTGTCCGCCGAAAAAGAATGAAATCTGTAGGGCAGCTTTAAAATTTGTCTCCGATTTTTATCTAAAAAGTAATATTGTTGCCGGAATGTACCTTGTTGTAACACAAAAAATACGCATTAATAATAAAATAGCGTGTGTATTTTCTCTATCGCGCGTCTCTATTTGATGTTAAAGTCGAGGGAGGGTGGAAAAATTGCCATTCTATGAATACAAACACCTCCATGTTTTCGGTTCATCCTTTTATGTATACCGATATGATATGTATGGCAAAAGCATAATATTTTATTCCGCTTGTCTGGTTTCTTTCTTGTTTTCCTTCGATAGTGCAGAAACACAGTCGGGCAAACGTAATAGCTTTATTATAGATATTATCTACATAATCTTGCAAGAAATTTAATATTTACAGTGAAACCTCTCATAACGGACACCTCTGATAAGCGGACATCTCTATTAAGCAGACATTTTTCCATAGTCCGGAACTAGGTAGGTATATGAAATTCCATGAAAATCAACTTCTCTCCTTTGGGCGGACGCGGACAGGCTGTTTCCATACAAAGAGTGCGAAAACCCTCCTTTAAACGGACAAAAAATTTTTAAAAGTATTTGGGAGACGAATAAGTATGGTTCAAAAACTCTCTGAAGACAGACCGGCAACCAATCGCGTATGCGTGGCAGCGCGAAAGGATTTCGCCGAATGAAAGTATGTGTGATTCCCCGACAGCAGACCGCCGTTTATTTGTGAGTTGTAACACAATGGCACAAATATGTCCCGTTTTGAGTGCGAAAGAGAATATTGATGTTGTGGAAGTTTGTAATTTGATAACAATGATTTGTGTGTGACCCCATTCCTACCGATTATGTAGTCCAAACTGAAACCACATCACTATCTGACGACTCTGAAAAAGTTGAATGCAGTAATCAAACAAATGTGACCAATTATCAACAAGCCATTAGTATGGTAAAGGAATTATAAGAGTATGCAAAGAATAGAGGTGACTCTACAGCAATGGAATTGTTATCAGACTTGGAATTACATTTTCTAGATTGCAAGTATGAAACGCAAACACGTCAAACTACGTTATTAGATTTTTTAGTACTATATCCTAACTAAAACTAGCGTATTTTTGTTATGTTATGTTTATTTGTACATACATATACATAGTAATAATTTTGCATTTACATATTGCCTAATAACAAATTTCCCATGGGCGGACACCTCTGTTAGGCGGACATATTTAGACGGTCCCGAATTTTTAAGAAACAAATTTTAACTTTGACGGTAAAATTGACTCAAATGTAAATAAATAATATAATTTGTTATACTGACTCATTACACTGAAACAAACACTTCATTAATTTCATTTAATTCTCTTCGTAGCGCCGTTAAGACGTACTGAAATTTGTCTCTATCGGCGTTGGCATTTTACTAATACTTTTCTTCTATCAATTACGTGATGGTTCAGAAAATAATTAGAACTAAACATTGGAAGAGTCAAGCAAAATAAATCGTGACATATCGGCAAGGAGGCTGGATTTGCGCCCTTCTGCTTGGACTACAGCGATATCATCGCATCCCCTCCTAGTTCCGATCAACCGCATATTACTTTAGTTATAGGACTTGTCGATAAGCAGGCTCAATCCCCAATTTAGTCGCCAATTCTGAAACTTTTGTAGTAATCCAAACATGGCGAACATCTGTTCCAAAATAATAGCCCGGTCCTCATTGCAAGACCCCTTTACATTTACCAGACTGTTAACGCGAACCCTACGGGTGCACACGGTAGCTCGATTAATCAGACCCTTTGATAAACGTCTAATAAAGGTTTGTCAATAAAGGTTTGTCAATAAAGGTCTGTCAATAATGATGTTCGACCGGGTAGATAGGGATAACTTAATTGGATAACCTCAGCTCGCATACGTTACGTTTGAGGCATACTTAATATTAAGATGCGTGCGGGAAATTGAATGATTGACTTTGTCGGGGGGGTTTGGTTATTTGTGGAAATTGTTTAGAGCCGGATCCCGTTCTATCTCGTGTTTGAATAAATATATTTTTACGTTCCTGCGCTTCCACGGGAAGCTCCTTGGAAGCGCACCAAAGCGGTGAGCGGTGAAATAAGAAAACGCGGGATGTGGTATGGTCCGTAGTTATTGAATTGGCACTTTCATTTTGGAAAATTACCTCACGAAAGAGCAATACATATTTTTTTACAAGATAGAGTTACAAGGACTATCAGAGTATATTCCTGTAAACATCATAATCTCGCTCGCTCATCAGATTAAGGAACATTTGAACGAATGGTTTCCAGGGCTTTGGTTTAATAAATAAATAAATAGATAGTATATTTATTTCAAATTATGACAGTAAGAGCACAAAATGAAATGACGTCACAACAAATACATACAAATCTGGACAAAAGTCCTTCAAACTATAGGGTTCCAAACGGATCAACATCTTTCTGATTTTGGCTTTAAACTATTTACTGAATTTCTACATTGTATGTTTCCTGGGAGAGTGTTAAACAGTTTCACACACATACAGCTTGGAGATCTTTCAGTTAGCGTAAGTCTATGAGATACATAAGTGAAGTCCAGAAAACTTGTATGACACAAGCGGTCTAGTTTGATGTTTAGTATCTCCAGTTGCTCCATGGCCTATAAGTTATGGGACACTCTGTATAAATGAATAAACTGATCAATGGCAGGTGTATAACGATCTATTGAAACGAGACATAAAAGTTTGTTCGGAGAAATAAAAAACCATTATTATTTTATGTTAGTTCTTAGAAGCCATTTTTTTTTTCGTATCATAAGCACATTACATTGTGTTTTAGTTATAATGCGACAAAAATAGAGTCTAATTGTTTATTTTTTCCTCCGATAACTAACGCTGTATTATAATAAACCCGGCACAAATTATAAGGTTTGAAAGATTTTTTCGTAAGCGAAGTCAAAGAAAAATTTCAAACATTTCGTATAAAGAAAACAAACCATTTCGTAAAATCGCGCACTCATGTCGTGTGCGATGTTTCTATAACCCAAAAAAATATTCATAATGTTATGATTGAAAATGTGTAAGTTATTGACCATAAATCATAATATAACATAACTACATTTTCCGGGAAAACTCATTATGTGGAAATTATCTCTAAAAAATATTTTTTTATAACCAGAAATAATTAACTTTTCCCATTTGTTGAAGTGTTTCTTAATTTTAGTGCCCATAAATTTTAAAACTAAATAAATTTCATGTTCATTATGTCAAAATTGTAAAAATTAAAAGGAATCGTTGAACTTTATGGAAATAATTTTGTTTTTAAAAACAGAATTTTCTGGAATTCCGGATACGTGGTAGGCGTAATAGGGCACTGGAAAAGATTTCTCCCTACAATAAACAATATTTTCTCTACTAATTACTAAAAAACGTAATTTTCAACCCCGAAACAAGGGAGGAAATTAGTACTTCTTCTTTCGGCGGAGAACTTTTTTTCCTGATCAAACACAAGCACTATAGAAAAAATCCTTTAGGGCACTCTGGGAGTGGTGCGTGTGCGCAAAAAGCGATTCACGTTGGTTTTGAATTGTTGGAGGTTATATTCGTTGGGAAAAACGACCTCGGGAAGGTCGTTCCATAAGGATGAAGTCCTCCAGATGAAATAATTCTTAAATAAGAAAGTTCGAGGAGTACTGAGCTTAACCACATATGGATGGGCGGCAGTGGTTCGTCGTGTATTTCTGCTATTCGCCGCTCTGGGCGGAATTAAGAGGGCAAGGTCTGTCAAGCACTTTCCATGAAAATATCTGTAAAAGAGAGTCAAATCCCCAACCTGTCTTCGATGTTCTATGCTGTCGAGGTTCCTCGTCAGCTCGTGGTCTCCAATCAGATGAATTGCCCTCCTTTCGATGGAATCCAGCAGCCGAAGAGTATGCTTGGGCGCAGAGCTCCAGACATGAGAGCAGTACTCTAGTGATGGTCGAATCTGAGCTTTGTATAGTGTTAAAACTTGTTGAGGTGTGTACAACTTTCTGGTTCGGAAGAGTACACCAAGTTTCTGAGAAGCTATCTTGGCGATTGCCACAACGTGGTTATGCCAAGACATATTTCCTCCCAGATTGACGCCCAGTAAATTAATAGTGGGATTGAGTGTCCTGCCATGACTCTATCCGGTTCTGTGATGTTAACCTTTTTAGAGAAAACTGCTGCCTGGGTTTCCTTATCTTTAAATTCGACTTGGTTCTGTCACCCCAAGCAAATATTTCTTCCATGTCTTGTTGAGGCGTGATACTTCATGCTGTTTGCGAAGATGTGCCGATGTTTGTGCATTCAAGGAGAAAGATGAGATAAGTCTGCTGTCGTCGGCAAAACTAAATATCAGATTTTTCGTTTTCACTAGAAGGTCGTTAATGTAGAGTAAGAAGAGAGTGGGAGACAATATGGGCCCCTGGAGGAACACCGGCATTGATGGTGAACGTGTCTGAGAACTAAACTTAATAAGCAAGAGTGTTTACTTCATGTATTGGATTTTGTAGGAAGAAGATTTATGGAAATCGATATATAAAGAACCATATATACGTTGTATCGGAAGTAGATACCAACTTTTTTATTTTAAATGGAACAGCCTGTATATTTTTGAATACTACAATTTTCCTCGAAATTCCAATACTTTTTAATTAAATTGAATCGTTTTTGATATTAATAATTGAAAATCGAAACGGTTAAACTAGTATAGTAGAAAAACCTCATTTCCTCCCTTGGATATTAATCTATCCGCGGGAGGAAAAGCACTATTTTCCTCCTTTGGTATGAAAATAGATATGTTTCTCCAATTCTTCTGCTCTTCGTTCATTTATAGTATTAAGTTGCTTGGCTTTTTAAATAAAATAAATACCTGATCGTTAAATATTCGTTAGATGTAATTTTATTCGAGTTTTGCGGAGGCGAAAAGCCAATTTTCTTTTAAATCGCTCCTAAAAGTCGTAAAACCTTTATCAAAGATTTCATTAAGAGTCTGTTGACACTCAGATAAAATACATTTTATATTCGCACAGAATATACATTTTAAATTTCATTTATAAGTATTTTACGAGGATACTTGACAAGTTCACTCCGTAACATTGCAACAAATTTGAAATACTAGTTCAATTTTTTGTTAATTTTAATAAGATTTCCATTCGATCGAAAGAAATGTGTATCCCTGCTAATATGAATGAAGTTTTGACAAAGTCGCAAGAACCGTTTATCTCCATATTCCAAATACATCGCAGACTGAATCAGTAGCTTAGCCACATCTTGGACGAATAAGGGCGTGAAACTCGACTTTTCTAACCTTATATTAATATTTCGACGGTAAGTGAATTATTGAGGTTATGTATTCCTAGCTTAAGCAGTGGTATAGCTCATCCTATATTTTTAGTAAATGTTGAAAAAAATATATGGATTTTTGTTCGTAATCTCTTTAAAAAATACCTACAACGATTACGCATATGTCTAATTTTACATCGAAATTATCTAATTGTCTTAAAATAAAATAATTGTAAAATTCCAAGCCGCGCGGATGTCCCATTTTTAAACAAGACATAATTTTGTTGCACATCGAAATCTACTAAAGTTACGTGGTTCTTTTTAGTGAGAAAGCGTCCATAGATTTAAAAACCACAAGTCACTGCCTGTAAGGCTAACAATGAGTCGAAGCGTAGCTTACAGCGCCAGCGTTGTCATTTTTTAAAGCCATCTTCTTCTCACTTAACTGAAAATGAATGATTGTAACTAAATGGTGTTTCATGAATGGCATATCAGGTCTCCCTTTCGTATTAATTGTCTTTGTTATATTCTAACCAGGTCAAATATTTTTTAATTAGCTTTTAAATGTGTTCGGAATTTTATCTCGAACCCATTTGCAATTCATTTTCCGAAACAGTGAATTCCTCTTTAGCGAAAATTTACTCCGATTGTCCCCGCATTTCAAGGCAGGTAAACGAGATTGTCGTCGAAATTTACGACTTTTAGGTGGTTAATGAAACAATTATTTTTCGATACAGGGGGAGGGGGGACTTTAATTAAAATATAGTGTAAATGGGGTAACTAGATTGTAGGGTTACTGTTTGGTGATTGCGCTTAACAGGTGTTCGGTTTTCGAATGTATTAAATTGCGTTAAATTAACGCCAGCAGATTAACTATATATGAAGTATAATTTATTATACAAAACATGAGTCCCATATTAAATTAATATACAGGGAAAAAATACCGGCAAATCTCGCTTCCAGTAAAGATATTAAAGATCAGGAAGACACGTTCCAGGAAATCTCGTTCCTGGTTGTTATAGGTGCAGATGCAGTTTGTTTCATTAAGGCTGGTAACATCATTTGGAAAATTCTGTATCCTTTTTTCTAATGCTCATTGGCGTAGTAGCTATTGAAAGTGTAACCATTTAAATTGCCGCAACTTCTAAACGACCTATTCAATTTTAGTAAACCTTAGCTTGTTTGGAAGAGAACTGTAGGTACTTTTAATTGCCGTATACAGTAGTACACCATAGTTCCTAATAACATTGCTAGGGGGCGCAAATTACCAGAAAAATAATTTTTAACACTTTAATTGTCCTGGTTAGCAAAATATTCTTATTTTTGCGAACAGAAAAATGTAATCGGTCAGCCGAAATGGCTAGTCGGTCAGCAACTTATGGACTGCAAACATTTCTGAATCGGTCAGTAATTAATGTCATACTAGAGTGCTCTAAATTATTTTGGTACCCAAATTAAATATATAAGCGGCTATGAGCGATCAACTTTTAATCAGATATTGATTGGTAAGCAATCAGCGGGTAAGCAAATTATTTAATCTTGGTAATCAAAAAAAAATCAATAAAACGTGAAATAGTGACAGTGCCCTGGGAAAACAAGTGAAAGCCGGCCCCCGCTACACCTTTTGTAGCCGATTTCCTTATGTATTCGGCAAAAGAAAACACAATAAAGTTACATAAATTGACAGTGCTCTGGGAAAACAAGTGAAAACCCGCCCCCGCTACCTTTTGGGCCTTGACTGCTACACCGAATGAAAACACACGCACGCAATTAGCTACTCGTATCACGCGACTGCTTCCGCTCCGCCCACAATAATGAACTTTGCCGATTATTCAAAACAAACGTAATCCAATGATTTATATTGATAACCATTCTTTTAATATGCAAACCTCTGAAGTAAACTGCTTCTAGACATGTTTTTTTCTACTGACCAATTGTAAAATCTTGCTGACCAAGTAATCATTTCGCAGCTCGACTATTAATTAAGCGAACACATGATATTACAAACTGATATCGGTTAAATCGTTGACCGTTTGTAGAATTTTTTTATTGCAAGCAAAATTAAATGATTTAATGGCTATTTTTTGCTGCGAACCAATTTTAATAACGGCAAACGAATTAATTACTTAGGTTATTTTAATTAGAATGCCCTGTAGAGTTGGCACCAATCATGTAAAATTCAATGGCGTAGGTGCCGGCGGATTATGTAGGCGCTCTCTCTATACCCGCGGCACTACGTCACTGTATTTTACTTGATTGATCATTGGGCATTTTTCAATTCTATGTAAAAAAACCAAGTAACTTTTACTAACCATTTCATATACCCAGCTCCTACCGTTTCTAAGATAAAATTTGTTAATTTATCTTTTAAATAATTCCCTGAACGGCGCCAGTTAAAATAATAATAAAAATGTATCAACATCAAACAGATACTTCCACGGATTCGTCTCCTTTTATGTCATAAAATAAACATAAGTATATTTATTTAAGTATTTTCGTTTGATTTAAATTTACTCTTCGTATATTTAAATTGAAAGTAGGTATATTTTATCCGAAAATAACATATGTATATGAATAAATATTTTTCATCCTGAATATGTATGTAGAGTTTAAAAAAATCTTATTATAAAAATAAAATATGAAATTAATCACGTCGACACATTCACCACTACTTATTTTTACCCGATAAAAAAAGGTTGTGAAGCTGAATTTTACATAATGGCCGTCATGGTATACACCGTGTCCAAGATAAGGAGGACCAGTACAGGGATCTCGGAAATCGTAAGAGATACGAAGTCGGTTAAATGAAAGTAAAGGCATTTACGTGCCTAATAATATGCCGTTTAGAAAGTTTTAAACCGAGTAGTTCCGGAGATATCCGGAAAAACCGAAATTCTGAAAAATCGTTTTATTGTTTTTCTGGGTTTTTTTGAGGTCGAACTCTAAAGCTCTATCTAACAGCGTTAATTTGTAATCCGACGAGTCGTCTTCGAAACTTTCTTTTTTTAAATACGGTCCTGTTTTCCTGATATTGAAATTTGAGAGCCTCCTTTCTCCCGAATGGGATGATGTATGACACAATGTGGTTTAATGACGTTTCGAGGGTTTTTTGAACAACATAAGAAAATTTTGGGATACGGTCCTGTATTTTTCCTAATTTTATAAATAATATCTCATAAATTTGTACTTATGTTGAACTGGTTCAATAAATAGCAAATAATTTAATAATAAACCACAAATAAGTGAACAAAAATCATACCGGAACAGTAATAAAACGAACAACGAAAACAGTAAGGAAGTCCATAATCAGGTGTTCAAAATGATTTCCGATATTTTCTAAGCACAAATAACATCTTCTAACTGTCGATTCTAAAACATTTGACAACATTTTTGGCGTAATACTTTGAAAGGCTTCAAGCATCAACCTCCTAAGTTCGTGTTCTTTTTCGAAGTTGTGTTTATAAACATAATTTTCGACATACCCCCTGAGGAAAAAATCTAACGGTGTCATATCAGGCGAACGTGCTCGCCATGGTGTTTCAGAACACCTGATTATGTAGTTCCTTACTTTTTTCGTTGTTCGGTTTATTTCTGTTTTGGTATGTTTTTTTTTGTTAACTTGTTTGTGGTTTATTATTAACTTATTTGTTATTTATTGAACCGGTTCAACATAAGTAAAAATTTAGAGCTTACTTATGAGATATTATTTATAAAATTAGGAAAAATACAGGACCGTATCCCAAAATTTCCTGATGTTGTTCATAAAACCTTTGAAACGTCATTAAACCACAATGTGTCATACATCGTTGCATTCGGAAGAAAAAAAGCTCTCAAATTCCAATATCAGAATCAAAAAAGAAAGTTGACCCTTCGAAGACGAATCGTCAAATTACAAAACAATTAACGCTGTTAGATAGAGCGGAAAAAGGGCAATGCAGAAGTGCAATTTACTTTGGAACTCGATCTCAAAAAAACCCAGGAAAACAGTAAAACGATTTTTCAAAATTTGTTTTTTTTCGGATATCTCCGAAACTACTCGGAATTTTAAAACGTTCTAAACGGCATATTATTAGGCACGTAAATGCGCAACTTTACCTCCTTTTAACCGACTTCGTATCTCTTACGGTTTCCGAGATCCCTGTACTGGCGCGCCTTATCTTGGACACGGTTTGTGGACAAACCACCACAATTTTGGGTGACAGTGTATCAATATTTTTTATATAAAAAAGACCACAACGTAAGATGTGAAAACCCGTGTCCGATCATTTTTTAAAAAATAAATCGGTGCTGAATTTACTGAATTTATCCCAAGTTAGCACTATACAGGGTGTTCCTTAATGACGTGCTAATATGTCAGGGTGTGATTCCTTATGTCATTTTATAAAGAAAAGTATATATGAACATATGTCCGCAACGGCTTAAATTTTTTGCTACAGGGTGTTGAGTTTTCATTTTTTAACTGGTTATTTTTTACTATCTCCGAAAGTGCTGTAGATATTAATTTCAATTTTGGAATGTGTTAATAGGATATAGAACCACAAATTTTAGTTAGAAAAGTTATTCAATTGTTCCACCAGTGGCGTCCCTGCAAACATGTCCTCTGATATTTTTTACAAAAAACATGGTATGCCACTGGCATATTTCCATGTGGATATTTTTGCTGATTAGCCTGGTCAATTCTACATGAAAACGGTAAAACCACTAAATTCATATTGAAACTCATTATTATTAACATTGATAAAATAATTAATGATAAATTTCCACTCCAACAATTTTTATAAAACAAAATTTATCATTAATTATTTTGTCAATGTTAATAATAATGAGATTCAATATGAATTTAGTGGTTTTACCGTTTTCATGTAGAATTGACCAGGCTAATCAGAAAAAATATCCACATGGAAAAATGTCAGTGGCGTACCATCATTTTTGTAAAAAAAAGCAGAGGACATGTTTGGAGGGACGCCACTGGTGGAACAATTGAATAACTTTTCTAACTAAAATTTGTGGTTCTATATCCTATTAACACATACCAAAATTGAAAATAATATCTAAAGTACTTTCGGAGATATTAAAAAATAACCATTTAAAAAATAAAGATTCAACACCCCCTGTAGCAAAAGATTTAAGCCGTTGCGGACATATGTTCATATGTACTTTTCTTTATAAAATGACCTAAGGAATCACACCCGGAAATATTAGCACGTCTTTAAGGAACACCATGTATATAAGCGCCACCACGGGCGTTATTTCCTGAACGGGACAAGAATGTCTCTGCACGAACCGTTTTTGTTTGATCAGACTTTTTTTTTAATTAACGTCGTTTATTGTCTTCGTTCGGGCACGACACCTACGCTGAAATATCGACTTTTTAATTTTGTTTGACGAACGTTTACCATTCGTTTAACGAAAAACAAGCAATGAAAAACACGCACCTGGGGCCGTGGTGTCTTTTGTTTGACCATCGGCTGTTGATGGTGACAATTAATTACATTTTTTACGTTAGGGGTTATATTAATTACATGTATATTACTAACGACTTCGAAGTTATGGAACTATCGCCATTCAAAAGTTTGATGATTTTCATTTTTAATCCGATTTTCAGACGCTACAAGCAAAAATGGAAAATTTATGGCCTCGCGCATGTAAACAATACCTTTTCTACTGGGCAATAAACGCATAACAGTAGACCTTGTGGCCATCACTGAAAAGCCACTTCTAGAATTAATTTTGATATCTATCGTCCACGTATCGATATATTTTTAATATCGTTACATCCCACAGGGCCAACACTCCATTCATAAATCTGTTGGAAAGTGAGTTTGTGATTGTTTGAAATGTTATGGAAAATCAGTAATGGGTGGAAGGGTGACAAAACATGTTGGTCTCGCTAATGGCAACAATGTTGAAGTCTGGTTAAATCAAAGATCTTACAAGGTTAAATCCTATAACGTTTAAAAGGTTATGGAGCGGTCTTCATGGTTTCGGAGCGGAGCTAGTCTGGGCAAAAAGCCCAACAAGGGCGTATAATTTACTTTGAGATTCTTTACGTTTAACTATATTATCTATTCAAAAAGTGTAGTTTCGAATATTGGATATTTATAAAAAATATAGAAATATTGATCCAGTTTTTATATACAGTGTATCCAAGGATGGATTTAACTATTTATGCTTAGCATCAATATTTTTGGTGTATTCATTACTGGATGATACTCTCCAGATATAAAAGTGTATATTTCTAGCCAGATTGTCATATTTATCACTAAGACATCTTGCAAAATCCCAATTAAAAATTTGTAAATTTGACAATTACAACTGGTTTAAGGTTAATCCGCAATTGCTCTTAAAATAAGTTTATTTCTAATGATTTTACTATAAACTGTGAAAAGGATGATTCTTTAAAATAATATTATTATACTTAAAGGTATCAAATAAATCGTGAAATAATCCAACTGCACTCTGGTCATCTATCTTTAGTTTATTACCTGCTCACATGCATTGGGTATGGCCAATTAGCAAGGAGGGAGAAACGGAATGGGTGATGCAAACTCAAAATCAAATTTCTAAATATATTTACTAACCTGTGAAATTTTAATTTAACACCATTGCATCTTCTATTGTCTGTTTCGTTGCCGTTGATAGCTCGATACCCTCATTAAAGATTCAAAACAAGGGCCCGGTGGCCTAAAATATTTTACCTATAAAATGGTATTTTTACGTACATCTAGCATAAAGATGAAGAAATTTTGACCTATTCCACCGGGTAACAGATAAAGTAACAATAGAGCCATAAAATGAAATGAAAGGATAATGATTAAAACGGCCCATCATGGTCGGAGAGTTGGGTTTTTAATGTAACCGCTTATTATTTTATTTAAATGTAATAGATTTTATGATTTTATGAATTTATTTACAAGAAAACTAATTTATTTACAGATCAAAAAATATTGACAATTTCAATAATTATAACTCGATAAAATGGTCCTCAGAAGAATCTGAAGAGTCATCATGTCCTACGCTTATTACTAAAGGCTCAATTTCCATAGTTGTGTCAATTACGTTGTCAAGTTCCCACATATTTTGTTCCTCTACTATAGCATGTTTTATGGCGTTTTGCCAATTTTCTGATGACACATTTGCTAAAGAATGAAGCAAGAGGTGTCGCACTTCTTGCATTTTAAAAGTTTTGTTATTTCTAGCAACATATCCTTTTACTTGAGCCCATATTAATTCGATAGGATTTAGCTCACAATGGTAAGGTGGTAAACGGAGCACTATAATACCTCGATCTCTTGCCATCTCGTCAATAACATACTTTTTATACTGTGATTTATGTAGCCTAACAATATCCAAAAGTTCTTTTTTTACCATGGTATTATCGTAACTCAATTCCTTTCGTTGTAACCAGTTTACGATTTCCGCCTTTTTCCATGAAGTTGTGGGAAGATTCTCTTTTAGCCTAGAGTGATAGCTGGCATTATCCATCACTATTACAGAATTAGCGGGAATGTATTCTATCATTTGCTTAAAATATTCCTCGAAAACATCAGCAGTCATTTCTTCATGATAGTCTTTAGTAGAATTCGACTGGAATTGTAATAATCCTTGATCCAAAAAGCCATTTGAACTTCCTATATGAGTTATAATAAGTCTGCGTCCCTTTCCAGATGGTGGTCTAAGTCCTGTTGACCAGCCTTCCATGACAGCTTGTCGAGAACTTAGGACATTTTTATCTTGCCAAACTTTAGATACGGTGTTGCCCTTCGTTCAGCCAAGTTTCATCCAAATAGAAAATGTTTTTGCCTTCGCTGCGGTATTTTCGGATGGACCTTAAGTATTGACGTCTCCAGCAAATAATATCTGCTCTATCAATAAGAAAAGATTTTCTGTTTTGCTTCTCCCATCGAAAGTTCATATCATGAAGTATTTTCCATAGTTTCGTTCGTGATAGCTGTGGTAAGTCCTCGTCGTAGTTAATGGCTTGTAAAATTTTGTCTATAGTTGGTATTTCCTTGGCAAAATAAAAACTATGTACTTTTCTTCTAATACCATTTTTAATGAAATTGTCAATTTCTAACGGTTTCTTTCCTGGGAGTGGTTTTGGCTCACTGAGGTTCTTAGATTTTCTTTCACGCAAGAACCTATATATAGTAGCCTCTCCAACTCCTACCATATTGGCACACTCTGCAATGATGCTACGAACATCACTTGCAGGTTTCTGGTACACTAGAGCATCATGCACGTTTAATATTAATGTCTTTTCTCGGAGAGAATATGCACTCTTGCTAATTTGACGAAGACACGTTGGCGAAAAACTTGAAGCCATTGTTACAAGTATAGGAAATAATTCAACTTTGAGATAATGCAGTATCTAAATACAACTAAATACATAGTTTGACAAACGCACATCAAATGGCGTAATAACATCCTAAAGCAGGCAAAAATAGGTAAATTAATTACCCCTGTTGTACCTACTTTAACCCTAATCCTACTTAACAATGGACAGAGGCCAATTTTCTTATTAAATAAGGTAATTACTATTGGCAACGCCTATGGTTTACGGTTGTTTTATGGCTTCAAACCTCGATATGAGCTATCAACTGCAACAAAACGGACTTTAGTGAAGTATTTTATGGCCGCACAAGACTCAACCATCTTGTAAATGCAAGATTTATATTAAGAAATAAACCAACTCGACTGCTTTTTGCCCGGACTAGCACCACGGACCGGTCCATAACCTTTTAAACGTCAATATTTAGTCAGAAATCATATCAATACAATCATATTGAAACATAATCATACTTACCGAAGAAAAGATAAATCCTTGCTTAAATGATCCACTCTTTTACAAACTATACATGAATGCACCATCATTGTTTATAATAAAGACGATTTTTCACCAATACTCACAAAAAAAAAATAAAAACAACCAAGTATATAAACACTCCCTTAAAAGCGGTTAGCAGCGAGTAGCAACAGTGTATTCTTCTTCCATTGATAAAGTTTGATCGTTTGCCGTCGAGCGTAGTATCTTTTAACTTGATGTTGTCAGAGTGCAGTCGGTTTATTTCAAACTTTTATGTATAATAATAATATTTGTTTTTTAAATCTCTCAAGGCCTATTCACAATTTATATTAAAATTATTGGGAAATACATTTATTTTAAAAGCAATTGCGGATTAACCTTAAACCAGTTGCAATTGTCAAATTAACAAATTTTTAATTGGGATTTTGCAGATACCTTAGCGATAAATAGGACAATCTGGCTATGCTGCAAGCATAACAGCAAGGTGGGGAGTGCACGTTTACAGTCCTTACGTCGACTTCAAATGTAAACAATTCTATCTGGAGTTTGTTACATACCTGTCTGTCCAAACGGATCAAGGTCCTTTTGGTCAGTCGCTATGGCAGTCAGAGTCAGCCAAAATTTTACCAAATCAACTATTCCACCTCTAATACGTCCCGATGGTACAATAGCATCCACAGCCGGAGACAAAGCAAACTTACTTGGTGAACTATTTTCTTCGCATTCCACTGTAGATTTCCAGGGAAGAACACCACCCGATATTCCTGCAGTTGAATCCGAAATGACCGAAATCGTGTTCCGTCAGCGTCCCGTCAAACGAATCCTGAAAGGACTCGACGTCAAAAAAGCTACTGGTCCAGACGAAATTCCTATTATAGTTCTCAAGACATGCGCCGATGAACTAACACCAGTATTTTGTAGACTTTTCAACTTATCCTACAAAAAAGGAATATTTCCATCTTGCTGGAAGACGGCGCGAGTCCAGCCTATTCCAAAGAAAGGTAAGAGAACCCTGCCTAACAACTATCGACCAGTCGCATTGCTTTCAGTTATATCAAAAGTAATGGAGAAAGCTATTAACAAACATCTTCTAAAGTACCTGGAAGGCTTCAAGTCCAGATCAACTGGAGATCTTCTAGCCTATGTCACCCATATTTGGAACAACGCAATCGAACATCATGGGGAGTCTCGGGTTGTTGCGCTGGATATTTCTAAAGCTTTTGATCGTGTTTGGCATGAGGGGCTTCTAAGTAAACTGCGATCCTATGGTATGCCCAGTCGATTCTGTGCATGGTTATCTAGCTTTCTTAAGGACCGCTCTCTGCAAGTGGGGATTGACGGATTTCTCTCAGACACCTTCACCATCAATGCCGGTGTTCCTCAAGGGTCCATATTGTCTCCCACTCTCTTCTTACTCTACATTAACGACCTTCTAGTGAAAACTAAAAATCCGATATTTAGTTTTGCTGACGATAGCACACGTTTCTCATCTTTCTCTTTGAATGCGCAAACATCGGCTGCCGACGCACATCTTCGCAGACAGCATGAAGTATCAGGCCTCAACAAAGACCTGGAAGAAATTTTGGCTTGGGGTGACAGTAACCAAGTCGAATTTAACGCTAAAAAAACCCTCTAAAAAGGTTAACATTACAGAACCGGAAATAGTCATGGCCGGACACGCAATCCCACTGGCTTCATCTATTAATTTGCTGGGTATCAATCTGGGAGGAAATATGTCTTGTCATAACCACGTTGTGGCAATCGCCAAGATAGCTTCTCAGAAGCTTGGCGTACTCTTCCGAACCAGAAAGTTGTATACACCTCAACAACTTTTGACACTATACAAAGCCCAGATTCGACCATCACTAGAATACTGCTCTCATGTCTGGAGCTCTGCACCCAAACATACTCTTCGGCTACTGGATTCCATCGAAAGGAGGGCTATTCGTCTGATCGGAGACCACGAGCTGACGAAGAACCTCGACAGCCTAGAACATCGAAGAAAGGTTGGGGATTTGACTCTCTTTTACAGATATTTTCATGGAAGGTGCTCGGCTGACCTTGCCCTCTTAATTCCGCCCAGAGCGACGAATAGCAGAAATACACGACGAACCACTGCCGCTCATCCGTATGTGGTTAAGCTTAGTACTCCTCGAACTTCATTATTTAAAAATTCTTTCATCTGGAGGACTTCATCCTTGTGGAACGACCTTCCCGAGGTCGTTTTTCCCAACGAATATAACCTCCAACGATTCAAATCCAACGTTAATCGCTTTCTGCGCACACGCACCACTCCCAGAGTGCCCTAAAGGATTTTTCCTATAGTGCTTGTGTTTGATCATAAAAAAAAAAAAAAAAAAAAAAAAAACCTACGACTAATTTCGGTTATGCATCTAACTGTACTATGCTGGAAATAAATGAAACAGAAATCCTATGGATGGAAAATTATGTTTTAATTTTGCAGGTTTACGACAATGTAATCGATGAAACCACTTAG
The DNA here is from genome assembly GCA_963991005.1 of Barypeithes pellucidus. Taxonomy (NCBI): domain Eukaryota; kingdom Metazoa; phylum Arthropoda; class Insecta; order Coleoptera; family Curculionidae; genus Barypeithes; species Barypeithes pellucidus. Next base: position 76,722,424 of record OZ022558.1, read on the forward strand.
TAATAATGGGAATTATCAATTAAACGAGATAATGTTTTGTTTAATCTTTATTGCGATTAACTCTCGACAATTAATAATAATTTGTTAGGAGGTGTGTTGAGAGACAGACAGGTTCGATCGCAGTGCAGTCAAAAATAGTTACCCGAGACATAAAGTGTCTTCTGTCTTCTGACCAAATTCAGGGTTCTTAGAGCAAAATGTATCGATTGCCAACTGATTTGCAACCGCCAGAATAATCCGCTTACTGGTACGGAATTGTGGGTTTTATTTTCCTTAGTTCTGGCATTCTATCTGTAGAATCTCCATCTCTTTTTATCTTGTATCTGTTTCTGTTTTCATTCTAACAGGGGATCAGATGGATATGTCTTGGTTAGGAAAACAAACAATCGACACACGTGACTAAAAAGTACATATTTTGTTCCAGTTTGAGGCAGAATTGGCACAGTCTTAACATATGGGGTTAAGAACTGCTATTTTTTCCACAACAAATACTTAAATTTAACACACAAACACTGAAAAACAACAAAGAATTTTATTTAACAATAACGACAAATATGACAGTCAAACGTCAAAGCAGTATGAAAGACGGCCGTTCCAATCAGGGCTTTATAAAAAGGACATTCCGAAAGCTCGAAGGCGACGTAATGTCTTTGTGAAATTAACACAAACAACGAACAAACAGAAATTATACTAATTTTCAGAGCTCCCGATTATTCTTCTGGAAATTTTCCAACCTACCTAAGAATGTGAAGTGTTTATTCTTCAAAGACTGTGAACCAAAGTCGTATACTCCTTGATTTAATATCCTTGAAGAATACTTTTCCGGACTTTCCGTATCAATGATTATAAAGCATATTATTATAAAATTATTACCACACTTTGGTGACAGTGTTGGTGAATGTTGTTCATAAAATTTTATAGTGAAGAACATAAAATAACGGTTGTAAATTTTGATAGTTTCTGTTTACATGCTGGAACTATTTATTTAAAGGAAGGCAATTTCTCTGGCTCATTCGTAATTGCGTTTGTTAGCGGATGGCGCCAAGAACTTCTTAATGATAAGTTATTGCACTAGTTGTATAAACCTTTGTTGTTTTGATATAATATTTGACCTTATGCCAGAACCACCGTTTAAGCGTTATACATTTACTACTTTTGATAATAATATACAAGGTGAGCTGGGACCAGTGGAGCAGCCAGAAATTTTTTTCGGGGGGTTTTATTCCAGAATTTTTTCTCTTTAAATAAAGGCACAAAAATTATAATCCAAAATAGGTATGCAAGCAGGTATGTAAGACGATTGTTCCAATAAAGGTTCTATAAAAAGTACGTTCCGAATTCTCGAAGGCAACGTACAGGGTGTCCCAATTTCGACACTTTTATATGGTATCTCCGTAGTTGTTAGTGCCATCACAAAAGTAATGTATGTGTCATGTACTTTTTTGGGTCAAACTTAAAATGGTAAAATCAAAATTTGAAAATGTTCGCTCGCTTAAAGCCGGGCACAGACATGCGGTATTCGCCGAGTCCCGAATAACAAATATTTGCTATTCGGCAAGTAGCGACTAGTGTGTATTGGCTGCTCGTGACGAATACTCGTTATTCGGGGCTTCCCATCGTCTGTCGGTATTTTGGCCCGAGTCAAAGGAGACAAATATTTGCGATTGCTCTCGATACACATATGCGGACAAATTAAGTGTAGCGAGTAATCGCGATTCGCCGAAGACCGCATGTCTGTGCCCGGCTTAAGAGATACGGGGGAAAATAAAAAACTCACAATTTCAAAATCACCCTATATTTTCTTAGTTAAAAGAGATACAGAAAAAGGTTTTATACAGAAGGTTATTTATATTGATTGTTGAATCATTTGCCGTTTACCGAATAAGTATAAGGGGTCAGGTAAAAAAGTTATCGGACCTAATCGCATTTTTTAAATGGAACACCCCGTATATTTTAATCTAAAAAGATATTATTTTAAATTCTCCTTTCAAATATATAACACACCATGGATTGGTTTCCTAGGCGATTTATTTAAACTTTATTACTTTGAAAAGAAATAAAACATTCAGATTAAGGTAAGAAATAACGAGAATCATCGCAAATGTTCGGAATATGTCCTTAAATGGTTACCGTCTTTCCGGATAGCGAACAAAATATACATTTTGCACAATTTCTTCGTTTTTTTCACTTTCAATATAAACTGATTTTTCAAAATGTTGATAGGTCATTTTCGCAAATGAATATGAAAAATACGTTACATGTTAATAGTCAACATAGTCGTTTCTAGGATATTAGCTTTTGTTTCATGGTCTAATGTGGTTTAAAGTAATAAATCGCATAGGAAACCAATATCATCCATGGTGTGTTATATATTTGAAAGGAGAATTTAATCCCAGAGAAATTAACCCAATCATATTTATGTCAGGGCATTAAAATCGCATCTTGAGATGTGAGAGAATTGTTTTGTTTCTTGTTTGGGAGTTTGTTAAGTACTTTTTCTTGTTTTTTTGTTATGGATCTTGTGATCATTGATTGATATTTACTTATTATTGGACAGTATTTTTTGGGCTCTTGCTATTATGTGGTAGATATTCCCGAGACCAGTGCCCCATGTACTGTTTAGGGAATTAAACAAATTGTAACAGTGTATTGTATTTGTTTTTTCTAAATAAATGATTTAAAAAAATAATAAATGATTTAAAAAAAATATATAGGGTGTTCCATTTGTTAAAAAAATAAGTCCGATAACTTTTTCACCTGACCCCGTATACTTATTATGAAAACAGGCAGGTTATTCAACAATCATTATAAAGAAACATTCTGTATAAAACATTTTTCTGTATCTCTTTTAACTAAGAAAATATAGGGTAATTTTGAAATTGTCAATGTTTTGATTTCCCCTCGTATCTCTTAAGCGAGCGAAAATTTTCAAATTTTGATTTTACCATTTTAAGTTTGACCCAAAAAGAGCACATGACACCTACATTACTTTTTTGATAGCACTAACAATTACGGAGATTCCCCATAAAAGTGTCGAAAATGTGACACCCTGTACTGTCTTTGTCTAGTTAACAGAAAACGACAAAGAAAAATTATTTTCAGAGCTCCCTGATTGTTTTTCTGAGAAGTTTTTTACAACCTACCTAAGAATGTGAATTGTTTTTTTCGTCAAAGACTGTGAATTAAAGCCGTAACATCCTTGATTTAAAATCCTTGGACATTATTTTCACGTATACAATAAGCTCCTGGAAAGTGGTCCATTCCTCCAGGCTCGCCCTGTAGATAAAGTTTTAAATACTGCTCTTGACTACATCAGTAAATTAATGGAATTGAATTTTTGTTTATGTCTTCCACCAAGAGCTTCGTAATTTATATCTCGTCAAAGTTTTAAAATTTTGTCGTCAGGCGAAATTGAACTGGAGCTTTTTTGCTGGACACTATGTATAATTAATTGTCGATTTTTTTTTTGGTGGAAAAAGTTTCTATTTAGAGACTAGGAGCGTGTCAAGAATTTTTAGATAAAATGGGACACATTTAATCAAAATGTCACACAAAGTAAAGTGAAATAAGCAGAAAGTTTTTTGCTCATTTATAGTTATGTCAGTTGAAATTAATGGTGTGGCATTTTGTAAAATAATGGTCAAATAAAAAAAATTTAAATTATGAAAAGTTGTTGGTTTGGTCTGCCTTCGTTGATAGTTAAGGATTTATGAGTCCTATATACTGGGTATCAATCACATATATAACAGTATATTGCTAATACCATCTGCAATTATGTCCCCGCGTTGTGAGTTTGCGCAGTTCGGAAATTTCCTTGTGAAAGTAAACATTCGACAGGACCGGATTTCAACTTTTTTAATGTAAATTTCACTGGTTAGTTAGGAAAAATATTGAAATCAAAATTTCGATTAGTTCGATTTAAGGCGCCGTTCCATGCATACGATTTCTGACGATATGATGATCTGACGGTGCCCTGATTGGTGGAAACTTTTGGTGCCAAATTCCGTCAGAATATTTGTAACAATCGACACGATGAACTTTATTTTAACTTTCATCCGACGTCGTATGTTTCTTAACCTCACTTTTTTCTAAACCAAAAATTAAAAATGAATGACTATATTGACTATTTTGGGAATTATTATCAGCTACTAATGCACCAAATTAAAAATAAATTAATTTTAAGGTTAGGCAGTGACCACATATATGTTATATTGTACACGAGTGACGCTCTCTTCTTTTTTACAAGCTTTTTAGTGAAATTCGATTCCGAAGATCGGATAATGTGATAAGCAGAATATTTTCGTATATATATATATACAGTTTTGAGATTTTGCTGTCCTAGTTTTTTATCGGCACGATGGTACATACCTGAAATACTTTATACCTGTTATTGATCCACGACTTTTGCAAAAAAGCACCATGCACTTGTGTTCTTTCATCTTAAACAAAACAAGTCACTAACCCACCAAACTGCGAATCGAATCGCTACAAATTAAAAATCCCTTTACAAAAATTGTTGTTAGGTAATGAAAGTTTATAAGCACTAATATACCGACAACAATGTGGATGAACCATTTTTTATTCTGTAATTTGATAAAGCATCCAGAACCAAAGATGGCGACGAATAACAACAAACAAATAATGTCGGGCCGGCTCTGACGCGATCGATAAAATTTCCACCCTACTGCGCAAACTCAATAGGCCCGCGCCATCTCCCATAGCGGGGACACTTTTTGTATTTTGGAACGTTCGTATTGGCAATATACTGTTTATATATCAATTTGAAAGTTTCTCGCTTCCAGTAAATAATTGATGGTTTAACCACCTGGGAGGGGTAGACGTTACCCTTAAAATCTTAAATGAGAGGGGGTCAACTGGCACATCATCTTAAAGGTCGTTTAAATATCTTTCCAAAAATATCATATTTCATTAAATTTTGAGAAGTAGTTTCCAATAAATCGCGTTCCAAAAATGGACTTACTTAGTATTTTAAAAACATTATTCGTGTTGACTCTTTTCCTATAATGATTAGGGGCCAATAGGTAGGCACTCCGGGTGACACCCTATCCAATTCTTTACCAGGGGCCAAATCGTCGCCGAAAAATTTACATGAAGCACTATTTTCTTTTTTAATGCTCGTGTGCATTTTTATTCAATAAAAATTCAAAATAAATGTTTATTTTGTCGACACCATTTTTGTTTTAGCGCTTAACGAAATGATCAACGGGCGTAAAAAATATGCATCGGGTGTTAATCCAAAGGAAATCGTGAATATTTTCGAATGGAAATTTGCAATTTCGTTATGCAAATTTATTTATTGGTCGCGTTCGTCCTGGACATTCCAAACGAAAGTTTGTTTAACGGTGAATTTTTCCACGGTCCGTCCAAATATTTTATTCTAACAGTAAATTTCTTTACAAAATTTAAGACATATTTGCCCATGCTAGCTTTTTATTTACGATTATGAGAACATTCCATCGCCGTATAATGATGGCCGTGGTGACCATATAAAAAGACTAAATGTAAAAAAACAGACAGAAAACCAACAGAATAGGAAACGAAATCTCGTACTGTTGGTAATAACAGAGATATAAAAACCCGTATAGTGTTTATCTGATGGAAAATAACTATGCGTTCTATTTCATATTTATTTGTTTACTAACCGCGATAAAAAAAAAGTTGAATTTTTTTGTCATTATACAGGGTGTTTCGGGAGGAAAGGGAAATATTTTGGGAACATGTTCAGAAGGTCAAAATAATAGAAATTAACCCATATGTTTAATCCGATTCTTAACCATCTCTGAAATAATCGGTTCTAAAGTTTTTTTTGTAACTATTTTTTATTTCAAAAGCAACACCAATAGATACTAGTAAAACAACAAAATTCCACTAATTTAGAATGTTTTCGAAAATACCCCCACCAACTTCAATACAAGCTGCACCACGTTTGTTAATCGCTCGTGTTGCGGTTGTTGGTTCTCTTCAGCCATATCCAGAACATTCTCTTCATTTTCCACATTTAGACCCGCCGCTCGTTCAGAATCAATCCTTACGCTTGGAAACATTCCTGTTTCCTGAGCATTTGCAAAAACTTTTTGAAACACTTTTCGATTAGGAACTCTTCGATTTGGAAAACGACGTCGGTATTCATCAACAGCCCGTAATGCGCTACCATTACAGAAACCATACACGAATATCATGTCAGCATACTTACTCCCTATGGGTGAATGTGTGAGGCATTACGTATGGAACCTTTTCTCTTTTCGAGTCGAAACGCTCAGAATAAATCAAACTGACAACCATGCTTGTCAATTAAATTAGGTATTGACAAGCAATGAAATACCTACAAATTGGAGTTAGAAATACAAAACTTCTTAATTACTACAAAACTTTACAAAAAAAACTTTAGAACCGATTATTTCAGAGACGGTTAAGAATCGGATTAAAACATATGGGTTAATTTCTCTTATTTTGACCTTCTGAACATGTTCCCAAAATATTTCCCTTTCCTCCCGAAACACCCTGTATACTCGCCGGCACAGAATTCCGCCACCCTGAAATTTTGGTCAATTTTGATATTTTATAACTTATTTAATTTCTATGCGATTTTAATGATTTTGTTATCAGTTTGTAGATCCGTTTATTGTGTTTTTCCTGAATTATTTTATAAACTAACATTTTTCGATTAGGCTATATTATACAGGAGTAAATCAAACTGTTGTTTCTTGTCGTAATTTCAACACACGTATTCTAAACATTTCGTTTTTTGATTCATTCCATTATCTCATTTCTGCTGCGAGCTGCAAAATTGTCAATGAAACGCTGATTTGACGCATATTTTTATAAAGAAAAACAAACACTAGGTATATCATAACGTTAATTAACAAAAACAATATTTGTAACAACGTGTATTTCCTCCTCTCTCAGCAATGACAGCTTGCTTGCTTGGTTATGTATTCTTTCTTGAGGGATAGCCTGATATTCTTCGGCCAGCGCCAGTCGTAAGTCGTGCAATATTTGTGGTTGTACAGGACGACGACGAACGGTCCTTTTAAGTTGATCCCAAAAATGTGCGATTGGGTTGAGATCCGGGCTACATGCGGGCCATTCCAATGTTAGAAGTCCAACTTCATCCAGATATTCGCTCACTACATGTTCAACGTGAGGTCTAGCATTATCATGAATTAATGTAAATTGGTTCCCAATGAAAGGAGCAAATGGAACAACAACTTCTTGGAGGATTTCCTCAAGATTGGTGCGTGCTGCGGTAGAAATACCCATTACATACATTTTCTAAAAATAACATCGTTTCATTTGAAATTTTGCTGCTCGCAGCAAAAATGAGATAACGGAATGAATCAAAAAATGAAATGTTTAGAATACATCAAAGATGACAAGAAACAGTATGTAAATAAAATTATCCACTTCAATTTTCCCACAGGCTGTTTGGAAATTACGACAAAAAACAACAGTTTGATTTACTCCTGTATGATATAGCCTAATCGAAAAATGTTACTTTATAAAAAAATTAAGGAAAAACACAATAAATTGATCTACAAACTGATAACAAAATCATGAAAATCGCATAAAAAATAAAAAAGTTATAAAATATCAAACTTCACAAAGATTTCAGGGTGGCGGAATTTTTATGCCGGCGATTGTAGTTTTACTACTTTCTGAGTTACCAAGTATTTCATAATATTAAAAAAATAGAATATTCATCTTATCATTATAGCCATTAGTCATAGACACAACAAGTAAATACTTAGTTAAAAAATATAGTACACAAATAGAATAAAACTTAAGCAAAGAAATATATTTGCAAAACAAGTATTTCTAAGTATGTATTGAGCACTTAATCTAGCAAGAAATTCATTTTTCAAAATACTAATTGTAATATCTATTTATGTATGTAAATATGTGTTTTGAAAATCTATTTCTTTGCGTATAAGATTTATTCCACTTGAGTATTAAATTTCTAAACTAAGTATTTCCCCATTTTGTGTGTTCTTTTATTGGCTTTATTCAAAGTGATATTTTACCCACGAAAATGAGAAAAAGAGCACGGCGAACTTGGCTAGAAAGTGCCAAAGTCACAATTATCCGTGTCTGCCATTTTGTCGCGAAAATTCAAAAACTTTTTTAAAAAAATTAAACACTATGGACCAAGATAATCTTAGTTTAAATCCTCCTGAGTTAAGAGCTGCATTTAATATCTTGTTGCCAAGCAAGTATACTATTTTATGTGAAGCTCTAATCTCTAATCTAAAACTGGATTCGTCAAGTTAAAGGATTGGAAGACGCTATGAGAAAATTGCGTTAAAACATATTTTTTTTCTTTTTTTTTTATGATCAAGCACAAGCACTATAGGAAAATTCCTTTAGGGCACTCTGGGAGTGGTGCGTGTGCGCAAAATGCGATTCACGTTGGCTTTGAATCGTTGGAAGCTATATTCGTTGGGAAAAACGACCTCGGGAAGGTCGTTCCACAAGGATGTAGTCCTCCAGATGAAAGAATTCTTAAATAATGAAGTTCGAGGAGTACTAAGCTTAACCACATATGGATGGGCGGCAGTGGTTCGTCGTGTAGTTCTGCTATTCGTCGCTCTGGGCGGAATTAAGAAGGCAAGGTCAGCCGAGCACCTTCCATGAAAATATCTGTAAAAGAGAGTCAAATCCCCAACCTGTCTTCGATGTTCTAGGCCTAGGCTGTCGAGGTTCTTCGTCAGCTCGTGGTCTCCGATCAGACGAATGGCCCTCCTTTCGATGGAATCCAGTAGCCGAATAGTATGTTTGGGTGCAGAGCTTCAGACATGAGAGCAGTATTCTAGTGATGGTCGAATCTGGGCTTTGTTTAGTGTCAAAAGTTGTTGAGGTGTATACAACTTTCTGGTTCGGAGGAGTACCCCAAGTTTCTGAGAAGCTATCTTGGCGATTGCCACAACGTGCTTATGCCAAGACATATTTCCTAGCAGATTGACGCCCAGCAAATTAATAGGTGGTGGGATTGCGTGTCCGGCCATGACTATTTCCGGTTCTGTAATATTAACCTTTTTAGAAAAACTGATGCCTGGGTTTTTTTAGCATTAAATTCGACTTGGTTACTGTCATATAATGTTATAAGAATAATAATAGCAATTTCAAATATGAACAATTTTAAAATTCTTGTCACAGATATCCACGAAACATGTCAGACAATCTAAATATCAATAAATTAACTAAAAAACTTTATTATTAACTGCTAAAACTCCACGAAAATAAATATTGATCAGCTGATGACTCTCGCCTCTTTCTAATCTGGCAAGAAACGGCATATTTTTTAATTGAATTGTTGCAACTTAGATGGCTCTGATCGATCATTTAGGATTGTTTAGGATCCTCATCATAAGGGAAATTGCAATGGTTTAAATTGATTGATTTGTAAAATATTATAATGTTCAGCTTTAAAAAGAAAGTAAAATTGACAGATTTGAGGTTAGTTTAGTAATTGTTTCTGCAACCAAAGATACATGACGGCATTATCAACCTTTAAAGAAGAAAAAAAAAGGGTTTCATAAAAAGCTGCTTATTACAATACTGAAAACGATATCGAAATAGCTTTGATATGAAGCCAAAATACTATTTCAAACAACTGCTTTCACCGCAGCCGCCCCGCTCTGTTCTTTTTTATTTAAGATTCTTCTTTGGCCAAGTTATGGCGAGTTATGCAAATGCCACGAAACAAAAACGGCTCCTTTATTTCAATTTAAACGAACATAAATATGTGTTCACGCGCCTCTGACCTTAAGGACCTCCTCAGTTCCTCGTTAAAATATTATGCACCCTTGCTCAGGATCCTCGACGGGTCGGTTTTCTTTACCCTCCCTGGGGTGAATTTATGTTCCCTTGTCTTTAAGAGGGACTAAGGAGTATATTAGCACGGACATTTGCATCATTTATATTTTTCGCCCTTCAGGAGAGTTAAAAAGGTTTCTCTTTAGGTGAAAATAACGATGTCGGGCGAACAAAGGAGAATGAGAATGTTTTGCGTACATCGGTAATGTTGGGAAAATATCCTGGCTACCGTAACTTCGTTGTTATGTGTGTTTCTCGAGACGTCTTTGGCACAACGTGAAATGTTAATTTAAAAGAAAATGGAAGGTCAGAAATCTTTTACAATCTTTTAACAAACCGCACACTTTTTAACCATGACGTTTTAGGATCGTCCGAAAATTTCAGGAATTTGCTGAAAAAAAAAATATTTTCCAAAATATCCACATATAATTTTTTTATTTGCTAGATTTTCTCCAATCTTTCCATACCTGAAATTTAATGTACTGATGCATATTTTTTTAGTTAACACTTTGTCAGGTTAGCTTTCGAGGTGTATTTTAAAAAAAATGTCATTGTGAAGAAATGCAAAATAATAACAATTTAATTGTTTAAATATTCTTAACATGTTAATTTTAAGAAATACCACTTTGTTCTTTACCCTCTTATCTGCAAAACAGATTTTACGAAAAAGTGACACCTCTATTAGATCGGTAGTTATTAAGTATTTTCGATCGCAAGTCACGCGGAGTGCGGATAATACACCAGCGCGACGGGTCGAGGCGTCTACAATCCAGCTCGGTGCAGTGATTTTTCAGGCAATAATTTTTGTGTTGCTTCATTGAGTTCATTTGCGTAAAAAATATAGTTTTTATAGTGAAACAGTGAACCCTCTCATAACGGACACCTCTAATAAGCAGACATTTTTTCATAGTCCGGAACTAGGTATATGAAATTCCATGAAAATTAACCTCTCTTGGGCGGACTCTCCTTTGGGCGGACGCGGACAGGCTGTTTTCATACAAAGAGTGCGAAAACCCTCCTTTAAAGGGACAAAAAAATTTTTAAAGTACCTATTTGGGAGACGAATAAGTACGGTGCAAAAACTATCTGAAGACATACCATCAACCAATCGCGTATGGGTGGCTGCGCGAAAGGACTTCGCCGAATGAAAGTATGTATGATTCCCCGACAGCAATCCGCGATAGTAATGTGCTATTAGAAGATGATAGTGACACCATTCCTATCGATTATGTAGTCCAAACTGAAACCACATCACTATCTGACGACTCTGATGAAGAAGTTGAATGCAGTAATCAAACAAATGTGTCACCAATTATCAACAAGCCATTAGTATGGTAAAGGAATTATAATAGTATGCAAAGAATAGAGGTGACTGTACAGCAATGGAATTGTTATCATCAGACTTGGAATTACATTTTCTAGATTGCAAATATAAAACGCAAACACGTCAAACTACGTTATTAGATTTTTTTAGTACTATATCCTAACTAAAACTAGTGTATAGTAATAATTTTGAATCCCGCCTAAGAGAGGTTTCACTGTATTAGAAAAATCTAGTTTTGATAACGATCGTAGACAAATAGAATTATTATTTGCCAAAATTTGCAAATTTTATAGAAAAAGAATATAATTCTTTTATATTCAGTAATCGTTTTCTACATAACTATAATCGGCATTAAACACAAAGGGTGAATTTTCGCTCATAAACTGATTTAATAGAAAAACGGATTTTATAAGGATAAGTGTGATTCAAAGAAATCCCAACTCGTAGAATCCAGGAATCTCGGTCGTAAAAAAACGTCTGAATGCCAGTTCGATGGAAAAAGCTCTATTTGAGCCGCACAGGATGTGATCGATTTAAAATTTTTTTATTGACGGTCAAGAAAGGTACGCATAAAAAATATTACAGGCGTATAAAGTTTTTTTTATTCCGTTTTTATAAAGGGTGATTTTATTCCGAACAATTTTATCGGGTCACTCGTTGGGCAATTCGTAGGTTTCCTCAATATTATTTTCAATAAAGTTTTCTTATGGATTCGGATGTTTTGGTATGGATTTTAGAGGGAAAGTTACCCTGTCACAGAGATATTGTCAGAAAACAAGATAATTGATTTTGTGGCACAATTTTAATGTAATCTTAATTTTTGTATTGTTATTTAAAAATGATAATTTTTGTTTTTAAATTGTAATAAAAAGTACTTATTGATTTTTCAGTAATATTTAAGACATCCTGTGGAGCTGATGATAATTGAAAATATTTTATTTTAACCCATTGTGGTCTGATCTTTTCCGAACATTTTCTATATTTATTCACTCTAATATCTTAAAGATTATGGGAAATACAGGGTTTTATTATTTCCACAATTTAAAGAAAAACCTGTAGTTTTCATAATTATCAAAGTGAATAAATAAAGAAAGCGTCCAGAAAAGATCAGGTAATAAATACTTATTAGTATATTATATACCGAGGTGGTAACTGTTTCATCTTTGTCGAGAAAAGAATAATTTTTCGAGACAGGAATGAAGCTTTTCACCGAAGTTTGTATGCAATTTTATTTACAACCATGCAAATTATGCTTTGTGTGACAAATATAATGTGGAAAATTAGCAAAGTACGACCCCCTGTATAACCTGTATAAAGTTTCAAGTCATTTTGGTTATTCAATAAATGTTGATATTTATCTGGATGGAAAGTGACATTTCCCGGGTGGAATTAGTATATTACGTACCGAGGTGGAAAGTGTTTCATTCCTGTGGAGAAAGTCGGTAGTTGCCACTGAATTTCGTGATAGTAATGAAACTTTTCAACAAGGTTTGTATACTATTTTATTTACAACCACATCTAACATCCACTTCTTATTATTTTGAATTAAAATTATTAATTAAAGATAAATGTCATTTTAACTTTTCCATTGAAAAATTAGACAGAAATTTCAAATAACCGCAGGTGGTAAAATAACATAGGTAATAATACACATCAAGATGGCAAATATAATTTTTTGAATATGGTTTCCATGTCACTAAACAATGTATTATTTTAACAACAGAAAAATCAGATGAGTAATTTGATTTTGCTCTACTTCACTAGAAATTCGAGAAGCAGCAAAAATAGTAGAGGAAGATCTTCTGCCAACTAAAAGCCGCCCGAGATATGACAAGGCATATAACTGTTTCAAAGAATGGTGTGCGGGAAACAAAGTTCAAAATCCTGGTTCTGAGTCGGCGCTACTAGCTTATTTCAGAGAAAATGCCAAGACAAAGAAGATATCGACGATTTGGTCACAATATTCAATGCTTTCACATATCAGTGACTGCCTACAATAATGCCAATGTGATATTTAATGTAAATACGTAAAACAAAAACCATGTTGATTTTTTATTATTTATAAATGTCATTAGGTTTATTAAACAAAAAAAAAATCATTGTCGTTAAATTTGTGTAATGAGTTGTATGTTGGTGTCTTCGTATATTATTTTGAGATATCGATTTTAAAAAAAATTACAACAATAGTACATTACGTATCAAGGGCCGAAAAGAGGCTTTTACGGACGAGATGCGGAAAGTGCTCCGAAGCTTTGATGCCAAATAAATAAAGAAATTCTTCAGACAGTTTTCCTGTCTACATGACATGAAAACACTCGCGCATGGAGAATGTAAATATCTATTTATTATTTTTGACAAATAGACTCGGTGGCCTAGTGGTATAGCGTACGCCTTGTGATCTGAGAGTCGCGGATTCAAATCCCGCACTCGGCATATCTGGTTTTATTTATTTCTTTACAAGTGCCCGAGTCTTTGAGGCCATATAAATAAAGAAATTCTTCAGACATTTTTCTAAAACATCTTAACTTAACTGCCATTTAATTTATATATAATCCGCTTGTAGTATGGCTCGGTGGGTAGAGTGTCCGCCTTGCGATCTGAGGGTCGCGGGTTCAAATCCCGCACCGACAATTCTGGTTTTATTTATTTATGAGCACATGGTGACTCGAAGCGGGCGGGAAAAATCTTTCCCGCCCGCTTCGATACTTTCCCCCCCCCGCTCTCTTGGAAAACCCCACTTTCGGTGAAGAGAACATGCATGAGAAGAGGCACTTTCGGGGCACAAGTAAAAAAAAATAATTTACTTTTCACCCGGGTGGAAAGTAAAAGTAAAAAAAGTCAACTTTCCACCTTTCAAAGATAGATAAAATGTCATTCTTGGTTGTAAATAAAAAATTTTACAATTGACAGTTGCTTACTGAATTACTGAAAAACATTACTTTCCTTCAGCCCCTGTATTTTATATAAAGACGAATCGTTACATCATTCTTGAAGAATCAAGCTACAATTAGAGAAAAAATTATGGTATTCGAGTAAAGCGTTAAAGAGAAAATCGATTTTAAACTTATGGTAAATTTTGTCTGTTCCTCTAATAATGCCATGGTTTGTCTGTTAAAGTAAATGTCAGACGGCCATATTGATGTTAGCTTTGTTCATGTCGTTTTCCTATAATACGTCAATTTTTTACATCAAAATAGACAAATGCTAATAATAAAATTTTTCCGAACACAGCGTCAAACAAATTATTATTAATTATCCAGAGTTAATCCAATGAAGATAAAAGAAGATTATCTCGTTTAATTGATGATTCCCATTATTACTAAGTGGTTTGTTTCATCGATTTAATTATCGTAACCTGCTAAATTAAAACATAATTTTCCACCCATGCGATTTCGGTTTCATCTGTTTAATTTTCGTTTGTTTCCGATCTGTTTTTTTTTAAATAGAGACCTACAGATGATAATCTGGAGCGAGTCTCTGTTTTATTGGTACGATATAAAATAATTATTTATAATGATGTTGCCACCAATTAAACGACGTCTCATGTATGGTGATAATGACGAGAACATGTTCGTTAACTCTAGTAATTTTCGATCCTGGGAGGTATTTTACTATCATAATATACAGAGTCGCCATTAAAGTTGGAACCATATGGGGAAAATATGTATTTTGCGATTTAAGTAAAATTTAACACATTTTGTTATATACAGTGAAACCTCTCTTAGGCGGACACCTACGGGACCGTCTAAATGTGTCCGCCTAATAGAGATGTCCGCCCATGGGAAATTTGTTATTAGGTAATATGTAAATGCAATATTATTACTATGTATATGTATGTACAAATAAACATAACATAACAAAGATACACTAGTTTTAGTTAGAATGTAGTACTAAAAAAATCTAATAACGTAGTATGACATGTTTGCGTTTTATATTTGCAATCTAGAAAATGGAATTCCAAGTCTGATAATAATTCCATTGCTGTAGAGTCACCGCTATTCTTTGCATACTCTTATAATTCCTTTACCATACTAATGGCTTGTTGACAATTGGTGACATTTGTTTGATCACTGCATTCAACTTCTTCATCAGAGTCATCAGATAGTGATGTGGTTTCAGTTTGGACTACATAATCGGTAGGAGTGGGGTCACTATCATCTTCTAATAGCACATTGCTATCAATGTTAATGAACTCGCCCAAATCATTGTTATCAAATTACAAACTTCCACAACATCAATATTTTCTTTCAGACTCAAAACGCGACATTTTAGTGCCATTGTTTACGATTTTAACCTTACAACTCACAAATAAACGGCGGACTGCTGTCGGGGAATCACACATACTTTCATTCGGCGAAGTCCTTTCGCGCTGCCACGCATACGCGAATGGTTGCCGGTCTGTCTTCAGAGAGTTTTTGCACCGTACTTATTCGTCTCCCAAATGCTTTAAAAATTTTTTTTGTATGAAAACAGCCTGTCCGCGGCCGCCCAAAGGAGAGTCTGCCCAAGAGAGGTTGATTTTCATGGAATTTCATATAGCTAGTTCCGGACTATGAAAAAATGTCCGCTTAATAGAGATGTTAACTTATTAGAGGTGTCCGCTATGAGAGGGTGTCACTGTAACTCTTAAATTACCCGGAAAATACGTTTTAAATTGAACATTGTAGTCTTTAAAAAATTTAAGTATATTTTTGTGCTAAAATACATAGGGGAGCTAATATTTAATAATCTTACAATATACGTGGAATATCCCATGTGTCCTGACCGAACGCACCACCCGCTATATTCAATCTATTGAACAAGCCCGAACAAAGTTAGTATCAAAAATCTTTTTTTATAGAGAAGCCCATCCTTAAGAAGTTAAACCCGCAAGACTTACAAGGAAACTAAAGGGGTATTATATGGGTATTATCGAAAAATACTTAGCGGAACATGCAAAGCCGCTCTCGAAATAGGCTTTAGTTTAAAATCTGCCGGATTTCTGCAAGATGTTCAAAGATTCCCGGAAATCGGGGGAGTCGGGAAGGTGTATACAATAGATTCGAAATTGGGGTCGCTGCTTTTTTCTCTGCGAACGGAGTCAAATGCCACACCTTCAACTGTCAAATCTCAGAATTGACTTCTTAACTTAACCTACAATTCTTGCTCGTTTCTGCTTTGTTTAGAGCTATAGCCTTCCGTTTCGGAATGCATATTTAAAGAATAATTAACCAAAACTAAAGAGAATAAAATGAATCGTTAAAAACAACAAGTTAAAAGTACACAAACGGCCGATCGAACAGATGCGCATAATTCCAACATGTAATTCCTTACCCTTACGCTGATTATTCTTACGGTTGCAAATCAGTTGGGAATCGATACATTTTGATTTTGCTTCTGTGAACACTTTAAACCAAGCATCTTGTAATTATTTGTGACTGGTCTGCCTGCGATTGTGCAGTTTTACTTAAATTAAGTGTTTATTGACAGTTCTTTACTTATTAATTTAAAGTCGTTGACGTAAGCAAACCTACAGACGCTACTATGCTTAGAAAAATATTTTTGTAAATATATTTGCTCGAGCGCAAAGTTCGAACAAAGCTAGGAAAAATAGTCAAATAATAATGATATGTATTATTACCTATAATTGGTTGTTAAGGTACCAGAACAAGGTTTTCACCACGTAATTTTGTTCTAGTCGGTCAACATAATTATATTGTGAGTTATAACAATTATGTTTCACCTTAGATTTTTGGAACTCCTAAAAATATAACCAACAGCGAAATTAAACATAAAAATAAAAATGATTATTAAAATACTATTTTAATAGTTGACTGTGTTAGACAAAAATGCATGTCATGCTGGCAATTACATACATACTGTATATATTATACTATTTCTGAAAGGCTTTTAAAATATTTCACCCTTTTCTCCGGTAAATGATTTTCGATGGGATCACTGCTGGTTCATTTAAACAATATTGGTTATCTGAAATTCATTCATGTCGGCCCCTTTATTGAGTAATATGTGTAATTCAAACGCTGCCGTTTTTTTCAATTAGTAAAGCATTTTTCGGACAAAAATTTCCAAATGGAACATAAACAATCGATTTAAAAAAAAATTAAACGCAAAAACAAAGCCATTGCATAAATTAATAATCTCGGGAAATTCGAAAAGATAAATAAATAATTTTTTTCACAATTTTCTAACTGAACTTATTTATAATCGATTCTAATTTCATTTCGTTTACTTGTGAAGTAATAAGAACAATAAGCAATTACGGTTTATGATTTCAATAGAGAGATATTATTATTCTTAAAATCTGCTAAACTAAATTTAGAAATCGCTGCCCGTTAAAAGGAAAAGTTAATTGCCTTAGAAATGAGCTGTTCTTGTCAAATAATTTTTTTTAAAAGCGACGATAAACATGAAAAATAAGCCTTGTGCCCTTTTTAATTGGTCAATCCTGTATATAGTATTATACAGGGTGTCCGATAATTAATGGTACATGGGAAAAACCACAGACTCCTTACGTAAAAATATTAGGATTTAATTATACTTACCTATATCCGAAAGTTGATATTAACTGACATACAGGGTGTTAAAGTTAAAACGTCAATTTTGTTTTTCTCTAATTACTTTGCGAGAAATAACGTTTTTTTACAAAATTTCGCAATTATGGTTTTTATAGGACGAAAAATTGATTTCTAAAAAAATACAAGGCACAGTGAAACTTCTCATAACGGACACCTCTAATAAGCAGAAATCTCTATTAAGCGGACATTTTTTCATAGGCCGGAACTAGGCATATGAAATTCCATGAAAATCAACGTATCTGGGGCGGACCATCCTTTGGGCGGACGTGGACAGGCTGTTTTCATATAAAGAGTGCGAAAACCCTCCTTTAAACGGACAAAAAATTTTTAAAAGTATTTGGGAGACGAATAAGTACGGTGAAAAAAACTCTCTGAAGACAGACCGGCAAGCAACCGCGTATGCGTGTCAGAGCGAAAGGACTTCGCCGAATGAAAGTATGTGTGATTCCCCGACAGCAGTCCGCCGTTTATTTGTGAGTTGTAAGGTAAACAATGGCATAAAAATGTCGTGTTTTGAGTCTGAAAGAGAATATTGATGTTGTGGAAGTTTGTAATTTGATAACAATGATTTGGGCGAGTTCATTAACATTGATAGCAATGTGCTATTAGAAGATGATATAGTGAAACCACATCACTATCTGACGACTCTGATGAAGAAGTTGAATGCAGTAATCAAACAAATGTCACCAATTATCAACAAACCATTAGTATGGTAAAGGAATTATAAGAGTATGCAAAGAATAGAGGTGACTCTACAGCAATGAAATTGTTATCAGACTTGGAATTACATTTTCTAGATTGCAAGTATAAAACGCAAACACGTCAAACTACGTTATTAGATTTTTTTTGTTATGTTAATTTGTACATACATATACATAGTAATAATTTTGTATTTACATATTACCTAATAACAATTTTCCCATGGGCGGACACCTCTATTAGGCGGACACATTTAGACGGTCCCGTAGGTGTCCGCGTAAGAGAGGTTTTTCACTGTATTTGCTGTTTACACCATTTTATATTCAGGCCAGGGATGTTATCTCTTCCAAATTTCTTATTTTAAATTTCCTTCTTGTGGTTTTATCGCCGAGGTTAAAATCCCATCAAATTTTGCGTCAGCATTGTGATAAACTGTGACACGACTTCCTCGGAGATACGTATCCGGTCACGGAATTCTTCACCACAAACAGATACACTTTTTACGGCACGATACTTAGTTGATTACCAACCGTCGTTTTTATTTCATTCTCAAATTTTAAACACTAAAATTTATTATTTATAAGAGCAATTTACTTGTTCATCCCTTTTCAACCAAAGAGTCTCCTCGTTAACTTACATTTTAAATTGTTTTAGGGATTTAGGACTTAAGGGTACTAATTTTGTTGAGTTTTTGCTGACGTTAATGCAATTTTAATTACGAAAATCAAAAATTTTATGAAATTTTTTTGTTACTCGGTAAAATTGGAAAATCAACACCTCGGGGTCTCTTTGTTTGTCTCTCTTTGTGTCCGCCCATAACAATACGTTTTCTCAATTATAGTTTGAGACCGAAGATTAAAAAATAAGATTTGGTGAAAAGAGATTTATAATTTATAACAGATTTATAAAAGCTGTCGATTTACAATTTGGTTGTATAAAGGTGTCCCGTGAAACATTTTTTTCTTAGAAGCAAATAGCTAAAATATTATGCTGTAAGAATGCTCTTATTACCAAATTATATAACTGTTTTATAGAAGCCATTTTTAAAGGGCATCAATAGAATTCCACTATAGAGCAAAATGATTATATAAGTTTTTTGGTATATAACTTGGTTGTTGATGGTGTTACATAATACACGTACACGTATTTAGGAAATCTGGGAATTTACACTGATAGAGGACTTTTAATGGTTGTTAGAACGTTCTCAGTTAAATTTTATACAGCTTAAAATATTTGCTGTAAGAATATTCTTACAACGTTTACAAACAAACAAAAAATGCTTAATAATGGACCATTTTTTCTTATATACAGGGTGTTCCTTAATGACGTGCTAATATTTTAGGGTGTGATTCCTTAGGTCATTTTATAAAGAAAAGTTCATATGAACTTATGTCTGCAACGGCTTAAATTTTTTGCTACAGGGTGTTGGATTTTTATTTTTTAAATGGTTATTTTTTTCATATCTCCGAAAGTACTTTAGATATTATTTTCAATTTTGGCATGCGTTAATACGATATAGAACCACAAATTTTAGTTAGAAAAGATATTCAATTGTTCCATCAGTGGCATCCCAGCAAACGTCCTCTGATATTTTTTACAAAAAATATGGTACGCCACTGACATTTTTCCATGTGGATATTTTTACTGATTAGCCTGGTCAATTCTACATGAAAACGGTCTCTTGAGTTGTTCTCGTCAGATGCACCGTTCTTGAATAAAACCACTAAATTCATATTGAAACTCATTATTATTAACATTGATAAAATAATTAATGATAAATTTTGTTTCATTAAAATTGTTGGAAATAGCCATCTTCACTTAAAAAGCATGCTTTCGCCCGTCTTCGCATCGAATTGCCCACTCCAACAATTTTTATGAAACAAAATTCATCATTAATTATTTAATAGATGTTAATAATAATGAGTTTCAGAACGGTGCGTCTGACGAGAAAAACTCAAGAGACCATTTTCATGTAGAATTGACAAGGCTAATCAGAAAAAATATCCACATGGAAAAATGTCAGTGGCGTACCATCTTTCTTGTAAAAAATATTCGAGGACATGTTGGCAGGGACGCCACTGGTGGAACAATTGAATAACTTTTCTAACTAAAAATTGTAGTTCTATATCCTATTAACACATACCAAAATTGAAGATAATATCTAAATTACTTTCGGAGATATTAAAAAATAACCATTTAAAAAATAAAAATTCAACATGAACATATATGAACTTTTCTTTATAAAATGACCTAAGGAATCACACCCTGAAATATTAGCACGTCATTAAGGAACACCCTGTATAAGTATAAATAACTATTGTACGTTCAAATGCAATTAGGGATAAGGGTTCTTAAGGGTAGTAAAGGACTCCACGCAGTCCCTTTTAGATTTACAACTGAAATTTTATTAGCCAAGGTAGGTAAATACCTTCGAAAAAGGGGAAAATCCAAAAAGGTGTATTTATTTTTTGGGTTGCTTGGTCATAAAAAGTAAATTGTTGGAACAAGGGCTTTTAACGCAATTATGGCGTGTGGAACAACGAGGGAGTAAATGTTTGTTTTACAAGTGAAAAAAAAACATCTTTATCATCGGACCGGGTTTGCTTGACCGAAGGGTTTCGGCAACTGTCCCCCCCCATCTAACAATGCTTTTATTTTAGAAACTGGATGTTCTTGAATACGGATTCTAAATAAGAAAGCTTCCAAAGTAGTTTTGACAGGGATGGGTGGGTGTTGGGTACCAGTCTCTATTCATTGTTCTATTCTTAACAGTTTGGGAGCAAACTTGCCATTAGAACCCAAAAAATAATTTTTGTTCTCTTCGTCATTGCGAAGCCGTTCTAGAAGACGGGGCGGGGGGAGAGGTATCTGTTCATTGTTTTATTTTTACCGGTCTCAAGCAACAACTTGACGTTTTTATTTTAGTTTGGTTAAATAAAACAGCAACACTGTATAGCTGCGGTTGTGCTCATATTTTCTACAATACAGTGACCGGTCGTACTCGCCGGATACCGTATCCAGATCCGGTTCCGGTAGCATCACAGATTTAAGATCAAGCAAGTACATCTTCTTAGTTTAGAAATTGCCCTGTTTGAAACTGTTGGATTAAAAATACTTAATATCAGGTAAGAAAAAATCATAGATTCATTAAACTCAAACCAAATTCTATTTGGGTTTCATAATGGCTACATTATGAAACCTGCCATGAATAACCTGCCACTTTATGAAACTGAAATTTTTGTATATGTTGGCAGCAAATAGAAAACTTTAAAATACTAACCTTTAACCTTGCAAATAGTTAATTTTAACTATATATTTATCTAAAATACCTATACTCGTAAATATATAACATGCTGACAGTGTTCGTCAACTAATTTCTAGTCACAACTATAAAACAACATACATAACCTAAAAATAATAGAAATATCTTCCAGTTTATGCTCTATTTCTAAAGTTTTATTCAATAAAGTACTATTTTTATCTTTAATTCAATATAGTATTATACATATTACTTTATATATACATAGTTATAGATACTATGGACATTTCCTGGGCATTAATTGTTATTCCTGTCAGACTCTGTGTCGACACAATATTTTGTTCAATAGTATTATTTTGTTCAATATTTTGAACTTTGTTCTGTTCGCAACATTAGTCAAAGTTTTGCATATTCTTTTTAAAGGTTTTTCTAGATTATTTTCTGCAATTTCTCGTATTTCTGACGGAGTACAACTTTCTTCCTGACTCATATTTATCAACTTTAATAATATATTTATTTTTAATTATGACGGATGGGAAGAAGCTTTGTTGTGTTCAATTGTTTCTATCATGGCATATTTGATACTTGTAACAGTTTATTAAATTGTAAAAGTATTTCCAAGTCAAAAAGAAAATATTAATTTAAATGGAAAAATCTACTAAGTTTTTCAGACTTTAATGACCCAAATGGAAAAAGTATTATAAAATACACGCTTCATAAGACAATTAGAGCACTTGTTCTTTAGAAAACTCCCCGCTTCGCGGATCGTTTTCTCAATTAAACGAGTGCTCTAAGATAATGTCTTACTTGTATCTTAATAATATACTATTATGGCTTATTTTCGAAAATAAAATTTCACTTTCAACAGCCTGTATTTCTATAACGAGAAACATTTCGAAAATACGTATATGACTTAGTCAGTCTAGTTTGATGTTTAGTATGTCTACTTGCTCTATGGTTATGGCACACCTTGTATAAGTTTTCCCTTCTCAAATTGTATATAATCTACATTCAATTTGATAAATCCTACCTTAGCAAGTTTAGGACATCTATCTTTATTCCAACTGACAAGAACTGCAATTTTTCACATAACTACACACATAACTAAATCAAATACTACACATTTGCTAAATTCAGCGAACTCGTTCCAAATTCGGAAATCCAATAAGGTATAAAACAAAATAAACGGAGGGATTAATAAAAATTTCTTCACGAAAACTTTTTTAATCAAAAACGGAAACTAATCTCTCTAGGTAGGTTACGTTTCGTAAATAGTAAACAAAACAATCGGCAAAAACAAATGAATAAACGAAACAAGATCGCGGGAGTCCGAGGTTGACTAGCTCGGCGCGGTGCAATAACGACTGACAACTTAGTGGTAATTGAAAAAAATTGTCATCTTACGATAAAGTAATTTACTTCAATAAATCAAAGGTATTAGATATTTTATGAGTGTGTGTATACAGCAAGTGTAGTACCGTGAAAAGTAAAAAAAATACTGTGTATTGGAAAAGTTCGTGAAAATCCTTCCGACGAGTTTTATAAAACTGCTCTATTTGCATTTTTTTTTCTATATTACAGGTCTCCCGTGATACATTTCGATTTTTAATCGATTATTAAAATCGCTCGATTATCAAGTACTCGATTATTAAAATCATCGGTTTTTTCCAACACTAGTAATCTGGTTGTAAGACCGTTCTCATGGGAACCTTTTACAGCTTGAAGCTCAAGATATTTGCTGTATGAAGTATCACGCCTTAACAAAAAAATTTTGGCTTGGGGTGACAGTAACCAAGTCGAATTTAACGCTAAAAACCCCGGGCAGCAGTTTTCTCTAAGAAGGTTAACATTACAGAACCGGATATAGTCATGGACGGGCACGCAATCCCACTGGCTTCATCTATTAGTTTGCTGGGCGTCAATCTGGGAGGAAATATGTCTTGGGCCCATTCGTCTGATCGGAGACCACGAGCTGACGAAGAACCTAGATAGCCTAGAACATCGACTACAGGTTGGGGATTTGAATCTCTTTTCAAGATATTTTCATGGATAGTCCTCGGCTCTCTTAATTCCGCCCAGAGCGACGAATAGCAGAAATTCACGACGAACCACTGCCGCCCATCCATATGTGGTTAAGTTTAGTACTCCTCGAACTTCATTATTTAAGAATTCTTTTTTTTCATCTGGAGGACTTCATCCTTATGGAATGACCTTCCCGAGGCCGTTTTTTCCCACGAATATTACCTCCAACGATTCAAAACCAACGTGCTTGTGTTTGATCATAAAAAAAAACAAAAACAAAATTGCTGTGGCTTAATAGATTTTTTCTATTGTGCTAGTGATTGCTCATTAAAAATGTACATTATAATTTTAAATTCAAATTGTAATATTATAAAAACTAACCGACTCAGTTCAAAATCCCGAAATTTATTTTAGAACTGACCCTTAAGGAAACCAGTGATCGTAAAAATATTGCAGATATCTCGAGATAAGACGTCGAGCCGAAGTGGACCTTCCAAGCTGGAAAGGTATGGACAAAATGACCATAAATCTGTCAATTTTTATAAAAAGGCGTGTTTATTGCCGGTTTGGGCCGGAGGCAACAGCACTTTTGGGACTTGATTTGTTTTTTATTTTTTTATTTTACTCGACTTATGTGCAATATGCAGTTTTTGACACGGTCAGGAAATATACAACATGTCCAAGATAAGGAGAACCAGTACAGGGATCTCGGAAACCGTAAGAGATACGAAGTCGGTTAAATGGAGGTAAAGTTGCGCATTTACGTGCCTAATAATTTGCCATTTAGAAAGTTTTAAAATTCCGAGTAGTTCCGGAGATATCCGGAAAAAACGAAATTCTGAAAAATCGTTTTATTGTTTTCCTGGGTTTTTTTGAGATCGAATTCTAAAGTAAATTGCACTTTTACATTGCCACTTTTTCCGCTCTATCTAACAGCGTTAATTGTTTTGTAATCTGACGAGTCGTCTTCGAAGGGCCATTATCAACTTCCTTTTTTTAAATACGGTCCTGTTTTCCTGATACTGGAATTTGAGAGCTTTTTTTCTTCCGAATGCAACGATGTATGACACATTGTGGTTTAATGACGTTTCGAGGGTTTTTTGAACAAAATCAGGAAATTTTGGGATACGGCCCTGTATTTCTCCTAATTTTATAAATAATATCTCACAAGTAAGCTCTAAATTTTTTTACTTATGTTGGACTAGTTCAATAAATAACAAAATAAAATAATAATAAACCACAAATAAATGAACAAAAATCATATCAAAACCAACAACGAAAAAAGTAAGGAACTACATAATCAGGTGTTCAAAATGATTTCTGTTATTCTCTAAGCACAAATAACATCTTCTAACTGCCACATAACAGTTTTTTTGAGATAAAATAAAGCACGATAGAATATCAAACTTTTCAGCATTTGTAAAATTATGTTCCATATTTTCTGGAAAATAAAAAACCTGTTAAAACGCTTTCAAACGATCACAATGGAAATGTCAAGTGAAACAAATCACGCGTCACCATCTTAATTTTTTTGTTTCAAACGCTTACTTTTCATTTAAATACCGAATCAACAGAAGTTTGAAATACTGTTTCTGTATTTTGTTCACTTATTTGTGGTTTATTACTAAATTATTTGCTACTTATTGAACTCGTCCAACATACGTAAAAATTTTGAGATTACTTATGAGATTTTATATATAAAATTAGGAGAAATACAGGACCGTATCCTAAAGTTTCTTGATGTTGTTCAAAAAACCCTCAAAACGCCATTAAACCACAATGTGTCATACATCGTTGCACTCGGAAGAAAAAGCTCTCACTTTAGAATTGGATCTCAAAAAAACCCAGGAAAACAATAAAACGATTTTTCAGAATTTCGGTTTTTTCCGGATATCTCCGGAACTACTCGGAATTTCAAAAGTTTCTAAACGGCGTATTATTAGGCACGTAAATGTGCAACTTTGCCTCCATTTAGCCGACTTCGTATCTCTTACGGTTTCCGAGATCCCTGTACTGGCCCTCCTTATCGTGGACACGTTGTATTGATAATATTTGTAATAATATTAGCACGTGATTAAGGCACACTCTGTATATTTTATGGTATTCCTGTATGTTCTACAAGCGAATCACGATTATAAATATATTATGTATTTTTTATTGTAACTTCCTTGAAAGTCACGTTCTTATTTATTAGGCAGATTACCTACGTATGTAAATTCTTTGTATTTTAAAAATAAGTAATTATAATGATAAGGTTACTATCTCCAGATAACATTTTTTATGCTTTGGTTTACCTATTACAAAATAAACAATATTTTATCGTATAGAAACTTTAAAAAGTTAAAAACTTGGTTTTATAATGGATTGTTGTTTTATTGAAATCAGTTCTAATTTTTTAATTCAAATTCTAATTTTTAATTCTGCCTGTGGCACTCTGGCCGGCTCATAACGTATTTGCAAGCGAATAAACCCGAACAAACCCTCGCAACTGTATCCAAATGGCTTGCCTAAGCTGGATTTATAAACTTGACGTTCCGTTTGACGCTGCTGTTACAGCTTAAACATATTGAAATGCATAAGACAGAAAGAAATGATGAAGAGGATCGGGCCCAAAACCGTTCCCTGAGGAACACCAATTTTGATCACCCGTCTCTCACTCAATGCTTTATTGATTTTAACGATTTGTGGTCTTTCTTGCAGATTAAGTTTTACTAAATTGAGCACAACATAGTTAAAAGCTGGTTGTGTAGCACCGGATCAAATGCTTTAGCCAGATCAATAAATATCCCTAAGCATATTGTACCCTGGTTTAGATTTTTTGTTACCTCTGATGTGGATGCATAGAAAGCATCTGCAGTACTAAATCCTTCCAAAAAGCCTGACTTAAAAATAGGACGAAAATCTGCGATAAATTCAGGAACTAAAAAAGTTGCTCTGATAATAAAATATTCATGCAACGAATTTTCAACTGTACCCATAACTCGAGGTCCTTCTTTGAGTAGTCTATTTTATACCTTAGTAATTTTCAACTAGACCATCGCGATGTGATCTATCCCGAAAACATTTAGAAAGTACAAAATAGGTTGAAATAGGACACGATAAACATCACAATTAGGCCACTATTCCAGTAATGATTCCTACGGGATCCCTATTAGAAGGGTTTGATACATTTCCAAGGTTAAATGTGGTCAAAATGATCCCCTTTGTACGCATAACGGATCTAAACACAAACAATCAGGATATTATTAGTTGGTAGAGTCTTCTTAATGCTGCATCAAAGACAAGGGAGGGATTACACACAATTTATATTTTTGTTTAATATGCAATGACAAATTTTTTTAAAACCTTTATACTATTTTTGAAAGGTCTGACTCTGACGACGGAGATTTCGAGCGTTACAAATTATAATAAAAAATATCACCGAAGTATTTAAAAACGAAATTTTCTCATTAAAATCATGTTCAAAAGACGAACCTTTTTAATTTGCTCAGACAACATAAACGGCATTATAGCGCGGGTTTTATTCGGCAACATTTCTCGTAAGTTTTCATGGCAATCAACGGTCCACTTTTTCCCCTCTGGCGTGTTTTTAAATCCGGACGTCGATTAACTTCCTTTTTATTTAAATAAAATGGAAATTTTTAAGCCCAGGAACTGTTTTTTTCGCTTAGTAAACACCGTTTGTGACCTTTTGTGATTGCGATATAGGTTTTTTTCGGCTTTAGCATATTGAAAGTTAGATAGTTGATTAACAATTCTACTTTTGTCTAATATTAATTAATAAAAACCTATTAGCTATCAGAAAAACTCTCTCTATATATCTGCAACAAATATACGCTGACAATGTTAATAAGATAACAGGGGAGTTATTGTATCTTTCCACACTAAATGTATACAGGGTGTCAATTAGAAAACTTCCCACATTTAGTAACTCATCAAATAATATTAAAAATCGGAACAACACGTCGATTTTATTGCGAATATTTGCAGCTTTCGTGGTTAAACCTCTGTGACCCTTAAAAATAGGAAATCTCCTTCCAATACACCCCGTACATGACAATTACATAAGATTATGTTTTATTTAGTTGTCAATTATCTTACTAAATACCAAAGAGAAATAATTAAATGGTTTGCCGTTATTAAAATTGGTTCGTAGCAAAAAATAGCCATTAAATCATTTGATCAGCATAAAAAGATTTTGCTTGCAATAAATAAAAATCGGGCTGCAACACTTGTTCTGCAAAAAATGCTACATGTAATATCATGTGTTTTCTTAATTAACAGCCGAGCTGCGAAATGATTACTTGATCAGCAAGAATTTACAATTGGTCAGTAGAAAAAAACATGCCTAGAAGCAGTTTACTTCAGAGGTTTGCATATTAAAAGAATGGTTGTCAATATAAATCATTGGATTGCGTTTGTTTTGAATAATCGGCAAAGTTCGTTATAATGGGCGGAGCGAAAGCAGTCGCGTGATACGAGTAGCTAATTGCGTGCGTGTGTTTTCATTGGATTTTCTTATTCTTTCACTAAAAAGCTTGTAAAAAAAAGAAGAGAATGTCACTCGTATACAATATGATATATATGTGGTCACTACCCAACCTTAAAATTAATGGGTTTTTAATTTGGTGCATTAGTAGCTGATAATAATTCCCAGAATAGTCAATATAGTCATTCATTCTTAATTTTTGGTTTAGAATAAAGTGAGGTTAAGAAACATACGACGTCGGATGAAAGTTAAAATAAAGCTCATCGTGTCGATTGTTACAAATATTCGGACGGAATTTGGCACCAAAAGTTTACACCAATCGTCGGATCATCATATCGTGAGAAATCGCATGCATGGAACGCCGTCTTAATTCGAACTAATCGGAATTTTGATTGCAATATTTTTCCTAACTAACCTGTGAAATTTACATTAAAAAGTTGAAATCCGGTCCTGTCGAATGTTTACTTTCACAAGGAATTTTCCGAACTGCGCAAACTCACAACGCCCCCTTCGATGCCCATAGCGCTCATTGCAGATGGTATTAGCAGTATACTGTTTAAATATATGTGGCAGCGACAAATCATTTCACATGGTACCAGCATTGGCGTAACTAGAATGATTTTGTAAGGGGGGGCTCGCCGCTAGTCTAGTAGGATTTTAATGGCAAGTGTCACTATGACGTATATATGGCTTCGAACTTCGGAAACACTGGTTTGGGCACGACCCCCCCCCCCCCCTAGTTACGCCTAGGGGTAACAGAAGCGTGAGCAGTCAGTGGCCCGCATCGCATGTGGTGAAATTTTTAGATTTAAAAGAAAAATATTATACAGTTTTGTAGGATATTGAAGTAGTTACTCATTTAGATGTAATATATGTAACTCATTTGCATAACATACTGTATATTAACTGGGATTACGAATTCACTCTTCTGTGTATATTATCTATATATTTTTTATGCTCGCGTGAAAGATCATCATTTATTTCCCTTGTCGTCGGATACAATGAATTTTGT
The DNA here is from genome assembly GCA_963991005.1 of Barypeithes pellucidus. Classification (NCBI taxonomy): domain Eukaryota; kingdom Metazoa; phylum Arthropoda; class Insecta; order Coleoptera; family Curculionidae; genus Barypeithes; species Barypeithes pellucidus. The sequence continues at coordinate 76,751,638 of OZ022558.1, forward strand.
AATTTTGTGCAACCTAGAACACGAAGGTTAAAAAGATTTATTAGCAAAAAAGACGATCTAACCTTACGCGTGCAGGAACCAAAAAAAGCCAGTTATTTCTTAAAACGCCATCGAAAATGTATACAGATACGGAAGCAGAAAAAGAGTATATGCTTTTTTAAAACGTTCATAATAAATTAATTGCTGTTCATATTTTTAATCGCTTTCAGAAAAACCCGGTAGATACACCATATAGAAACCAATATTTTTTTTTATTGCGTGTTAATAAATCTCCGATATTGTTTAGCCATATAATAAGATTAAGCCATGCATAGAAATTTTACCTTTATTTTTATTGTCACAGGCAGGTATTTTCACATGCTAGATAAAATATCATCGATAGAATAAACACAGATATCGAGTATCGGCGCAACCGTATCTGGTATTGTTTGGTTCGATGAGAACTATCAGTGAAATTGTCGAGCATTTTTAGACATTTTTTTTTTCATACGACTAACGGCCGTGTAAGAATATAATAACTAAACAAAATATTGTATTTTTTGATCACCATTGGAAAGTATTCGACTGCTTCAAACGGGTTAATAAATTATATAAAAATTGTGGTTTATTTTATTATCCAACATTATTTCTGATATGTTCTAAAGAAAATTCCCCGAAGCGACTAATATTGAATGAAAATAGTATTTTTTCTATTTGGGTTTCATAATGGCTACATTATGAAATGCAAAAAAATTGAATAACCTGCCACTTTGTGGAACTGAAATTTGATTTTTTTTTATGTTGGCAGCAAGTAGGGTTTGAATTTTAGCCTTACTGCGATTTCGTTGAAATTAGTTTTCTAGGCATTATGTATTCGACAAAAAATTTTTTATAGAAAACTTTAAAATACTAACCTTTAACCTTGCAAATAGATCATTTTTACTAGATATTTATCTGAAATATCTATACTCGGAAATATATAACATGCTGACGGTGTCCGTCAACTAATTTCTAGTCACACCTATAAAACAACATAACCTAATAATAATAGAGTTTATGCTCTATTTCTAAAGTAATATTCAATACTATTCAGTACTATTTTTATTTTTAATTCAATATAGTATTATGCATATTACTTTATACATATACAGGGTGTCCGGGAACATGTGGGAAATCTCCCGGATATGAAGAAAACACGTGAAAAGAATACTATAGGTTCATATAAAATTCTTTCGTATCGGCCTCCTCTTCGGAGATATGGGCTCCCAAAGAGCACCAATGGAATCAAGTTTTTTACACATAATAATTGAACCACCTGGTATATTTCAATTATTTTTTAATATGATGTATACCAGGTAAGACCCGTCAAATTACTACCCAAGAAACTGTTGTGAATTACTCACAGCTGCAGGGACGGACTAGCTGTAACACTCATGGGCCCATTTTTTTACGCCCTGTATGATGAGAACTTTGGACAATGTTTTTTACATACCTTTAACTATTGACTAAAAATTAAGTATTCTTCATTCATGTCGCTAATCCTAACCGTTTTCGAGAAAACGTCAATTTATTTGCACTGATCCCCCTATCTTCTCACGGGTTAAATATGAAAAAGCGGAATTTTGACGTTCATCATTTCATAGGAACAAAGATGGATCTCTTACCGAGATACGCCAAATACATGATGTAATTAAAATGACGTTTTCTCGAAAACGGTTAGGATTAGCGACATGAATGAAGAGTACTTAATTTTTAGCCAATAGTTAAAGGTATGTAAAAAACATTGTCCAAAGTTCTCATCATACAGGGCGTAAAAAAAATGGGCCCATGAGTGTTACAGCTAGTCCGTCCCTGCAGCTGTGAGTAATTCACAACAGTTTCTTGGGTAGTAATTTGACGGGTCTTACCTGGTATACATCATATTAAAAAATAATTGAAATTTACCAGGTGGTTCAATAATTATGTGTAAAAAACTTGATTCCATTGGTGTTCTTTGGGAGCCCATATTTCCGAAGAGGAGGTCGATAAAGAAGTTTATATGAACCTATAATATTCTTTTCACGTGTTTTCTTCATATCCGGGAGATTTCCCACATGTTCCCGGACACCCTGTATACATATTTACAGTTACTGTAGACATTTCCTGGGCATTAATTGTTGTTCCTGTCAGATTCTGTGCCGACACAATATTTTGTTCAATAGTATTATTTATTATTTTGTTCAATATTTTGAACTTTGTGCTGCTCTCACTCAAAGTTTTGCATATTCTTTTTAAAACTTTTTCTAGATTACTTTCTGCAATTTCTCGTATTTCTGACGGAGTACAACTTTCTTCCCGATTCCTCATTTTTATTAACTTTAATTATATATTTATTTTTAATTATGACGGATGGGAAGAAGCTTTGTTTTGTAAAAGTATTGCCAACCCAGAAAGAAAATATTAATTCAAATGGAAAAATCTACTATATTTTTTAAAGTTTTGCAGACTTTAAAGACCCAAATAGAAAAAGTATTATAAAATACACGGTTCATAAGACAATTAGAGCACTTGTACTATAGAAAACGCGTGCTCTAAGATAATGTCTTATGAAACTTGTATCTTAATATATCATATTGTCATACTGAGAACGATGTCGAAATAGCATTGATATGACGTCAAAATGGAAAAATGAAATTATAAAATATTGCTGTTAATATTAATTGCTTTTTCTTTTAGAAATAACCAGTCAATTGATGCCGGGTATCCCAAAATGCGACCCCAATCTGTTTTACTACAGTACCCTTCCCGCAATGTTAAGGAGAAAATTTGTTCCGGCCTTGAAAGTTTATATAAATTATTAATTTTTTTCACACAGCTTGAAAAACGTCTTTAATATAGGTTTATTATTTTTAAGGGCGTATAAAATGTCTTTCCACAGGGGGAGGGAAATACATAAACGTAAGTAAAATACGGAGGAATACGCGTTAATGTGGCATTGTATGGGAAAAAATTGTACCCGCTGGAGTAACGTTATTTTATGGAGATGGGGGAATGTTATAATATTTGAGCAAAATTTCCTTTTTCCAAGTAGAAATATACGAGAGATACAATTTTGTTATCTAGCCGGAAGATAATTCAGTTACGTTCCTACTTCAGTAAGGCATCGGATTCCAAGGATGTTTGAACCGAGTTCATTAACTAAACATTTACATACAGGGTGTCGTTATTCGGAAGACACGTCAATTTTACCGGTAAGAGGGGACGCTTTTAAAGAATATTTGCGCCCGTCGGCGTCGTTATTTTATACCTCTGGGAGAGGTGTACGTAGATATTACTCTTAAAGTCTTAAATGGGAAGTGGCACATCATTTTAAAGGTGTCTTCCTAATAAAACCATAATTTATTATTTTTTGAGTAGACTGCTTTATCAGAGTAGAGTCCCTTATCAGAACAAAATTGTAATGGAGAATTAAAAATTATCAAATAAGCAGCAATCAATAATGGTTTCCGTCCAATAAGATATACAGTGAAACTTCTCATAACGGACACCTCTAATAAGCGGACATCTCTATTAAGCGGCCATTTTTTCATACTCCGTAACTAGGTATATGAAATTCCATGAAAATCAACCTCTCTTGGGCGGACTCTCCTTTGGGCGGACGCGGACAGGCTGTTTTCATACAAAGAGTGCGAAAACCCTCCTTTAAACGGACACAATTTTTTTAAAAGTATTTGGGAGACTAATAAGTACGGTGCAAAAACTCTCTGAAGACAGACCGGCAACCAATCGCGTATGCGTGGCAGAGCGAAAGGACTTCGTCGAATGAAAGTATGTGTGATTCCCCGACAGCAGTCCGCCGTTTATTTGTGAGTTGTAAGGTTAAAATCGTAAACAATGGAACAAAAATGTCGCGTTTTGAGTCTGAAAGAGAATATTGATGTTGTGGAAGTTTGTAATTTGATCACAATAATTTGGGCGAGTTCATTAACATTGATAGCAATGTGCTATTAGAAGATGATAGTGACCCCATTCCTACCGATTATGTACTCCAAACTGAAAACACATCACTATCTGATGAAGAACTTGAATGCAGTAATCAAACAAATGTCATCAATTATCAACAAGCCATTAGTATGGTAAAGGAATTATAATAGTATGCAAAGAATAGAGGTGACTCTACAGCAATGGAGTTGTTATCAGACTTGGAATTACATTTTCTAGATTGCAAGTATAAAACGCAAACACGTCAAACTACGTTATTAGATTTTTTCAGTACTACATCCTAACTAAAACTAGTGTATTTTTGTTATGTTATGTTTATTTGTACATACATATACATAGTAATAATTTTGCATTTACATATTACCTAATAACAAATTTCCCATGGGCGGACACCTCTATTAGGCGGTCGATAAATTAATAAGTCTAGTTTGATGTTTAGTATCTTCAGTTGCTCTATGGCCTATAAATTATGGTACACCCTTTATGGGGGCAATTCAAGAAAAAAAAACACCCGAACTAACAAAATTTTATCATTAATAATAAATAATTTCCTTCGCGAAGAATATCAAATGCGAAATACCCATTTAACAATAACCGAATCGAAATGTAATGGATTTCATGTGTCATTTGTATTGGCAATAATGCCGCCAATAATACACATAATTCAATCGGAACTTAAACAAATTGGCCCATGATAATAATGTTCTAAAATCTGTTTAATGGCGCCCCCTAGGGTGCGATTGCTCGAAATACATTCGTGTCTATATTTACCCTGTGACGTGTTGTTTTACGTTTGTAAACTATTTATTGACTTTGGATAATAATTACGCGGAAATGGCACTAGCCAGAGATGGGCGTTGGAAAATGTCAATTTATTGGGATATCTAGTTCATGCATTTGGAGTTATATATAAATCGAACTCAGTTATGCCCAAATGAATGTACAGTTTAGCTGTATGAAGTGTATGAAGTCCGCTAAGCAATAAAACCCCTCGACCAGGGTAGTCGGTGGCTCTCAAACAATAAATTATATTTTACTTTTTTTTCGAAGTCTTCTTAAGGTCTTATCTTCTTAAGGTCTTATCTGAAATACCGCAAGCATCAGACGTTCGTTTTTGCACTGCCAAAACAGACACTAACGGGCCCGAGTTTTCTTTTTTGTGAAGTAAAATAACGTTCCACTTGTAATACCAAACGGCGTTCACCTGGAGATAAACACCTTGTATAGGAGTTGTGTCACTTTGCTGAAGATTTTCCATAACTTTGCTTTATAACTGCTTTTAATTCACGCACAATCATAAACAAACTAGAAGCAAAAAGCATAACTACTTATTTAAAATAGAACATACCATCCTGCATTTGCGCAAATTTTAATTATTTCTTGGAAAATAGTGATTATTATATAGATTTAACTATAATGATCCCAAAATAATAAAATTCTAGGAAAAAGTACCTGAGAAAATCTTTAACTTATTGACGTAAAATGTTTTTCATTTGATAAATAAAAAACTATGAGTGAAAAATAAACAAGATAAAAATATTTATCGCGGTACATTTGTTTTGGAACCGCTGATTTTGCCCCGCCCACTACAGTGAACCAGTGGAATGTTCGGTACGATCAAGTATAGCGAAGGTACTGTTAACTTAACCGTCTTACTGTTTAACAACCTTTAATGATTTAATCCGATATCGGACTTTATAAAATAAACAGACTGTTTCATATTACTAAAAAGACTAAAACGATAATCCTTGTACATCGCTACTACAGATTTATCGCTTTGAGTTAGCTCCTCACTTCTCTATTAATTAGAAACGAATTAAAACAATTACCAACAACTATAAACTTTTACTAATGGGCTTGCTCTAAGTGGCGTATATACATTAATTTATAGGGAAAACATATTTCGTTCCGGTGCTCCTGAATCGTCGGCAAATAAAACAACAATTGCCCTTGGGGAATTAAACAAGCAGTTGGTATTTATTGTCTCTCAGTGTTTTTGAACGTTCAACTTTTGAATTATTACTGCCGACTAACATAATAGTTCTTAACTGGCCATCACCGATTTTCTATTATTAATAGTTTGAATAACTTTAGTGTTTTAGTAGGTAATATATAATATTTTAAGGGTGGATTTTGCAAAATTTCAAGAGATTAAGAAGGATGACTATGCAGGGTGCTATGGTGGCCATTTCCAATAAAATTATCATTGACAATACAAAATAACGGCTTAACAATAGTACAGGGTTATCAATTTAGTTTGTCCCACTTTTAAGAGCCTGTAACTTTTTTGTATTTTAAGTTAGCCCGTTCATTAAAATGTAGCAATTTTAGCCAAGTTTTTATTAGTGTGACAGTAGATGTCATATGTCACACCCAAAAACCAATTATTTTTTTTTAAATGGGACACTATATATTAGAAGCGCTTTAGATGGACCTTTTCTTCCGATCTCAAAAATATACCACACATAATATGCATTCTGTTCTTCAAGTGAGTAGTAGCAAAACAATTTTATTAATATTGGCATAACTAGAAAATAACAAAAGTTTATAACATTAATTTAATAACTAGAATTATATAATAATTATTTCGGATGGTGAAATTATTTTTAAAATTTTATTTCTGTGTAACGACCAAACAATTACTTTCTAGGCGTTTTAAATGTAGAAAGAAAAGAAGTAATAAGAAAATGCGTTAGGTAAAACATACTTTTATTTATTTTTTAATTTTACACAAGGAAATACAACTTTTGGAAAATAAGAAGGGTTTTCTTAGTGTGTATAGCTGTCGGATCTCAACGTCGTCGCATGCAACCCTCGTAACAATATTTATACAGTCCACTACTAATACTACTAAAGCCATCTACGAATACTACTACCGCCATCTACGAGTTATCAAGAAAACCGAATGATATCTAATACCACGCCATACTACTAGGTCATCTACGGCTATGTCATTAGGCGCAACCAAGACGAGAAAAATAGTTAACTGTTTTATGACGAGAACGAATCGAGCCACGAGACCGACAAGATTTCATTCTTCATATTTTCAGTGTTTTTTAGTTTAAATCCTTAAATAAAATGGTTTAAAATAATAATAACAATAATAATAAATGTTTTCATTCACCATATACATAAATAATATGAATTACATAACCATAGGCCCGAAAAAGTATATAATATTTATATTCTTAGAAAAATGTAATTAATTTAATTAAATCATAATAAAAGAAAAAAAATATATAGAGAGAGAAAAAAAAATAATACAAATATGATAATAAATATGATAATAAACGGAGACCACTATTACCTGTTAGATGACAAATAATATTAGGTAAGTCTCACATAGACATCACACACATAATATATCTAATATAACACTTTCAAGTTCATTGAGTTCTAAAAATTTTGTCCTTTAAACCCTTTCTAAACATGTTGCAAGATAAGTGGAAACTTGGATCAACCATGACATCGCCGCAGGTAGATATATTATAAAGAAAAGACCGTTTATAGATTTCTTTTTTATGGCGAGGTATTGTCAAAAAATGTCCAGTTCAAAAAATGTCCAGTCCAAATCATATCGAATATCATTTATCGAAATACACAACATTCATCGACCCTACACAATAGTGCTTAAACGTAAAGTCCACTCTTCGGTTCTTAATTGTAGAAAATTGATCAATAACAGCCTCATTGAGTTTGGAATACCCTCTATAAATTTTTTTTCATATATTTCATTTTTAAACTATCTAATAAAGTCCCTAGATTTACCCTTTGTGGTTTGCGTTAAATTAATTTCGGGTTTAGGTGTTCTCGCATTTCTTCACTTCAATTTTTTGTTCCAAACTCAAAGAGATAAAGTTATTTCTTAAATAGTCCACCGTCAACTATTCATTTTAACTTAATAAATATATAATATTAAAATATTAAAACATACACGCTCGAATTTCTAACCAGATGCACGAACATACAAAAACTGTGCGCCCTTTCCATGTTAAATCGCCATAGCCCCGCTATCCCCCGCTGCCACCTGTTACTACGGAGAAACTGCACTACTTAATCGCACGTACGAGCAAGTCTAGTCATAATCGTCATTTACCTCGACCGAGGCACGGTGGCCGGATCTATACAGTTTGGTACGATAAAATATTAGGGAGGGTCGGTCTTTATACGATAAATAATATTCAAAAAATATAAATTAATATTTTTTATTCGTTTTGTTTTGGGGGTGCACGTGCGCATGTGCTCCTGTGGATGACCCGCCACTGCAACAGACAACTTCTTTGGCATCAAAATAAAAATGTTGACGCTATTCAAATGTCATTATTGACATTTATGTTTTGTGTTTCTTGTGGTGCACAAAATTTTTAAGTCCTTAAGTATCTGGTTCAATTTGAATAACATTTGGGATATTTTATGTTTTGCGGGATGAGGAAATACGTTTCTGTAAAATTAGAGAACAACGAATAAGATGTCATTTAGGAATATATTATACCATAATCTTATTTAGTAGATTTTCTCCAGATATGTTCATTGATATTATTTCAAGCGGAAAGTGGTGAGAATTAGGGGAATCTTCAAGAAGTAGATGATAATTTATGCGATCATGCTTTGGTGAACCATTTAATAAATTAAGTGAAGGGAAATTTCAAATAAATGACGGATGGATTAATCGATTTAATATCCAGATAACTATACAGGGTGTTATGGAAATGACGTATTATATTTAAATCGGCAATTCCTGAGATGAAAACAAATTGAAGAAAAATATCCAAAAATGGCGCTTTAATTTAATATGCCCTGTACATGACCTTATGTCAAACCAAAAATTACCACCAAAGAAGGTAAACAAAGCAACATATGTCAACAGTGTTGTCATATCTTCAGGGTAAACTCTTTAGAAAGTCAATAACCGTTTGACAGATTACAAGTTGTTTATTTTTCAGGGTACATTATTATAAACTTTTACGTTCAGTTCAGTTCGCTAGGAAAAAATCTCTGATTTATAAACTTGAACTGACTCGAACGAACCGCCGCGGAGTTTTTAAATGGCCAGGTATGTTCTCATTTGTTCAATTCGAACGACACCCGTCAGATCTGGACAACTTAAAAGTTTATAAATGCCACTTACCCTTTAGAAAAAAATGCAATTTTATTTAGCTTTTCGAACAACACCAACTGAATTTATAAAAAACACCAAGTACCTAGGTAACTTGAACAAAAACAAACCGGCACAATAAAATCACATAACACATCTAAGTACCATTCAATCTGAATTGGTATTTTAAAGTGCTACTATGTAGACCAAAATACGCCCTTATTGTCTGAGCGGTCTGGGAAATAATGTATTTAACATCTAAAAATTTTAAAAATAAATAACACGTTCCTCTTTTCTTTAAACAGCTGATTGTGGACATCGGGTAATATTTAAAAATACAGCGTTGTCACTTTCGATGTTTTATAAGCGACTATCATAAATTGCTGAATTTCCTTATAATATTACATTCCTGTATAATTATAGTCTCGGAAATGGCAACCGCGCTCTAGAGAGCGGAGATTTCTCGGAAAGGAAAGTTTGACGACTTGTCCGAAGTCAGACTAGACCATTATTTCAGAGGGTAGTTCCTGTCAATTGTTAACATAATTGTTTCATTTTATCTTTAGTAAGGGGTTAATGGCCCATAGAAATTAGCGTTTTTATTATTTCTATTGCGAAATGATTAAGTGCTCTTGTTCTATGTGTGTTATTGTAAAGTGTAATTATGCGTTAGTGTTGGGGTTTAGTGATAAGCTTATTATGCACTCCCACACTATCATCAGGACACGTGATGAGCATAAGTTTTTCCCATAGAAAAAAGAACTGAACGCGTCTGTGCCCTGGATTCCTTAATCGCGTCCTGGATTTACTTTGGTGGTAAGCTAAATATTTATTTTTATAAGAAACTAAAGTTTTACACTTTTAAACATTTTGGCAACATTCTGCTTGAATATCTGTTGATTAATCAGCTGGGCAATGTAATATCTTCATATATGAATGTGCCGAGGAGTTGCGTGTGGGTTTAGGGGTGAATTACCCCACTTTTTAAACGTTCGATTTAAAAAAAAATATATGTAGCGCTTCTCTAGGACACCCCAGGAGTCACCCATTTAAATATAATACGTCATTTCCATAACACCCTGTATGTATGCTGCTTCTACATATTATTCCTGCATCTCCCATTCTAATAACTGTTATGGTAATAAATTTCGCAAAATCTCTCATATTGCGCGAAGGGCCTAGTAATATACATAATTCAAATTTAACAAGCATTATCCAAGAAATGTTTATTAAATATATTATTTCAAGCATAAAATGTGGATGGGATGTTTCCACGTTACGAAAAGTAACATTTAATTAATGCAAATTGTAAACACATATTTGTACTTTACTTTAGACGGTTGCAGGGGGCCTAGTTCCTGCCTCGGTTACATAATACAAAACGAATTAACTTGCAGGAAATTTTAAATAAATTATGTAGAAATAAATTCGTATCTTGTTGTAAGCAAATATACATTTTGAAGTGCGACGAAGGGAAAATATTGTATTAACCCGTATTTTAAGTTTAAGGAATAGTTTTATCTATGGGAGACAACTTCCAACAAGCGGGAACTTTACTGTTTATCTCATCTATTTTAAGCGCGTATTTTATGATCTTAGTAGCTAATGAAACCCTACAAAGTTAGTTTGTGATTACAATATAAGCCTTTACAAAATTATAAGCATGATAAAATCTCGCGATTTGCAGATATTTTGTATGATGTAGTCATGTGTTGTCTTTAGGCCCGGCACCGACCCGGCTCTGACATATTCAGGGTGTTATCGAAATGACGTATTATACTTAAACCGACAGTTCCTGAGATGAAAACAAATTGAAGAAAAATATCCAAAAATGGTGCTTTAATTTAATATGCCCTGTACATGACCTTATGTCAAACCAAAAATTACCACGTGGTGCCCCTGTTCGGAAGGTAAACACAGTAACATATGGCAGTGAATCTTGAACAGTGTTGTCATATCTTCATGGTAAACTCTTTAGAAAGTCGATAACCGTTTGACAGATTTCAAGTGTTCAAGTATCTGGGAAATAATGTATTTAAAATCTAAAAATTTTAAAAATAAATAACACGTTGGTTCTCTCGATCGATATCGGCCGGCTTCTTTAAACAGCTGATTGTGGACAATCGGGCTAATATTTAAAAATACAGCGTTGCCACTTTCGATGTTTTATAAGCGACTATCATAAATTGCCGAATTTCCTTCTATAATATTACTTTCCTGTATAATTATAGTCTCGGAAATGGCAACGCGCTGGCTCTAGTAGCGGAGAGTTGTGGGAAAGAAAGTTCGACGACTGGTCCGAAGATGGACTAGACCATTATTTCAAAGGGTAGTTCCTGTCAATTGTTAACATAATTGTTTCATTTTATCTTTAGTAAAGGGTTAATGGCCCATAGAAATTAGCGTAAACCCTATAGGCCCGCGCCATCTCCCATTGCGGGGACACGTTTTTTATTTTGGAACGTTCGTATTGGCAATATACTGTTTATATATATGTAGCACTCACATGATACCGGTGGACGGCAAATCTCATGAAATCAAATGCCGTTGCCGGCGCTAACTTTAAGCCGATTTATTGAACCGTCTTCAAATTATGGCTTATTTTTGGAAAACAAACTTTTACTTTCATCACCCTGTACTTCTAGCACGAGAAACAATTCGAGAAAACTTATATGATTTAATCGGGTTAGTTTGATGTTTAGTATTTCCAGTTACATTATGGCTCATAATGCACACCCTGTACAAAATAATGTGAAAACACTTTAAAACTGACAAATATTATAGCCAATTTGAGAAATACGGATATGCTTATCCTAAATCCAACATAAAATAGAGACGCTCTAAAATAGGAAATACGGATGACTTCTGATAAAATTACTTTAAGGAAACAGTCGAGACGGAAACAGCTGAGGCTGAAGGAGGTTGCTCTCCGTCTAATATAACCTCAATAAAATTCGGTTCCACACGTTTTCCCACTGCGGCATCTAAGTCGCAAAATTAAATCAGTTTTGCCGTCACGATTTTCACTGGTTCAGATAAAATTCATGTTACTTTATATATTTTATTAATAACTGTAGTTAAATAATTTTTAATGGAGATTATGTTCCTTAATGGCCTCTTAAATAAATTTTTACATGAAGTAGATATAGAACCTTCTGTATTGTACTAAAGTCGGTAGTTGATGCCATTAAACGTATTGTAAATTTTATTTAATTATGCGTCCGCGAAAATGTGGGAAATCTCCCGAATATGGAGTGACGAACTAGCTGTGACATTCATGGCCCCTTTTCTTTAACGACCTGTATGATAAGAACTTTGGACAACGGTTTTTAGATACCTTTAACTATTAACTAAAATTTAAGTACTCTTCATTCATGTCGCTAATCCTAACCGTTATCGAAAAAACGTCGTGTAGTTCTGTTAGTCGTCGCTTTAGGTGAAATTTAGCGCGCAATGTCAGTCTAACAATTTCTATGAAAATATCGGTAGAAGAGAGTCAAATCATCAAATTATCTGCGATGTTCTAGACTGTCGGCATCCTTGGATATCCTTTTAAGGGAATCCAGTAGCCTATGAGTAAGCTTGAGAGTATGTTGTGCAAAAAGAGATCGTGTTTTGGTCCATTAATAGGCTGGACATTTTTCTAATACCCCCGGTATTAAATACGATGAAAAATCGTCGACGTGCCATTACTATATTGTCCGAACTCGATAGGCAGACACATTTCCTAATTCGGTTGCGGTCAAGAAAATCACGAGATTGGAGTTTTCTTTGTGATAAACACTAAAAAGAAATCCGTGACAGTTTACAGGAAAATAATCAAAACAAGTGGTGCGTAAACATACAAAACAACAAACGAAATTTCTAACCAGAATAGACATTCCAGGATATCGTTTTCAAACGGACACTGTTGCAGGGACGTAGTCGTTGTCAGGTTTCGAGGGCGGGATTGTAGCAAGCGTTTTTATCGTGTCCACAGGGAGTCTCATCGGTGCTACAAAGAAAATGGGTCCTTTGTTGAGCGAGTGACCACAGTATTTTATTCTGAAAAATTTTTGAACATTTTTTAAACTATTACAGAAATATATTTAAAGGGACCGAGGAAGTGAATTTTTTAATCGTAATTTTAAAACTTAATAGTAAAATAAACAACATTTTGAAATGTAAGCTTAGCAGCTTATAAGATTTGGGGTATTTATGATTTATGTAAGTTTTATAAGAGCTCTCAATTTCCCGTATAAAGATCTTTTGTGGTACAATTTTGTGCTTATGGTACAATAGCATTATTTTTACTTGAACAATAATCTTCTTCCTCTCGACTCACCCGCCAGATCTCTCCTTTAATGGCTGTGCGAGAAATTTATACGGCTTGAAGCTCTAAATATTACCTGTAAGTAATAATATAACTCATGGCCGGCCTGTGCTCTGTCTGTACTTAGGCTCACATAAACCTTGGTTGGTTGGTTAAAGGCGGGGTCGGTTTAGAGGCCCGAACTTTTATCACTGCAGCCTTTCGGCTCATTGTGTACCCCGATCTTGTTAGAAGATATTTGTTCCTTCTATGAGGTCCAGTAACCTTCTACCAAGCTTGTCATGTGGGAGGTTGTCACCACGTTGTATATTCCCGAAGATATTTTGACTTCTACGAGACAGCGCTACGCAGCTATATATTATGTGTGAAGCGGTTTCATCCTCTTCGCCTCAGAGAACAAACCCGAACAAACCTTACTGTATTATGATTCTCACTAATAATATGCATTCCTGTGCCCTTCAGGCTACGCCACTGTCAAAAGCAACTTTCATCCCCTATCATCTTCTTGCACTGATCTGGCCATCGAATTTTGTTTGGATAAAATAAAATTATTCCACGTCAGCAGGCACCCTAGAAGGAAGTAAATATCAATCATTTTTACTCAAAATGTTGTACCGGTTTTGGTTTGGAATCCGATACATGTCAAAAGGGAAACAAGCTGGTTTCTGATAATGGGTAAAATCGTCGGTAAAAGAAATGTCGGTAATCCCCGTCTTATGGGCATTATAGTGTATAGTAACGCCTGTAGTGTATACAATACTTTATTTTTCATCTATTTAAAATATAAATAGTTAAATTCTTGCATTTTTTTAATTTGTTTTCGCCAATCTTTAGTATTTAGTTAGCTTTGATCGGTTGTCATAGAATAAGTTTGGCGATTGTTTATTTTAAGCGTCTTTTACGTTTTATAAGCGAAAATCTGGAAATTTCACAAAATATTTTAGAAAATGCTGGAAAAGCTAAGGAAAACTTATTACCTGCTAAGTCTAAAGTCCTGGACGACAAAGAGTATGGAAGTTTCCTACAATGGAAAGTAGAAAACCAATTTAGGGTGATTACTGAAACAGTAATGATGGCTTACTTCCAGCAATTGGTATGTAACCCTTTGGCTCATTGTTAATAAAAATAGTTAAATATTTTTACTTTCAAAAATATACTCCAAATAGCCTTTGGACAAAATGTTCCCAGGTGAAGTCTGAACTTATAGTAAAGGAAAGCATTTTTATCGTGTCCACAGGGAGTCTCATCAGTGCTACAAAGCAAAATGGGTCCTTTGTTGAGAGAGTGACCACAGTATTTTATTCTGAAAAATTTGTGAACATTTTTTAAACTATTACAGAAATATATTTATAGGGACCGAGGAAGTGAATTTTTTAATCGTAATTTTAAAACTTAATAATAAAATAAACAACATTTTGAAATGTAAGCTTAGCAGCTTATAAGATTTGGGGTATTTATGATTTATGTAAGTTTTATAAGAGCTCTCAATTTCCCGTATAAAGATCTTTTGTGGTACAATTTTTTCTAAAAAATCAAAGGTTTGTTCGGTTTGGAAGGTGAACATGTTCTAACTTTTATCAAAAATGGGCCGAATGATTCCTCCCTGCTCCATAAAGTGGTACTCGTAATGGCGGCCTAAGACGGGATGAGATGTCAAAAATTACCATTGATGATATTGAGAATAAGGAGGGGTGTTATGCTTTCAAGGTACCAGAAACTAGAACTGATAACGAACGCAGATTTTTCCTCACATACCGAATTGGTTTACAAGAAATAAACTTATTTTAAATAAAGATGAAACAAATATAATTTTATTTAGAATGAAACAGTCAACCACAGAAAAACCAACAACCATAGAACTAGAAAATACCAAAATAATTTTCTCGGATAATGTAAAATTTCTAGGCATTTTTGATTGGTCGTACCATTTAAATGTCATGGAAAAAAAATTAAATTCAATATGCTACAGTCTAAGGGTCGTTGGCAGATATATGGGAGAAAAAACGCTTAGAATGTTATATTAGAGCCCAGATTCGACCATCACTGGAGTACTGCTCTCATGTCTGGAGCTCTGCACCCAAACAAACTCTTCGGCTGCTGGATTCCATCGAAAGGAGGGCTATTCGTCTGATCGGAGACCACGAGCTGACGAAGAACCTCGACAGCCTGGAACATCGAAAACAGGTTAGGGATTTGCCTCTCTTTTACAGATATTTTCATGGAAGGTGCTCAGCTGACCTTACCCTCTTAATTCGGCCCAGACCGACGAATAGCAGAAATACACGACGAACCACTGCCGCCCATCCATATGTGGTTAAGCTTAGTACTCCTCGAACTTCATTATTTAAAAATTCTTTCATCTGGACTACTTCATCCTTGTGGAACGACCTTCCCGAGGTCGTTTTTCCCAACGAATATAACCTCCAACGATTCAAAACCAACGTGAATCGCTTTTTGCGCACACGCACCACTCCCAGAGTACCCTAAAGGATTTTTCCTATAGTGCTTGTGTTTGATCATAAAAAATTTAAAAAAAATTAAAAAAATTATGCAAATTTTCAGTCGGTCTTGAGATATGGGATTGTCTTCTGGGGAAAGCATAGCTCGACACAAGGCATTTTTGTGGCTCAAAAGCGAGTAGTGAGAACTTTAAGAAATATGGAATACAGGGAAACCTGTAGAGGTGTGTTTAAAAATTTGGGGATAATGACTGTATACGCAATTTATATATATGAATGTATAATGTTCTTCGTAAAGCATAAAGGAATGTTTAAGCTAACAGTGCCCCATGAGTATAAGACCAGAACAATGGATGTTCCTTACCGACTAACTTTAACAGAAAAATGTCCACACTACATGTGCTTAAAGTTTTTCAATGCTTAACCAAATAAAATCAAACAGATAGATTCCCAAAATAAATTTAAGCTAGAAATTAAGAAACTGTTAATCGGTTTAGAACCATATAACATAACTGATTTTTGCGCGTAGCTTAAGTGTTTGTTTTGTAATTGTAATTTCCTTTATGTACATTGTGCATGATTTGAAATAAATCTATTTATTATTATTATTATTATATTATGAAAATCATTGGGTATTATGATCTTTATCGCCCGCTAATATTTCTTTATTTTAACATGTAGAATAACTTCTCCAAGTAATGCCGTTAATGACTTACAACATAATGTTTCCACTGCAACATCGTCAATTCTCCCCAAAATCAACTTTATTAAAGCCAAACTCCATAACACTAAATCCCATTTATCGAATCATTTTTATCCTCTGCTCACATCATTTTTTACACGCAACGCCCCCGAGTAAATCCCATAATCTCGAATTAATCCTATTACTTGCTCCGAGCCCTTCCTATCTTTACTTTGCCTACCGTAAATCGGAAAGTCGGTTTCTCCAAATTCGCCAATATTGGTTTTACCTAGGATTTCCCGGCTCATCTACTTTCAGGATTACGACTTATGTACTGGATAACTTAAGACATTTTATGCTCGCCATCAGGAAAGGCTATTTTACAGGGTTTCTTGCAAACATGAAATTTCGCAGTGTCGGATTTCTTTCTTAAATTACAATATGACCTTCATTGGTACATGGAGCTGTAGAAAATTTTCGTTCTAACAATAGGCTCGCATAATAGCAAAATCTGCGACTGCTGATCAAAAATTCGGTGTTCGTAGCACAAAATGTATCGTTTGCCAACTGATTTGTAACTCTCAGAATAATTCGCCTACTGGTACGAATCGGTGGGATTGGATTCTTTTGACTTGTTGTTTTTACCGATTTATTTTATTCTCTTTAGTTTTTGCATGTTTCGGTTAAACTTACTCTCCATTATTATTTAAATGTCCATTTCAACACGAAAGGCTATCTCTAAACAAAGCAGGGGTCCGTTACACTATTCGGACACACGAATTTTAAATTTTTACTATTATTTTCTAAAAGTACACATTTTTAGTAGTAATATTCAATAAAAAAATTTGCGGAATACTCAGTAATTTTTAGGAAATTAATTAATAAAAATCCTGATTTTATGGTTTTTGAGTGTTTTGACAAGGTTCTGACCCCAACAATTTTAGCGATGTTGCCGGATTTATAATTTTATAACAAAAATAAAAAGTAAAGGTTCTGTGTAATGACTACACTTGAGCACCCACGGATTTTAACAATTTTTGAAAATGTAATGGAAAGATATGGTTGTAGAAAAAGAAAACATAAGAAAGTTACATAAATTGACACTGCCCAGGGAAAACCACTGAAAACCCGCCCCCTACACCTTTTGTAGCCGATTTCCTTCTGTATTCGGGAAAAGAAAACACAAGAAAGTTACATAAATTGATAGTGTCCTGGTAAAACAAGTGAAAATCCGCCCCGCTACAGCTTTTGGAACCTCATTCCGCGACGCGCCTCTTATGGACTCAGTGCACCTCAACCGAGCCACTGAAAACGCCATCCCTCGGCCCATAAGAACTGTGTACAACATAGTGCTCGCAGCGTGTAGCGGCCACCGGCGGCGTGGCTGTATTTGCGACCAGCCAGGCTGGTCGCAAACACAACCACTTTGTGGTCGCCACCGGTGTAGTTTAAATATCTGCCTAACAGGAATATTCATATTTTGAAAAAAAGATCCCGAAAACAAAGGATAATCTTTCCGGCATTTGCAACAATAAAAGCAGGAATTAAAGGCATTTGCATTAATTTTCTGCCTAATAGTGCATACGAGACGACAATTTCTGGTTTTGCATCTGAAATTATCTCTAATCAATCTTATGTATTGTAAATATTTTGCAAAATCCACATCATACTTGCTTGTAATTGTGTGAAAATTATCGATATTTGCTATTTCCATTTTATTTTGATTTATTCTTTCCTTTTCCTTCAACGCCAAAGTATAACTGCTCTTGGCAACAGTGTTATGCAATGTCAAATTTGTGTTCGACTTAAAAGTGACATCTTCAACAGAGTTGCCAGTTGTCTTTTATTAGCTACATAGGAAAAAAATATTGCACAAAAACGGATATTTTTGGGCCTTTCTATCGCAGTTAACCCTCTTAAAAGATATTGCTTAGTCGTGACATAACTACATTGACAATAAACTGCGGTCTTATATCGATATAAACAAACCCGAACAACCTAAAAACTGTATTATTGCAGAAAGCTTTTCTATGTGGCAACACTGTTAAAATACCGAATTTTGCAAATATACATGTTCGCAGCGTAAATTTTAAGAATCAACAATTTTACGACCATTTTTGCTTTTAAACTCAAATTTTATGAATTAATGTGTGTTTTCCGCATCTAATTTTACATAAAAGTATTAATATTACACAATTAAACAAAAAAAAAGGTAAAAATACCAGTAATTAGTGTGTCCGAATAGTGTAACGAAACCCAAAGCAGAAATGTGCAAGTATAAAAATACTTGTAAGTTAACTTAAGAGGTCAATTCTCAGATTTGACACTTTGGCATTTGTAGCCTTTCACACAGACAAAAAGTCCGCTGAACGGAATGTGAATAGGACCATTAACCATAACCATTTGATCCCTAATCACACTCCACGTAACCCAGTAGCGACCGGGCATACAATAAGACCCATTTTACAACGGCAAAATGTAAATAAACAGTTTTTGACAATGACATAAGACAAAAGTGACATGCTTTGGTTATGTTTCAAACGCTATTCTGTTGCGTCGGCACAAAGCAAGTGTAAGTTCGTAACCTGATGTTGTCACATTATGTTTCTTTCACTATTCATTCCTGTTCGAAATACGGTAGGTCCGCATAAACTCAACCGTTTGAAAAATAAGAAAAAAATTTACAAGTTTAAAGCGAATCAACTTTCTGTCCCCTTAAATCTGCTTCTGTCTCGTACTGTGAATATTTCATAAATCATCGGAATGAGGGTATTTGATTTTACATTTCTGAGCTCGTTCCCCCGAAAGGATTTATTGAATTTTATATTATTAAATTTACATAAAAATATATATTTTTTTGAATTTCGGGGGTAAGTGACAGGCGCGACAAGAATTCTTGTAAACCCAGATGTTTTCTTCGGTCAGATTTATTTATTTTTCATTTTAAATTGAAGACGGTATATTTTAAAAAATTGTTTTAGAAAGGGGAGGGAAAGGAAACCCGGTATTGTATGCCCAGCCGTTTCTGAACGTTGGAACGAATGCGAGCAAAATTTGTTGTATTGTAAAAGTCGTTAACAGACAAGAATCGTGTATCAAATACCAATGTATGGAAAAATTATTAATTAAAACCCGATGATACCTTATACGATAAGGGCGTATTTTTGTCTACACAGTTTAAAATACTAATTCAAATTGAATGGTGCTACCAAGAAAAGGAAGCCATTTCCATTGAAAAATAATAATTTTTCCATACATTGGTATTTTCCATAATATTTAAATGAATAAAATAAATCTCTATTCATTGTCTTCAGATATATGGCAACGCTGTAGTCGCGGTCTGTTTTTTCCTAAGGCGCGAAACAATTCAAGATTTTTCCATAGCCTTTCATAAAGCCAACAAGAAATGATTATGTAAAAATTTACAGAAATTTAAATAAATTGAAGATAATTTGTTATATTGACTCATTATACCGTTCATAAAATATATTCTGAAATGTGTTTTATCAAATTTGACATCATACACTAAAACAAAAACTTAATTGCTTCAATTTTCGTATATACACTGGCGAGCAAAAAATTTAGGTCACATTGAAATTTTTGAAATTCTCGGTTTCCAGCTTATATTTGCAAATTGTAAATTATCCGAATGTATTTTGTAAGCTATATTTAATATTAAATCGGAACCCATATTTTGGCTTTTATGATTTATTCTGAAGAAACGTCTAATTTACATTTCAAGCGAAGTTCGACTTGGAATTAAAGGAACGAGTAAAACTATTTAAAAAAATTATAATTAATAACGTGTATTCCCCCCTCTTGCATTAATGACTGCTTGTATTCGACGAGGCATACTTTGAATTATATTAAGGTTCACATGCTGGTCGATGTTATTCCACTCTTGCAACAGTAACTCTCTCAGCTCCTGGGCAGTTCTTGAAGCTGGTGCATGTCTTCGAATTCGTCGTCCCAACTCATCCCAGATATATTCTATGGGATTCATATCCGGACTGAGAGCTTGCCAATCCAACCGCCTAATTCCTACCTGATCCATATAGTCACTGACCATTCTGGCTACATGGGGTCTAGCGTTATCTTGCATGAAAATACCATGCTCGCCCATAGTGATCATGAAAGGCATAACATGATCATCTAGGACCTCCGTAATATACCTGTGACCTGTTAGGTAGCCATTCTGTATGAAGACCAACTCTGTGCGTGCTTGTGAAGTGATACCCGCCGACCGCCAAATGGAAGTATCTCTCAATACAAACTGGGCCATATCTTTCTCCGGGGTCTTCTCCATACTCGTCGACGTCCATCTGACCCAGTGAGGCAAAAACGCGACTCATCTGTAAACAGTACCTTGCTCCAGTCATCATCATTCCATACCCGGTGTGATTTCGGGCAAGAGCCAATCTTGCAACTCGATGCCAGCGGCTTCTAACGATCAACTGGCTAATATTAACATCTCTAACCTCTTGAAGTTGATTTCGCAGAATAACCGCAGAAGCTGTTCTATTTCGCAAACTTGCGGACACCAAAAATCGACCATCTCTTTGATTTGTGACTCTTTTTCTGGTTATAAGGCCAGTCTCCTGACAGCGCTGGTACATTTTGTACAGCACATAGGCTCTTACCAACAATTCTTGCAGTTTCACGTTGTCCTCGACCATCTTGTATCAACGGTACAATTCTTGCCACAACAATAGGATCTAAAGGTACTATGACCTCTTAATGAACACTACAAACAATACACCGCAAGCCCGATAGGTTTTCGAAAAAGAAAACAACACTAAACTGAGAAATAAGCAACGAAATAAAAATATTAAATAGTACCAAATTCGCGTTACTTCACAAAAGGCGAAACTATTACATACATTTTTCTTCCCTCATTCGTCATACGATACGTTCAAATAAAGCTGGGCAAACAATAGTGTATGTGTGTTAGTGTGTCTTGTTTTATTTTTTTAAATTAAGTCAGCAGAGGGCCAAATTGACTTTTAATTTATTTCCAGGTAGAAGAGCCTTAAGGAAGTTAGTAAAGTTCGTATTCTCATTCATTTTAATTTACCTACATTAATTATTTATACTTTTTAAAAAAATAATAAAGCATAAAAGCAGAGGCCCATTTCTTAATTGTACTAATTAATTTTTTAAGATAGACAATTACTTCTTATAAATTAATTAGAGCGACCTCTGAAATGTTATTTTTTCACATCCCGTGCAATTCCTTCCAGTAATGAAAATGAAAATGGTAATTGTTCTAAAATTTCCATTTTAACTTGAGTTTTTGAATATTCATTACCTAAATATTCGTTTTGCAATTAATTTTTACGTCTTATGGACTTAATTAACATATCAAGGGGGCTTGATTCGATTTATAAAAAAAGCGTCAGCGTCGCTTTGTCGCTGTTTTTAATAATAACCTTTCAATTTGAACTTTGCTCTCTGCGAGCGCCCACGGTATCCATGGCATCGTTTAACGTATTTTTGGGTATCCGTTTGGATACGCAGCATACATGCAATTAACAAAACTTTATATAGTTACATTTAATAAATACATTGGTCACATGTTCTTGCTATTACTTTATCAAATTCTCCATAAATAATAAACAAGTTTAAGTAATCTTCGTTTATACCCAAGATAAGGAGGGCCAGTACAGGGATCTCGGAAACCGTAAGAGATACGAAGTCGGTTAAATGAAGGTAAAGTTGCACATTTACGTGCCTAATAATATGCAGTTTAGAAAGTTTTAAAATTCCGAGTAGTTCCGGAAAAAAACGAAATTTTGAAAAATGGTGTTTTTTTTCCTGGGTTTATTTGAGATCGAATTCTAAAGTAAATTGCACTTTTACATTGCACTTAACAGCGTTAATTGTTTTGTAATCCGACGAGTCGTCTTCGAACGGACATAATCAACTTTCTATTTTAAAATACGGTTCTGTTTTCCTGATTTAGGAATTTGAGAGCTATATTATTAGGCACGTAAATGCGCAACTTAACCTCCATTTAACCGACTTCGTATCTCTTACGGTTTCCGAGATCCTTGTAACTGAACTTAAGATCCGCAGCAAAATCACCATATAAAAATATAAAATTGGCAATTTGCTGTTGTATACATACCATATTGTTGCTATACTTACATTTCCAGAATTTTCTTGTAAATAGGGGTTGGTTCTAGATTATCTGAAAACATAAAAAATATTTATTTTTCATTTGTCGGCACTTATATCTATATAACTAACTATACAGGGTGTAACAAAGTGGTCCTTCACCATTGGGATTTTGGAAACGGTAAGAGGCGGTTAAATTACGCCAAAGTTGCTTAATTGACAGTAACCAAGTCGAATTTAACGGTAAGAAAACCCAGGCAGCAGTAATCTCTCAAAAGCTTAACATCACAGAACGGGATATAGTCATGAGAGGACACACAATTCCACTGGCTTCATCTATTAATTTGCTGGGCGTCAATCTGGGAGGAAATATGTCTTGGCATAACCACGTTGTTTCAATCGCCAAGATAGCTTCTCAGAAGCTTGGTGTACTCTTCCGAATCAAAAAGTTGTACACACCTCAACAACTTCTGACACTATCACTAGAGTACTGCTCTCATGTCTGGACCTCTGGACCAAAACATACTCTTCGGCTACTGGATTCCATCGAAAGAAGGGCCATCCGTCTGATCGGAGACAACGAGCTGACGAAGAGCCTCGACAGCCTGGATACAGATATTTCCATGGAAAATGCTCGGCTGACCTTGCCCCCTTAATTCCGCAGAAATACACGACGAACCGCTGCCGCCCGTCCATATGTGGTTAAGCTTAGTACTCCTCGAATTCCATTATTTAAGAATGCTTTCATCTGGAGGACTTCATCTTTATGGAACGACCTTCCCGAGGTCGTTTTTCCCAACGAATACAACCTCCAACGATTCAAAACCAACGTGAATCCCTTTATTCGCACACGCACCACTATATTTGATCATAAAAAGAAAATTATGGCCCAATTATATGCCGCAAAAAAAAATTATTTCAAAATATTAGGAAAAATCAAAAATTTTACTTTTCGACTTTTATTTTTTACTGGCATTGTCCAAAAATAAATTGCACGTTCTAATTGCTACTTTTTATTCTTCGCGAGATTGGATCATCAGATTTTTAATACGACGTTTCGACTTTGGGTCATTAACATCGACCCAATTCTTTTAAATACGGACCTGGATTGTTTTGTTTAAATTATGAAAAAGGACTCGATCAACGTTCAGCGGTGTACAATACTTAGTGGTTTTCCGACGTTTTGTTCCTTAAATTGACCATCTTCATTGAAATACCCCTAGTACGTTCCTGTAATTTACTTTTGGTTCAAAAAATTTGGTTTAATTCGAAATTGTAAAATTCAAAACAAATTTTATTTGTATTTTTTTAAATAAATTACTATTGTACTTACACTAAGTAGAAATTTGATAAAACTATTAGTTTGAAATTAAAAAAAAACAGGTTTAGTACGTGATAATAATGATTAAGGACAGAAATCGAAATAATAATTAAAAAATCTTCAGTTCCTTCGGGACAAAAGTAAATTACAGGAACGTACGTACCGGTATTTTAATGAAGATGGTCAATTTAAGGAACGAAACGTCGGAGAACCAGTAAGTGTTGTATATCGTTGAACGTAGATTTAGTTTCTCGTTTCCTTCGAACAAAGTCAGGAAAAAATAAAAACCGAAACAAATTATTGGGTCCATATTTAAGCCCCTTTGCCCCAATTTAACCGACTTTGTATCTCTTACCCTTCCGGAAATCCCAATGGTCAAGGACGAATTTGTCACACCCTGTATATAATTATTTGGCTAATTAGAAATCCTAAATTTTAAACAAACTATAAGCATTATTAATACATATTATAGATTTATAGATACAACAGCTTTGTTATATATAAACAATATCGGGGGTTAAAGCTTCTATAAATATTTTTGTGTAGCCTAGAATTATATTATTTATGATAAAGAATCGGATTACACAATTATATATTTTATTAATTAAATGTTTATGCATAAATGGTGGTTTCTAGAATAACAGAACTTAATATAGGATATTTTCATATTTTTAATAAATATCGTGATATGAAGCCGCAGATGTTGGCCTATTTAGTATACAGGGTGTATAAGTATAAGGCAATATTTCGCCAGCGTATAGGGGTGGTCAAAATAATATTAGTATTTCTAGTTCTAATAATTTTTCATAATGGCCATCCAAAAATATCGGACGCCAAAGTCTCACCTGATATATTTTTGATTATAACTTTTAAGCAATCCTGTATAGTTTAATAAAATTGTACAGGGTGTCCCATTTTCGACACTTTTATAGGGTATCTCCGTTATTGTTAGTGCTATCAAAAAATAATGTAGGTGCCATGTGGTTAGGTCCGATAACTGTTTTACCTGACCTCGCATACTTATTCTGAAAACGGCAGATTATTCAACAATCAATATAAAGAAACTTTTGTATGAAACATTTTTCTGTATCTCTTTTAACTAAGAAAATATTGTAATTTTGATATTGTCAATTTTTTGATTTTTCCCCGTATTTCTTAAGCGAGCGAAAATTTTCAAATTTTGATTTTACCATTCTAAGTTTGAGTCAAAAGGAGCACATGACACCTAGATTACTTTTTTGATAGCACTAACAACTACGAAGATACCGTATAAAAGTGTCGAGAATGGGACACCCTGTACATCCCATGCGGACTAATAATCTCGTAGTAGAATCATTCTTGTATACTTGCATATAGTTCTTTTTCACGAACGGAAAATTTTAGAGCACGAGCCGAAGGCGAGTTAGCATGTTAAACATGAGCTGGGGGCATTAAAGAACCGCTATGCATAATTCACGCCTAAGGCGAGAAAGTGGCACTTTCTCTACTTCCTCTGAAGAACCGCCACTGTCGTCTGCACCTTCTTTGTTACATCATTCTCTATCAACTGTTTGAGGTATCGCACTTTATTATCTTTTTTCCCCCAGAATACACTCTATGACATTTTTAATATAAACTGTTACGACATGTACGCACAATTGCAAATATTAAATTTAATCACCAATAATTCTCGTTTGTAAACATAACATGTCACATGAAAACTTTTAATGCGCTTATGACGCTTTCAAAAATGGGTTATGGCCCGTGCAAACATAAAATTTACCCTTGTTTACACTTTACGGCCGACCGCAAAAATTGGCCGCTATTAAATTTCGGAATCGGTATCGAACGTCGGCCTTCAATCGGGAAACTGTGTCAATGTAGAAAATAGTGGCCACGTTCCGTTTTTCGCATCACGGAACCAATATACGATACAACTGATGCCCTGTTTATAGTAAGACAGGTGAAAGAGGAAACTACCTAATTCAACCGCCCCGCTTACGTTTGCCTTATTGACCTAACAAAGGCCTTCGACAAGGTATTACGACTGCCCGATATACTGTACATATTAGGAAGGAAACAAATATCGCCACTGATAATAAACATCATCACCAAACTGAACACCGATAACACAACAAGAATAAAAGTGGACAATCAAACAAATGATATACCAACACAAGAGGAATAAGACAGGGGGATAGTCTCAGCCCATTCCTTTTCAATCGCGTCATGGACGAGATCATACACGAAGTGACAACAATGAACAAGGGACACAGATTGAACCACATGCCATCAGTATGGTGTGTTATGCGGACGATGCAGTGATCCTGGCAGAAACGGAACGATTTACAGAGGCAAATACATAAGTTCTATTAGACGGGCGAACAATACACCATGTTAATCTCCATTGATAAAACAAAATGTATGACTTTCTCCAAGGAGCCCGTCACATGTAAACTCGTGATAGACAACAGACCAATTGAACAAGTAATGTACAGTACGTTTCACGAAAATTGGATAGGACTTAATGATTTCCTGGGTCGGTCCCATTGTGTAGACAAGAGCTTGGCAATAAACAAGTGAAGTATCAAGGGACGGACTAAGGAAAACAAGTAATGATATGATTATATTAATGTAATCGAATAAAATAACATTTTTTTAAAAATAACTAGTCATATTTATTTATATTTATAATGTCATTATATAGATAGTTCTGTTTCGCTATCGCTATCCTCATCAAAATTAATTATAATTGGATTAATTATACGATCCAGACTAGTATACGAATTTTCTACAGTTATTACGTGACGGACTGAATTTTTCCAACTACTTGGGGGAATATCATTAAAGCATTTTCGTATTAATTCTATAACACTAGAACTTAAAGTCGGAGAAATATTTTTAGACCTAACCAGTGATTTTAACTGGTGCCACATATGTTCTATGGGGTTAAAAATGCAATAATAGGGTGGGAGCCGTAGCACTGTATGTCCAATTTCTTCTGCCAATGTGTCACAAGTGTATACTTTTTATACAAAATGTCTTTAAAACTTCTAAAAGATCACTTTTTTTATAACTTTCTTCAAAATATATATCATTCGCCGCCATGCAATTCTGAATCTCCAATTTGGTATTATTTGAGCTTGGAGCTTTATGTAATTGACGACTGTGATAGCTCGCATTGTCCATTACTATCACGCTATTCTGAGGAATGTTTGGTAAAAGCCAATTCTTGAACCATTCCTCAAAAACTAACAAATTTTACCACAAAAAGATATTTAAATATAAATTAAGCAACCTTGCCTACCTGATGTGCCTATATTTAATTATAATTATTACAATCCGATCCTTTCCACATAATAATAACAAACGGTCATAAATAATTGGATGGTCCAGGTACTTTTACGGCAGTCATTAAGTTATATCCATTTTTCTTGAAACAATCTTTACCTTCCGTTCGTTCCTTCCTTCCTAGCCACAATCCGACCGACATAACAACTCAAGTCAGCAAGGCTTCGTCAATATCAGGTTGTCTAAGAGATATCATCTGGAAAAACAACTTTATGCACATCGACAGTAAAGTGCGGATATATAAATCTTGTGTTAGACCAGTACTAACCTATGGCATTGAGACTCGAGCTGACACAAATAAAACAAAGAGCATCTTAAGAACAGCAGAGATCGAGAACCATCGCAGGAAAAACACTTAGAGACAGAGTAAGAAGCAGTGACATAAGAGCAACGTGTAAGGTGGAGGATATAGTTAGATGGGGAAGGAAAAGAAGGATATATTGGCGTGACCATGTAGATAGGATGAACGAAAGTAGACTAGCATACATCGATAAGAACGGAAAACCATTAGGAAGACCACCCAAGAGATGGAAAGACAGCTGGAACTCCATTTCGCAGGAAAACCAATAATACCGGCGAAGCCTTCACAATTAACAGACCTTAAGGTCTACTTAAAGATTAAGAAGAAGAAGGAGCCAATATACAGGGTGTTGTTGATTTGTAACAGGGTGTTAAATTTTTTTTAATCGTTATTTTTAATATCTCGGAAATTACTGCCAATTTTGGTATGTGTTAAAAGGATATAAAACCACCTGTCTTAGTTAGAAAAACCATTCTATCGGTCCATCAGTGGCGTCTCCGCTAACATGTATACTGATATTATTTGCAAGAAAAGTGGTACGCCACTGACATTTTGCCTTGCGGATATTTTTCGTATTAGCCTTGTCAATTCTATATGAAAACGATCTCTTGCGCTTTTATCGGCAGACGCACGTTCTTCACTAAAATAATTAATTTCAGATTGAAACTCATCATTATGCCTGTTTCAACACCCAAGAATCTAATTATTAGGATCGTTTGCACAGCGAAATTTCAAACCGCTTGCAAAGCTCGTTCTGCGCATGTTCAGTTGAGGACGAGTGAACTGGTTGCTGGTTTTTGTCGCCGTGAACGGGTATAAAGGCCTTAACCTACAAGTATTCTTGTTTTTGCTCATCAAAACTATGGAAAACATAACGAATCGATCACTGATTTCGCTTTCGTGAACACTTTAAACCAACTCCGCACGCCTCAGGCAGTTTGTAACTCTTTCTGACAGCTCTGTGCGATCGAACCTATTCTAATCATGAAACCGGTTCGTCACAGAGCGCTTCATGTGAAAACCCTGAACATAGCCAATATTTATCTTAAAATATGATTTTTAGCCCCTCTATTCGGAATCAACGAACTGAAATCGACGATTTTGCTTTGCATGAGATATCGAAGCAAATGAATGTCACCGAAACGTGTTTTGGGAAATGGGTTATTTTTCACATGAAGCTGCTATGGCGCTATATCTAAATTTGACATCAGTGGTATAATAGGTAACTAAAAAATCGTATCTACCTGTATTGAACAAAAAGAAATTAACAGCCGTCTTATTATTTTAATTTGAAAATATGTGGGACGTGGACAGTTGAAACGAAGCTCAAATAACTATATTAATAGTATAGGTAATATATGGTATTATGGTCCAATATATTACATAGATGCCTATTACATACGAATTTTAAACTTACGGTACTTCGAAAGAGTGTGTAATAGTTGTCTGTACAATAGTTGTCTACTTTACTTTTCCTACAACTTATATTCGTTGGGAAAAACGACCTCGGGAAGGTCGTTCCACAAGGATGAAGTCCTTCAGATGAAAGAATTCTTAAATAATGAAGTTCGAGGAGTACTAAGCTTAACCATATATGGATGGGCGGCAGTGGTTCGTCGTGTATTTCTGCT
Organism: Barypeithes pellucidus; assembly: GCA_963991005.1. Taxonomy (NCBI): domain Eukaryota; kingdom Metazoa; phylum Arthropoda; class Insecta; order Coleoptera; family Curculionidae; genus Barypeithes; species Barypeithes pellucidus. The sequence continues at coordinate 76,780,846 of OZ022558.1, forward strand.
ATTCGTCGCTCTGGGCGGAATTAAAAGGGCAAGGTCAGCCGAGCACCTTCCATGAAAATATCTGTAAAAGAGAGTCAAATCCCCAACCTGTCTTCGATGTTCTAGGCTGTCGAGGTTCTTCGTCAGCTCGTGGTCTCCGATCATACGAATTATCGAAATATGCTAACAAAACATTTTGAGTCGGTACTCACAATACCAGTCAATACATTTTTGATACACTTTTCCATGCCACTCCCTGGATTTCCCTCAATCTCAATATCGTAGTCACTCATACTCATACAAACCCGAAAATATACAAATTAAATATATTGCCGTTTAAAATTTCTTGAAATTTACGTTGTCAAGGTGACCCGATAGAATTAACAGTCGATTTTGCATAAAATCTATTGGAGGTATTGACGGTTTTGGCATATCACGGTAATGTGATGTGAGGAACTGTTACGTGATATATACAGGGTGTTATGGAAATGACTTATTATATTTAAATGGCTGACTCCCTGGGTGTCCTAGAGAAAGTCTACATAGTTTTTTTTTAAACCGAATATCTAAAGACTAAGGTAAAAACCATTTTTACCCACACTGCGCGCCGTTCCATCTGGATTCACTTAGCAACAATGTGGGTCACTAGAGTATACTAACAGTGATGTCAGATCACACCGCGTGTCTAGCCCTTGCTTGAATACCGGCCGTGCGCCACTATCGTTGCTTCAGTATGTTTCGAGACTCGGGGGTGGAATGACGCTGTCGAGGGTTCCATGTGCTTGACGTATACGAATTTTAAACGTTTTGTTAGTAGCAATACCCGACCTTTTTTCTGTTGTGAAATAATTCATAATAATAAATGTTGTGATGTGATTTCAAAGTTGTGTGATATTATCTACTGTTGGTTCAGTTGAAAAACATAGTGTTTTATTTTTTTATGGAATTTAATTATAAAACGGATTATTTAAAAATAAGATCGAAGGTAAGAGAGTAGTACCTTAAAATTGTAGGTTTTTTTTCTAAAAAGTGATAACGCGCGTCAAAGACGTCTTGTTGTCAAAAACTGAGCACGGGCGTTTAAAATTCTGTGTTGCAATATGACAATACCGCCTATAATGCGCTAACCTCTTTTGAACCTCGAGACTGCCTCAATAAACTATTGATTGCGAAGGTCCTCAGGAGCGGCCACGAAATTTTGAGATTTCATACTATAAAGTGTATATTTCGCTTAATAATTCAAAGCGCCATTTAAGGTTATTTTTCTTCAATTTATTTTCGTTTCAGGATTTGCCGGTTTAAATATAATAAGTCATTTCCATAACACCCTGTATATTACATAACAGTAGACAGTGCATAAACAGGTTCTTTCTAATAGAGGAGTAGAAAAATTATTTATTGTTCTTAAATTGGTGACTCCTTGGATGTCCTACAGAAATCTCTATACTTTTTCTAAAGTCAGCCATATAAAAACTAAGACCAGACCACAGATAAGACTTGATTGAGTCAAAAACAGTGTTCCAAACAACTGATAGAAGCAAAAAAACTACAATATATCTGGTTGGCCATCAATTTACCGGACAACACCGGCAAGTTCCAATTACCTCTATTACTACTCAAAAATATTAAATTAGGGTTTAAGATGCAATTGAAATATTTTTTAAAAGCCTCCCACTTCACAATAAAATTAACGTGCTTTCCTATGTTTATCATTATTTACTGTGGAAGCGAGATTATTAACGGTGGGAAGATTTAAATTTGACACACTGTATTTTGCTTTTCAAAATTTGTTGCTACCAAAACTACGACTTATTTCCATGCACTTCTTTTACCGACTAGCGCTCTATGGGGATCGGTGAATAAGTGATGATTCCTTATAAATCACCCTAGACCTTCGGCTTTTTGCTATATTAAGCGAAATCTAAGGAATACGTAATGATCACGGAATTGCGGTGTATTTTTATGACTCGAAGATTATTCGTGATTTATGGATTCTGGTTTCCTCTCCGAATTTCATCCACATAACATATGATACCATTTTAATTAATATTCTTACGGCGGAGCTTTAAGAGGATCTCACCTCGCAAAAATTCATCATATCAGCAGTTCAAAACTTATTTGAAATAAAAAGATTATTTAAAAAAATTTTGACACCACCATGTATATTTTAATATATTATACAAGAGCGTAACGGACCAAAATAAGTAAACATTTAGAGCTTACTTATGAGATATTGTTTATAAAATTAGAAGAAATACAGGACCGTATCCCAAAATCTCCTAATGTTGTTCAAAAACCATCGAAACATCATTAAACCACAATGTGTCATACATCGTTGCATTCAGAAGAAAAAAAGCTCTCAAATTCCAATATCAGGAAATCAGGACCGTATTTAAGAAAGTTGATAATGGCCCTTCGAAGACGACTCGTCGGATTACAAAACAATTAACGCTGTTAGATAGAGCGGAAAAAGTGGCACTGGAAAAGTGCAATTTAGTTTAGAATTCGATCTGAAAAAAACCCAGGAAAAAAATAAAACGATTTCTCAGAATTTCGGTTTTCTCCGAATATCTTCGGAACTACTCGGAATTTTAAAACTTTCTACGGCATATTATTAAGCACATAAATGCGCAACTTTACCTCCGGCTTCGTATCTCTTACGGTTTCTGAGATCCCTGTACTGGCCCTCCTCATCTTGGACATGGTGTATATACAGGATGTTCCTTAATGACGTGCTAATATTTCAGGGTTGATTCCTTAGGTCATTTTATAAAGAAAAGTTGGTGTTGAATTTTTATTTTTTAAATGGTAATTTTTAATATCTCCGAAACTACCTTAGATATTATTTTCAATTTTTGGTATGTGTCAATGGGATATAGAACCACAAATTTTAGTTAAATAGTTATTTAATTGTTCCACCAGTGGCATCCCTGCAAACATCAGGTCCTCTAATACTTCTTACAAGAAAGATGGTACGCCACCGACATTTTTCCATATGGATATTTTTTCTGATTAGCCTGGTCAATTCTGCATGAAAACGGTCTCTTGAGTTTTTCTCGTCAGACGCACCAATCTTGATTAAAACCACTAAATTCATATTGAAACTCATTATTATTAACATTGATAAAATAATTAATGATACATTTTGTTCCAGAAAAATTGTTGGAGTGGGCAATTCGATACGAAGACGGGCGGAAGCATCCCTTTTAGGTGAAGGTGGCCATTTCCAACAATTTTTATAAAACTGATCATTAATTATTTTATCAATGTTAATAATAATGGGTTTCAATACGAATTTAGTGGTTTTAGTCAAGATCGGTGTGTCTGACGAGAAAAACTCAAGAGACCGTTTTCATGTAGAATTGACCAGGCTAATCAGAAAAAGTATCCTCAAGGAAAAATGTCAGTGGCGTACCATCGTTTTTGTAAAAAATATCAGAAGACATGTTTCCAGGGACGCCACTGGTGGAACAATTGAATTACTTTTCTAACTGAAATTTGTGATTCCATATCCCATTAACACGTACCAAAATTGAAAATAATATCTATAGCACTTTCGGAGATATTAGAAAATAACCATTTAAAAAATAAAAATTCAACACCATGTAGCAAAAAATTTAAGCCGTTGCGGACATATGTTCATATGAACTTCTCTTTATAAAATGACCTAAGGAATCACACCTTGAAATATTAGCACGTCATTAAGGAACACCCTGTACACTCGTATACTCGTATATGCAGTTTTTCTATAAAATGTATAATGTTGCCAATATTCCGCCACCTCAAAAATTACATGGGATTTTCTATGTTCAACTTAACGACGGGAGATGCCCGGTGTATTATTTGTGTAAAAAATGATGTTCTGGATAGAGAATTTAATAGTCAAAATAATTCCACAATGGATAAATTATAATGAATACATATGACTCTATTTCCTCCTAGGAATAATAGTAGTGACAGTCCGACATCACGTAGAACATATGCTACCTTTCCTTCATCTCACCTTAATGCTTGAACGAAACAATTAATATTCCCGTTGCGTCCCGATAAATAACCCCGGTTAAACGAAGGCAACGTCTGTAGCCATTAATCAAAATTGCCTACAGCCACGCTGTACAGTGCAAAGAGAAAATCGGAAAGAGGACAAAAATAAAAACTCGGTCAAACGGAAACGAGAAATATGCTATCGTCGAGCCCAGCAAGTAGACTATAATTGGTTAATAGTATATTAAGATACAAGTTTCATAAGACATTATCTTGAGCACGCGATTAGTTTAGAAAAGGACCCGCGAAGCGGGGAGTTTTCTAAAGTACAAGTGCTCTAATTGTCTTATGAACCGTGTATTTTATAATACTTTTTCTATTTGGGTCTTAAAAGTCTGAAAAACTTTAAAAAATATAGTAGATTTTCCATTTGAATTAATATTCTCTTTTTGGGTTGGCAATACCTTTACAATTTCATAAAATGTTACAAGTATCGAATATGCCATGATAGAAACAATTGAACACAGCAAAACTTCTTCCCATCCGTTACAATTAAAAATAAATATATTATTAAATTTAATAAAAATATTAGTCAGGAAGAAAGTTGTAGTTACTCCGTCAGAAATACGAGAAATTGCGGAAAATAATCTAGAAAAACCTTTAAAAAGAATATGTGAAACTTTGAGTTATGGTGCGAGCAGAACCAAGATATTGAACAAAATAATAAATAATGCTATTGAACAAAATATTGTGTCGACACAGAATCTGACAGGAATAACAATTAATGCCCAGGAAATGTCTACAGTAACTATAAATATGTGTATATAAAGTAATATGTATAATACTATATTGAATTAAAAATAAAAATAGTACTTTATTGAATAGAACTTTCGAAATAGAGCATAAACTGGAAGATATTTCTATTATTTTTAGGTTATGTTGTTTTATAGTTGTGACTAGAAATTAGTTGACGGACACCTTCAGCATGTTAGATATTTCCGATTATAGGTATTTCAGATAAATATCTAGTAAAAATGATCTATTTGCAAGGTTAAAGGTTAGTATTTTAAAGTTTTCTATAAACAAAATTTTGTCCAATCCATAATGCCTAGCAAACTAATTTCAATGAAATCAAAGTAAGCCTAAAATTCGAACCCTACTTGCTGCCAACATAAAAAAAATAAAATTTCAGTTTCATAAAGTGGCAGGTTATTCAATTTTTTTGCATTTCATAATGTAGCCATTATGCAACCCAAATAGAAAAAGATGATTTAAAGGAGTTCTATAAAAGCTCTCGATTTCTAAATTTGTTATATAAAGGTCTCGCGTGATACATTTGTATTTTTAGGGCCAAATAACTGCCATCTTACCCTTAAGAATGTTATTTCAACCAAATTATTAAACTGTTTGATAAAAGTTTTATTAAATAGAGGTAATAGCATCAATAGAACTCACATCATAGAGCAAAATGGTTTTGTAAGCTTTTCTGCTGTATAACAAAGTTGATGATGTTTCCTGAATGCTATTACACAACCCTCATGTAGCAAATCTGAGGATTATACACTTCTAGATCTTTTTTAATGGCCGTTAAACCGTTCTTGTAGGTCTGGAAAATGGTCACCTGGATAATTTTCCACTTTTCCAAGTAATTACATGTCCTAGTTACAAAATTTGCAATTCTTGTGTAGATGTTGTCCCACTGGCCACTGGCCATGGAAATCGAACAGGGAGATCAAAACTTTTATTCCACTTTTGGAAAAAGCGCCTTTACTCGATAACTTTCGCTATAGCATATTGAAGGGTCTACCGTATAACCTCAATAAAGGGTCCATAATCTGGATGTGTAATTTTACTTTAAATCAAATTTAAAACTGGTTAGAGTTCGAATGAAATTAAGTTGGTCAATAAGGCCTTTGGGATTCAGCTGAATATGTGGGAGGTTTAGTAGGTATCGAAGTTTTATTATAAATAGGTATTTTGTATAGGTCACTATCGATTAGTTTCCTGCAATACTGCGGCCATAAAAGTTGAAAAGGCGCATGCGTAATAAACCGTTCCACGATCAGCTGGTGCAATATGTTTGGCAGTGCTAGAAATGGGTCTTGTGCATCGACTTGAAACAAACATGGAGCTGGTGTTTCTATCTGCTTTGTACACGTCCGTGTGAGGCCTGCTATTACTAAAATAAACACAACAAAAACGAGATGGAGATGGATGGATCTGTAGAGTCCCCATCTCTTTTATCTTCTCTCTGTTTATGTCTTCATTTTAACCTCGGATCAGTTTCACTATTTGTTCCACAACAAATACTGAAATTTAACACACAAACACTGAAAAACAACAGTAGTACCATCGTTCCGGTAAAAAACTAGGACAGCAAAATTTCTTATTTTCTCCTTGACTATTAGGAATTTTTTACTTTCAGTCTGGTACCGGTAAAATGTCATTTACAAATTTTGCATGTCAACATAGATTGTCACTTTATCATTAACTTGTCAAGCAAATTTTTCTTTAAAAAATATGCCACAATTAACACTCCAGCAAAAGGCTATAATATACAGTCGGTTGCGAGATGGTGCTTTCATTAGGGATATTGCAGACGAACTGGGATTAAACAAAAATACCGTGTTGTTGGCAAAACAAAAAATAGCAAGGCATGGGACTATTATTAGGAAAGCAGGTTCAGGTCCCTCTAGAATTTCTACTGAAGATGAATATAGAAGACTAGTTAGTTAACTAAGGTATCATCCATTCGCAACTGCAATAAAGGCGAAAGAAGAGACGAACTTTCCAGGTTCTGCAAATACTGCTAGATGCAAGAAATGGCCACTTTTTAATATCTCCGAAAATACTTTAGATATTATGTTCAATTTTGGTATGTATTAATAGGATATAGAACCACACATTTTAGTTAGAAACTTATTCAATTGTTCCACCAGTGGCGTCCGTGTAAACATATCCTCTGATATTTTTTACAAGAAATATGGTACGCCACTGACATATAATAATACGTGTGGATATTTTTTCTGATTAGCCTGGTCAATTCTACATGAAAACGGTATCTTTAGTTTGTCGTCAGAATGTCGAGGGGATCCTACTATATCGATTGGTGTAAAAAAATGACTCCATTTCGTCAAGGGAGTTTCGTAAACCGGATCGACTCCACTATAAGTGTCATCTCTCATATCTGCCAAAAGTCGTTTTTTTAACAAAATCCATCCTTAAAGCATTATTTAAGCGAAACAGAAAATAAGTATGTTTGAAGGTTGTAGACAATGGTGTTTCTTGAATAACAGAAAAGTTTTGGACTTGCATTGTCTTTATTTGTTATATATCACAACGTTTCAACTGGTAAGTATCTATAGTCGTCTTCAGGTGAATACTGTACCTACAGTATATACCTACAGTATTCACCTGAAGACGACTGGAGATACTTACCAGTTGAAACGTTGTGATATACAAAGACAATGCAAGTCCAAAACTTTTCTGTTATTCAAGAAAATAAGTATGTATGCAGGTTTAAGAAATGAGATGAATTTCCGCACTAAAACCATTGGTCTTGTCCAGGAAAATCTATACCCCCGCACTGATTTTAAAAAGCATATAAGGACCGTATTTTTAGTCAGCAAATCAGATACTTCGTATTCCGTGCCCAAAAATAGCTATAAATATTTTTGTGAACAGAAGCCAACAAAAATAATAAAATAAAATATAAATAACTGGTTTATCTTGATCCTTTTATTTTAAATCTTTAGATTACTGCAAAACAGACTTTTCAGGGGTATATATGGGTCGTTCTTTTACAAACCGCACGCTTTTTAACCTTGACATTTTAGAATCGTCCGAAATTTCAGGATTTTGCTGAAAAAAATATTTTTTCGAAAATATTCCACTCATAAATTTTTGATAATTGCTGGATTTTCTCCAATCTTCTCATGTTTGAAATTTAATATCTCTAGTTGTACTGATCGGTTCAATGTTGGTCTTTTTTATTTTCTTACGTTAGCTTTTGAAGTGTATTAAGAAAAAATTGCCATTGTGAACAAACTAAAAATAATAACAATTTATTGTTTAAATAGTTTTTCTATTTGGGTTTCATATGGCTACATTATGAAATGCAAAAAATTGAATAACCTGCCACTTTATGTAACTGAAATTTTATTTTTTTCATGTTGGCAACAAGTAGAGTGGGTTCGAAGTTCGAATTTTAGGCGTACTTCGAGTTCGTTGAAAATAGTTTTCTAGGCATTATGGATTCGACAGAAATTTTTTATAGAAAACTTTAAAATACTAACCTTTAACCTTACAAATAGATCATTGTTACTAGATATTTATCCGAAATACCTATACTCGGAAATATATAACATGTTGACGGTGTCCGTCAACTAATTTCTAGTCACAACTATAAAACAACATAACCTTAAAATAATAGAAATATCTTCCAGTTTATGCTCTATTTCTAAAGTTTTATTCAATAAAGGACTATTTTTATTTTTAATTCAATATAGAATTATACATATTACTTTATATTATACATATTTATAGTTACTGTAGACATTTCCTGGGCATTAATTGTTAGTCCTGCCAGATTCTGTGTCGACACAATATTTTGTTCAATAGTATTGTTTATTATTTTGTTCAATATTTTGAACTTTGTTCTGTTCGCACCATAACTCAAGGTTTTGCATATTCTTTTTAAAAGTTTATCTAGATTATTTTCTGCAATTTCTCGTATTTCTGACGGAGTACAACTTTCTTCCTGACTCATTTTTATTGACTTTAATAATATATTTATTTTTAATTATGACGGATGGGAAGAAGCTTTGTTGTGTTCAATTGTTTCTATCATTGCATATTTGATACTTGTAACAGTTTATTAAATTTTTTCAGACTTTTAAGACTCAAATAGAAAAAGTATTATAAAATACACGGTTCATAAGACTATTAGAGCACTTGTACTTTGGAAAGCTCCCCGCTTCTCGGGTCGTTTCCTAAATTAAACGCGTGCTCTAAGATAATGTCTTATGAAACTTGTATCTCAATATACTATTAACATGTTGTTAACCCATCTTAAAATACCATTTTTTTCTTTATCCTCTTACCTACAAACCCTATTTTACGAGAAAGTGGCTCCTATTTTAGTTTTGTTTTAATCCAGAACGGCGTCAATTCGGTTCACAACTTTCGCATGTAAGCATAAAAAACATTCTGGAAATCAAGCCATACAGCCCCATCCTGTTCAGATTTATCCTTTCCTCGTCTCACAATTCCGGTCATTAAAACAAAGTTTAATACATTTTAACTAAATTGCTTTAAGCTTTCGAAAACCACCATTGTTTATGTCACTTTTTATCCGTAATACTTTTAGAAGTTTTATCAAAACAATCGTATCGTAATTAGTGTCATATTGTACGTAAATTCGGGTATATTAGGAAACAATGCCGAGAACTTTTGCCGGTAATTAATTAATAATAATGTGAGTCTGGTAGTTGTTACAAAATGATTTCGGTTATATAAATGTTTATTTTATTACATTGAAATATTAGAATGGTTTAATTCCCGCCATTTTATGTTATAGTGAATTTGTACTTTAAAAAAGCCCGATTTAAATAGAATAATATGTTTTTTTTATAATTAAAACATGATGTTTCAGGTTATATTAGAGTTATCTCTACATATTATTATATGCTTCGCCATATTAGGGCTTTTTCAAGAGTATCATTTGTATACTAAAGTTTGTATTTCGTTTACAATATTTATAATTTATGTTTTTATTAATTAGTCTATTATAAACCTTATTTAAATTTATATTATGCTAAAGGTTTGGGAAGTCCGGGCTGTAAAGATTCTAAGAATTTATCCATTATTGGGGTGTTGTTGAAATTTTGTTGGCCATTAGTTCTTACTCTACATTAACGACCTTCTAGTGGAAACGAAAAATCCGATATTTAGTTTTGCTGACGATAGCACACCGCACAAACATCGGCTGCCAACGCACATATTTCACAGATAGCATGACGTATCACGCCTCAACAAAGACCTGGAAGAAATTTTGGCTTGGGGTGACAGTAACCAAGTCGAATTTAACGCTAAAAAAACCCAGGCAGCAGTTTTCTCTAGAAAGGTTAACATTGCAGAACCGGATATAGTCATGGCAGGACACGCAATCCCACTGGCTTCATCTATTAATTTGCTGGGCATCAATCTGGGACGAAATATGTCTTGGCATAACCATATTGTGGCAATCGCCAAGATAGCTTATCAGAACAGCTACTCTGGTGTACTTTTTCGAACCAGAAAGTTGTACACACCTCAACAACTTTTGACACTATACAAAGCCAAGATTCGACTATCACTAGAGTACTACTCTAATGTCTGGAGGTCTGCACCCGAACATACTCTTCGGCTACTGGATTACATCGAAAGGAGGGCCATTCGTCTGAATGGAGACCACGAGCTGACGAAGAACCTCGACATCCTAGAACATCGAAGACAGGTTGGGGATTTGACTCTCTTTTACAGATATTTTCATGGAAAGTGTTCGACTGACCTTGCCCTCTTAATTTCGCCCAGAGCGGCGAATAGAAGAAATACACGACGAACCACTGCCGCCCATCCATATGTGGTGAGGCTTAATACTCCTCGAACTTTATTATTTAAGAATTCTTTCATCTGGAGGCCTTCATCCTTATGGAACGACCTTTCCGAGGTGGTTTTTCCCAACGAAGATAACCTCCAATGATTCAATACCAGCGTGAATCGCTTTTTGAGCACACGCACCACTTCCAGAATGGAAAGGATTTTTCCTATAGTGCTTGTGTTTGATCATAAAAAAAAATATCTGTAAAAGAGAGTCAAATCCCAACCTGTCTTCGATATCTAGGATATCGAGCATATTGGTCAGTTCGTGGTCTCCGATCAGATGAATTGCTCTTATTTCGATGGAATCTAGCAGTCGATGAGCATGCTTGGATGCGGAGGTCCAGAGATGAGAGCAGTATAAATCTAATAACTTCTTTTTCTTCCTTAGATTACCACCAATATCAATTAATTTTTCTTATCCAAACGCTTCGAACCAATTGCTTGTCGCCTAGCGACGACACCATAAACGAACAATAAATTCCACTTGTTTTTAACCGGGAATAGATTTTAAAGGGGGCAAATACGAGGATTCTTTCTTTGCCGAAGCTCAACAGCTGCTGAAAATTTATGAGACGAGGATTACTCGCGTCTGTTATATTTATTACCCCGTTATTTTAATTAAAATCTATTTGTTTCGAATTTTTGTGTCCGTTTTTCGGTGTTTTTTTTTTCTTGGCGGAAAATTGGGCAACGAATAGTTAACAAGAGAATGAGTAAAGAGTAATATTTCGTGGCGTGGGTGTATGTATGGAAAAATTATTCTTATTTTTCCTCAAAATTTACTTAAAAATGTGTTTATGCAGTGGCGGCTCGTGACCTATGATAGAGGGGGTGAAATTATTTTTAAAATTTTATTTTTGTGTAACGACCAAACAATTACTTTCTAGGCGTTTTAAATGTAGAAAGAAAAAAAGTAATAAGAAAATGCGTTAGGTAAAACATATTTATATGCATTTTTTCATTTTACACAAGGAGATACAACTTTTGGAAAATAAGAAAATGTTTTCTAGTGTGTATAGCTGTCGGATCTTAACGTCGTCGCATGCAACCCTCGTAACAATATTTATACAGTCCACTACTAATACTACTAAAGCTATCTAGGAGCTATCAAGAAAACCGAATGATGTCCAATACTACTGCCATCTACGAGTTATTAAGAGAACCGAATGATGTCTAATACCACTACGCCATCTACGGCTACGTCATTAGGCGCAACCAAGACGAGAGCAATAGTTAACGGTTTTATGACGAGAACGAATCGAGCCACAAGACTAACAAGTTGGCATTCTTCATATTTTCAATGTTTTTTTAGTTTAAATCCTTAAATAAAATGGTTTAAAATCATATCGAGTATCATTTATCGAAATACACAACATTTATCGACCCTGCACAATAGTGCTTAAACATAAAGTCCATTCTTCGGTTCTTAATTGTAGAAAATTGATCAATGACAGCCCCATTAAGTTTGAAATACCCTCTATAATTTTTTTTAAAAATATTTCATTTTTAAACTGTCTAATAAAGTTCCTAGATTTACCCTTTGTGGTCTGCGTTAATTTAATTTCGGGTTTAGGTCTTCCCGCATTCTTTACTTCAATTTTTTGCTCCAAACTCAAAGAGCTAAAGTTATTTCTTAAATAGTCCACCGTCAACTATTCATTTTAACTTAATAAATATATAATATTAAAATATTAGAACATACACGCTCGAATTTCTAACTAGATGCACGACTGTGTGCCTTTTCCATGTTAAATTGCCATAGCCCCGCTATCCGCTGCTGCCACCCGCCACCTGTTACTGCAGAGAAACTGCACTACTTAATCGCACGTGCGAGCAAGTCTCGTAATAATCGTCATTTACCTCGACCGAGGCACGGTTGCCGGATCTATACAGGTTGGTTTGACGGGATGATAAAATATTAGGGAGGGTCGGCCCTTTTTAGTTTGACGGTACGATAAAATATTAGGGATGGTCGGACTTTATACGATAAATAATATTCAATGAATATAAATTAATATTTTTTATTCGTTTTGTTTTGAGGGTGCACGTGCGCATGTGCTCCTGTGGAAGAACCCCCACTGCAATTGTCATGGTACAATTTAATGTGTGAACGATGAATATATCAATTCACATCGCGTTATTATTTGGTTAATTTCTTAAACTTAAGTAAATAATGTTATTTTTCTCACAAAACGCACACCGAATGAAATGTTTTTAACTTTTAAAATAAATCAAAATAACCATGCCATACGTTTTTATTTCCTTTTTTTATCGGAAAACTTTTCCCGGATCTGGGTGGACGAATTCAGACGTGGGGGTGTTTTGTTGCTTACTCGTGCAGAAAACTAGACGTTATTACCATCCTATCTTAAATTTGTGTTAATATTTTTGTCAAAATAAACGTTTCCGAATCCAGGAAATATAAAAAAATGTAAATAAAATTTACATACCTAATACATATAACATAATAATATAATAAATTACAATAAGAAAATATTCCGATTTTGAATATTATTTACTGGCATCGAGATATTAATGGTGGGAACTTTTTAAATTAACACATTGTATATTACTAGAGCCCTTGTAGTGTACTACTTCAAATGCATGATAAGTAGATATAAATGCAGATGAAGAATACACTGTTTCGTTGAGTTACGTAAGTACTGAACGAAGTCAGTCGTGGTAAGATAGGGAACCAGTGAACATCGTGAATGCAGGATAACGTTAATCATTGTGTATAGTGTGAGAATAGTGATTAGTGATTGTGCCCCGTGGTGATATACAGGGTATCCCATAACTAATGGTACACAGGAAAACTGCAGATTCCTTGGGTAAAAATACTGCGATTTGGCCATACTTAGTTTAGTTCAATAGCTGGTAATAACCGAGATACAGGGTGTCCAAGTAAAAATTTAATTTTCAAATTTCCTAAATAACTTATTTCTGAATCAATATTTTTGCACAAAATTTTGGGGAGAGGAATTTGAATTTGTTAATAATTTTGATGTACATTATAGGGGGCGCTCTCTGCGTTACTCTGGATACATAAAAATAAATGTAACTTTTTGTGGCTTAGTATAATTATATTTTTAACAAAAATATAAGTTTTTCCGTCATATTTAAGCAATAAATGTATACTTTGTAAATGTCGCTCCGACTAACCATTTTCGAGATATTTTCAATTACAATTTCTAATGCTCCCGTTTAAATTTTGATTTGTAAATGTGAAATTTGTCACAGTAGGCTTTGGTAAAAACAATACACTTTGTAACCTCATTTCTGTCAAAGGTTATCTTCATTTGTCAGCATTGTGGGTGTTTTTAAGGAGTTTTTGAAGATACTGTTATCAAAAATTACACTAAAAATGCCGCGACATAACTGTTTTCTAACGGAGAAATGCGAGACATGGTATGTTTATACGCACAAGAAAATTTTAACAGACGGCGGGACACATCGGCGGTATTTGGAAATGTATCCAAATAGAAAGCAGCCAGATGTTACAATTTTTAGAAGCCTATACGACAGACTGGGAGAAACAGGATCCTCCACTATTACGTTTTGGACGCAAGGATCCGGTTTCTCCCAGTCTGTGGTATAGGCTTCTAAAAATTTTAAAATCTGGCTGCTTTCTATTTGGATACATTTCCAAATGCCGCCGATGTGTCCCGCCGTCTGTTAAAATTTTCTTGTGCGTATAAACATACCATGTCTCGCATTTCTCTATTAGAAAACACTTATGACGCGACATTTTTAGTTTAATATTTGATAACAGTATCTTCAAAAACTCCTTAAAAACACCCACAGTGCTGACAAATGAAAATAAACTTTGACAGAAATGAGGTTTTAAAGTGCTTTCATTGTATTTGTTTTTACCAAAGCCTACTGTGACAAATTTCACATTTACAAATCAAAATTTAAACGGGCGCATTAGAAATTGTAATTGAAAATATCTCGAAAACGGTTAGTCGGAGCGACATTTACAAAATATACCTTTATTGCTTAAATATGACGGAAAAACTGATATTTTTAATAAAAATATAATTATACTAAGGCACAAAAAAGTTACTTTTATTTTTATGTGTCCAGAGTACCGCAAAGAGCGTCCCCATAATATACATCAAAATTGTTAACAAATTCAAATTCCTTTCCCCAAAAAACCCTAGTCACAAAATTTTGTGCAAAAATATTGATTCAGAAATAAGTTATTTAGGAAAATTGAAAATTAAATTTTTACTTGGACACCCTGTATCTCGGTTATTACCAGCTATTGAACTAAACTAAGTATGGCCAAATCGCGGTATTTTTACCAAAGGAATCTGCAGTTTTCCTGTGTACCATTAGTTATGGGACACCCTGTATAAAGGATACTACACCCCTTATTTAAATTAATGTTTTTATATACCTTACGACATAGAGAGAGCGCGGCCGGACATACATAAAGACATAATAGAGAGTTTTTGCAGACACTTCTACAGTTTCTTTCAATACAATCGGCCCTCGGGTAAGTTCAGAAAGAAAACTGTCTATTATGAACAGCCCACTGCTTACAATCCGCTATAAAATATAACCTTTGCCGACTCCAGTACGCACTGTTGTCGGAACGCCCATTATTCCTAAAAACACCACGCGTAATTAACTAGAAGGTTAATTACCTAAATAAAGTGTACATAACAATGAGTGATTGCCCTCTTAAAGAGAAAGTTACCAACCAGGATTTGTCATGCTCCGGTAAAATTAAGGAAACCCCCTTGAATATATCTCTAGATTTATAATACGCTTTAACGTTGGGGTTGGATTTATTCATTTCGTTATTTAACCCGGTGTTTGAGTCAATTTATTTGTTTATAAAGGGGCATATTACGCATTTAAACAAAGATGATGAAATATGCAATATTCATCTAAAAACAACATATATCTCTATACAGGGTGTCCGGGAACATGTGGGAAATCTCCCGGATATGAAGAAAACACGTGAAAAGAATACTATAACTTCTTTCGTATCGGCCTCCTCTTCGGAGATATGGGCTCCCAAAGAGCACCAATGGAATCAAGTTTTTTACACATAATTATTGAACCACCTGGTATATTTCAATTATTTTTTAATATGATGTATACCAGGTAAGACCCGTCAAATTACTATCCAAGAAACTGTTGCGAATTACTCACAGCTGCAGGGACGGACTAGCTGTAACACTCATGGGCCCATTTTTTTACGCCCTGTATGATGAGAACTTTGGACAATGTTTTTTACATACCTTTAACTATTAGCTAAAAATTAAGTACTCTTCATTCATGTCGCTAATCCTAACCGTTTTCGGAAAAACGGTATTTTAATTATATCATGTATTTGGCGTATTTCAATAAAAGACACATCTTTGTTCCGTTTTTCATATTTACCCCGTGAGAAGTTATAGGACTCAGTGTGCATAAAATGACGTTTTCTCGAAAACGGTTAGGATTAGCGACATGAATGAAGAGTACTTAATTTTTAGCCAATAGTTAAAGGTATGTAAAAAATATTGTCCATAGTTCTCATCATACAATAAATATCTTTATCTAAGTCTTTATCTAGTTTATTTTTCACTCATAGTTTTTTTTTTCAAATGAAAAACATTTTGCGTCAATAAGTTAAAGATGTTCTCAAGTACTTTTTCCTAGAATTTAGTTATTTTGGGATCATTATAGTTAAATCTATATAATAATCACTATTTTCCAAGAAATAATTAAAATTTGCTCAAGTGCATGATGGTATGGTCTATTTTAAATAAGTAGTTATGCTTTTTGCTTTTAGTTTGTTTCTCATTGTGTGTGAATTAAAAGCAGTTATGCAGCAAAGATATGGAAAATGTTCAGCAAGGTGACACAACGCCTAGAAGGTGTTTATCTCCAGGTGAACGCCGTTTGGTATTACAAGTGGAACGTTATTTTACTTTAGAAAAAGATAACTCGGGCCAGTTAGTGTCTATTTTGGCAGTGCAAAAACGAACGTCTGATGCTTGCGGTATTTCAGATAAGACCTTAAGAAGACTTCGAAAAAAGAGTGAAGAGGAATTGGACAGACCATATAAAAGGGTTCGACTCCATTCTAAAACCTTTGATTTATCCCAAGGGATAAAACTATCGATTAGGAATATTGTTTATGATATGTATAAAGCCAAGGAATATGTTACCCTCAAATCTATTCTTGAAAAGATAAAGAAGAACCAAAACTTAATAGAAAAAGAATTCGTAAAACTACATTGCTTAAATACGATAAAAGCTAAAAAATAATTATTTTTCTTTACGTAAACTAATGTTTTATTTACTTTAAATTATTTTATTAGAAAATACCTAAAATATTATTTATTGTTTGAGAGCCACCGACTACCCTGCTCGAGAGGTTTTATTGCTTAGCGGACTTCATACATCGTGCCGACTTTATCGTATTTCTGTGAGTCTGTGTTTGACGTGTAAATACGGCAACACCGGCCAACAATCACTGAAGTCTTTTGAGAGTTCTGCTGACCTACCACATTGATTGTTTACATCTCTCGCGAATATTAGCATAGTCATAGTCATAACAATTTTTTTATTCAAGAAAGCCACTTAAGGCATAGAACAATGTAAACAGAGTACAAAATGATTATATGATAATAAATAAGTGAAAAAATAACTACAAAATAAACCACATCAAACAGACAAAAAATAAATAAAGAAGAAAAGAAACATAAATAATAAATAAATAAACAAAAAAGAAAAATATAGGAAAGAAAAATACAGAAAATCCCACCTACGTCAGTCCAAGACCAGCTCTATCACAGTCAGTCAAAAATTCATTCAAGGAATAGAATGCTTTCCTAACTAAATATCTGGATATTATATTCTTGGCCTGGCGATGCGGTAGGATCCGTACACTCTCCGGAAAACGATTATATATTTTAATTATATACATTATTATAAAAGGGTTATACATTTCCGACAGTTTGTTTCACAGCTTTATCGAAATAAATTATAAAATTTAGGTGTACTTATTGTGTAGCCTGTAGCCCAGCATTCAAAGGGCCCCCAAACCCCGAATATAAGACTAAAACACAATATATATATATACTATTTCCTTTGAGGGTCCCCCCTAGAATGTTTAGCCCTGGGCCCCCTATCTTCCTAATGCGGCACTGTAATAAGTGGCTTCTTTTACGGACCTTCGCGATAGATTCTAAATAAGCTCAATTAATCATATCATAATAGAGAAAATAAAAATAGAATCTTAAAACTTCATTTAAATAAAATTATCTTTTACCCAATAAATTCGGATTATCTGCATATACGGCGAAAACTTTTGCATTGTAATTGAGTTTAAATCTTGCTGCTCTACTGCAATATTTAAAACGGCGCTTTAACAAAGGGAAAAACAAGTTTTCACTGGTTTTCCATTATTTAAAAGCTTTTCTCTATTCCGGTAATTTGAAAAGGGATATATATATATGCTGGTATCTGCTCTACAAATGGAACAGGGAAAACGTAAATATCTCTAGGACACATTTTAGCTTTTAAAGTGTTAAAGAACATTTTTCTTTACGATTGTAAAGGAAAATAACCTTTATCAGGCCTTTATATGAATTAATAATAGGTTTCTTCGCAGAGCGGTCAGAAATAGTTTAACAAACTGCGCGAGCAAAATGTATCGATTTCCAACTGATTTGCAACCGACCGGTACAGAATTAAGGATTGGATTCCGCTAATTAGATCGAGGGCTGTTTCTTTACTTTTGACTTTTTGTTTTTGTTTTGGTTAAACTTACTGTCCATTATTGTTTAAATTAGTGTTGGGAAAAACCGATGATTTTAATAATCGAGTACTTGATACTTGAGCGATTTTAATAATCGAGTGAATCGCTCGAGTGAATCGCTTGAAATTCCAATTCACCAAGCGATGACGTCACCGACTGCTCGACGGCAGCCTAGCCGTTTACATGTGATCAGGTAGAGTATTTAGCAGGCACATAACTACGGGTGGGCACAGGTTTAGCTAAAGAATTGTAGTAGCCACCAAAAAAATTCCAGAAATTTATTTATTTGTGAATAATGAATTTTTACCACGTGTACCAATACCAAACAAAAAAACTGCAAAAATCACCCAAATATGTATTTATTGTTCGGGTTTAATATTGTGCGTTATTAACCCGAACAAAAAGCCAAGAGTTATTTTTCTTCACATCTTTCTCAATCTACGAGCATAAAATAAGTAGATATTTAAAATAGCTTGTCAAATTCTTCCACTTTAAATTAACAGGTGCCCACTGCGTGCACTTCAAAAATTTAGGCTTAGTTATCCGACTGGCAAAATAAGAAAATTGGTTATTATTTTTTTTAATTCATGTACTCATGTATTCATAGTTACCTAAAAGTCCCTGTTTAAATTTAAGAATGTTTACTTTTGGTTACCAAAAAATTTGCCGATACCTAAGTTTTGTTAACTATTTTGCTCGTTTCCCTATTTTCCATTAACATTTTCTATAATGTATGTTATTTTTAAGAAGTCTTCTTGAGTTTAATAATAAAAAGTTCCTGTTTGGATTTAAAAATGTTTACTATAAGATTACCAACGAATTTTTCAATATATTTTGTTAACCATTTTGTTCGTTTTATTATTTTTCATTAACAATTTCTATTATTATGTTATTTTTGAGAAGTTTTCTCGTCTTTATAGTAATTAAAAATTTTAAAATTATATCCTTTAATTTTTTAATATTTACAATCGGAGACCTAAACTACGCCGCTGGCTAGCCAGTTAAAACAAAACTTTACAAAATCAATGTCGCGATGACTCCGCTAAGGGATTCGGCATACTTTTTTATATGCACTTTCTCGTTTATGTGCCTTTAAGAAAGATTTAAGTCGTGTACCTGCTCAGCGTCAAACTCGAACGTCGCCAATCGGATGGCGCGGCGCGTAGACCGAAGGTCGTTTATCAAGTGACAGGCGATATTCCTCGGATTTTCGCCCGAATTTATAACTAGAGTATTTCCTATCGAGCGAAAAACTGTTCGAATATACGAGCAGTTTTTGAACTCGATCATACTACAGCGGTACAATTCCGTCGACGTCAAGCGAAGCTCGGGTATTGAGTGAAAGATAATAAGTGACGAGCGACGGTTTCTCCTGAATAGATAACTCGAGCGGTTTTTTTAATAATCGAGCGATGATTAAGTTAAGAAGCCAATTCTGAGATTTGACATTTTACAGTTGAAGAATGCAGCTATAGCTAGACACTCTTAAACAGCCGAACATGCGCACAACGAAGTTTGCAACCGGTTGGAAAGATCGCCTCTGCGAACGAACCCGAGAACTATTTCTGTACTGCAGAATTGAATTGCAGATATTGGAGATCCTTAATTTTAGCTGGTTAAAAGTACCGTCTTTTGATAAAAATAAATACTTAATTAATAATATCGTTATAATTATCCGTATTTAACCGTCAGAAGTCGTGAAAAGTCCTCCTAAAAACTTATAATGCCCTTCATCCACGCATAAAGAAAGGAATGTTTCCTTAATGCTTCTACAGATAAAAAAGGTGTCATTATGCAGAATTAAGGCCTTTACGTGGTGATACTTTCCCCACATTTGCTCGTTTTCTTTTTTAAATCACCCTTTAAAAAAGGTATATGAGGCTTTTGGGGTATTCTACCGAAAAATCCTAATCATTTGATGAAGTTTATAAAGTAAAAATATATACAGGGTGTTATGGAAATCTTATTATATAGGGTGTCCTAGAGAAAATCTACATACTTCTTTTTAATCGAATATCTAAATACTAAGGTAAAAACCCTTTTTACCCATATACTGTCGCGCCGTTCCATCTGAATTAGGAACAATGTGGGTCACTAGAGAATACTAACCGTGTTGTCAGATCGCACCGCGTGTCTTGCCCTTGCTTGGATACCGGCCGCGCGCCACTAACGTTGCTTCAGTATGTTTCGAGACTCGGGATGGCGTGACGCTGTCGAGGGTTCCGCGCACTTGACGTATACGAATTTTAAACGTTTTGTTAGTTGTAGCAGTACCCGATGTTTTTTTCTGTTGTGAAATAATTCATAATAATAAATGTTGTGATGTGATTTCAAATTTGTGTGATAGTATCTACTGTTGAGCTGTTGAAAAACATACTTTTTGCGTTTTATTTTTTTATGGAATTTAATTATAAAACAGATTATTTTAAAATAAGATCGAAGGTAAGAGAGTATGTACCTTAAAATTGTAGTTTTTCTTTTCTAAAAAGTTTGAAAAAAGAAGTAATAACGCGTGTCAAAGATGTCTTGTTGTCAAAAACTAAACACGTGTTCTGTGTTGCAATATGACGACACCGCCTCAATAGACTATTGATTGCGAACGTCCTCAGTAGCGGCCACGTAATTTTTGATATTTCATATAAAGTGTATCTTTCGTACAATAATTCAAAGCGCCATTTATGGTTATTTTTCTTCAATTTATTTTCATCTCAGGATTTGCCGGTTTAAATATAATAAGTAATTTCTATAACACCCTGTGTAATTCCTAACGGCCACTCGAAGTGGACTATTTATTTTGTTCTTACAAAATAAAATGACATCATAAATAACTATTTTATAGTTGATATTCAAATCTGTGATCTCAATTCCACGAAAAATGAATTTTAAATATTATTTCTTGCCGGCGCGGCGACGGCATAGGTCCAATTGGTTCAGGAGGCGGTATTAATTCCGTGGGAATTTCATCACAGATTTGAATATCAACTCAACAAGCATTTTTTAAAATATCCAAAGAGGAAATTGTTTAAAAACACGTTTTATAGTCGATATTCAATTCTGGGATCTAATTCCCACGGAGTTAAAAATTCTCCCTGGGATTATTTATTTGATAAATATTATTTTTGCGGGCAGATATAACGAAGCCGCCTCCTGAACTAATTGGACCAAAACAAGCCGTCGCCAGCAAGAAATTATATTTGAAATAAGTAATTTAAGAGAGGATTTTTATATTGGTGGGAATTCGATCAGAGAATCAAATACGAAACGTATTTATACTTTTTTCTACGCAATTAAACTCAAAAACTTTAATAATCGCAGTTATTTATGTAAAGTGATGCCTTTTTCTTATGTATTAAATAATAAATATAAATTCTTGTAGAATAACTCCATATTAAATCATGTTTTAATAAAAAAATGCCATAGGATTTCTTGTCACCGCAGAGTCACGTTTTAGCGTCTTAAAAAGGTGTTGGTTAATATTTATACAGCGGGAAGAAGTGCTGTTTAAAATTTATAGATTGCGGAGTATTTTTTTATATATGTTGGAAAACAATTCTTTTTCTAACGTTCTAGTATTAGAGGACACGGGGATGAACTATATCTGGAATTTTAAGTAAGTAAAGAATATTAGGTTCGTGTTTTAATCCCCAGGGTTTGTAACTAGTTGTTTCCAAGAAACGTTACAAAAAATTTTTGAGTATCATCTTGAGGGTAAAAATTTTTTTATAGGCAACTTTCAGTCCTTAACATATAACTTACTAAAATAAACTATTTGCCTGTAGAAACATTATAATTTGCGAAATGTATCTTACTTCCTACATTAGGAAGCAATTTTAAAAGTGTTTTTTTTTAGCTTATCGCTGCAGTATCCAACTTTGAATTTAAAAATGTATCTCCGATTACGTGTCCCCAGTCAACAATTTCTTACTTTCCCCTTTTATATTTCACGTCGTTCTACTAAAGTTAGTTTTATATATAACTAATTTACAGTCCAACTACAATTTGTATTGAAAAAATAATGTTCAATGATCAACAGTTTAGTTTCTCTAACGCAATTATTAACTAAATGTTCCGTCCCCGCAGCTGCATGTATCGCCGGTCATGGCAGAAATTGCTTATAAATAACGCCACTACAGGCCGGCCTAATAGTTCTACAAATATGACGGTATGTGTTTGAATTTGTGTAAAGCGTGCTCCTGTTTAGGTAAGTTCCTTATTATGTTTATTTAGGTATAAACTAGAACATTGCCTACTGCCAGGCGTATGTTTTTATGTTGTATCGCCGGTCACAGGGTTAACTCAACCCTAGTAGTCTTAAATAAGGGAAAAATACTACACAAAGGTATTCTCTTGAGTACAGATACTCATTTTTGTAACACCGGTCAAGCATGAAAATTTTACCGGAGATACTGATGTGACGGCTTGTTATCCGAAGCTTTATATAATATTTTTTTATTATCCATTTATAAACCATTAAGGAAAAATATATTTTGATGAGCAAGTTTCGTTTACACCTTAGGTAGATTAAAAAATATGACTAATTTTCTTAGTATTTTAACATTCTATAAGGAACATTCCAAAACTTTAAGCCAATATAAGACAGGTCTGTTATCAATAATAGGAAAATGGCTATAGTGACTGATTAAAATAACTCAGTTCCAAATATTGGCCTTATATGATTCAGAAGAGTAAAATTAGCCATTTGACGGATGTTAAATTATTAAAAAATCGATGCAATAGACCTAGATCTTTGTGACGATGATCTTTTGCGCGGACATATATAATTCCTCTACTGAAAGTGACCTGTAAAAAATTTTTGACCCCGGAGTTCCAACTTTCCAATAAAATTGAAAATAAAATTGACGTCTCAGTGATTTTTTAAATTATTTACTGTTAGGAAGATTTTTATAGGTTAAATTTTTCTTCAGTAAAATAAAAATATTGTTTACTCATATTAAGATTGCGTATAAAATGCCATCACGGCCAAAGTGAATATTGAGTGTGAATTATCTGAAAAATTATCGTAGAAAAAATATAAAATCGATGAATGCCTAAGTGAGTAATAAATTACTAAGCTCAACATATTGATAGGAGACTGCTATAAAAAATGAACTTGGAAAATGGCGGTATAGGCGACGCCTTGGATCTTTTTTTTACAGTTTTATAATGCTAAGTTACGGGATTTTCTTGTCCGACGTATTATCAAAATTTTGTCGATAAAATAATCGATTGTTAGTCCTAGTTTGTTAATTAAAATAATGACATTTTTGGCAAAGCCATGAGACGTAGGTCATGTGGTTTTGAATAAAATAGGAAAAAATTTTCAAAATCGCATAATTTTTGAGATAGGTTTGTTCACTTTCGTCCTGCATATTCGGTTGTGAACTGGTTTTTGTGAGCGGGCCAAACCTTCAACCCTCAAACCCACATATATATAAACAGTATATTGCCAATACGAACGTTCCAAAATACAAAAAGTGTCCCCGCTATGGGAGATGGGAGATGGAGTTTGCGCAGTAGGGTGGAAAATTTATCGATCGCCATCTTTGGTTCTGGATGCTTTTTACAGAATAAAAAGTGGGTCATCCACATTGTTGTCGGTATATCAGTGCTTATGAACTTTCATTACCTAACAACAATTTTTGTAAAGGAGTTTTTAATTTGTGGTGATTCGATTCGCTGTTTGGTAGG
This sequence comes from Barypeithes pellucidus, assembly GCA_963991005.1. NCBI lineage: Eukaryota > Metazoa > Arthropoda > Insecta > Coleoptera > Curculionidae > Barypeithes > Barypeithes pellucidus. The sequence continues at coordinate 76,804,904 of OZ022558.1, forward strand.
TTATTAGTGGCTTGTTTTGTTTAAGATGAAAGGACACAAGTGCATGGTGCTTTTTTGGAAAAGTCGTGGATCAGTATACTAGGTATAATATGGTATATACATTTATACGAAAATATTTTGCTTATCACATTATCCGATCTTCGGAACCGAATTTCACTAAAAAGCTTGTAGAAAAAGAAGAGAGTGTCACTCGTATACAATATAATATATGTGTGGTCACTACTAAGAAACACACGACGTCGGATGAAAGTTAAAATAAAGCTCATCGTGTCGATTATTAAAAATATTCGGACGGAATTTGGCACCGAAAGTTTACACCAATCAGGGCACCGTCGGATCATCGTATCGTCAGAAATCGTATTTATGGAACGCTGTCTTAAATCGAACTAATCGAAATTTTATTGCAATATTTTTCCTAACTAACCAGTGAAATTTACATTAAAAAAGTTGAAATCCGGTCCTGTCGAATGTTTACGTTCACAAGGACATTTCCGAACTGCGCAAACTCACAACGCCCCTTCGATGCCCATAGCGGGGACATAATTGCAGGTGGTATTAGCAATATACTGTTTATATACAGGGTTGCCCAGAAGTCCGGAATAAAATTAATATAGCCTTCACCAGTTACTTTTGGAGAAAATGCTCGGATACGTCAATTTAGTTTTATGTATGCTCATTTTGACGTTGTTCGTGTGTTTTTTTATAGACATTTGTCTTTTTTTTAATAGAAACATACAACTTGTGATACATCATTTGAAAGCTAACATTTCGTACAGTATGCTCATAAATTTTAGCGCGATTCTGTCAAGCTATTTCAAAATGGCGACTGTTAAAAGTTTTTAAAAAATCTCTATTTAAATTTTCTCGGAAAATACAAATCATTGATGGTTTTTTTACCTTTCAAGGTAAGAAATCTCCATTGTTTCACGTTCTGATATTTTGTCTCCACATCCTAACAATATCAAGACATCGATACCCTGTTTTTTCGACAAGACCATTTTTGTTTAGAAAATTGTTAAAATAATACTTCGAAAATACCTAAATTAATTTTACAAGTTCACAATCATTTCACAATGTTACAAAATGTCAGAAAGTGAAACAATGAAGACTTGTTACCTTGAAAGGTAAAAAAAACATCAATTATTTATCATTTTCGCTTATTATATTCAAATAGAGATTTGTTAAAAACTTTTAGCAGTCGCCATTTTGAAATAGCTTGACAGGATCGCGCTAAAATTTATGAGCATACTGTACGAAATGTTAGCTTTCAAATGATGTATCACAAGTTGTATGTTTCTATTAAAAAAAAGATAGATATCGTCATATCTTTGACAAATGTCTATAAAAAAAACAAACGAATAACGTCAAAATGAGCATACATAAAACTAAATTGACGTATCCGAGCATTTTCTCCAAAAGTAACTGGTGAAGGCTATATAAATTTTATTCCGGACTTCTGGGCAACCCTGTATATGGGGTTCATACCAGTACGCGGATTATAATGACGGCTCGCCCTACCGAATACCGAATTTTTGGTCGGCGGTATCAGATTTAGCTTCTGTGAACACTTTAAACTAACTGCGAATGCCTCATACAATTTGTAACTATTTCAAATTCAAATCTAAGCATTCACTATTAAATTAAAATTTAAAATAAAATATGATTTTTATGAGAAATTTGTCGAAATTGATGCGCCAGCCCTTGTTTTTTAAAACTTAGATGCCACAGCCCCGTCCGAGTCAATTTTAAAATCCCCAGGACCGTACAGTGCGGCCTATTATACAAAATATGTTTAAAATCGTGATTAAAATCCAAAAATTGAGGTTAATTTCCACATTTAAATTTAATACCGGGATTAACTGCATCCCTTAAATTAATCCCACCAGTTGTTCACCCCCTTCGTTCACCGAAAGACGTTCTTTGTGTAATTATTGTCAGACGATACTAAAGTGAAAGTGTACTTTAATTAAAAGCGTGCTTTCAAAGCTATAAATAAACGAAAATAAATTGGAAGTTGGGGGAAAATCTTTGCCTATACAGGATGTTGTCAAAGGTTCTCTCCCTGACATTGGAACAATATAGGTTTACCGCAGATATACAGTTGCATTCATAGAAAATGGGGACACGTCTTATGACTAGTTTTGCCATATTTGCGTAAATCAGGCTTGTTGATTTATAGTTTTTAAGGTTATGAGCAATAAGCATTGGCGTCGCTAAACAAAATAAAAGAATCTAATTAAATGTTATAAAAGAGTTAATTGTATAAAAATATTTCTATAATAACACATATTTTTTACTCAACGTAACATATCTAATAACAGTATACCATAATCAGTGGCGGCTCGTGACCTATGATAAAGAGGGTTCACAAGTATGGTGAAATTATTCGTAAAATTTTATTTTTGTGTACGACCAAACAATTACTTTCTAGGCGTTTTAAATGTAGAAAGAAAATAAGTAATAAGAAAATGCGTTAGGTAAAACATATTTTTATTTATTTTTTAATTTTACACAACGAAATACTTTTGGAAAATAAGAAAGGTTTTCTTAGTGTGTATAGCTGTCGGATCTTAACGTCGTCGCATGCAACCCTCGTAACAATATTCCACTACTAACACTACTAAAGCCATCTACGAACTATCAAGGAAACCGAATGATGTCCAATACTACTACAGATATCTACGAGTTATCAAGAAAACCGAATGATGTCTAATACCACTACGCCATCTACGGGCTATGTCATTAGGCGCAATCAAGACGAGAACAATAGTTAACTGTTTTATGACGAGAACGAATCGAACCACGAGACTGACAAGTTGGCATTCTTCATAGCATTTATCGAAATACACAACATCTATCGATCCTACACAATGGTGATTAAAACGTAATGTCCATTCTTCGGTTCTTAATTGTAGAAAATTGATCAATAACAGCCTCATTAAGTTTGGAATACCCTCTATATTTTTTTTTCATATATTTCATATTTAAACTTTCTAATAAAGTCCCTAGATTTACCCTTTGTGGTCTGCGTTAAATTAATTTCGGGTTTAGGTATTCCCGCATTCTTCACTTCAGTTTTTTGCTCCAAACTTAAAGAGCTAAAGTTATTTCTTAAATAGTCCACCGTCAACTATTCATTTTAACTTAATAAATATATAATATTAAAACATACACGCTCGAATTTCTAACTAGATGCACGAACAAAAACAGCGCAGCGCGGTGCACACAAAAACTGTGCACCTTTTCCATGTTAAATCGCCATAGCCCCGCTATCCCCTGCTGCCACCCGCCACCTGTTACTACAGAGAAATCGCCTTACTTAATCGCACGTGCGAGCAAGGCTCGTCATAATCGTCATTTACCTCGACCGAGGCACGGTTACCGGATCTATACAGTTTGGTTTCACGGGATGATAAAATATTAGAGAGGGTCGGACTTTTTAGTTTGACGGTACGATAAAATATTAGGGAGGGTCGGACTTTATACGATAAATAATATTGAATGAATTTAAATTAATATTTTTTATTTGTTTTGTTCTGGGGGGTGCACGTGAGCATGTGCTCCTGTGGAAGAACCGCCACTGACCATAATTTATTACCTATATTTAGATTGAAAAACCTTTTCGTCAGTGAATACTGCTAGTCGCGGAATTTAAGGTGAAAACTGTCCGAGACTGCCTGATCCCTCTTGCCCCCAAAGTTGCTTAACTGTTAAAAATGTGTTCTTGCCTTTTTCGTATAAATTTGCTAGTGCCTGTATTGACCACCCATCTTCAATTCTGGCTACTATTTGAATTTTTTCGAGTTCTGTTAAATGGCGATGCATTTTGAGAATTCTGACAGTGACAGCGTTGTCAACCATAAACTTTTGAAGAAGTCAAAATCAATTAAGACCGATTTACATTATAACAAATTTAGTGTACCCATTTTCAGTGAATATAACTGTACCTGTAGTGCCCTTTGGGATGTTATGAAATATTCAGAGGAACTTTTAACATTGACTGGCCTTAAGAAAAATTAACTAAAAAAAAAGAATTAGTTTCTCCCTCACTAAAAGTTCCTCGCTAGATAAATTCTCTGACGGGAATTCTTAAGTTGCAAACATTTCAACATTTTAAAAGTTTTAAAACTTTCATAAATTTAGGGATTTATTAACACCTATTAAATGAACTTATTCTTGTCTCTCGACATCGTGTAAATTTGAAAGTTATATAAAATCGAGAAAGTTTCCAAGTTTATGGGGGGCCTTAGCGGTATTTACTCGTAGAAGTGAGACAATTGGCTTATTGGAAACTTCTTTAGTTAAATTTTAATTTTAGATAAAGTGGAGCTTATTAGTCTAGGTAGCAAAAATGTATCTTGGGCCTATACCGCTTCTCAAATACCGATACCGATACATCAGATAGCGTCAAATCAGATACCGATACTTTATCTGAAAGTATCTGAAATTCAGATAAAAGACATATTTAATTTCAAAAATAATATTTTTAATTATGGGGTTACATATCAGATTGCAACAAAACGAAATTTTTTTTTAGAGAAATAAGTTGTTGAATATGCCGCGAGGTAAGCAATGCAGGTATAGACAAATAGAGAGAGTGTGAGAAATCTGTTATTATTTTGCCAGTATGTTAAAGGATTCAGTTCCAACGGTTTCGTGGGCTCATTTAGATAAATTTCAATTTCTTTATCGAAATCAGGTACATTATTTTGTCTTTTTTTGTTTTTCGTATTGTGCAAGAGACGTTTAGAAATCTAGAAAGAACAATCGATATGTTATTAAAAATTGTAAACATTTCAAAGATTGAAATTACGAAATTATAATTTTTTGTATTATACCTCAGTTAAGTTAAAAGTAATATATACAGGGTGTAACTAAATAAGTGTAAAACATTTAAGGGGGTGATTCCTCATCGAAAAAAAGATAGGATCTTTCATATAAAGAAACTTCATTGGAGCATCCCTTGTTAAGATACATCCCCTTAAAGGGGGTACATAAAATTTATAAATAAACAAAACTAATTTATTAATAACAAAACATACAACATCTAGAAATCATAGTAAATGTTCAATATGTCTACCTTCAGACATTACGCATGCGTCTAGACGTCGGCGCATTGAGCAACGTATTCGCGCGTTTTATTGCGATAGGTATCTTGTTCGTAAAATAATTTTTTGCTGCAAACTGGTTTATTTTGGGCAAAAAATTCAAGAGACATTTTTTGTTTAGAATGAAACAGGCTATCGGATCTAGATGGTAAACAAATAATAAGACAAAAACTTACATTGGAAATAAATTTTAGGGGTTGCGTTTTCCACCCTTACAACCATGGGGTAAACCAAATAAATTTTGGTAGTAGAAAATGTCAGGTTAATTTCAATATTGTAACTTTTTTAGTGCTTGTGAAAAAAATTGTTAAACACATTTTATGTACCCCCTTTAAGGGGCTGTATCTTAACAAGGGATGCTCCAATGAAGTTTCTTTTTATGAAAGATCCTATCTTTTTTCGATGAGGAATCACCCCCTTAAATGTTTTACACTTATTTAGTTACACCCTGTATATTTCGGGAGGTGTTTCTTGTGAAGAGGGTGTATGATTTTGGTTGAGTTGTTTCGAAACATTTTGATTTTGAAGACAAGACAGCAAGATGTTACCATATATTAGACATTGTAATTTACTTTACAAGCGAATTGTTAATACACGTTTCGCGCCACTGCAATCATTTGCGAACGAGACCAGAAGCGGAAGATGCATGACTACCAACGAATACTTATAAACAGGAAGAAGACCAACTGCCGTGTTAAAAAATCGAGCAGGCATGAACAAACGAACAAACCCGGCATCCATTTAGTATGGCATCAGCTGACAAACGCACTTGCTTATGAAATGTCACTTTTGTCAAAAATTTTATTACTGTCAATATTTTAAAGTGACATTTAACCAACAAAAATATTTTTATTAGATTTTAGTGGTGAAAATCAAATATTAGATTCTAACACACTCTTATATCATTTATTGAACTAGTAACGTAACTACAAATGAAAAATTAAACTTCAGAAATAAGCTTGTAAGTAGTTTTATTCAAAAATAGGAAGTAAATCATAATTTACATAAAAATATTTTACCATCTTCAAGTGGGCTCTAGGTCCTAGCAAATATTTCAGGCTTCAAGTCCGAGCATATTTTTGGGCCCCATATGATTTATGAAAAGAAATTATTATTGATGCTTACTCTCAGTAAAGATGACTAAATGAATATTTCAATTACAAATTACTCACTTGCACCAAAAAGTAAACGACATTTCTCGTGAAAAGATTAGAAAATTAAATATTATTTTAGAATTTAAGGACGCTTCGCTTTCGCCATTTTCATTCACTTTACATATCATTCATATGTTGCTTGATTATATCCCATGCCAGACGAAGAAAATTGACTTGTAAAATTATTTAACAATTCGGCCTGTTCGCATTTTATGTCTGTCTGTGTCTGCATCAACCTTTCCCGATCGCCTTCATTAAACACGCACACTATATGGCTTCCAGATATAACTACGTATGTCTGATATTGACACTTAATGCATACTAATATATAAAGATTAACGTAGTTTACTTGTGAGCGTATGGATCAGAGTAGGCTTAGCATCACTTCCATGGCCTTCTTACGTGTTTCGATCCCCGCCCATAAGCAATCTCCGGGCTGATGACTACTAAACGATTAAGAGATTACGATTCCTCACCACTGATTCAAAGAGAAGAGCGGCTGACCCATAGCAACAAGAAAGGATCTGAATTTCAGATAGTTTTTATCTGAAATTTAAAGTATCGGCATATATCTGAAATATGTCAGTATCGGCAGATAGGTACTCAGATACAGAGTATCGGCATCGGCCGAAGCCTAAAAAAAAACAAGAAGTGTAAAGAAAACTTTCAAATCGACACCCTTAATAACAAGTTTAAATTTTCTAACCGGACAGTCGGTATAGTAAATTTCCAGAACCGCTGTCATATCAAGCCCGACAAACCAGTGACTTAAAAAAAGGATTCAGCGAGCTACAGCTACAGCTAAATAATGTATTGTTTTAACACTTGTACCTACAAATCAAGAATATAATGAAATTACGACCTGTCGGGAAATTGTTTACAAATCGTATCAAACGAGTTAAGGGCTGTTTTCACCCTAAAAGTTTACTTCTTAGTTTACTTAAGTCTACCTTCGTCATTTCGCTTGTATTATGATAAAGATATTTTCTGTAAATGAACGTCCAATAAACACACGAAATGGGTTGTTTGAGTTTACATTTTAATATGTGAAGACGTGTTGAAAAACAGTCAAATACGAAAGAACTGAATTTGTCATACAGGAGGGTGTTCATTTGAAAACTTCCCACCACGGATTTATCGTAAACCACTGATTAAAAGAAAAAACGCCGAGACACGTCAAAAGATTTGCCAGAGGGGACAATTTTAAACCAAAAACTACTACACCCCCTTTTACCCTCTGGCCCCCGGGGTCATCCCCTTAAAAATTTTAAATGACAAGGGGTAGCAAGTAATAGCTTGTTTGAAAGATTTTTTAAAATCGGTCGATTCGTTTTCGAGAAAATTAGAAAAATCTTTATTTATCTTAATTTGTTCAGAACACGAAAATATCACTTTTTATTTCAATAAGTGTTCAAAATGTTGCCCGTTATTGGCCAAACAATGATATAGGCGATTTTCAAATTCCTGACGGATATTTTCAAAAACATGTTGTAGGAGATCATATAAGATTATATAATATGTATATTAAGATACAAGTTTCATAAGACATTATCTTAGAGCACGCGAGCAAACCGTGTATATTATAATACTTTTTCTATTTGGGTGTTTAAAGTTTGAAAAACTTTAAAAAATATAGTAGATTTTTTCCGTTTGAATTGATATTTTCTTTTTGGGTTGGCAATACTTTTACAATTTAATAAAATGTTACAAGCATCAAATATGCCATGATAGAAACAATTGAACACAACAAAGCTTCTTCCCATCCGTCATAATTAAAAAGTAAATATATTATTAAAGTTAATACAAATGAGTGAGGAAGAAAGTTGTACTCCGTCAGAAATATGAGAAATTGCAGAAAATAATCTAGAAAAACTATTAAAAAGAATATGCAAAACTTTGAGTTATGGTGCGAGCAGAACAAAGTTCAAAATATTGAACAGAAGAATACTATTGAACAAAATATTGTATCGACACAGAATCTGACAGGAATAAAATGGAGTATAGGTAGTTCAGATAAATATCTAGTCAAAATGATCTGTTTGCAAGGTTGAAGGTTAGTATTTTAAAGATTACTATAAAACATTTTTGTCGAATCCATAATGTCTAGAAAACTAATTTCAACGAAATCGAAGTAAGCCTAAAATTCGAACAAAATGCAGTTTCATAAAGTAACAGGTTATTCAATTTTCTTGCATTTCATAATGTAGCCATTATGAAACCCAAATAGAAAAAGTCTATTAAAGAACATCAGCAAGGAATCCAACCAGTATTAAATAATAAAGGCTTCCTTATAGAAAAAATTAATAATGAGAAATAATTAAATGGTTTTCCGTTATTAACAGTCGAGCCGCGAAATGATTACTTGGTCAGCAAGAGTTTACAATTGGTCAGTAGAAACAAACATGTCTAGAAGCAGTTACTTCAGAGGTCCCAGGGCACTGTCAATTTATGTAACTTTCTTGTGTTTTCTTTTGCCGAATACAGAAGGAAATCGGCTACAAAAGGTGTAGCGGGGGCGCGTTTTCAATTGTTTTCCCAGGGCACTGTAACGATTAAGAAATGTTTTCTGTCCTTAAGTTGCTGACGAACTAGCCATTTTGGCTGATCGATTATATTTTTCTGTTCGCAAAAATAAGAATATTTTGCTAACCAGTTAAATGATACCCATTAATAATTATGTTAAGGTCTGCAAAAGTCATTCTAGACATAAATCCTTACATATGTCACTTTTAGACATATAGGACATGATATACGAAATATGCATAGAATCTTACGTAAAATCCAAAAATGTATTAATATATAGGGTGTTCCATTTAAAATAAGCAATTTAACATCGCCCCCATCAACATTAGCAAACCTTCAAATTTTCAAAATATTTTGTAAATTCCTCATATATAGATCGAATCGGTTCCCGGCTGAACACCCTGTACTACCCGGTTCTCGTTTGAACTTCTGCAAAGTATTTACGATTCACTTTATAAAACATTAAAACCACCAGGTTCGAGATTTCGAGTTTCTAGTATCCATTCCAGCTACATAATTTACTATCTTACACCTGCATCCAGGTTTCTTCTGTAAAAAAAAACCAACTGCAGCGGTTGCGTTTGCATTTTCTATGATAAATTACTGGAATGTGTTTGTTAGAAGTAATGGCTTTGGTCGACTTGGAGTTCGTTTTCAAAATTTAAATAGTTGCTAAAAATTTTAATTACATCGAATACGTGCATGAAAATAACCAGATAATTTTCAATTTAAACGTGTTGGTCTTGAAAAAAGTTCATTCGGGGGGCACTTTCATCGTTTGTTAAATGTGATAAACTCTAAACTACATATTTTTATTTATATTCCTTAAGTTTTTTAATAATACATTTGCTTAAATATTACCCGGGAAAGTAATTTACAGTAAAATGAATTGGGTTATCGCCTGTCAGCGGCTTATTCCTAAATAATAATAAGAAAGTCGATACATTAATAACTTTACTCACTGAAGGACATGAAATTAAAAATATGGCTGCATTCCATTGGCTTATATTTTAGAAAATCCAACGTCCTGCATGTGCACGTACAAAAATAAGCAATTTCAACAATAAATTACGGAATGATAAATAACCACAACTTAAAACGGTTTACTTTCCTCCATAATAATTGAAGGAAATCCTTGTTATTAATCATTTTTACTTCGAAAAATCACTGCACACTAACTTAAAATACGACTAAAATTACGCTTACATCCTTCTTTTTTTTCGTTTTATTCTAGCTATACGGGCGGGTTTGTTTCGAGTTGAGTTTTGAGCCAAAATTGAAGTATTTTTTTGTTAGGAATAGGAACGCCGTCGCCCAGTCATTTAGGTAAATATCTGCTGAAAGGTGGTCCGATATCAGGTCAAATATTTACTATTATTTTATTTCTATTTCAGCCTATACCAAAGAGAGGTAAGCGAACCCTGCCTAACAACTATCGACCTGTCGCATTGCTTTAAGTTATATCAAAAGTATAAGGAAAGTTATTATCCAACATCTTCTAAAGTGCCTGGAAGGCGTCAACATTATCAGCGATCATCAATATGGTTTTCGGAAGTCCAGATTAACTGGAGATCTTCTAGCCTTCACCCATCTTTGGAACAACGCAATCGAACATCATGGGGAGTCTCGGGCTATTGCAATGGATATTTCTAAAGCCTTTGATCGTGTTTGGCATGAGGGACTTCTAAGTAAACTGCGATCCTATGGTATGCACAGTATCCTATGGTAAGACCTGGAAGAAATTTTGACTCGGGGTGACAGTAACCAAGTCGAATTTAACGCTAAAAACCCAGGCAGCAGTTTTCTCTAAAAAGGTTAACATTACAGGGGCTTCAATCTGGAAGGAAATATGTCTTGACATAACCACGTTGGTGTACTCCTCCGAACCAGAAAGTTGCACACACCTCAACAACTTTTGACACTATACGAAGCCCAGATTCGACCATCACTAGAGTACTGCTCTCATGTCTGGAGCTCTGCATTCAAACATACTCTCCGGCTACTGGATTCCATCGAAAGGAGGGCTATTCGTCTGATTGGAGACCAAGAGCTGACGAAGAACCTTGACAGCCTAAAACATCGAAGACAGATTGGGGATTTGACTTTCTTCTGCAGATATTTTCATGGAAAGTATTCGGCTGACCTTGCCCTCTTAATTCCGGCCAGAGCGGCGAATAGCAGAAATACACGACGAACCACTGCCGCCTATCCATATTTGGTTAAGCTTAGTACTCCTCGAACTTTATTAGTTAAGAAGGATGACGTCTGGAGGACTTCATCCTTATGGAACGACCTTCCCGAGGTCGTTTTTCCCAACGAACAAACCCGAACAAACCAACATAAATTCCTGCGCAAACGCACTCCCAGAGTACTCTAAAGGATTTTTCGTTTAGTGCTTGTGTTTGACCATAAAAAAAAAATTCTAAATGAATTCATTACATGAAATATTACCACAATATTATTCTAGTACTGGCACTAACTCTAATACGAATACATTCATTATCAATAATTAAATAAACTCGAAACACCTAGGTGGTTATTAATTTAAACAAGGGCAAGCAGGGTTCATTCAAACGCCTCGGCGGCCGCTATTATTTTCATGTTCGTCGCAATATAAAGAGAATAAAATAATCAGAGGATAAAAATCCTTATTCGGAATTAGCATGCCAGATTAGTCACTAAAAATAGGAAAATTATATTGAAAACTATTTGCAGATATGCTAATCTATTTTGTACACGCCAATATCACGGAAACTGACTCGTGCAACACGATTTTCCGTTGTGTTGTCTGTTTCTGGTTTCGGATATATTGTAGTTTAAGGATTTGATTGTGTGTATTGCAAACACTATTAACAATAAATTTATAGGTACGAGAAAGGAGACAGTGACAGAGGTAAACCGAGTACTTAAGTCGTTTTTCCAGCTTTCGAACGAACCACTAAAAAGTGTGTCGCATGTCACCAAATTAATATGGAGCGCTTTTTCATAATTAACAAAACTCTCAAAAGCACCTGTCATATGATAAAACATTTTCCACACATCCCTCTTATTTACATGATGACGAGGGTTTACTGTTGGGCGCACAAGCCATTTCATTAATTAGGAAGAGGAATTATATTACCGATACCGGCAAACTGAGTTGGTTTGGGCTTGAGGTCATTTGTTAATGGGGAGTAATTGTTTTTTAAAGGTCAATCGGCAGGTTCCGATGTGGAATTACGATTATTTATTCTAAAATTAGTTATTGTCATTTCATAGCGTTAAAAAAATACCGTGACGTGTGATTTATTCATTTATTTATGAATGGTTATAAAATCAAATTGCCATAAAAACAGCAACCGCGTCGTTCCTTGCTTGGGCGCCGCATTCTTTTTGTTACCTTACAAATGACAATAATATTTGAAAACATCAAAAATGGGAAGACATAATTCCAATTCCGAAGAACACTCATTTCAGTGCGCTCCAGGCGAAATAATTAATCAAGCCAATAAACAACACAAAATCTATTGCCTGAAAAGTCGAAAAATTCTTACAAAAAGGAGTATAATACGTTTATTAAATTGCATTGGCGCAAAAACAACTGAAAAGTTTCAGCGAACGTATTTTCAAGAAAGGTAAAACATTTTTAAATGTTTCGACTTTATAGTCGTGCTATTCCCAGCCAAAAACAAACATTAATTCTGAATAATCAAGTCGATATAAGCAAATATATCAAACAAATTGCATTCTGTGACAGTGAGTTGATTATACACCAATACATATATTTCTAGTGATAAATATAAAAAATAAGTAACATCTAATCGCTAGCCAACCCATTAAACATAATAACTGTTTGGGTAAAGTAGAAATAGGTTAGGTACCGATTTATTTAGATTTTTACAATTATCAAGGATATACTATCCATACAGGATAAGTAAACGTAATTTATGTAATTATATTTCTTTTAATAATAATTTGAATAATGTTTTAAGCAAATCCCATGTATAACTTCCATAATTAACGAATTAGTTCAAATAATAGGCCATTGCACTTTTGTAGGGTATCTCCGCAATTGTTAGTGCTATCAAGAAAGTAATGTAGGTGTCATGTGCTCTTTTTGGGTCAAACTTAAAATAGTAAAATCAAAATTTGAAAATTTTTGCTCGATTAAGAGATACGGGGGAAAATAAAAAAATTGAGAATTTCAAAATTACCCTATATTTTCTTAGTTAAAAGAGACACAGAAAAATGTTTTATACAGAAGTTTCTTTGTATTGATTGATGAATAATCTGCCGTTTTCAGAATAAATATACAGGGTCAGGTAAAAAAGTTATCGTACATAATCTCATTTTTTTAATGGGACACCTTGTATATTTTAATCTAAAAAGATACTATTGTAAATTCTCCTTGATGATATTGGTTTCCTAGGCGATTTATTTAAACTTTATTACTTTGTAACGATATAATAGATTCAGATTAAGCTAAGAAATAACGGGAATCATCGCTAATGTTCGGAATATGTCCTTAAATGGTTACCGTCTTTCCGGATAGGGAACAAAATATACATTTTGCGCCATTTCTTCGTTTTTTTCCACTTTCAATATAAACTGATATCATATCAAATTTTTAAAAATGCTGATAGGTCATTTTCGCAAATGAATATGTAAAAATGAAATTGACATTAAATGTTAATAGTCAACATAGTTGTTTCTAGGATACTAGCTTTTGTTTCATGGTCTACTGTGGTTTAAAGTAATAAAGTTTAATAAATCGTCTAGGATATATCATCCTTGATGTGTTATACATTTGAAAGGAGAATTTAAAATAGTATCTTTTTAGATTAAAATATACAGGGTGTTCCATTTAAAACAAAATGAGGTTAGGTCCGGTAACTTTTTTGCCTGGCCCCGTATACATATTCTGAAAACGGCAGATTATTCAACAATCAATATAAAGAAACTTCTGTATAAAACATTTTTCTGTATCTCTTTTAACTAAAATAATATAGGGTAATTTTGAAATTGTCAATTTATCGATTTTCCCCCGTATCTCTTAAGCGAGCGAAGATTTTCAAATTTTGATTTTACCATTTTGAGTTTGACCCAAGAAGAGTACATGACACCTACATTACTTTTTTGATAGCACTAACAGTTACGGAGAGACAAACCCTATAAAAGTGTCGAAAAGGGGACATCCTGTACGTTACTTGTGTGAAAGCGATTTTCTTAAATCTACCACTTTCAACACTCGTATTGAATTTGTGTCAAATACCTTTTCAAAAATAAAATTAATATTTCGAATCGCCCTCTGTTAGAATTTCCGACAACATAAATGTAATTCAACGAAGCGGGATTGTCCTAAATAGGCCCGTTAATTTTCAAATTTATTTTACAAGTGGACTTGTCACATCAGTTTGAACACGAAATGTGTGGAGATGATTGAATAAGGCAATTTTACTATCCAGCGTATGCGTTATGACCGTTACAATTTGAACACTTTGCCAAATGAGAAGCGATGATACTTATATACCGAATGTTCGGTAAGTATTGTGCAATATTTTGCGAGCATACAGGGAAGGTCAAAATAATACTAACAGTCTCGATAATATTTTTTTTTTGTCCCTCCTAACAAAGATTTCTGGCCCCATACATTTTCGATTATAACTTTTAAACAACTCTGTATATTTTAATAAAAATGTTGTAATGGCACAGCTCATATGGATCAAAGAAACTCGTACTAGAATCATTCTTGTATATAGTCAGAGAAGCCAGAAACTTGATGGTGTCAATTTTAGAAAACTGAAAACATTTCTTCTTGCGTTTCGCTTTAAAGAAGCTACTCCTCCTTTGTTGTTTAAAATAAATCCACCATTTTCGACATGGACACAAATTATTTCACAACAGAACTTTACGGTCTCCATTCTTCGTATTAGCTCCTGATTCCGCCCAAACACTTGAGCTGGCAACGTCGCGAGCCTTTTTAACAGCAATAACATTTGTGACTATGGAGCCTTAGAAGGTGATATTTTTGCTGCTGTCGGACATCGGGTTTTCGTAAAATTAAATTTAATTGAGGTTAGTGTGGCCTTTTAATGATTTACAGGTGGGAAGGCTTCCGGACCCGTCAATTAGGGAAAAACTCCAGTTGCATTTTTCTTCGACTAGCAGTATAAAATTAACAAGTAACTGTAGATACACATTACAGTATTATCACCTTTTGCGTATATCTTGCTTGGCAAATAAATATTGTTAACAGTTTACCTTTATTCTTGTAGTGCCATTGTAGCTTGCTCAATTGTTGCTGGTATCAACTCTATTTACATGTTCATCATCCTGATTATTTTTACTTCCATCGGGTCGATACATAGTTTTAACACACTTCGAGGATCATGGTGTGTTACTATTTTTATTGAATACATACCGCGAGATGCCTCATCTACTGAACAAAACTACCGAGGGTAGTTTATTATAAACCTGCTATGGGTTTCCGTCAAAATACAGTGAAAAAACAGTAATCAAGTCGAATTTAACGCTAAGAAAACACCAGGCAGCCGTTTTCTCTAAAAAGGTTAACATTACAGAACCGAATATAGTCATGGCAGGACACGCAATTCCACCGGCTTCATCCATTAATTTGCTGGGCGTCAATCTGGGAGAAAATATGTCTTGGCATAACAACGTTGTGGCAATCGTCAAGGTAGCTTCACAGAACCTTGGTGTACTCTTCCGGACCAAAAAATTGTGCACACCTTAACAACTTTTGACACAATACAAAGCTCAGATTCAACCATCACTAGAGTACTGGAGCTCTGCACCCAAACATACTCTTCGACTACTGGATTCCATCGAAATGGAAATCGTCTGATCGAGGACCACCAGCTGACAAAGAGCCTCGACAGCCTGGAGCATCGAAGACAGGTTGGTGATTTGACTCTTCTACAAATAATCCCATGGAAAGTTCCCGGCTGACCTAGCCCTCTTAATTCCGCCCAGAGCGGCGAACAGCAGAAATACACGACGAACCACTGCCGCCCATCCATATGCGGTTAAGCTTAGTACTCCTCGAGCTTCATTATTTAAGGATTCTTTCATCTGGAGGACGTGATCCCTATGGAACGACTTTCCCGAGGTCGTTATTCCCAACGAGTATAACCTCCAACGATTCAAAACCTACGTGAATCGCTTTATGCGCACACGCACCACTCCCAGAGTGTCTTAAAGGATTTTTCCTATAGTGCTTGTGTTTGATCATAAAAATAAAATAAAAGGGTAAAATTCACAAATTAATCGTGGCGGCTGTCATTTGTTGAGGTCACAAATTTTAACTAGCGTGTGTCAGAGCCGTGTGGATGATAGTGATGACGTCATAGTCAGAGAGCTGTCGAGCGCAAGTTGCTGCAACCAGTTAGATACCACACACAAATATGCGCGCACCGGTTGGAAATTTGGCTCGACGAATAGACCTAATATCTAGACTGCAACCTCAAATCCCAAACTATAAAACGTCGGCAATAAAATCCCTTTAAACTCTGTTGAAATAGGGTAATTTCTAGGAAACTAATTTGTGTTAAATGTGATTTATTTCGTTTGAAATTTTTCTCACGTAGCGATAAATCGGGTGCAATTTTGTTAATTCTTTGAGGCTAGAGCTGTTAAATCCGGGATTTCCTTGGCTACTTTAAAAGAAAAGTAGCTTAGAATGTTAAATATATTTTATACTGCATAGTAAATCCCTGTTTATTAATTAGTCCGGGTTTGTGCAGTAGCAGGGCCGGTAAAACATTCTTATGCAACTTATTGGACTGTTTCCTTGCTGACAGCATAAAACGTCGGTAATAAATGATACTTGTATATTTATTTATTTATAAATGCGACAGTGAAACTTTTATGATGTTTTCTATTTGTTTGGTTCATATAAAAAATCTGCAAACCAGTGTGAGATATTGTTATGCTCGTGTTCTAGTTATTAACCCTATACTTACTTACAGTCAGTACAGTCGTTTAGTATAGACTATTATAATTATTTTATTATTAATTATCATTTAATTCTAAACAAAAAAGCTCTCCTTTATCTTTCTCTCAAAACTCACCGTTTCGAAGAAAATTACACGATTATAAAAATAATTATTACAGAATCGACGTTAATATTGAGAAGTAATTAAATGGTTTGCCGTTATTAAAATTGGTTCGCAGCAAAAAATAGCCATTAAATGATTTGATCAGCATAAAAAGATTTTGCTTGCAATAAATAAAAATCGGACTGCAACACTTGTTCTGCAAGAAATGCTACAAACTGTGAACAATTTAACCGATATCAGTCCGCTTGTAATATCATGTGTTGGCTTAATTAACAGTCGAGCTGCGAAATGATTACTTGGTCTGCAAGATTTTACAATTGGTCATTAGAAAAAAACATGTCTAGAAGCAGTTTACTTCAGTGGTTTGCATATTAAAAGAATGGTTATCAATATAAATCATTGGATTGCGTTTGTTTTGAATAATCGGCAAAGTTCGTTATTGTGGGCGGAGCGGAAGCAGTCGCATGATACGAGTAGCTAATTGCGTGCGCGTGTTTTCATTCGGTGTAGCAGTCAAGGCCCAGAAGGTAGCGGGGGCGGGTTTTCACTTGTTTTCCCAGGTCACTGTCAAGTTATGTAACTTTCTTGTGTTTTCGTTTGCCAAACACAGAAGGAAATCGGCTACAAAACGTGTAGCGGGGACGGGTTTTCACTTGTTTTCCTAGGGCACTGTTACTATTTCACGTTTTATTGCTTTTTTTTTGATGGCCAAGATTAAATATTTTGCTTACTCACTGATTGCTTACTAATATCTGATTAAAAGCTTATAGCAGCTTATGTATTTAATTTGCGTACCAAAATAATTTAGAGCACTCTAGTATGACATTAATTACTGACCGATTCAGAAATGTTTGCTGTCCATAAGTTGCTGACCAACTAGCCATTTTGGCTGACCGCTTACATTTTTCTGTTCGCAAAATCTTTTTGGGGTAAGATTTATGGTTTTATATCAAAATACCAAATATACCAAAATTTAGTGTAATATGTCAAACTGCTTTCGAGATTTGTGATAAGACCCAAAAAAAAATAAAAGCGTTAACACCGTGTATATGAAAATCAAAACATTTTAAGGCATACGTGCATATGAATTTTTAAACTTAAAATTGACCCAACAATCACCCATTAAACATATTACCAAGCAACACCCTGTATAAATCATATTAAATATATTTTTGAAATAATTATTTCCTGATTATATATGATTAAAAATGATATTCTAGCTTAAGCTCTCCTGGTAATAAGTAGTCTTTTAAGACCCTTCTGGGATTTAATGTTCTGAAATTTAAATTGGATGCATCAGGAATTTATACGACATTAACCGCAGGAATATGTGTAGAGAAACTAGTAAATTAGAACAAATTTCATAGGTTGGTAGGAAACCATTATTTTTCTTTTTTTTCATAATTTCGACAGATTCATCACCAACACATTTTGCTGTACGATATCAGTGTAATTTTACAGTATGTGGCTTGCTTATAGTGTTGAATTTGTTATGCAGTTCTAATAATAATGGAAAAACATGTTATTATAAGGATTTCCTAGCTTTTTTTATTCGAAATTTAAGTTCAATATCAATCAGTGTGAAATTAATAACGATCATAAGCGTTATACGAATACCCCGTATAATAAGCTATTACTATAACACCCTATATGCAAAACTTTTCCAATTTAACCTGACTTCATACGTTTTGCTATTTGCTATAGTTTTCAATTCTTGGAATATATCATTCCATTTTAATTTGCATCTAGAAAAATGTCCCTATACACGGAACGCCCCATTAATTCCTGCAAAAACAGTTTAAAAATAGCCTTGCCATTTAACGAAACCTTTTTAATAATGAAACAACAGGTATCGTCGCTAGACAAAGAGATTAGCTGATGTCATTGGCGTAATATGAAGGCAATAACCTAATGAAAACTTCTTTGTCTGGGGTGACAAGTCACGCACAATTAGAGGAAAAACGTTGATGGCCGAAATGACGTCGAGAAATCGATTTGTGTGGGCGATAAAAATTAATTCTTATTAGTTTTTTCCATGAATAAAAGTTTTTATTGGTGTTAATTTCTTATAAGAAAAAAGGTTTTCTCCATTCCATTACTGGCGAGTTGGGCCGTTATAAATTCACAGTACTATCAAAGATATGATATTGTAATTGTTTATTTTTATCAATGAAAACGGTTAAAAACAGACGTTTTTCTTTGAAAATGGCATATAATTCCAGTGTATTAGACAGAAATGATAATGATTTGTATTTTGTGTTCCATGTGGTTCACAAATTATCGAAGTTTCTAAACGAAAATAGTGCTCTTCTTCTTCTTCTGGTGCTTTATCCTCGGCGGATGTTAGCTATCATCAACACAATTTGAGCCCTGTTAACGGCCCGTCTAAATAAAGTGGTTGTATTGACTCCGAACCATTCCCTAAGGTTCTTGAGCCAAGAGGTACGCCTGCGACCAGGACCCCGTCTGCCTTCTATCTTGCCCTGCATAATGTTGTGTAGTAGTTTGTACCTTTCGCTACGCATTACGTGACCAAAGTATTGCAATTTCCTCTCCTTAATGGTGATCATCACTTCCAAATCCTTGTTGAGATATTGAAGAACGTCCATGTTCCTCACCATGTCGACCCAAGATATTCGGAGTATTCTCCTGTAGCACCACATTTCAAAAGCTTGGATCCGATCGCTAGAACTTTTTGTTAATGTCCAAGCCTCCACGCCATACAGGAGAACTGAGAAGACATAACAACGAAGCAGTCGCACTCTTAGCATCAAGGGCAGATCTCTGCAGCATAAAACTTTCTTCATTTTATTGAAAGCAGCTCGACTCTGTTCAATTCGAGCCCTAATTTCCGTGGAGGATTCCCAGCGGTCATTTACGCAAGTACCCAGGTATTTAAAGTTGGTCTTACTATTCTCCACAGTTACTGATGCTGTTTGTCCCCAATACAGATTTGCAATAACTCGAATGTCTTTTCCATCCAGACCAATCCTCTGTAGCAATCTAACAAGCCGTTCATGATTGACACAATCAAAAGCCTTCTCATAGTCGATGAAGCAGGCATACACGTCGACTGTTATATCCCGGCAACGTTGGATTAATACCTGCATAGTGAATAGGGCCTCTCTCGTGCCGAATCCATTACGGAAACCGAATTGTGTATTGCTTAGATGTTCTTCACATTTACTATAGATTCGCCGATGAATAATCTTTAAAAATATTTTTAAGACGTGGCTCATTAGGCTTATCATCCTATAGTCACCACAGAATTTTGAGTTTTGCTTTTTTGGGATAGCTATAAAAGTGGATGTTAACCAGTCTGAGGGTATTTTGCCACTATTATATATTAAATTAAAGAAATCCACAAGCCTATTCAAGCATCGGTCTTCCACTATTATTTTTAGGATCTCTGATGGTATATTGTCAGGTCCTAATGCTTTACGGTTTTTTGCGTTCCTAATGGCATACTCGACTTCGTCTCTTGTTATCGGGGGGCCGTCTTCACGATCCGCCATCTGAAGGTCCGGACTCCTGTTGTCATTAAAGAGATCTGATATGTATCGTGTCCAATAGTCCAAAATAGTGCTACATAGAATTTAATCATCAGTAACCAAGTCGAATTTAACGCTCAAAAAAACCCAGGCAGCAGTTTCTCTAATTAGCATTACAGAACCGGATATAGTCATGGCAGGACACGCAATCCCATTGGCTTCATCTATTAATTTACTGGGCGTCAATCTGGGAGGAAATATGTTTTGGCATAGCCACGTTGTGGCAATCGCCAAGATAGCTTCTGGCAATCGCCAAGGTAGCTTCACAGAAACTTGGTGTACTCTGCCGAACCAGAAAGTTGTACACACCTTAACAACTTTTGACACTATACAAAGCCCAGATTCGACCATCACTACTGCTCTCATGTCTAGAGCTCTGCACCCAAACATACTCTTCGGCTACTGGATTCCATCGAAAGGAGGGCAATTCGTATGATCGGAGACCATGAGCTGACGAAGAGCCTCGACAGCCTAGAACATCGAAAAGAGGTTGGGGATTTGACAGATTTTACAGATATGTTCATGGAAGGTGCTCGGCTGACCTTGCCCTCTTAATTCCGCCCAGAGCGGCGAATAGCAGAAATACACGACGAACCACTGCCGCCCATCCATATGCAGTTCAGCTTAGTACTCCTTGAACTTTATTATTTAAGAATTATTTCATCTGGAGGACTTCATCCTTATGGAACTACCTTCCCGAGGTCATTTTTCCGAACGAGTATAACCTCCAACGATTCAAACGTGAGTCGCCCATCGACTATCATTTTAAAATATTATTTTTGACTTTAGTACAATAAAAAGTTTTCTTATATCTATGACCATCATAAAGTCAATCATGCCCATTAGCTGCTGACGTGGTTTAGTCTAAATCAAATAGATATCGATAATCTCGATTTGAATGACACTGTTATAGGCGATGACGCGCTTTCGTTCTTTCCCTGGTTCAACTGTATAATTGTAGCCTATTCAGTCAAGTTATTAGTTACGTCGACCAATTTTAATTATGTGTCAATGTTAGATCTATGTAATTAATTCGGGTTACCATAAAAGTGTGCAGATAGAAAGACGCAGTGCGTGTATAAATCTGCTCTTGTTTTCTAATTATTGTTTATATAATTCCATTTTGCTGCAATAGTTATCATTATACAATCTAAACTATTTTTACAGATGAGCATTAAAGTAAATGAACAATACCCTTTTGTTCCATTGTTAGGGCGAAAGTTTCCGTTGAACGAATTTTACTGCGTACAATTAAAAACAACAATAGACTTCGTTTCAATTTTATATTTGATTTAAAAAAAAAATATAGTTTCATTGAATTCATTATATTATGCCAATATGAACAAACTGGAACAAACCTGAAACCTGAAAACAACATTAGATAGATGGTCGAAATAACAACACCTATCTTGATGGCAATGGTCAAATACACGTACTCGAAACAATCGAAAATACTATCGAATGGGATGCTAACCCTGACGCAAGTGATGGGTCTGCTAACAGACCACTGCCACTTGCGAAAACACCTTCAACGGATTGATATAACAACCGATCCATTGAATGCAGACTCTGCGGCGAAGAGGAAGAAACTGCCTCACACATGTCTCGTAAAGACAAAATATCTTCGGGAACATACAACGTGGTGACAACCTCGCACATGACAAGCTTGGTAGAAGGTTACTGGACCTCATAGAAGGAACAAACATCTTCTAACAAGATCGGGGTACACAATAAGCTGAAAGGCTGCAGTGATAGAAGTTCGGGCCTTTAAACCGTCCCCCGCCTTCAACTAACCAACCAACCATGCCACTATTTAAGAATGTGACAAATTGATCGACCAATCCCATTGCAATGTAACTTAATTTATCTGAAATTCTCAACGGCATATTCCTCGTAATTGACGCTGTACCAATATTGTACGGAGCTAAAATAAAATACCTTTTAGCAAATCCAATAGTGTAAAATGAGGAAAGTATTATGAAAAATTGCACCTGCATCCGGCTTCACATTTTACCGTGATATTAGATTGCATTTTTGATAAAGATTCCATTTTCTATGTGACAAAGGTCGACATGGGTAAAGAGAATGGATAATTTTATTTTTGTACGTCCTTATAAGAAAATTGTATAATGTCACGAGGAGTAATGACAGCAAGAATAATATTAATAATAATATTATTGACGAATTGTCATTATTACAAGTTAAAATCTACAGGGTGTTATGGAAATGACGTATTATATTTACATGGGTGACTCCTTGGGTGTCGTATAGAAGCGCTACATATTTTTTTCTTTCAAATCGACGGTTTTAAAAGTGGGGTAACAAACCCTCTTACTCACAGGTGACTCCGCGGTAATGAAGCACCCTGTGACAGTGTATAAAAAACACCTGTTACGCGCAATGTTGCCAAACTGTGTAAAAATGTAAAACTTTAGTTCCTTATAAAAATAAATATTTAGCTTACTTAGAAAGTAAATCCAGGACGCTGAAAGGAATCCAGGGCGCAGACACCTTCACTTATTTTTTCTATGGGAAAAGCTTTATGCTCACCACGTGCCCTGATCATAGTGTGGGAATTCATAATAAGCTTATACCCACTAAACTCCATTCGGCCTCTTCTTTCCAATTTCCGAAAATAACCGGCATATCGTCGATAGAAGAAAACACATAGTGAAATAGAACAAATTACCCTAAATCACTTAAAGAAGCACACAGAGACACCCACGAGTTTAAAATCAGTTTTTTTGAAGATATGCACCTATTATTAGATTACGCAAAAGCACTAAACACTAACGCATAATTACATTTTACAATAAATTACCGTACACAGCACTATAGGATACAAATTATTTCGCAATAGAATTTCAGAAATAATAAAACCGCTACTTTCTAATGGGCTAATCAAATTTATTAATCCTTTACTGAAGAAGAATGATGAATTAATTATGTTGATAGGCAGGACAACCTCTTCAAAATAAATAGTCTCGTCCAACTAGCGCGGTTACCATTTTCGAGACTATCATTATACAGGAAAGTATTACAGAAGGAAACTCCACAATTTATGAATATAATCTTATAAAACATCGAAAGTGGCAACGCTGTATTTTCAGCCCAAATAGCTAAATATCGATCGACCTAGTAAACCCGAATATGTCAAACGTGTTTAGTTACTTTCAAAATTTTTAGATGTCAAATACCAATGTATGGAAATTTATATTATTTCCCAGAACAATAAGGGCGTATTTTTGTCTACACAGTAGCACTTTAAAATACTAAAAACTTAGATGTGTTCATGAGATGCATACCTACGCGAAAACTAATGTGAATTTATGTGGCTTTGTTTTGGTGTTTTGTGAGGTTATTGTGTCGATTTTTGTTCGGGTTATTTACTTGGCGTTTTTATAAATTAAGTTGATTTTAAATAAGGCCGAAAAGGTAAATAAAATTGCATTTTTTTTTCTAAAGAGGAAAGTGTTGTTGTTCAGATTCGACGGTGTCGTTCGAATTGCACAAATGAGAACATATCTGACCATTTATAAACACCGCGGCGGTTCGTTCGAATCAGTTCAAGTTCATAAATCAGAGAGTGTTTCCCAGCGATCTGACCTGAACTTAAAATTTTATTATAATGTACCCTGAAAAATATACAGCTTCCAATCTGTCAAACGGTTATTGACTTTCTAAAGAGTTTAGCCTGAAAATGTGACAACACTGCTCAAAATTCACTGAAGTTTTTCGTCATATATTGCTTTGTTTACCTTTCTCCCAGTGTCACCACGTGCTTAATTTTGGTTTGACACCAGGTCATGTACAGGGCATATTAAATTAAAGCGCCAATTTTGGATATTTTTCTTCAATTTGTTTTCATCTCAGGAATTGCCGGTTTAAATATAATACGTCATTTCCATAACACCTTGTATACTTTAGCCATTTAATCTAAAAGTTATACTAATCAATTTTATTTGCCAATTTATTTTTATCGGTGTGGTGGAACTATTTTCTTACACAATATTTCAATTGAGTTAGATGACCAATAATTTTCTTCCAAAATAAAATTGTATAGCCAAAGAATACCGCTTGATGTCACGTAATTCAACTAAAAAGTGATTTCGACACCCCCAAGGATTGGCAGTCTAAAGGAATGGAGAAGGTAAAAAGGGCTCTTTGAGTGTCATAATTCAGACTACTGTTGGGAACAACAATGGAACTCTCGAAACGCCAAATATTTATTAGTTTGTCGTAGCGGAGAAGTAACCAGCGAACTGGAAACTTATTTTAACGATCTATTAGTTTTTTCTTATATTTCTATTACTTACATGTGTATGACACACATATCTTTTATTGGCACAATTATTTTAAATATGATGCGCATAATATTTTTTAATTTTTTCTTTTTAAAACTGAATATACATGAACAAATAAGTTAACAGAATAAAAAATTAATTTAACATATACATGCGTATACAGAGCGTCCATAAATTGTTGCACAAATTGATTTTCTATTACTTACATGTATATGACACACATATCTTTTATTGGCACAATTATTGTAAATATGATGCGCATTTTGGGACAGGACATCAGGCAGATTTTTAACCTAATCCAAGCTAAGAAATAAAAATTGATTTCTTCGCCCTTAAAAGA
Organism: Barypeithes pellucidus; assembly: GCA_963991005.1. NCBI lineage: Eukaryota > Metazoa > Arthropoda > Insecta > Coleoptera > Curculionidae > Barypeithes > Barypeithes pellucidus. Next base: position 76,829,941 of record OZ022558.1, read on the forward strand.
AAGACGGCCAAAAGCAATCGGAACGGTAACGGGGCTTTTTGAGGGTCATAATTCAGAGTGGTGTCGAGTACAACAAAAGGACTCGAGGAGCCAGTCCAAATATTTATTCGTTTGTGATAATTTAGAAGCTGGCTGACAATTGAGATGGAAATCCTTCGCCGGCAACCCTGTTTGCTTTCATATGGATAAAAGCTCGAAGAATGGAATATTTACATTGACAGAAAAGGTCAATCGATTAATGGTCCTTAAGGGGAAATACCATCGACTATACAGACAGATTTTTTTTAATGAAACATAAAGTTGCTTGTAAATTTAGTATGTTAAAGAAGCAAGAGATGTGGTCGGCTCTTGGAGCACCGAGTTTCTTTACAAGTACTGTAACATGCATTTACCTACGATTACTACGGAAAATAGCAAAAAACAAATATCACCAACTACCCAAGTAGCATCTTTAGATACGGGGCTATGTTAAACCATGCTCAAAACAATTAAGATACCTTCACTGTTGTAAAATAAAAGTTTCGACCTAGTAAACCCGAATATGTCAAACGTGTTTAGTTACTTTCAAAATTTTTAGATGTCAAATACCAATGTAGGGAAATTTATATTATTTCCCAGAACAATAAGGGCGTAATTTTTGTCTACACAGTAGCACTTTAAAATACTAAAAACTTAGATGTGTTCATGAGATGCATACCTACGCGAAAACTAATGTGAATTTATGTGGCTTTGTTTTGGTGTTTTGTGAGGTTATTGTGTCGATTTTTGTTCGGGTTATTTACTTGGCGTTTTTATAAATTAAGTTGATTTTAAATAAGGCCGAAAAGGTAAATAAAATTGCATAAATAAACAACTTGACGTTTTGCTTTCCTTGGAAGAAAATCCATGTACTCGCACATTGGGGCCGATTTACACATGCCGAAATCTGTTGTTCACCGAGTAGTTCAAAAGCAGAAATATCACCCATACAAAGATATTCCAGTGCATGAGTTATTTGAAGATGATTTCGATAGGCGAAGTGAGTTTTGCGGACGCATGCAAAATATGTGCAATCTAGATAATAATTTAGTAACAAATTTTATTTTTTCGGATGAAGCTACGTTCTATTTGAATGGTAATGTGAACAGACAAAATTGTCGATATTGGGCAACAGAAAATCCGCATTGGATGATAGAGGTTCACAGCCAGTACCCTAAGAAAATAAATGTTTGGCGTGGAATCGTACGCGAAAGAGTAATTGGTCCATTTTTCTTTGAACAGTCATTAACTGGACAAGTATATCTCGAAATTCTCTAACTAGAATTAATTCCAGCATTAGTGGCTTTATTTCCGAATCCATTGGATCCAGACTCCCCTGACGAAGAACTGATATTCCAACAAGATGGTGCTCCTCCGCACTATGCGGCCACTGTGCGCACATTTTTGGATGAAACCTTTCCCAATCGGTGGATTGGAAGGAGAGGACCTATCGAATGGCCTGCTAGGTCGCCAGACCTAACTCCGCTGGACTTTTTTTTGTGGGGTTACCTCAAATCAAAAGTATTTGTTAACAGGTCAAACAATATGCAGGAGTTGAAAGAAATGATCCGAAGAGAAGTGCGTGTCATAACTCCGGAAATGGTTGGAAACGTGCAAAGAGAGTTTATTGATCGTCTTGGATATTGTCAACCGTAAATGGCGCACATTTTCAACATTTAATTTGATTTTGTTGTGTTTTTTTTTTAATAAACAGGTCTTACTTATAGATATGTTCAATCCTAATTTTTTCAATAACTGTTGAGTTTATGTATAGGACATGGTACATGAAACATGCTTAGAATTCAATGCAAAATTCAAAAATGAAATAAAAAATATATGTTTTCATTTGAAAAAATGAAGTTGATGGTCGTAACTTATTTTTGAGCTACCCTGTATACATGAAATTACCACAAAAAAAAAATTAAAAAATCAAAATCGACGGGTACGAGCGTTTTTTGAAAAAACTTACCGCTGAATTTTAAATGAATTTAGACATTTCTTCTGGGACTCACTGTATATAAAAATTAAAATATTATCAAAATTTTATTTATTTCTTTTATAAATGGACTTAGCTAGGAAAATGGAACTTATCTAACAACTTTTAGCTTCTCGAAAGATGCAGAAATTTCATTAAAACTCATTTTAATAAAATAAAAATTCATTGGAACAGATAGTAAATGCAGAGTTATCCGAACATATCGAAAAAAGTAGCATTTTGCCAGAAACGCAATCAGGATGTCGGGAAAATCACGGATGTGCCACGGCCCTAACTAATGTTCCAACGATATTTTTCAAGCTATCGACAATGGAAAAATAACAGTTTTAGCATTGTTGGACTTTTCCAAAGCCTTCGACACTATTAATCATGAATTACTGTTAGCGGTTTTACATCATGTTGGTCTTTCTGAGAGTGCAGTTCTCTTCTTCAAAAATTTTTTAACAAACAGATTTCAATCAGCTGGTGTCGGCAGTATGGTTTCGGCTCCAGTATTGATTGAAAACACAAGTTTACGGGTCCGAGGTTTTTTTTTTAAATTTTCACGTACACAGCCGTAAACCCTGCTGGATTTCGATGGGCAACCGTGTATATCTCGGGTTTGTTCGATGCAAGAAATGACTTATCATCAAGTTACATGAGAGGGTTACTTTCGTTGCTTATATGCGTTTGGTAGTAGCAAAATCCCATCTCAAATACAAATGAATACGTTGTCTTAAAAAAACTTGTTAATTTTGCTATAAAAAGTAATGACTAGTTATTTATAGGTTTCAACACAATCTCTATTCTTTTAAAAGTACTCCATAACGGCCTTACAAACCATTATTCAAGCCATTCCAATTTGTAAATGGAAAAAGGCAATTTTCCATTTGGGTTGTTTTGTTTAAAACTTCTCCGATACATACAAGGTGTTTTCTAAATACGATTCGTAACTTAACTGAAGCTGAAACGATACCCACGGCTTCACCTATGGTGACATAATTTATCGATATAGTTGACGATTTCGCTATATTATGGTCTGTAAGTACTGCATTTGCAAACATTAATTAAATTGTTGTATATTACCATGTATATTGCTTATTTCAATGTAAAAAATACGCATTCATTTTATGACGTCAAAGTTTTTTTATACGTCTATATACAGGGTGTTATGGAAATTACGTATTATATTTAAACCGGCAATTCCTGAGATTTTTTTTTTATTTATAAACAAACACTAGCCCGAACAAAAACCGGCAAAATAACCTCCCAAAAACACACAAACTCACATTAGTTTTCGCGTAGATTTGTATGCGTCTCATGAACACATCTAAGTACCGTACTATTCAATCTGAATTAGTATTTTAAAGTGGTACTGTGTAGACAAGAATACGCTCTTATTGTACAAGGTTTCATCGGGTGGTCTGGAAAATAATATAATTTTTACGTACGTATTTGACATCTAAAGTTTTGAAAGTGAATCACTTTTGAGATTGGTTGACACGTTCGGATTTACTCGGTCGATCGATATTATTATGCCACCTTGGGTTAATATCTAAAAATACAGCGTTGCCACTTTCGATGTTTTATAAGATTATATTCATAAATTGGGAAATTTCCTTCTGTAATATTATTTCCTGTAATTATAGTCCTCGGAAATGGTAACCGCGCTAGTTAGTCATTTTCCCGATATACACGAAGCATTCTACCCTTGGACGCGTCTATAATCTATATGAAAGAGAGGTCCTGTCTGTCAAATTATTTCATCATTCTTCAGAAAAGGATTAACAAATTTTATGTTTAGGCCAATCCATTAGAAATTGGAGTTTTTGTTATTTCTGAATTTCTATTTCGAAATAATTTGTATCAAGTGCTGTTGCTCTATGTGTACGGTAGTGTTATTATTGTAATGTGTAATTATGCGTTAGTGTAATCTGAAAATAGGAGCATATCTTCAAAAAAACTAATTTGAAACTCGTGGGTGTCTGTGTGTTTCTTTAAGTGATTTAGTGTAATTTGTTCTGTTCACTTCTCTCGACAACATGCCGGTTATGTTCCGAGATTGGAAAGAAGATGCCGAATGGGGCTTAGTGGGTATAAGCTTATTATGCAGTCCCACACTATCATCAGGGCACTTGATGAGCATAAACCTCTTCCCATAGAAAAATAACTGAAGGTCTGTGCCCTGGATTCCTTACTCGTGTCAGCGGCCTGGATTTAATTTCTAAGTAAGCTAAATATTTATTTTTATAAGAATCTAAAGTTTTACACTTTTCCACAGTTTGAAAACATTGCGCCAGAACATCTGTTTATAACACAGCTGGGCATTGTAATTTGATTGTGCCGCGGAGTGACCTGTGGGCTTATGGGTGAATTACCCCACTTTTTAAACGTTCGATTAAAAAAAAAATGTAGCGCTTCTCTAGGACACCTCAGGAGTCACCCATTTAAATATAATACGTCATTTCCATAACACCCTATGTACAAGTGAGTCCAGAAAAAAATTCACAGTCTAGGTGACATTACCATAAAGAAGCCAACAATAGATTTTAGGCTGTGATTTAGACGGATGATTTCTTTGCCCACGCCTATACATACTTCAAGTTATCGGCAAGTTTTAGTCAACTTCTTAGACGAAAAATGGATTCATATAAATTGAGAAAAATGTGGTTTCTGCCGTCTGTACAGGATAAAATGGAGAGATGAAAAAACGTATTAACTTTATACCTACAAATCAACAATTTTTTAGGTTTTCATCATTTTTCACAGTGTTCAAGTTTATGTCGGATATCTAGATGTTTTTCTGATGTTTTTCTGACCATGTAAAAAATTTATTGACGACAAAATACATAAATAGATGAATTTGTCAATGATATTTATTTGTTCGAATTTGTTTCCAATCTTTTTATTCACTGTCTACTAAAATAAAAGAGATATTTTTAAATATCTTGCCGTACTTGCTGTGTCCTGTGGTAATGGATTTTAACCAATCGGAGGTAATCTTTAAACTTTCTTATTCAGTTTGAATTGATAGGAATATTCGTTACATTTATCATAATTGATAGGAATATTCATTACATATTCATTACATTTATAATAAAGGATTGATAGGAATATTCATGAATTTTATGATAAAACATATAATTCATAAGAATATTCGTTACATTTATAATAATAAAGTAATAATTTATAGGCCTAGTCAGTTATAATAAAAGTAATATTTGATAGCATTTCAAATTGATTAAACCCAATTCTCTTGTTTATTAATTATAGTAAAGCTGTGTTAAGAAACTTGATTTCATTTCATATGCCAGTATTTTTAAAACTTTTTATATATTAGCAAGAATAAAGCACATCCTGCGAGAAAATTTAGTAGACACCTCATTTATAGCTTTTCGGTTATAAACGTATATCCTTCGACAGTTAAAGCAGGTGTTTGTATAAAGAGAGCCATAATATATCTCGTATATCATCCCCTTTATCTTACCCACGCTACTTAATAACTCAGATATATTGACTATAAAATCAAATGGGGCAAAGCTTTCTGAAGAATAGTGGCTTGACTTAATCGTTTTTATGCGGAATACCTATGTATGTATATTGATATTTAACACTGATCAAATTTTTATCGATAAACCCACTCACTCGTTAGAAAATGAACATGACCAGTATTATTTTTTAGCATCTATAATAGTTTATTAAGATACAAGTTTCATAAGACATTATGTTAGAGCATGCGTTTAATATAGAAAACTACCCGCGAAGCGAGGAGTTTTCTAAAGTACAAGTGCTCTAATTGTCTTATGAACCGTGTATTTTATAATACTTTTTCTATTTGGGTCTTTAAAGACTGAAAAACTTTAAAAAATATAGTAGATTTCTTCCATTTGAATTGATATTATCTTTTTGGGTTGGCAATGCTTGTACAATTTCATAATAAAATGTTACAAGTATCAAATATGCCATGATAGAAACAATTGAACATCACAAAGCTTCTTCCCATCCGTCATAATTAAAAATAAATATATTATTAAAGTTAATAAAAATGAGTCAGGAAGAAAGTTGTACTCCGTCAGAAATACGAGAAATTGCAGAAAATAATGTAGAAAAACTTTTAAAAAGAATATGCTTAACTTTGAGTTATGGTGCGAGCAGAAAAAAATTCCAAAATATTGATCAAAATAATACTATTGAACAAAATATTGTGTCGGCACAGAATCTGACAGGAATAACAATTAATGCCCAGGAAATGTCTACAGTAACTATAAGTATGTATATATAAAGTAATATGTATATTGAATTAAAAATAGTACTTTGAATTGAATAAAACTTTAAAAATAGAGCATAAACTGGAAGATACTTATATTATTTTTAGGTTATGTTGTTTTATAGTTATGACTAGAAATTAGTTGACGATCACCGTCAGCATGTTAATATATTTCCGATTATAGGTATTTCAGATAAATATCTAGTAAAAATGATCTATTTGCAAGGTTAAAGGTTAGTATTTTAAAGGTTTCTATGAAAAAATTCTTGTTGAATCCATAATGCCTAGAACACTAATTTCAACGAAATAGAAGTAAGCCTAAAATTCGAACCCTACTTACTGCTAACATAAAAAAAAATGAAATTTCAGTTTCATAAAGTGGCAGGTTATCAATTTTTTTGCATTTCATAATGTAGCCATTATGAAACCCAAATAGAAAAATTAATTTAGGCATTTATATTGCTAAAAATCACTCGATCTTTTCTTAAGATTGGACAAAATATTTTATAAACTCAAACTAGATTGCTTTCTAGCAAGTTGAACTCGAACAAACGGTACATATAATAACTGCCGCTAAATCTCATCAATTTCTGATAAATTTGGTTCTTATCTGACATAAAAACATAAAATTACTGACATTTCTGCTTTTACAATTCAAATTTGATTTAAAACGGACCATTTTAGTTTAAAGCCGAATTGTTATAAGGTCTTTTACGATATCAGTCTTACATTTCTCTTTTACTGAATCAAATTTCAAAGTTCTTTTACGATGTTTCCGTATGGTGCACACTTTGTGAAACCGCTGTTTGTAACATATTCTATTTTTTACATGCTGATCAGAAGAAACAAAATATTTTCTTGACAAAAAAATATATAAACAGTGCAGTGCGTTTCTCACAAAATAAAATGACGCTTTTAACACGCATATCATACAATATTTTTTACTACTAATGACTGAAAAGTTATACATTTCACATTCATTTGAGTGTAAGAAGTTTCACTTTAAATCACTAGTGCGGAAGATGCTTTACCCTTTTTTCATTGCATGTTCTTGTGTTTTTAGATAAAATCACCTTTCTATTTGGGTTTAATATCTGGTTGGTTTATTTGTATTTTAATGATGCTTTCTTAACCGAACCAAGCATAATGAATAAGAAAGTACTGGAATTAATAATTCTGTTCTGTAAATAAGAACATTAGGCTTTTTTGTTTCCGTCTGCCGAGAGCCCTTAATGTTGGGTAATTTTGGGGTTTTAAAGGGCTCTGGTTTTAGGATTTGTTCAATTAAGTTTGATTTAATTACTATTGTTGATTTAATTGCAAATACTAAAGGAATGGAGGCAGATAAATTACTTATAACCCAACTGACCTATCTATATGACCAATAAATTTATAAGGTACATGGATAAATCAACAATCAATCCTAGACCCTTGATTTCAACAATAAGTTCTTAAGAATTACGGCATTCTACATACATACATACAGGGTGTAATAAATTCGTCTTCACCTATGGGATTTCGGAAACGGTAGGAGTTAGGTTAATCTGGGACAACGTTGCGTAATTATGGATCCAATAATATGCCACAAAAAAACAAAAAACAATGGCTTTGAACATTTGAGACAAAAGTAAATTACAGGATCGTACTAGGGGTATTTTAATGAAGATGATCAATTCAAGAAACAGATCGTGGGAAAGCCAGTAGCCGTTGTATACCGGTGAATGTAGATTTAGTTCCTCTTTCATAATTTGAACAAAAAAATCCAGGTCCATATTTAAAAAAATTAAGTTGATGATGGCTACTCAAAGACGAAACGTCACATTGAAATTTTTATTTTCTTGCGGCATATTATTGGGCCCATAATTACGCAACTTTTCCTCAATTTAACCGACTTCGTTTCTCTTACCGTTTCCGAAATCCCAATGGCGAAGGACAAATTTGTTACACCCTGTATATGCTTTATTGTTTAACGCGATTTTGAAAAGTCATGTGTAAAACACTAGGGTAGACAATGATTCGTTCCTAGATATAATCTACATTATTTTAAGTCCACTAGGTAGATCATAAATTAATTCCAACCTTTTTCTACCATAAACGAAACTTCTAGGAACAAATTTATGAATCCATAAATACTGCGACGCTCCGGTCATATTTCTTCCAAATAGCTCAGAAAATGCAACGCATAAAGTACATATATTAAATGCAGTAACATATTTTGCATATAAATTGTCTTTTAACGTATATTTCTAACAATAGTAAATAGTAAGAACTGTCAAGTGTTGAGGAAATAAAACATTCCCTATTATCCCAGCGGGTTTGGTCGAGTAGAAAATATTGTTCGAGCACACGCAAAAAATACTATAGTAAAGTTATTATAGTAAATATTTTATTGTAAAATAGTTAGAATTTGTAATAAGTTTAGTGAAATCCAGTAAATACTAAAATATATAGTAAATTTTAATACACACTACCAGTGCCTCCTAAAACTCCTTGGCCATGACACTACACAATGTCCAAGATAAGGAGGGCCAGTACAGGGATCTCGGAAACCATAAGAGATACGAAGTCGGTTAAATGGAGGTAAATTTGCGCATCTATATGTTTAATAATATGCAGTTTAGAAAGTTTTAAAATTCCGAGTAGTTCCAGAGATATCCGGAAAAACCGAAATTCTGAACAATCGTTTAATTTTTCTGGATTTTTTTGAGATCGAATTCTAAAGTAAATTGCACTTTTGCATTGCCACCTTTTCCGCTCTATCTAAGAGCGTTAATTGTTTTGTAATCCGACGAGTCGTCTTCGAAGGGCCATTATCAACTTTATTTTTTTAAATACGGTCCTATTTTCCTGATATTGGAACTTGAGAGCTTTTTTTCTTCCGAATGCAACCATGTATGACACATTGTGGTTTAATGACGTTTCGAGAATTTTTTGAACAACATCAGGAAATTTTGGGATACGGTCATGTATTTCTCCTAATTTTATAAATAATATAAGCTCTACATTTTTACTTATGTTGGACTAGTTCAATAAAATAATTAATAATTTAATAATAAATCACAAATAAGTGAACCAAAACAGAAATAAAACAAACACGAAAAACTAAGGAACTACATAAATCAGGTGTTCTGAAACACCATGGCCAGCACGTTCGTCTGATATGACACCGTTACATTTTTTCCTCTGGAGAGTATGTCGAAAATTATGTTTATAAACACAACTTCGAAACAGAAGACGAACTGAGGCGGTTGATGCTTGAAGCCTTTCAAAGTATTACGCCAGAAATGTTGTCAAATGTTTTAGAATCGACAGTTAGAAGATGTTATTTGTGCTTAGAAAATAACGGAAATCATTTTGAACACCTGATTATGTAGTTTCTTACTTTTTTCGTTGTTCGTTTTATTACTGTTTTGGTATGTTTTTGTTCACTTATTGGTGTTTATTATTGAATTATTTTTTGTTCACTTATTTGTGGTTTATTATTAAATTATTTGTTATTTATTGAATTAGTCCAACATAAGTACAAATTTAGAGCTTACTTATGAGATATTATTTATAAAATTAGGAGAAATACAGGACCGTATTCCAAAATTTCCTGATGTTGTTCAAAAAAAAAGTTTCAGTAAATTACAATTACAAAAGATTTTAGTAAATTTTGCAAATTTTTTTAGTAAATTTACAAAATATTTTAGTAAATTTTACAAAAATATAAATGGTTTACTAAATATTTTGGATTTTTACTAAACATTTTATTTCAGTTCTTATAATAAAAGTATAATACTATATACTATAATTTTTTTTATGTAATTTCTATTATAAGTATCCATGAACATTTCGAATTAAATAAATTTAGTTTGTTTTTTTAGAATCGTTTGATATGATTTCTCTCGGGGGGGCCCTCTGGCCTTGTTTACCAGCACTATTAAATTAAATGTAGGTTAGGCAGGGAAATTTACTGATGCAAAAATAAATAAATTACTTAAAAAAAGTTTAAAAGTAATTGGCGTGTATAATTTGACGAAAAAAAGGAAAAAAATATATTTACATTTCTTTTTTAACTTGTTTTTATCATAAAAAATTATTTGTCTTGTAAATATTCCGTTTTGTCAAAGAACTTCGTCGTCGGAGGTAACAAAGCACACTTTTTTTACTACATATAGCGACACGTGTCGAATACTTCGTTCGATCGATCTCGCCTAAAAGTAGTATTTTTTTCAGAATAATTATTAATTAGTTTGAAGGGAGACCGCCGCATTCGTCATTACAGAGCTTCTAATTTTTTTTTCTACATTTTTTTATCTTCGTTCTCCATTCTCGAGGAGACGACTCAAAGTTTAACGTGGGTTCCGAATCACGATACTCGTATTGGCGTACGGATGGATTTTATAAGAATACTTTTAGCGATTATTTCATGTCAAAACTAATATCAGAAGTCAAAATGTATTTTCTGCTATAAACTTTTATACATAGGACATCTAATAATTTATTTTCGGGTTTAGGTGTTCCCGCATTCTTCACTTCAATTTTTTGCTCCAAACTCAAAGAGCTAAAGTTATTTCTTAAATAGTCCACCGTCAACTATTCATTTTAACTTAATAAATATATAATATTAAAATATTAAAACATACACGCTCGAATTACTAACTAGATGCACGAACAAACAACAAAAACTGTGCTCCTTTTCCATGTTAAATCGCCATAGCCCCGCTATCCCTCGCTGCCACCCGCCACCTGTTACTACAGAGAAACTGCACTACTTAATCGCACGTGCGAGCAAGTCTCGTCATAATCGTCATTTACCTCGACCGAGGCGCGGTTGCCGGATCTATACAGATTGTTTTGACGGGATGATAAAATATTAGGGAGGGTCTGACTTTTTTAGTTCGACGGTACGATAAAATATTAGGGAGGGTCGGACTTTATACGATAAATAATATTCAATGAATATAAATTGATATTTTTTATTAGTTTTGTTTCGTGGGGTGCACGTGCGCATGTGCTCATGTGGAAGAACCGCCACTGCCCAGTATATTGGAATAAGCTTTAATATTACATTGTTCTTAATGTGTTTTTATCGATATACATCATGGGTATTTTTTCGTGATAGAATTTACTACGAATTCCATTCTTTACTGACTAAGTTAAACCGTTGAGGTCAGTGAGGCACGAAATGACCTTTGGAACTTACCCTCGTCAATAAAGTAAAGTTACAGAGATCACCGAGTTTCCGCCGCGTTGCGTAATTTTTCCACCTACCTTGAGCTATCGGAAAAAATAAGTTCGGAAGCTAAGAAAGTAGGGGAATTATTAGTTTTTCGGGCACCGGATATAAATACGTTGTTTTGTTACTTTATTTTACCCGTTTATGTAGTCAAAAACTTCCTATACACGTATGTCCTAAAATACTTTGTTTTCGATATACAGGGCGTTAAAGTTTTTTTATCAAAAATCTCGAAAACTGTTTGGAATATTACTTCAAATTTTGGTATAGATTATTATGATATAAAGCCACTTATTTTTACCCAAATAGTTTTTGTTTCTCAAGCCAGTGACTTTAATAAATCCATATTTTAACAAATCCTACACATACCGAGTGGTAATTATTAAGAAAATACGTTTCCTTAGTAAAATAATAACGATCTTTAAAATTATGTGCCATTTGATCCCCCTTTCCATTTGAGACTTTAAGGGTAATTAATATCTCACCCTCCCAGTAAACTTTGAGGGCTATAATTATTCTTTAAAATTGACGTATATTTCCGATTTTTCATATTATTTACTGGAAGCCAGAGATTAAGAGCTGCATTTAATCACACAGGTTGCCAATCAGGCCCTATTTTATGCGAACGTTTAGCCAAATATACTTAATTTTTTTCTAATCTAAATCTGGATTCGTAAAGTTAAAGGATTGGAAAACGGTATGAAAAAATTGCGTTAAAAAATATGGTGTTATAAGCATAACAAAAACAATTTCAAATATTAACAATTTTCAAATTTTTGTCACAGATCTCCCTAAAACATCAGACGAATGACCCTCCATTCGATGGAATCCAGTAGCCGAAGAGTATGTTTTGGTGCAGAGCTCCAGACATGAGAGCAGTACTTTTGTGATGGTCGAATCTGGGCTTTGTATAGTGTCAAAAGTTGTTGAGGTGTGTACAACTTTCTGGTTCGGAAGAGTACACCAAGTTTCTGAGAAGCCACCTCGGCGATTCCCAAGACATATTTCCTCCCAGATTAACGCCTAGCAAATTAATAGATGATGCCAGTGGGATTGCGTGGTCCTCCATGACTATATCCGGTTCTGTAATGTTAACCTTTTTAGAGAAAACTGCTGCCTGGGTTTTTTAGCGTTAAATTCGACTTGGTTACTGTCACCCCAAGCCAAAATTTCTTCCAGGTCTTTGTTGATGCGTGATACTTGATGACTTCTAACCTGCCAAAAAGCGGCATATTTTTTAATTAAATGATGCGACATAGATGGCTCTGATTGCTACTTTGGGATTGTTTGGGATCCTCATCTTAAGGGTGGGAAGTATTTAAATTGCCACCCTGTATACATTCTAATCGTAATCGTAAAGGGATTGCTTTTTTTTTAAATATATAAATTCAGCGAACTTCGACAAATATTTATGTTTATATTGTGTGACTGTATTTTTGATTTATTTTGTTAATTTGTCGACCAATATTTATTGGTGCGTGCGGTTGTTTTGTGTAATAATACATATTATGACGTTGGGTTTTGACTAATTCTACTTCAATTTCTGGTGTTTTAGAGATTATATCGGATTAATTAAAGATTTTGTTCGTATTAAAAAGACATTAAGAGAAAGTGATGCACATTTGCCGTCTATTTTCCAATCACAAACCCAAATTACATTTAAGATTTTTTTTCGACTAAATCATTGATTGAAATCACTTGATTAAATCGTGATTTAAATCAAATGATTTAAATAGAGCGAACACTGAATTAGTTATGTTTCTTTCTTAAAGCAACCTACACACTAAAAGCTTTCCAAAAAGCCTTTTTGTTTGCGTGGTTCTTCTTTTTGCACGGAATGTTTGAATAAAGTGGCCGCTCCTTTCTAGGGAAGTTTTCTCGTATGAAAATGATGAAAACGTTTGTGGTGTAAACACGGATTTAAAAATAGATTTATTACGACATATAATTTCACACAAGGTAGGAAACGTATTAGCCTTCATTGGAAATTAAATACAGGGTCCATATATCCAAAAATGGCGATATAATTTAATATGCCCTGTACATGATCTTATGTCAAACCACAAATGACCACGGGGTGCCCCTGTCAGGAAGGTACACAAAGCAACATACGGCGAAAAAGTCACTGAATTTTGAACCATGTTGTCATATCTTCAGGGTAAACTCTTTAGAAAGTCAATAACCGTTTGACAGATTGCAAGTTGTTTATTTTTCAGGGTTCATTATTATAAACTTTTACGTTCACTTCAGTTCGCTGGGAAACAATCTCTGATTTATAAACTTGAACTGACTCGAACGAACCGCCGCGGCGTTTATAATTGGTGAGGTATCTTCTCATTTGTTCAATTCGAACGATATCCGTCAGATCTGGACAACTTAAAAGTTTATAAATGCCACTTACCCTTCAGAAAAAAATGCAATTTTATTTAGCTTTTCGGAGTTATTTAAAACCAACTTAATTTATAAAAAAACACCAAGTACCTAGGTAACCCGAACAAAAACAAACCGGCACAATAATCTCACAAAATCACATAAATTTACATTAGTTTTCGCGTCTCATGACACATCAAAGTACCATTCAATCTGAATTAGTATTTTAAAATGCTACTGTGTAGACAAAAATACGACCTTATTGTCTGGGTGATCTGGGAAATAATGTATTTAACATCAAAAAATTTCAAAAATAAATAACTCGTTGGTTCCGTCGATCGATATTGAACTGCTGGGCTGGGGCACTGCCGTCGCGAAAAGAACAAATAACTTAATAATTTAAACTCGGATTTAAGTATTAACACACAATTTAACACACAAATCTGCTTGAAACTTGGTAAAAACAGTAGGAAACCGATAACGCGTTTGCAAATCGGCCGGCTTCTTTAAACAGCTGATTTTGGACAATCGGGCGGGTTGCCTGTTCTTTTCGCGCCGGCAGCGGCTGGGGTTAATATTTAAAAATACAGCGTTGCCACTTTCGATGTTTTATAAGATTTTATTCATAAATTGCGGGATTTCCTTCTATAATATTACTTTCCTGTATAATTATAGTCTCGGAAATTTCAAGCGCTAGCTCAAGTTAGTTCTCGGAATGTGCACAAAGAAAGCACCTTCCTATGTCAACATAATTGCTTCATTTTATCTTTAGTAAAGGGTTAGTGGCCCATAGAAATTAGCGTTCTTATTATTATATTAATTGCTGTTTAGTGTTTAGTGCTATGGTGTAATCTGATAATAGCTGCATATCTTCAAAAAAAACTAATTTGAAACTCGTAGGTGTCTGTGTGTTTCTTTAAGTGATTTAAATGTTCCTCGAGATTGGAAATAAGAGGCCGAATGGGGTTTAGTGGGTATAAGCTTATTATGCAGTTCCACATTATCATCAGGGTACGTGATGAGCATAAAGCATTTCCCATTGAAAAAAACAAAAACCTGAAGATGTCTGTGCCCTGGATTACTTGCTACTGTACTGGCACCTGGATTCACTTCTATTTGGATACTAGGTAAACTAAATATTATTTCTATAAGAATCTTAAGTTTTAAATTTTTTACGCCGTTTGGCAACATTGTGCCTGAACATCTGTTGATTATGGTGATGGGTAATATGATCATATATGATTGTGCCGAGGAGTGACTTGTGGGTTTATGGGCGAATTACCACACTTTTCAAACGTTCGATTTGAAAAAAAATATATGTAGCGCTTCTCTGGGACACCCCAGGAGTCACCCATTTAAATATAATACGTCATTTCCATAACACCCTGTATAAACGGTCCGTGTATTCAAGAGAATACTTTCCATCTGGTCAAAAAATGCGTATTATTTATCTTAGCTTTTTTAGTAATTTGGGTCAAACGGCTAAAAATTGACCACATATTTACAGCGGACGAACTCTTTTAAAAGTGGGTCTTTCTAGAAGTTAATTAATCACGCATCTCCAATTTTGAGAAACTTTTCTTTTCGCTGATACCGGATACTTTTTTCCAACGTCCTTAACCTTAAGTGATAGATGGGAAAACACAAAAAAAACTAGGCCTCGTATATTGACACTTTTTAACTTAAACTTGTTACCTTGGACATGGTATATACAACGTGTCCAAGAAAGTTCTACACAAATGGTAAACTGCGAATGGGAAAAATTATGCGTTTTATGGAAAAAAGTGTCTCTTCCTAAAAAGCTCTGCTTGGGAAGGAACATAACTGGCTTGGACACGTTGTAGACAGGGTGTTATGGAAATTACGTATCATATTTAAACCGGCAATTCCTGAGATACATGTAAGCAATCGAGGAATTCTGGCCGGTGTTGTTATATGTACACCTTAAACTCTTTAGACAAAATAAAATAATTTAAACACTTTTCCATTCTGTAATACCTTTTTGTACAATTAATTGAAGAACATTTACGACCGACTATGTTTTAAGCAACCCGAAAAAACATATGGAATAATAATAGCCACGTACGTCACTAGGTCAAATGCCAAGGACCTCTTGACGCCTTACATCGGCTGAGCGAAGTAGTTTCATATAGCGCTGCACGCTTGCGTCTGTTAGTTGAAGATCAACAAGCGGCTGGATACGTTCTGTCTCGTGGATCACCAACACACTCTCAGTAATTCGCTCTGTTTTTTCGGTTTACGCGTGTATCTTGCCCGTCCATAAATAATCTTTGAATATTGTTTTTATTGACGCGTTTCTTCTGGACGTCAAATTTCGTCGCGTGTAATAAAATCTAATAATCTGTAGTATAATCTATATTATTGTATTTTCAAAAGCTAACTATCGGTTCTGTTGTTTCACTATTATTGTGTGTACATAAAGTGTTTCCAGGAATGTTCCCATGAAAAAGAGAAAAAAACTGATTGTGTTTTTATCTGGATTTCCTCGCTCTTTAGGTATAAGGATAAATACAAGTAGGTAGAAAATAATTTTTCAATTTTAAGGAAATTCCTGATAATAATCAGTTATTTACAATCGTTTTAATGTAAAATACCTTATTTTCATGCACTACTGGCAACACTGTCCTAATTACAATGATTGACTAAAACCGACAAGCAGGGTAAATCATTTAGTTAAGTACAGCGTTTGACTGAAAGAATTCCGTCATTGCAGGGAATGCCTGATACTCTTAGGCAAACGGTGTATCAAACGAAGAGTTACACTATTTTCCGGCAATACGTGAAATGACTGATTTCACTAATTGATGCCGACTTAGGTCTACCTTCGTTAAGGCAAACTAATGAAGGAGATTGAAATGTCAAGTTAGTACTAGAGCTGTCAAGTTAGTAAAATTACAGTCAAAGGGGTCTAGGACTATTCGCCGTCGCCGTTTTGCCGTCGCCCGTTCGCCGGCGGGACAATAAGTAAAACTGACGTTGATTAAGAAAAAGTGCCTTTATTTCGATACTACGAAGAAACAAGTCCTTATGTAACTAGGGACTGTAGAGAAGTTTCCTTTCTTACAACGAAACAAATATGCATCAATCTAAGTTCTTGTCGCAGTAAATTAAAGAGGGAAACAAATCCCTCTTTAAATTAGTAAACTTGAAAAAATATATCCCCAAATTAGAAAGATAAATTCAAAAATAAATCCGGGGAAGGCAAATTACTTTTTCCCAAATTTTCCGGCCAGTTATGTTTTGTTTTAATGACGCGTAACAAAAAACTCGAACATTTACGTGGGCAGATGGAAAATTAAATAATTAAATAACGTGGAAAATGAATAACTTATTCGGGCTAATTGTATGTTTATTGTTTTTATGTTAAAGGTTTTTTCGCTTCATAGAATTTAAAGTTTTTTTTTTAATAATTTTAAACGGATTTGAACGCAAGAGAAATATTGATCAAGAAACGAAATGAGATCTACCGAGATACATTTTTATTTGTAAAAATGTTAACCACATTATAATACGGTTTGATATAAGATTTTTTAATAATAACCGTAATAACATCAATAAAACTTACATTATACAGTAAAATGACTACCTAAAAAGCATTGCCATTGGCTCTGGGTGAAATGTTGTACAGTAGCGCGGACTGACCTGTGAGTAAGAGTGTTTGTTACCCCACTTTTAAAAAGGTCGATTTAAAAAAAATAAAATATGTAGCGCTTCTCTAGGACACCCCAGGAATCACCCAATTAAATATAATACGTCATTTCCATAACACCCTGTATTAAAGTTCTTTTTGACTCTCATCTAAAGGAATAGGTCTTTAAGAACTTGGTAATCTAAGATTTAACGCGTCAATTGGCCCTCAAATTAATTTAAAACGTAGTTTTTTTAAGGTTTACCATAACGTTAAGGCTGCCTTAGCTAAGGTTTAACTTAAGGTAATATTCAAATATCGGCCTTTAGTTCCTAGTCCTTGTTTTATAAAAAAAATCCAATAATCTCTTCGCATAAAAGGAGTGTGACCCGCATTCCGTCTAAAGACCAAAGGTAATCAGCCCGCTCTTCCACAACCTTCCGGTGCACTACTAAACTAGAAACTTGACATTTATCCCACAGCGTGTTTGAGTTTAAGCCATTTTTAATCACACACCCCGAGCTGACGAAGCTTTTAAGACGAGCACTGTGAAATATTAACAAACTTTGTTCCATTTTCGCGACGGAATTGACTTTTTTTGCCAGATTTTCTTAATAACGGATAAGAGTAAGAGCTAAGGCTTTAATATGATATTTTTGCAGTTAATTCGTTTTTCCGATAATTATTTTCATTGGGATGTTGTTGACAAAGTAGTATTAGTTCTATAAATGATAACAGCAGATCCGGATATAGTTTTTTCTTCATATACATTACCTTATTAAATAATATAGCTCAACAAATTTTTTTTTTGTCTTGGTGCTGAAGAAAAAATAACTTATTTTAGTTATTTTGAATGCAGTGATTCCAAAAACACTTAGCTTCCCTTACTCATAATAAATTGTTATATTAATATATTTGACAATTATAATGGTCATAAATTTTATTAAAAATTTAACTAATTCCAATACTAATGCCTTGTTAATTCTACTTATTTATTCATAAATCACTGGAAATACCTAATCTTATATTGGGAAAAGGCCATATAATTATTACAGATAAGAAATAATTTATCCTTGAATATTTTTGCACCTGCAGATTTCTTATTTTCGTATTTGCAATTAGCACAAAATATGCATTAGAAGGCAATAAAAGAAAATGGTATTGTATAGCGTAAGCCTCATAAATTAATTCGTTAATTTGGCTCGTGTCCTAGAGTATTAGTACCTATACAGGGTGTTCCTTAATGACGTGCTAATATTTCAGGGTATGATTCCTTAGGTCATTTTATAAAGAAGAGTTCATATGAACATATGTCCGCAACGGCTTAAATTTTTTGCTACAGGGTGTTGAATTTTTATTTTTTAAATGGTTATTTTTTAATATCTCCGCAAGTACTTTAGATATTATTTTAAATTTTGGTATTCGTTAATAGGATATAGAAACACAAATTTTAGTTCGGAAAGTTATTCAATTGTTCCACCAGTGGCGTCCTCTGATATTTTTGACAAAAACGATGGTACGCCATTGACATTTTTCCATGTGGATATTTTTTCTGATTAGCCTGGTCAATTCACATGAAAACCGTTTCTTGAGTTTTTCTCGTCAAATGCACCGTTCTTGATTAAAACCACTAAATTCATATTGAAACTCATTATTATAAACATTGATAAAATAATTAATGATAAATTTTGTTCCATAACAATTGTTGGAAATGGCCACCTTCTCTTAAAAGGCTTCCGCCCGTCATCGCATCGAATTGCGCACTCCAACAATTTTTATAAAACAAAATTTATCATTAATTATTTTATCAATGTTAATAATAATGAGTTTCAATATGAATTTAGTGGCTTTAATCAAGAACGGTGCGTGCGTCTGACGAGAAAAACTCAAGAGACTATTTTCATGTAGAATTGACCAGGCTAATAAAAAAAAATTCCAAATGGAAAAATATCAGTGGCGTACCATTTTTCTTGTAAAAAATATCAGAGAACATGTTTGCAGGGGCGCCACTGATGGAACAGCTATATCTTATAAATTTTACACCAATAAAATTTATTTTCATTATGGAAATATCATGTTTAACTAATAATTAATTTAAATACATTTGTCAATTTGTTGATAGTGTCAATTGAAGGTATGTTTAAACGTACAGGCACGTATATACGAAAATTTTATTTAAAACCAATAAATAAAATCAAATTCGTTTAGTTTTATTTATATAACATAAACAAAACTCGGCCACTACAAATACTATTAAATAATAACATATATCTCTATTTATATGTATTATATTATAATTCTATTTTATATCTAAATATAATAAATATAAATCTCTATATATGAATGTAGGGTACTATTTGTCTCTGTGATGTATTATATTCATTTATATTAATAATTTTACAATACATTCGTTATTTTATTCAGTTTTTTTTTAATCAAAACCCTTTGTCCCGTTTAATTTAATTAGGTTTTTATTCTCTACATCTTTTGCTTGAAACCAATTTATTGTAATAAATTAATTAATGAATTTACTTTATTTCTTCCTCTAAAATAATTTTATTATTTTTGTACTTTTCTGAAATTACAACAATCTTCTTATAGTATATTAAGATACACGTTTCATAAGACATTATCTTAGAGCACGCATTTAATTTAGAAAACGACCCGGGGAGTTTTCTAAAGTACAAATGCTCTAATTGTCTTATGAACAATTTCATAAAATGTTACAAGTATCAAATATGCCATGATAAAAACAATTGAACACAACAAAGCTTCTTCCCATCCGTCATAATTAAAAATAAATATACCTATTATTAAAGTTAATAAAAATGAGTCAGGAAGAAATTTGTACTCCGTCAGAAATTACAGAATATAATCTAGAAAACTTTTAAAAGGAATATTCAAAACTTTGAGTTATGGTGCGAGCAGAACAAAGTTCAAAATATTGAACAAAATATTAAATAATACTATTGAACAAAATATTGTGTCGACACAGAATCTGACAGGAATAACAATTAATGCCCAGGAAATGTCTACAGTAACTATGAATATGTATATATAAAGTAATATGTATAATATACTATATTGAATTAAAAATAAAAACAGTACTTTATTGAATAAAACTTTAGAAATAGAGCATAAACTGGAAGATATTTCGTTTATTGTTAGGTTATGTTGTTTTATAGGTGTGACTAGAAATTAGATGACGGATACCGTCAGCATATTATATATTTCCGAGTATAGGTATTTCAGATAAATATCTAGCAAAAGTGATCTATTTGCATGGTTAAAAGTTAGTATTTTAAAGTTTTCTATAAAAAATTGTTGTCGAATCCATAATGCCTAGAAAATTAATTTCAACGGAATCGAAGTAAGCCTAAAATTCGAACCCTACTTGCTGCCAACATAAAAAAAAGTTTCAGTTTCACATAGTGGCAGGTTATTCAATTTTTTTGCATTTCATAATGTAACCATTAGACCAAACCCAAATAGAAAAAATAATTTAATATTTAATTATTTTTTAACTTTTCAGAAATTACAACAATCTTCTTAATTTATGTATAAGCCAGTTGCAACATGATTATACAACCTGTCCAAGATAAGGAGGGCCAGTACAGGGATCTCGGAAACCGTAAGAGATACGAAGTCGGTTAAATGGATCTAAAGTTGCGCATTTACGTGCCTAATAATATGCCGTTTAGAAAGTTTTAAAATTCTGAGTAATTCCGGAGATATCCGAAAAAAACCGAAATTCTGAAAAATCGTTTTATTGTTTTCCTGGGTTTTTTTGAGATCGAATTCTAAAGTAAATTGCACTTTTGCTTTGCCACTTTTTCCGCTCTATCTAACAGCGTTAATTGTTTGGTAATCCAACGAGTCGTCTTCGAAGGGTCATTATCAACTTTATTTTTTTAAATACGGTCCTGTTTTCCTGATATTGGAATTTGAGAGCTTTTTTCTCCTGAATGCAACGATGTATGATACATTGTGGTTTAATGATGTTTCGAGTGTAACGGCACGTAAATGCGCAACCGACTTCGTATCTCTTACGGTTTCCGAGATCCCTGTACTGGCCCTCATTATCTTTGACACGTTGTATACGAGGATAGCCGATGAAGTGTTACGCCTCAACAAAGACCTGCAAGAAATTGTGTCTTGGTATGATTCCTAGAGTGACTTAAAGGATTATAGCGCTGGAGTTTATTCATTAAGAGAAAAATAGGAAGCTTCCTGGCTCTAACAACACAAAAATACTGTATACGGTATACAAAAACCACTAAAATGTTAAAGTTTTTATTATTTAATTTGTATTTAAATATATATCTCCCCTAATTGTGTACACGTCTCTGATAAGAACAGTTTCCAATCTGAAAGTTCTGCCCAAGATGCCTCCTCGCTAGCCTTTGTACAATATTGAAACCCCGCCGCGTGTCCGACAGACTATCAAATGCCAAAACCCTTTTGGGGGTTTATTTCCGGATATTTCTCCTCCAGAGAAACAAGAAATCGCTTTAAAACTTCCTCCGAGTAAATAACCGTCTTTGTCATCGTTTTGACGAATATTTACTTGGACGTTTGAAACGTCTATTTATACGCTATTATTTAATCTTGTAGATGACATGAAATATTGAAATATAATTTCTTTTATATTGACTAGACGTCGATAAAAGAACAAATACAGGGTGTCGCTTTGAAAACTTCCCACCCTTAATATGTCGCTGGTGGTTTAACCCCCTTGAAGGGGTAGATGTTACCCTTCAAATCATAAACGGGAAGGTGAAAGGGTTAAGTTGCCCATCATTTTACTTATTCAGTAAATTTTTAGGTGACTTTGCCCCTGGTAAAGAACTGGATAAGGTGTCACCCGTAGTTTGTTCCTCATTATACTAAAAGAGATGTCAACATAAAAATATTTTTTTAAATAATAAGCTAAAATCCATCAATGCAGTGCAAGTAAGTTCTAGTTACGTCCATTTTGGGAACGCGATTTCTTGTAAAATAATTATAATTTATAGTATTATTGAAATATATTTAAACAACCTTTAAAATTATGATCACTTAAGATGAGGATCCCAAACAATCCCAAATTAGCAATCAGAGCCTTCTAAATTGCAACAATTCAGTTAAAAATATGCCGCTTTTTGGCCAGTTAGAAGGAGACGAGAGTCATCAGCTGATCAATATTTCTTTTCGTGAAGTTTTAGCCGTTAATAATAAAGTTTTTTAGTTCATTTATTGATATTTAGCTTGTCTGACATGTCGATTGGGGCATTAACAAGTTTCAGGAGGATCTGTGACAAAAATTTGAAAATTGTTCATATTTGAAATTGTTATTATTATTCTTATAACATTATATTTTTCAACGCAATTTTTTCATAGCGTTTCCCAATCCTTTATCTTTACGAATCCAGTTTTAGAATAGAAAAAAACTAAGTATATTTGGCTAAACGTTCGCATAAAATAGTGCCTGCTTGGCAACCTGTGGTTAAACGCAGCTCTTAATACCATTCCCAATTAAGATTTCAAGGGTAACCTCCCTCCCAGAGTGTTAAACCCATATGATATAAACAGAATATTGCTCATACCATCTGCAATTATGTCCCGCTATGGACATTGAAGGAGGCGTTGTGAGTTTGCGCAGTTCGAAAATTTCTTTGTGAAAGTAAACATTCGACAGGACCGGATTCACAACTTTTTTAATGTAAATTTCACTGGTTAGTTAGGAAAAATATTGCAATAAAATTTCGATTAGTTCGATTTAAGACAGCGTTCCATGCATACGATTTCTGACGATATGATGATCCGACGGTGCCCTGATTGGTGTACACTTTGGTGCCAAATTCCGTCCGAATATTTGTAATAATCGACACAATGAACTTTATTTTAACTTTCATCCGACGTCGTATGTTTCTTAACCTCACTTTTTTCTAAGCCAAAAATTAAGAATGAATGACTATATTGACTATTTTGGGAATTATTATCAGCTACTAATGCACCAAATTAAAAATACATTAATTTTAAGGTTAGGCAGTGACCACATATATATTATATTGTACACGAGTGACACTCTCTTCTTTTTTACAAGCTTTTTAGTGAAATTCGGTTCCGAAGATCGGATAATGTGATAAGAAAAATATTTTCGTATATATGTACATACCTGGTATTGATCCACGACTTTTACAAACAAGCACCATGCACTTGTGTCCTTTCATCTTAAACAAAACGAGCCACTAACCTACCAAACAGCGAATCGAATCACCACAAATTAAAAACTCCTTCACAAAAATTGTTGTTAAGTAATGAAAGTTTATAAGCACTAATATACCGACAACAATGTGGATGAATCACGTTTT
Organism: Barypeithes pellucidus; assembly: GCA_963991005.1. NCBI lineage: Eukaryota > Metazoa > Arthropoda > Insecta > Coleoptera > Curculionidae > Barypeithes > Barypeithes pellucidus. The sequence goes on from OZ022558.1 coordinate 76,853,794, forward strand.
ATTCTGTAATTTGAAAAAGCAGCCAGAACCAAAGATGGCGACGAATAACAACAAACAAATAATGTCGTGCCGGCTCTGACGCGATCGATAAAATTTCCACCCTACTGCGCAAACTCAATAGGCCCGCGCCATCTCCCATAGTTGGCCGTACTGTTTATATATATGTGGTTAAACCACAAAGGCAGCAAATATTTTTTAGAAGCGTCCTTCTTCACAATAAAATTGATGGGTGTCCGATTTTTAATATTTTTTACTGAAAGCGAGATATAAGGGAGGGGGTTGTCAAATTACCACCCTGTATATGACAATATTAATAATATTTCGACTGCGGTTATTTTTTCCTTTACAGGTATGTTTATCAGTGGACACATCGTATTATGGACACACTGTATTATCACCCAGTTTTCCTCATTTCACCATTAACATTTTGGAAATAAAGCAGGTCGTGCTTTTATGTAAATTTTCGGCATTTACGGTTTTTTTTTCTATAAATAACATCTAATCACAGTTTAAACCATTTTAGCATCAGAAACCTATAATGGCACGCAAATATTCAGATCAGCTACTTAAAACAAAAAGTGTTCATTAAGTATTCCAATACCCTGGCGGGGTTTAGCACTGATTCTTGTTCTTGTTAATAAATTTTTACTCAATTTAGAACAGTTCTTTTGATTTTATCAAATAAAAGGAGTTTTTTAATGGTATATATTATTCTAAGCACGTTCAATCATAGGAAATTAATTGAATGATAGTCTGTCGAAAATTAATTTTTAACTATGACTATTTGTATTTTAAGTAAAATTGCTTATTGGCTTATTTTGTTTAAGATCAAAGGACTGCATGCTGCTTTTTTGCAAAGGTCGTGGATCAATACCAGGTATAAATTATTTCAGGTATGTTCATATATATGAAAATATTTTGCTTATCACATTATCCGATCTTCGGAACTGAAGTTCACTAAAAAGCTTGTAAAAAAAGAAAAGAGTGTCACTCGTATACAATATAATATATATGTTGGTCTCTACCTTACCTTAAAATGAATGTATTTTTAATTTGGTGCATTAGTAGCTGATAATAATTCATTCTTAATTTTTGGTTTAGAAAAAAGCGAGGTTAAGAAACATACGACGTCGGATGAAAGTTAAAATAAAGCCCATCGTGTCGATTGTTACAAATATTCGGACGGAATTTGGCACCAAAAGTTTACACAGATCATCATATCGTCAGAAATAGTATGCATGGAACGCCGTCTTAAATCGAACTAATCGAAATTTTTATTGCAATATTTTTCCTAACTAACCAGTGAAATTAACATTAAAAAAGTTGAAATCCGGTCCTGTCAAATGTTTACCTTCACAGGGAAACAGGCCCCCTTCGATGCCCATAACGGGGACATAATTGCATATGGTATTAGCAATATACTGTTTATATACAGGGTGACAATTTAAAAACTTGAAATGGCCAAAACTGAAGAAAAAAACGCAAAAAACAGTTTCTATAAAACGAAGGGGGAACAAAAACAAGCGTATTAGCCCACCCCTATCTGCAACCCCTTGGACAGGGTGAGATAAACCCTTAAAATCTTAAATAGAAAGGGGGTCGAGTGATACATCATTTTGAAGCTCTTGAAAAATGCTTTCCAATAGTACCATAGAAAGGTACATTTCAGAAAAGACAATTTTGAAATTTTTTATTATTAGTTAATTAAATGTTCAAAATGCTACCAATATCCTGGAATATTAAGAGATATCTCTTAAGAATTCTAAACAGTTTAAGCCTCGGTATTTCGTTTTGGTTTATTTGCTATTTTTTTTTTGTCGAAAAAAAAAATTTGTTTATAAATATTCGCATTTTATTATCACAGAATTTACCTTAAAGGTAACTTCTACTAGTATTATTATTTTAAGAACAGTTAACTTTCGGTTCAGTTTAAACGAAAAGCAGCACTTCTTATCTTTAACAATGGTGTACAGCACAGCTGAACGGGTAGAAATTATTTTCATTTATCCCAGGATCAATGTTTTTTAAGAACAGCTCAACGTTTTAACGAAAGGCATCCAGGTCAAAATGTAAGCCCGGAGTATGTTCGCCAACTAGTAGCCAAATTTAAAGAAACTGGTTCTGTCGCGAATATAAAGAGAAATCAACCGAGACTAGCCGACGAAGGAGCGCAAATTGAAATTCTGGGGCAGTTTGCAATGAATTCAACTTTATCAACTAATCAAGCAGCTGCAGCAACTAGATTATCTCGTGAATCAATAAGAAAGGTGCTTAAAATTCATAAGTTTTATCCCTATAAACTGCACATACTGCAAGAACTTGGTGACGACGACCCTGACAGAAGAATACAGTTTTGTGAAATAATGACAGATAGAATTACGGCAGAACCTCGACTAGTTAAAAATATTTGCTTCAGTGATGAGTGTACCTTTTATTTAAATGGGCATATTAATAAGCAAAACTGTCGTTACTGGAATGACGAGAACCCCCACGTATTTAGAGAAGGGCATACCCAGTACCCCCAGAAAATTAATGTTTGGGCTGGTATATTGGGAGATGGTATTATCGGCCCAATATTTATACAAAGAAATTTAAATGGCGACAGGTATGCTGAAATGCTACAGAGGTCTATCAAACCACTAATAGTGCGAGAATTAGAAAATCAGAGGGACATAGTCGGAAATTTATCTTTAGAAGAACGCTTACTACATTTCCAACAGGATGGAGCACCTCCGCATTATGTAGTTCCCGTTAGGCAGTGGTTGGATGATAATTATCCCAACCAGTGGATTGGAAGAAGAGGTCCTGTTGAATGGCCACCTAGATCCCCGGACCTAACACCTCTTGACTTCTTTTTGTGGGGTCACCTAAAATCTGTGGTTTTTAAAACGCAACCTGAGTCACTAGAGCAACTTCAGCATAGAATAGTTCAGGAATGCCGTGCTATATCCAGAGAAACCTTTGCAAATGTACGTGAAGAATTTGAAAGTAGGCTTTATTATTGTCTTCAAAAAAAAAGGAAATCATTTTGAACATTTAATTAACTAATAATAAAAAATTTCAAAATCGTCTTTTCATTTATTGTTTTCCTTAATAAACAGAGAAGAATTTCCTGAAATGTACCTTTCTATGGTACCATTGGAAAGCATTTTTCAAGAGCTGATGATGTATCACTCGACCCCCTTTCTATTTAAGATTTTAAGGGTTTATCTCACCCTGTCCAAGGGGTTGCAGATAGGGGTGGGCTAATACGCTTGTTTTTGTTCCCCCTTCGTTTTATAGAAACTGTTTTTTGCGTTTTTTTCTTCAGTTTTTCATTTCTAATATATGGCCATTTCAAGTTTTTAAATTGTCACCCTGTATATATGTGCCAAAGAGCGGACTAAGGGAGGTGACGTCTTAAACATCAGAAGATGTCTTGTACAATAAATAATAAACTAATAATAATAGTTGCGTTCGCAGAAATAGCTACAACCTGTCCGAGGCATGCGCAGTCATTTTAATGTGTTCACATAAGCAAAATCTGCACTGCTGCTTTTACCGATTCGGTTTATTTTCTTTAGTTGAGGAGCCACGAACTATAGCGTAAAGTAACAAAAATCAGTACGCCCCTGTAGGTCCTACACATAGAGCCCGGATGAAATTCCCTGATTTATGACCGCTCTGTCAGGACGGGAAATTAATAAATATGAAACAATTTACAATAAACTTTAGCTTGCTGCGCTTGCACTGCAATACATAATTAGATTACATTATTCATTCTCAAATTGTTTCGGGATTTTTTTTTGAGATTTATGATTGTAGCACAAATAATCGCAAATTATACACCGGCTTTTGCTATAGTAGGCTATGAACTATGAATAATGGATAAATATTCATTTTATCGATAAATACAAGAAAAAAAAATTAATAAACTTATCAAATACCACCTGATAAGCATAGACTTTTCATTTCTTAAATAGATTTTTAATAAACTTATGCCGGAAAACGCCTATTATACACCAATTCGAATCAAGGGTGTGTAGTAGGCTTACCACTCGAGTCAACGAATACTTATAACCAGGAAGAAGACAAACTGCCGTGTTAAATATTCGAAGCAGGCGATGATACGGCGACATCCATTATGCCTGGCGCGCACGTGCTTTTCAAATGTCACTTTTGTCCAAATTTGTATTACTGTTAATATTTTAAAGTGACATTTAAGCAAAGAAAACATCGAAACCCTTTCATTTGATTTATTAAGTAGAGAAAATCAAATATTAGGATTTTGACATAGGTTTTTGAGCTGTAAATATCGCTTTAAAATTGTCCTTACATACTTTTATATTATTATTGAACTAGTAACGAAACTAGAAATAAAGAATTCAGAGATTGAAGGTTGTAATTAGTTTTATTAAAAAATAGGAAATAAATCATAATTTACATAAAATATTTTACCATCTTAAACTTCAAACAAATCAAGGTAAATACAATACTATATGTACTAACTAAGCTAGCTACTAACCAAGTAAATATATGCACCATCATTATGATTATGGGCTTCCAATTTGTTTGTTTCGTAGCATACTCCTGGCAACATTAGTGATCGAAGTCCTCTTTAATGTTCAGTCATTATGGGATTCTCAATTAAACTATGAAAGGAAAGAATTATTATAATAGTACCGGACTTATCAAAATTCTGACTACGGGTTAATATAACTTATATAGCTGTAAATATTATGTTGTAGCTTTTGACTTTTAGATTGTAAAATTTAAGTAAAATTCTTTAAAAATGTGTTTGTTGCTAGTTTGCGTGAGAAGTTTGGGACATAATGGGACAATTTTATAATGTAAAATAACAATAACGAATAAAATTTAATAAAAAAATATTTCAATCATAAATTACTTACCAGCAACAAAACGAAAAGGTCCGCTTTCGTGAAAAGAATAGAAAATTAAAAATTATTTTAGAATTTAATGACGTTTCCTCCACCATTTTCAATCACATTATAAATCATATGTTACTTGATTTTTATTCCATTCCAGACGAAGGATGTTCGGTTGTAAAATAATTTAAGAACTTGTGCTACTCGCATTCTATGTCTGTCTCTGTCTGCATCAACCTTCTCCGATTCATTAAAGGGAGATAAATATGGCCTAGGTCAAATCGAACAAACCCGAGTCTGATATTGACACAGAACGATAGACACAAAAGGATAAACGTATGGAGTAACCTGCCTGGCTGTGACGTCACTTGCACGGCCTACTTATATGCTTCGATCCCCGCCATAAGAGGTCTCACCGGGCTGACTCGAGTTGTGTACTATACTTTTTCTACGACTTCATATTTACTTTTATGTTAAATTATCGAAATGGGGCTAATAAAACATTTTGAGTCGGTACTCACATGGTTATCACATTTTTGGTACACTATTTCATGTCATTCCCTGGATTTTCCTAGTAATAAATTATTTGCTGCGGATGCAGCTTGTAATGTAATTTCTCGTGGCGTTCCCTCAATCCGAATATCGTAGTCACTCATACTTTGCACCCAAAAACAAACAAATTTAAAATGTTAACGTTTAAAATTTCTTGACATTTACGTTGCCAAGGCGACCCGATGGAGTTCACAGCCGACTTTGCATAAAATCCATTGAAAACATTGACTGTTTTGGCATATCACGGGTAATGCGATTTGTGGAACTGTTACGTAATATATATATATACAGGGTGTCCGCTAAGAAATGGGACATGGAAAAACCACAGACTCCTTACGGAAAAATATTAGGATTTAATTATACTTACCTATATCCGAAAGTTGATATTAACTGAGATACAGGGTGTTAAAGTTTAAACTTCATTTTTGTTTTTCTCTAATAACTTTGACAGAAACCAACGATTTTTGACAAAATTTGGCAATTATGGTTTTTTTAGGATGAGGAACTGATTTTTTGGTAAAATTTTAAGGTACATTGTAGGGGGCGCTGCCTGCGGCATTTTTTGCACATTTCTTAGGTCATAACTTTTTTATGCCTCCGTGTATTTAAGTTTTGAATGAAAATAATACTTTTTTCATATTTATTACGTAAAAAAGGTACACTAATTTCAGGTCGCCCAGAGTTACCGTTTCGGAGATATATGCATTTATATTGTTTAGTGCCTATTATTAATTTGCAAACAAAATTCTTTTTTAAAGTAACCTATGCGAAAACAAATGAAATTTAGAGATACAGTTGCTATGAAACCTCCATGTTGTTATTTGTTTGTTGATTATTGTGTTTCGGCATTGTTACTTAACTTAGGATAAACTCAAAAATAAAACATTTTTTTACACAGCTATTTTACAATAATCAACAAACAAATAACAACATAGAGGTTTCATAGCAACTGCATCCCTAAATTCATTTGTTCTCTCATAGGTTACTTTAAAGAAAAAATTTTGTTTGCAAATTAATAATATGCACTAAACAATATAAATGCATATATCTCCGAAACGGTAACTCTGGGCGACCTGAAATTAGTGTACCTTCTTTACGTAATAAATATGAGAAAAGTATTATTTTCATTAAAAACTTAAATACATGGAGGCACGAAAAAAAGTTATTACCTAATAAATGTGCAAAAAAATCAGTTTCTCATCCTAAAAAAACTATAGTTGCCAAATTTTGTAAAAAAACGTTGGTTTCTGTCAAAGTTATTAGAGAAAAACAAAAATGAAGTTTTAACTTTAACACCCTGTATCTCAGTTAATATCAACTTTCGGATATAGGTAAGTATAATTAAATCCTAATATTTTTACGTAAGGAGTCTGTGATTTTTTCATATCCCATTACTTAGCGGACACCCTGTATTATTAACTGTTATGTAATTCTTGAAATAAATTTTGTATGGCACAGATGCACTTCGTGTATGCGGCCTAGAGCAAAAGAAAATGCGAAAATTGCTCGGCAAATTTACCAGGGCCGTTATTCTAACAGAAAAACGCCGTGGGCTGAAACATTTAGGAAGCTACATGCCAGCTTGAGGAAAAGTGGGAATTTTAAGCATGGTACGGAAATTTCAGGCAGACCTGCAACAATATCATTGCCCAAATTAGAAGAATCTACGTATGTCCACGGATTGAGGTAACAAGAGAAAATACTTTTTTATTTCGCATTTTTCTACCACTTCCGCATAAAACTTTTTGCTTGTATGCAAATATGAAACTCAAATTGGTCGAAGTCATTTTCGATTTTTTAATATTGAGTAAATGACTAGGTAATTCCGTAGCACTCTGTATTATAGACTGTATTTGGTGACATTACTTTCAATTTTAATTTAGCAAAAGCCGAAAGTAATGACATGTCGCATTGATTCTTTAGAAAACGTTTTTCTTTGACACTGTAGCGTGTTTGGAAGAACCCTCTCAGACACCTTCACCATCAATGCCGGTGTTCATCAAGGATCCATATTGTCTTCCACTCTCTTCTTAATCTACATTAACGACCGACTAGTGGAAACTAAAAATCCGATATTCAGATTTGCTGACGATAGCACACTTATCTCATCTTTCTCTTTGAATGCACAAACATCGGCTGCCGACGCACATCTTCGCAGACAGCATGAAGTATCACACCTTAACAAAGACCTGGAAGAAATTTTGGCTTGGGGTGACAGTAACCAAGTCGAATTTAACGCTAAAAAAACCCAGGCAGCTAAAAAGGTTATCATTACAGAATCGGATATATGTAGTCATGGCAGGACACGCAATCCCACTGGCTTCATCTATTAATTTGCTGGGCGTCAGTCTGGGAGGAAATAGGTCTTGGCATAACCACGTTGTGGGAATCGCCAAGATAGCTTCTCAGAAATTTGGTGTACTCTTCCGAACCAAAAAGTTGTACACACCTCAACAACTTTTGACACTATACAAAGCCCAGAATCGACCATCACTAGAGTACTGCTCACATGTATGGAGCTCTGTACCCAAACATACTCTTCGGCTACTGGATTCCATCGAAAGGAGGGCCATTCGTCTGATCGGAGACCACGAGCTGATGAAGAATCTCGACGGCCTAGAACATCGAAGACAGATTCTGCGAATTTGAAGAGTGTAACGGTAAAGCATAAAATTTCGTTGCCTAAATTCAATATTTATGAACATTATTTCGGTCTAAGCACATAAAATATGATTTTCATTCGACGATTGATCGTTCCAAGTTGTTTAATCCCCAATTAATCTAACTTTGTCTTAAATAAAGTTCACGTCTAACTCGTTTTGACGCGAAGTTAAATGGAATTAAGAGTTTATGAAGCGGAACCCTAAAATTGAAATGCCCTTTTTTAGATAGCCTTAAGGATTAAGGTTATTAAAATGTTGGATGATCACTTTATTTGACAATGTTTATGTAAAATACGAGGGTTATCTCAGTTTTTTTGTTTCTAAATTCGATTACCTTACCAAAGGGAACTGAGACTGATGAATTTTGCTTAGTACTAATTAATCAGGACAAAACTTCCAGAGAATACAGTGGAACATAGGTAATACTGGTGTTTGCAGTATTACCTGAACTATGTGACTTTCGTGGTTTTACCATCACGTTTAATTGAATATGCTTAGGATTGGCTCATTAAAATGTATTCAAACTCGGCACATGGATTTACCATGTCGCAGTTTTTCGATAAAATGTACGGGGAACCAATATTTAGCCACCACAAAAATTACATGAAATGTCACCCGGTATAAAAAAAGTTTATAACCTTATTGATTCTTGAAGCGTAACTATTTCAACGAAAAAAAATTTATTAAATTGAATTAAATTTACCCCCTGAAAGTTTGGTACACTGCCAAGACTCGGAGGTTACATTACATAGTGATAGTGTGTACATAATATAAGATATTGGATCGACTAGGGAAGTCCGGGGTTAAATTTGTAACGCATAGTTTCATTTTAAATGTAGCTGTTTCGAGAGTTGGTGAGGGAAACTCGATTTCGTAATGTGGGAAGTTATTTATTGATGATTTTTTTCACACGGAAGGTGGTGATAAAAATATTGCGTAATTTTTTTCCGGTTTTGATTCAGCTCGGTAGTTAATTAACTAAACTGGCAATTTTCAATAACTAAACTGGTAATTTATAAATTTTCAAAGTACGAACGGCTGATAAAATGTGTTTAGTTTCATATTGGTGTCAAAATGCCAACAACTTATAAAAAAATTAAAAGTTTATACTTTTCAGGTGGTATTAATATCAAATACCAATGTATGAAAAAATTATTATTTCCCAGACCACCCGATGATACCTTATACCATAAGTGCGTATTTTTGTCTACACAGTAGCACTTTAAAATACTAATTCAGATTGAATGGTACTACCAAGAAACGGAAGGCAGGATCTTTATTTATTCAAATAACGCGAGTTCAGATTGTGTGGGACTGCTAAGAGATGGCACTACGCAGTGTATTTTCTCGACTACCGTTGATAATACAGCGCGAAGTATAGAGTCTTCTCTGATGATAGGATGTATGAGTTCAAAACCGGCCTGCAGGTGGTGACATCCTATCAATGGAAGAGGCTTCCTTTTCTTGGTAGTACCATTCAATCTGAAATAGTATTTTAAAGTGCTACTGCGTAGACAAAATACGCCCTTATTGTATAAGGATCATCGGGTGGTCTGGAAAATAATAATTTTTCCAACTTTTAACAAGTTGAAGAGAGAAAGACGGGATAAATAAAACTAAGGGGGTAAAGACATGCAGATAATCCCCAATTGGTATTTACAGAGATAAATCCACTCATGTAAATAAATATGCCACGTTGACATCGATGAAAAAGGTGTATCCTTTTCTTACAGCGATAAAAATACCTCTTCCTAAAAATTAGGTGGTAAAACTGTCCCCGGTCCAAAATTAAGTAGCCTTTCTTGTCCGTTGCCCAGCAACGTAACATATTGCTGCAATCAAATTTGATGCTGTCAAGCGCTTTTGTCAGTGATTTATGAAATTGAATTAAAATTAACATGAATATTATTATTTTTTAGCATTTAAATTCGAACAGGTCGTAGATATATAAGAAATTTCTTTTAATTTTGAATTTTATCGATAATAATGGAACATCCCTACTACAAATGCTTATGCTTCATGCTTGGTTGCGCTTCGTTTTGATAGAATAAAATTATACTTACTATCTTTGATAAATTAATTTTAGACGGAGCCTATTTAACTTAATTATAACAAGCTATAGTGGCGTGTCTTTTGAGATTTGCACCTAATTTAATTCAAATAATACGAACAATAGCATATTTAGGTATTGTTTTCATTGCTACCGTTTATATATAGGTCGACGTGTTTATGTGATAACAATAGATCACGGATGAGTTTATAATTTAGCTTCTCGCAAGTGGATAATAAGAGGAACTTTCTATTTAAAAAAATTACTAAGATAAGGTTTCTGCCAAAGTCATTATGTAGAAAATACCAATACCCAACACAGGGAGGAATCATTATTAACCGATTTTCATCTTCAGAAATCATTTTTCTTAACTTCCTGCCAGAAATTACCTCCATTATTGACCTAGGCCAATAATAAAGGCATCTCACAAACTTTTGAAAGCAGCCAACCCGATTACTGACTGGGATCAATGATGAGGGGATTAATAGTCTTCTTGCACTCCAAGTATTTTCCTTGTACATTGATGGAGGAGATGGATTAGAGCGTCATGGAGGCTGTAGATCTACAAAGGTAGCTGAAGAATACATTTGATCAGTCTATGAGAAACAAGCAACTACTACAGCAAATACTATTGCTATGCAGTGGCGAAACCATGGAAACTCTCAAAATGCTGTGTTGTCATTGGTGGCTTACCTTGGTTTCCATGGTTTCGACTACTACGTTACTGTCATCGGTATTGGTCGTGAACTGTAGCTACTTTCGGTGACAACGACGTTCATCAGCAGCCCGGTGAGACTGCATATGGGGGGATCGAAACACGTAAGAAGGCCTTGGAAGTGATGCTAAGCCTACTCTGCTCCATGCGCTCACAGGTAACCTACTTTTATCTATCTGTTTCTCTCTATCATTTAAGCGACAATATCAGACTTACGTAGAGTTAATATAAAATGCCAAGAAGTGAGAGTTTATGCAGGCGACTTGATCCTGGCCATATTTGTTTCGCTTTACTGAATTAGGGAAGGTTGCTGCAGACAGAGACAGGCATAAAATGCGAACAGCACGAATTGTTAAATAATTTTACAAGTCAATTTTCTTCGTCTGGAATGGAATATGATCAAGCAACATATGAATGATACGTAAAGTGAATGAAAATGGCGAAAGCGACGCGTCCTTAAATTCTAAAATAATATTAAATTTCTAATCTTTTCACGAGAAACGTCGTTGCCTTTTTGGTGCAAGTGAGTAATTTGTAATTGAAATATTCATTTAGTCATCTTTACTGAGAGTAAGCATCAATAATAATTTCTTTTCATAAATCATATGGGGCCCAAAAATATGCTCGGACTTGAAGCCTGAAATATTTGCTAGGACCTAAAGCCCAGTTGAAGTAAGTTGTAAAATATTTTATGTAATTTATGATTTACTTTCAATTTTTTAATAAAACTACTTACAAGCTTATTTCTGAAGTTTAATTTTTCATTTGTAGTTACGTTACTAGTTCAATAAATAATATAAGAGTGTGTAAGGATTATTTTAAAGTGATATTTACAGCTTAAAACATGTCAGAATCCTAATATTTGATTTTCACTACTTAGTAAATCAAATAAAAGGGTTTTGAATGTTTTTGTTGGTTAAATGTCACTTTAAAATAATGACAGTAATAAAAATTTAGACAAAAGTGACATTTGAAAAGCACGCGCGTTTGTCAGTTGATGCCAGACGTAATGGATGCCGGGTTTGTTCGTTTGTGCATACCTGCTTCGATTTCTTAACACGGTTGTTTGTCTTCTTCCTGTTTATAAGTATTCGTTGTTCATCAGTGTGTAAATTGGAGACTACCAAATAAAATATGTAAAATTGTCGGAAGATGTCAGCGCATTGTTATAACTTTATTATTTTAATTTTTTCCTCATTTCCGTTGTTATTTTTCTAAATAAAAAATATGATAAGTATATGGAGATGAACGTCCACAAGCCCATAAAAATAAACCAGAGTAATATATAGTTAATCTTGCAGAACGACCGACGACAAGACCATATAACCATAAAGCATAATATATAGTTGCGTAAACAACTCATTTTTTTGGTTGGAATATTTTTTCCACTGTGGCATCATATTTTGTATATTCGTATTCGCATTGGATTAAGCTGTGTTTACATATCGTGCGATATAGCCTGAGAATTAAAAATAAACACAGATTTACTTGCACTTAATGTCAAGTTTGTTTATTTTTAAACAACATAAAATAAATTGGAAATATGGAAAATTCGTATATTTTTGAGGAAGATGATCTATAAATCATAACTTTTACGGCTAATCAGCAAATAGTTTTAGAAAAAGGATGGTGCATAAATTTGTTTACATGTCGCTCTCGGTGGAATTGAGTTTGAAATGTTAGTCGTATATTTCCCATTGAAATCTGTAAAAGAGAAGCAAATCACCAACCTGTCTTCGGTCTTCTAGGCTGTCGAGGCTCTTCGTCAGCTTGTGATCCGATCAGCCCAATGGCTCTCTTTTCGATGGAATCCAGTGATGGTCGAATCTGGGTTTTGTTGAGGTATATATGTCGTACTCAATTGTCGAAAATGGACACTGCCCGAAATTTATATCCACAACGCGACGTGGATTTCACTAAGTTTCAACATCGCGTTGCGGGTATATTCTATATACGTTGTGGGTAAATTCGAAAAATCCATGACGCGAAATAACGATTATAATCGAAGGCACACGACGGTTTTCGTGTTATAGATAATAATAAATACCCATAAAGCGAGAAATACATAAGGTGAAGAACAATCAAAAAATATGTAAAATAAAAATACTGACACGTTTTAAAGATCTATTTATGAATTAAACATTTTCTATAATAACTAGTACTTATTCTTGCATGTTAGTGATCCACGACATTTTAAGTTACACTTTTTGTTCCGTTGTTTACAGGAACATTTAGTATCACCACAAAATCTTTTACAGTTGCATCTGAGAAAACCTTAACCGGAACCTTTAGATGACATATTTGCTCTAGTTCGCAAGGGTACTTTTTGATATTATTATCAATTGATTGCTACATGAACTGCGAATCTGCTTGAAGAAGTTCATTTTTTGTCCAGTTGCCCATTCTCAGCACTCAGGTCATACAAGCCATCATGATTAATTTCTGAAACAATAGCTAATACATTTCTTGGAGTTAGTCGTCCTTTGTCAACATCTGGCACTCGAATCAAAACATGTGCTCCAATTTCTAAAGGAACATATCTTTTATTTGACTCACATAGCATTTTCGTTCCTGGAATTTTCATCATTTTATGTGATTCCTCTCTTTGATTCAAAATTCTTTTATCTGAATTAAAGCCATTTATAATTAAATTTCGCTTAAAAATTGGAACCCGAATGAACTAAACAAAACAATTAAGTAAGGTTATGTATTTTCGCGTTGTGCATATTTATTATTATATCCGTCCTGTGTCTTCGATTATAATCGTGATTTCGCCTCGTGGACCTTCCTAATTTACCCACAACGCGTTTTGAGTACATGGAATATACTCGCAACGCGATGTTGCAAATTAGTGAAATCGCGTTGTGGATATAAATTTCGGACAGTGACCGTTTTCGCCGATTGAGAACAACATATACAAGTTGTTGGTCCTGGAAAGTACTACAAGTTCCTGCCAAGCTGCCTTGGCGATGGTCACTACGTCATGTCAGTTAAGCTAAAGTGAAAACCCCAACACTCTATCTTTGATAATAACTCCCCCAGCCAGAAAGTGTTGAAAATGGGACACCCTGTACAGTGTACACAATGTAAATATTGAAATTGAAATTTCAATCCATCAATATTCAATCCTACATGCATTAAACATTTAAACCTACTTTTCATGGTTCCATTTCCGTTCAATTTCCATCAAAATCCAACGTATGTAAATCAATACTAGTGGTGTATTATGACACCGCCGACACCGCACTTGCCCATTATTTCCACCCGTCCATAAATTCTCTTCCAGCATTCCCGTAATGGCGTTTCGGTGTCGGACTCGCGCTCGAAACGGGACACTAAATACATATTTGCCAGATTTAAAGCGATGCTTGAGCATAACGTCTTATGGTACGTTTACATTGTTAAAGGAACGTTGCCGGCAAGGGCTTGCGAATATCTTGCGGCTTGCTTGCCTCGTCACGTCGCCGTACCAGATTATTTTCCGCAAGTTTTTTTTTTTTATGCCATCATGGCCTTATACTGATCCATATCTTGCCGCATATTATCGTATTTTTCAAGCTATATATTTTAAGTTGTTAGTTTAAATACCTCGCATGCATGCTTTTTGCCACGAAATTTACGCTCGCGAGAGCAACACCTGTAGGAAGTATCATCAGCAATCGGCTAATCTGATATCACTGTAACAAGGTGAAACGTAATCAAATTTTCTTCCAGGGATAGGCCTGTCAAATTCATTTCAAATCACCGATCCCCGATCAAACACTAACAGTAAAACACAGTACTAAAACAATAAAAGGTTTTCGCTCCGCCACTGGTGATTGACACAAGCTGTGTCCGTTGCCGGCGCACGCCTACTACTACTACGACAAGAATGTAAGTTGTCGCATCATGTATACCTACGTATGTATGAGTTAATGTAAGTAAAGTACGCACAGGGGATCTTTACCCTGACGTCATCGCTAACAAAAAGATATCCCGACATATTTCATATCTCTGCATCTTTGTTTGGTACAGACATAAAGGCGAATAAAAATTGTATTATACGTCGTCCGGAATTAAACGTGTTAGACAGAGAAATAATTATAAAGAAGAGTTGCCAAATAATTATTTTGACTTACGCAGTACTACAAATTGCAAAAACGTCATTGTGACAATTGATTCACAATTTTTTCGTTTTTATACATTTTTGTGCATTAAAACTTCATTTACTCCTGCAAACAGTTCTTTTCAGAGTTTTGGTATCGCTTTTTTGTGTTAGTGGTAAGTACATATTGATATTTATTGTTATTTATTTATTGTAATAAAGTATTCCTAACCCTAAAAATTGTGGATAAGTCTCCGCTCCGCTATTTTGCCATCCCAAAAACGTAAAAACACGTCTTTTTAGTTTCGAAAAAAATAAGTAAAATCGCCCGAATTTCCAAACGCTCTGTATATGTATCGAAACTAGAAGGTTCACAGAACGTATTTCGGGCAAAATCAAATCTGAAATCGCCAAATTAAGTTCACAATCACGTCTCAAAATGTGGTAAAAATTGGTCGAAAAATACAAATATGACAGTTCAATAGAATAATTTATTTAAATTTCCAAGGCAATGCCTATTAGCTTGCATTTTTTCGTAAATTGATTTTTTTTTTCATGTTTTACGACATAAATTACCAATTATCTTCAATTCTAATGAAAAAAACTCTCGACTTTTTGGGGTGATTCCTGTAGGGGATGAATGGGCGGAGCTTTTTAATCTGTGTAATCAAAATGTCACATTCAAACCGAGTTTATCATTTTGTCAAATAAGAAGTAGGTACAGAACTGCCAGTAAAAATTCAAGAATATCAGATTTATACCTACATATTCCTAACAATCTATTTTATGTAAGACCGACTCAAAATTTTGATTCGGAGTTTTAAAGAAATTTTTAAAAATTCGTATATGGCAACGTTATTTACGTCAATTAAAATGTTATGAAATTAGTTTCTGTTTTGACAACTTTTCTTCCACGTAATTTTGATTTGATTCATACGATTTTTATGACGTGTAAGCGATGACGTCAGGGTAAAGATCCCCTGTGCGTACTGTATGTAAGTACTTAGATGTACCTGAAAACCCCCGTGTCGCAATTTAAAGTTTAGTAAAAAAAAAACATTTTTTATTTTATCCCGGAGATTGAATTAAATGAACGTAAATGTGTAGTTCAATAGTGGGGCTACCCTCCACTGAAAAGTTTATCAAAATCCATTAAGTGAATCAAAAGATAATGATGTTGCAAACATTATAGTGAGTCTTTTCCTATGGTCATCAGTGTATTTGTATCGGTATGCTAAAAAAAACATATTATCGCGGACCGTTGAAATATTTCTGCTCACCGGCGCGGCGGTTGGAGACACTGCTCTAGAACACCCAAGGACAGTGGCGCTTCTTCCACAGGAGCACATGCGCACGTGCACCGCCAAAACAAAACGAATAAAAAATATTAATTTATATTCATTGAATATTATTTATCGTATAAAGTCCGACCCTTCCTAATGTTTTATCGTACCGTCAAACTAAAAAAGTCGGACAATACCTTATATTTTATCATCCCGTAAAACCAAACTGTATAGATCTGGCAACCGTGCCTCGGTCGAGGTAAATGACGATTATGACGGGACTTGCTCGCACGTGCGATTAAGTAGTGCAGTTTCTCTGTAGTAACGGGTGGCGGGTGGCAGCGGGGGATAGCGGGGCTATGGCGATTTAACATGGAAAAGGCGCACAGTTTTTGTGTGTTTGTTGTCTGTTCGTGCATCTAGTTAGAAATTCGAGCGTGAATGTTTTAATATTTTAATATTATATATTTATTAAGTTAAAATGAATAGTTGACGATGGACTATTTAAGAAATAACTTGAGCTCTTTGAGTTTGGACCAAAAAATTGAAGTGAAGAATGCGGGAACACCTAAACCCGAAATTAATTTAACGCAGACCACAAAGGGTAAATCTAGGGACTTTATTAGAAAGTTCAAAAATGAAATATATGAAAAAAATTTATAGAGGGTATTCCAAACTTAATGAGGCTGTTATTGATCAATTTCCTACAATTAAGAACCGAAGAATGGACTTTACGTTTAAGCACCGTTATGTAGGGTCGATAAATGTTGTGTATTTCGATAAATGATACTCGATATGATTTTAAACCATTTTATTTAAGGATTTAAACTAAAAAGCACTGAAAATATGAAGAATGCCAACTTGTCAGTCTCGTGGCTCGATTCGTTCTCGTCATAAAACAGTTAACTATTGTTCACGTCTTGGTTGCTGACGTAGCCGTAGATGGTGTAGTGGTATTAGACATCATTCGGTTTTCTTGATAACTCGTAGATGGCGGTAATAGTATTGGACATCATTCGGTTTCCTTGATAGCTCGTAGATGGCTTTAGTAGTATTAGTAGTGGACGTTAAGATCCGACAGCTATACACACTATAAGAAAACCTTTCTTATTTTCCAAAAGTTGTATTTCCTTGTGTAAAATTAAAAAATAAATAAAAATATGTTTTACCTAAAGCATTTTCTTATTACTTTTTTTCTTTCTGCATTTAAAACTCCTAGAAAGTAATTGTTCGGTCGTTATACAAAAATAAAATTTTAAAAATAATTTCACCATAATTGTGAACTGCCCAAGGAGTGACCCATTTCAATATAATAAATCATTTAAATAAACCCTGGTATACAGGGTATTGTATGATGTTTATTGTCTCTCTTTATGCGATAGAATCCAGCGATGAGAATAGATTTATTGATATGTTACAAAAATATTCATTACCATTTCTCAAAAAATCAAAAAGTCTAAACATAGAAAAATATTATAAAATAAACACTTACTACTCTACTACTCGTTACTTTCTTTCTTTCTCTCGCTCTAAAACACATTGCATTCTATATTGAACAGGCACTAACCTTTCCTATTTAAATTCATTTCTATAAAAAAGCCAAATCAGCTAAATCTACAAATATACGAAGTAGATTGTTTCATAAAACAAGATTAGGGTCACAAATTACTTTAGTTCAACATTTCCCTTTTAACCCCTTTCTAGTAAAGCAGGCAATCTATAACTATTTAAAAATAAAATATAGTATTGCGTGAGCTTTAGAAGAATATAAAAATATATATAATTTATTGCTCTGATTATAAAAATTAGCTCGTTATGTTACATTAGCAGGAAGAATATGTTGTAAAATGTCCATTACGAGGGTAGTACAATCAACAACAAAGTTAAAACACGCGAAATTAAGGTTTTATATGTTTTTCTATTTCGGTGCTTTAAAGGGCTTGTTAAAGTATCAAGCATGCAAAACAGTTCAAGTTAATAAAACTTTTCTCTTAACCCTCGTACCATTCTTAGTAACCATATAATTAGTTTTGTATTTGTCGCAAGCATGCTAATTTTATGTTCGAAGTTCCCATTGCACTAAATAACGCCCGAAAGGTATTAGAGGCTTGGAGAAAATTAAGGCTGTTGTGTAGTACTAATCCCTTTTTACGTGGTGCTTAAAAGTCTCCTTATACGAGGTAAGTTTACAAGTCTATTAACTAAGCCTTATTTTAACAGCTTTTCAACGCTACATAAATATATGAAAAATTACTTGTTTTTTGAGTCATTTTTAATGACGAATTAATAATACATAATTTATAAATAATTTCGTTTCTAAATATCTCACAAATACTTACCCTATCACCGTTATAATATGTTGTAAAGAAATAGTTATGCTTTAAAACAGTTTTAAAAAAGCTGTACTGTATGTATCTTTCATAATATCTTATTGATTGATCGAAATTATATTTTCGATTAGATTCGATAAGGTTAACACTCCAATCTTGTCTAGACATTCTTACTACGTCCGATTTGGATTGCCTGATAAAAGTTTTTTAAATTATAATTCTTTATAGGTAAAGTTAACTTTCTAAAAGGTTATCTAAAGCTAGACAATTTTTTAAAATTTGCTACACATTCCTTGAAAAATAATCTTAAGCTGTCTGTGAAAATTTTAATTATCTTAATTGAAACGTTAAAAATATGTACAGTTTGTTTTGAAAAGGTCACAAACTAACCGCTGTTAAAAATAATCCGGTAGATATGCCTCGTGTCTGTCTTGTTTTATTTTAGACCCCTTCATTACCATGGAACATTCTACAGTGGCGTATAGTAATTACAAGCTTACCCACTCGTAAGCTCTCTTGTTTCTAATAGTAGTGGTATTTCTTTCTCTAATTGCAACTCGCAAAAAGGAATAACGATAGGTTTACCCATAATCCGGTCTGAGACTAAATAAATAACAGTTTCTGGAGGGTAAATCTTATACAGGTACTGACAACTAGTGTCGCTTTACTTTTGCTGTTTGCTGATAAAGGGTAACTGAAAGTTTGGTCCAAAAAAACTCTTGCCTTAGAGTGAAAAAATATCCCCATCCGATATCCAATCTCTGAAGTATAGCAGTTTAGAGAGATTCAATTTAGTTTTTTATTTGGATTCCAAAACCCTTTAAAAAGGATTTATTTTCTATCTATTTCCATTTATGCCAGAGGACGCGTTTTTAATAAAAATAATTAAGTCCAACAAGTATAAACTTACTTATACATTATACAGGGTGGTCCAGCGAAAACTTAACACATCGATTTTCCTGCTTTAAAATGAAAATGTAGAAAATCGCTCGGACCCGTCGATTTCTGATTCGAGGGGGAATAACTTTTCCGCTTTTTTCATCTCCGTAACTTCAACCCCCTAACGGGGGTGAACACAACCCCCTGATTTTGAGTAGGGATGAGGGGTGTTGCGATACCTCATTTTGAAGATCTTATCGAGTACTATCTGACCCTAGAATTTCGCTTCAAAATTTTCATCTTTAACGAAATGACAGAAAATTGTGGAAAACTACTTACTTTTGTGATTAGTTTATTAAATGCTGAAAATGGCCACCATTCACTTCCATGCAGTAAAGAGCGCTGGTGTATGAGTAGAGAATGTGGAATTTACCTCAAGGATATTGCTCTTATCAGACGCAGTTGAATATTTACTTAGTTATTTGTTAATTTTTTGTCCAAAAAAGTAGACGGACCATGTTTTTGATTTACCTTAGTCTATCGTGAATTTTTAAGAACGTCAAAACTGTGTCAATTCGATTGTAACTTTGTAGTAGAATTAAAATGGTGTATTCTGTAGAAGAAAGGGTGGAAATTATAAAATTATTTTTTAGAAATAACGACTCTGCGCGAGTAACAGCGGCTTTATTTAACGAACGGCATCCTGAAAAAAATATATCCGCTGCTTACGTTGTGCAACTGGTTTCCAAATTTGACACTACTGGTTCAGTCGGAAACAAAAAGAGGGTGTATGACAGAGACGAAGCGAGGAAAGTGGCTGTCTTAGGTCAAGTAGCAATGGATCCGACCCTTAGTACTAGGAAATTGTCCGATGTATCTGGTGTTTCACGCACAACAATCATGAGAATCCTTAAACAACATAAGTTCCATCCTTTTAAGATACGACTGGTTCAGGAACTGAATGAGGATGATTTCGATCGCCGATTCCAGTTCTTTGAAGTGGTCAGTGGAATTATTAACAATAATCCTAACTACATGTTCAATATCTGTTTCTCGGACGAGTGTTCATTTTCCCTTAATGCCATTGTAAACAGGCATAACTGTCGGTATTGGTCAGATGAAAATCCAAGATTATTTCGTGAAGTGCATACGCAGCATCCCCAAAAGTTAAATGTTTGGGCGGGTGTTTATGGAAATCACATAATCGGCCCTTTTTTATACCCGGTAATCTTACTGGCCAAATGTAATTAGACCTATTAGAGAACGCTATTTATCCAGCCCTCGTTCAAGTATTGGAGAATGAAGAAGACCATGTAACGAGAATTTTTCAACAAGATGGCGCATCACCTCATTTCGCTCAACCTGTCCGTCAGTTCTTAGATGAAAATTTTCCTCAGGCCTGGATTGGAAGAAGGGGACATATTGAGTGGCCACTCAGATCACCTGATCTGGCTCCACTGGACTTTTTTCTATGGGGTCACCTGAAATCTAAGATTTATGCTACCCAGCCTGAGTCACTGGAGGACTTGCGAATGTGGATCATTAATGAATGCCGTCAAATTACACCACAAATGTTGAGTAATGTCCGTGAACTTTTTGAGAAAAATTTATTTTACTGCATGGAAGTGAATGGTGGCCATTTTCAGCATTTACTAAAATAATCACAAAGTTTCCACTATTTTAGCTGTCATTTCGTTAAAGATGAAAATTTTGAAGCGAAATTTTAGGGTCAGATAGTACTCGATAAGATCTTCAAAATGAGGTATCGCAACACACCTCATCCCTATTCAAAATCAGGGGGTTGTGTTCACCCCCATTAGGGGGTGAAGTTAGGGAGATGAGAAAAGTGGAAAAGTTATTCCCCCTCGAATCAGAAATCGACGGATCCGAGCGATTTTCTACATTTTCATTTTAAAGCAGGAAAATCGAGGTGTTAAGTTTTCGCTGGACCACCCTGTATGTAAATATTGTCTAATTCTTTACGTTTTTAAACTAACGATTAAAAAATATTAAGCGCTGTTTACAAAATAACAAGGAATTTTAAACAATAAGAACTAATGTTTTCGTTGTACGAGCTTAAGATAATACAATAATATCCTCGAAACTTAAATTGAAAAAGTTTTGGTACTTTAGCGCATAAACTTAATGTCGAAGAAGTTAAAAATATAATATAACGGAGAAAACAGTGACTAAAAATATATCCAGAGCCCGGGAAGGTTGGAAACAAAATATAAAGGGAGAATTTGAAGAGGAATAATTATATTAACGCCGTTATTCTTGACCAGGAGTTGAACGTTGAATCCAAGGCCATGAATGTTAAGTCAGATTGGTCTGGCTAGACTAGCTCTTAATCTACTAAGTCAGCCAACATGTGTATTAAGGATAAGACCCTCGTATATTTCTAAGTACAACTTAGCAAAGCTATTTTAAAACCTGTAACGCCTCCAGACATGTTAAGGATTACGCCGTACTTATCTAAATCTCCTTTAGGCCAACAAAAGTTTAAAAAGTCCTCAGAAGTTCGAAAGTAATATCATTTTTCACGAAATAACATTACATTTCAAAGTTTAATAATAAAAAGGATTTAGAAAGAAATAGAAACGACGTAAAGAAAAGAAGAAACATAAAATATGTATGACATATTTATAAATTTTACTTTTTCTTGCCTTTTCAGATTTTCATGGCGTAGCGATATAAAGAAACCAATAATTGTATACGTTTCTTAAAGATTTCACAAGATGCAAGAGATCGCTCTAAATGATAATACACTGAGAAAAGCTAAAAAAATCTTTGTCAGGATTATTTGCGCTGGGATAAAATATTTTCTACTTGTACGAGCAAAATTGATTTATTGTGACGGTAGAAATTGTCCTGGATATTATTTATTTATATACAGGGTGTTATGGAAATGACGTATTATATTTAAACTGGCAAATCCCGAGAGGAAAATAAATTGAAGAAAAATAACCATAAATGGCGCTTTGAATTATTAAGCGAAATATACACTTTATATGAAATCTCAAAATTTACGAGGCAGTCTCGAGGTTCAAAAGAGGTTAGCGCATTATAGCGATGTTGTCATATTGCAACACAGAATTCTAAACGCACGTGTTCAGTTTTTGACAATAAGACGTCTTTGACGCGCGTTATCACTTCTTTTTCAAACTTTTTAGACAAATAAAACTACAATTTTAAGGTACATACTCTCTTACCTTCGATCTTATTTTAAAATAATCCGTTTTATAATTAAATTCCAAAAAAAAGTACTTTTTTCAACAGAATCATCAGTAGATAATATCACACAATTTTAAAATCACATCACAACATTTCTTATTATAAATTATTTCACAACAAAAAAAAAATCAGGCAATAAAACTAACAAAACGTTTAAAATTCGTATACGTCAAGCACGTGGAGCCCTTGACACGACGTCGTTCCACTCCCCAGTCTCGAAACATACTGAAGGTATTCAACCAAGGGCGAGACACGTGGTGTGATCTGACAACACTGTTAGTATACTCTAGTGACCCACATTGTTGCTAAGTGAATCCAGATGGAACGGCGCCTGGGTAAAAAGGGTTAGTATTTAGATATTCGATTTAAAAAAAAAAGTATGTAGACTTTCTCTAGGACTCCCTAGTAGTCACCCATTTAAATATAATAAGTCATTTCCATAATACCCTGTATGTGGAAGGAATGCACTTCACTGTAACTTTTAAAATTTATAAAAATTTCTTTATAACGACACAGTAAATATTTTAATTGAAAAACGACCTTCGTCGCTTCTCCGGTTACTCTCGGCCACTTTCGCAATTACAATATATTTTATAATACTTTTTCTATTTGGGTCTTTAAAGTCTGAAAAACTTTAAAAAATATAGTAGATTTTTTCCATTTGAATTAATATTTTCTTTTTGGGATACTTTTACAATTTAATAAAATTTTACAAGTATCACATATGCCATGATAGAAATAATTGAACACAACAAAGCTTCTTCCCATCCGTCATAATTAAAAATAAATATATTATTAAAGTTAATAAAAATGAGCCTGGAAGAAAGTTGTACTCCGTCAGAAATACGAGAAATTGCAGAAAATAATCTAGACAAACTTTTAATAATATGCAAAACTTTGAGTTATGGTGCGAGCAGAACAAAGTTCAATATATTGAACAAAATAATAAATAATACTATTGAACAAAATATTGTGTCGACACAGAATCTGACAGGAATAACAATTAATGCCCAGGAAATGTCTATATAGTATAAAGTAATATGTATAATAATAGAATGAATTAAAAATAAAAATAGTACTTTATTGAATAAAACTTTAGAAATAGAGCATAAACTGGAAGATATTTCTATTATTTTTAGGTTATGTTGTTTTATAGTTGTGACTAGAAATTAGTTGTCGGACACCGTCAGCATGTTATTAATTTTCCAAGAATAGGTACTATCTAATAAAAATGATCTATTTGCAAGGTTAAAGGTTAGTATTTTAAAGTTTTCTATAAAATGTTTCTGTCGAATCCATAATGCCTAGTAAACGAATTTCAACGAAATCAAAGTAAGCCTAAAATTCGAACCCTACTTGATGCCAATTCCATTTTTTTGCATTTCATAATGTAGCCATTATGAAACCCAAATAGAAAAAGGACTTTAATTGTTTTTCAGTTTTACATATCAACAAACAAGCCTGTTTTACTTGTGTTATACGCTATTTCGAGAAACAAAACAGGAAGTTTCAAAAAGTTTTGTATTAGGTTTATGTTATAATAACCTATGTTCTAACTCGGTTTGATATTTGGTATATGAACTATTGGAACTATAACCAACTTATGATTTATATTGGCTGTATTACCACTAAATTTAAACTTCGTTCATATAGTTTTCATTGTTAGTGCTTAATTGGTAATAAATTTAGTTTTAAAGATTTAAATGTATAGATACAAATAACACTAAACAGAGAACTATACTGTGCTGAATTTTGTATATGTATAGTGTAGAATACATTTTGAATAAAACACTTAAAAAAGTTAACAAACATAACCTGTCTTTTTTTTGGGCGTAAGAAAATATCCTTATTGTCCCTACAAAGTATCTTTTTAATCGGTGGTAAGTGGTTTGTAAGCATAAGAACTTTCCTTTGCTGTATCTGCAGAATAATATGTATAAGCGTGTGTCGAAACTCTGCGATCATTGAAGGTAATAATTCATATCTTGCATTCCAGTCAATTTAAAATATTGATTTAGTTAGGGAAACCTCTGGACTGGAAACCGGAATAGGTATACAAACAAGTTAATATATACTGGTGAATATTAACCCATAAATCAAACTCTGCTTGCGTCAGATATATTATCTACATAATATTATCTTGTGACCTGTATATCAAAGTAGCTAGTTTGTCAAAAATATATGCAATGCTGGCTAAAAACTTAAAACTAGTGAATCTTATGTTAAAAAATTCAATACACAAATTTTTATCTTTATTTTATATATTTGTGAAAAAATGTCTATTTTTGTCTATACAGAGTGTTATGGAAATGACGTATTATATTTAAACCGGCAATTCCTGAGATAAAGACAAATTGAAGAAAAATAGCCATAAATGGCGCTTTCAATTCATTCAGAGGGAAAAGTGACCTGACGTGAAACCAGGAAAACACCTGTGTGGTAATGCGATACATGTAAGCAATCAAGGAAATCTGGCCGGTGTTGTCATATGTACACCTTAAACTCTTTAGACAAAATAAAATAATTTAAACACTTTTCCATTCTGTAATACCTTTTTGTACAATTAATTGAAGAACATTTACGACGGACTATGTTTTAAACAACCCGAAAAACCATATGGAATAGTAATAGGCACGGACGTCACTAGGTCAAATGCCAATGACCTCCTGACGCCTTACATCGGCTGAGCGAAGTAGTTTCATATAGCGCCGCACGCTTGCGTCTGTTAGTTAAAGACCAACCAGCGGCCGGATACGTTGTGTCTCGTCGATCACCAACACACTCTCAGCAATCCGCTCTGTTTTATCGGTTTACGCGTGTATCTTGCCCGTCCATAAATAATCTTTGACTATTGTTTTTATTGACGCGTTTCTTCTGGACGTCAAATTTCGTCGCGTGTAATAAAATCTAATAATCTGTAGTATAATCTGTATTATTGTATTTTCAAAAGCTAACTATCGGTTCTGTTTCACTATTACTGTGTGTAGATAAAGTGTTTCCAGGAGTGTTCCCATGAAAAAGAAAAAAAACTGATTAGTGTTTATTACCCCACTTTAAAAAGGTTGATTTAAAAAAAAATTATGTAGCGCTTCTCTAGGATACCCAAGGAGTCGCCCATTTAAATATAATACGTCATTTACATAACACCCTGTATTGCGAAAAAAGGCTTTTATATGATTGTCCTACTTTTAAACATTGTCCATCTGGCAACCCTAGTTAAAGGTGAACTACTGTGGATTAGATATTCCGTGCCCTCTTCGTTCTTCATTACCTTTTAAATTAACTAAATACTTTACAATCCCTTCGTGCTTGCCACTTTCCCTTACTTTGTATAACGCAGTCGTATAAACGAAAAGTTGGTGGTTTGTACACAACACATGGGATATTAACATTATCTCCGTAGCGTCATTTTAAGGTCCTCTCGGGATGTTGTACCGCCTTAATGTGCGCTGCGTTTCCATGAGATCGCTTGATTGTGATAATTGTTTTCATATACATGATATGACATCACTATTCGACATTAATTAACAACCAAAAATCCTATATATTGCTTTGCTGACGATAGTACAACTCAACAAAGACCTGGAATAAATTTTGTCTTGGAGTGACGGTAAGCAAGTCGAACATAACGCTAAGAAATCCCAGGCAACAGTTTCCCCTAAAAGGTTAACATTACATGACCGGATATAGTCAATGGCAGGACACGTAATTCCACTGGCTTCTTCTATTAATTTGCAGGGCGTCAATCTGGGAGGAAATGTGGCATAACTACGTTGTGTCAAGATAGCTGCGCAGAAACTTGGTGTATTCTTCCGGATCAAAAAGTTGTACACACCTCAACAACTTTGACACTATACAAGGCCCAGATTCGACCATCACTAGAGTACTGCTCTCATGTCTGGAGCTCTGCACCCACGACTACTGGACTCCATCGAAAGGAGAGCCATTCGTCCGATCGGAGACCACGAGCTGACAAAGAACCTCGACAGCCTAGAACATCGAAGACATGTTGGTGGCTTGACTCTATTCTACAGATATTTCCATGGAAAATGTTCGATTGTCCTTGCCCGCTTAATTCCACCTGGAGCGACGAATACATTATTTAAGAATTCATTCATCTGGAGGACGTCATCCGTATGGAACAACCTTCCTGAGGTCGTGTCTCGCAACGAATGTAACCTCCAACGATTCAATACCGACATGAATCGCTTTATGCGTACACGCACGATTCCCAGACTACCTTCAAGGCTGTTTCCTATAGTGCTTGTGTTTTATCATTAACAAAATACTCGTGATAAGTGTAATGCGACGTATTAGAAGTAATGCAACCGATATTAATCATGAAGCAATCAAGAGAACAAGAGCTGCCCGTTGTAGATGAAGCACAATGTGTTTACAACGGCGATATTTTTGAACATGTTGAAAATGTTAATGTATTAATGTTTGTTTATTTGTAATTAAGCTATAACTATGGAACCGGATAAGGACATGATATGAGTTACTTGACATTCTCTTTACTTGTACTAACCTCATCCTGTATTGTTCCGTACATTTTATACCACAAAAAATTGCAATTAATAGGAATTAATTATAAAAAAAATCCCGAATATTGTAATTTCATAGAACTTGTTTTATACTATGTTTCCCATAGATA
This sequence comes from Barypeithes pellucidus, assembly GCA_963991005.1. NCBI lineage: Eukaryota > Metazoa > Arthropoda > Insecta > Coleoptera > Curculionidae > Barypeithes > Barypeithes pellucidus. The sequence goes on from OZ022558.1 coordinate 76,881,103, forward strand.
GTGTAGCGTGACAATAGAAAATAAAATAAACTATTCTAACAATTATCTATTTTTTTTTATTAAAATGATCTCATCGCTATAATCTTTATTGGAAGTTTTTATTTATTTATATGGATATAAACGGTGATTCATGATTCGTTATATTGTGTTATGGTTTTTTTCGTGTGTGCCGTACAACAAGAATAGAAGAGGCGAATAACAGGTAATTTGGGAATTTGTTTATCCAGAATTACGGTAATAATATTCATTTTTATCGAGTGAACAAATTTTATTATCTCTCGACGATTCCATTTGGATTTAGAAAGTATGACGGCACTATTTTTTAACGGTAAATTATTTTTTAACTTAAAAATTTACCGATTTTATGTATTCATTTGAGTGAAAAAAATTTAGTTTTTATAACGATCATACGCAGTGTCTACTATGACGTAATATGTATTACGTAACAGTTCCAGAAATCACCCGTGATATGCCAAAAATCGTCAATGTTTCCAATAGATTTTCGCCTCGACAACATAAATGTTTGGAAATTTTAAACGTCAACATTTTTAATTTGTATATTATTTTTGGGTATATTGGTAAAATATGAGCATATTTCGATAGTTCAACATAAAAGTAACTACTATTATTGTAAGGTCAAAATAGTATATTAAGATACAAGTTTCATAAGACATTATCTTAGAGCACGCGTTTCATTTAGAAAACGACCAGCGAAGCGGGGAGTTTTTTAAAGTACAAGTGCTCTAATTGTCTTATGAACCGTGTATTTTATAATAGTTTTTCTATTTGGGTCTTTAAAGTCTGAAAAACTTTAAAAAATATAGTAGATTTTTTCCATTTGAATTAATATTTTCTTTTTGGGTTGGCAATTCTTTTACAATTTAATAAATTGTTACAAGTATCAAATATGCCATGATAGAAACAATTGAACACAACAAAGCTTCTTCACATCCGTCATAATTAAAAATAAATATATTATTAAAGTTAATAAAAATGAGTCAGGAAGAAAGTTGTAATCCGTTACAAATACGAGAAATTGCAAAAAATAATCTAGAAAAACTTTTAAAAACAATATGCAAAACTTTGAGTTATGGTACGAGCAGAACAAAATTTAAAATATTGAACAAAATAATAAATAATACTATTGAACAAAATATTCTGTCGACACAGAATCTGACAGGAATAACAATTAATGCCCAGGAAATTTCTACAGTAACTATAACTATGTATACAGGGTGGTCTAGCGAAAACTCAATACCTCGATTTTCCTGATTTAAAATGAAAATGTAGAAAATCGCTCGGTCCCGTCGATTTCTGATTCGAAGGGGAATAACTTTTCCGCTTTTTTCATCTCCGTAACTTCAACCCCCTAACGGGGGTGAACACAACCCCCTGATTTTGAATAGGGATGAGGGGTGTTGCGATACCTCATTTTGAAGATCTTATCGAGTACTATCTGACCCTATAATTTCGCTTCAAAATTTTCTTCTTTAACGAAATTACAGCTAAAATAGTGGAAGACTACTTACTTTTGTGATTAGTGTATTAAATGCTGAAAATGGCCACCATTCACTGCCATGCAGTGAAGAACGATGATGTATGAGTAGAGAATGTGGAATTTACCTCGAGGATATTACTCTTATCAGACGCAGTTGAATTTATTTATTTATTTGTTCATTTTTTGTCCAAAAAAGTAGACGGACCATGTTTTTGATTTACCTTAGTCTATCGTGAATTTTTAAGAACGTTAGAACTGTGTCAATTCGATTGTACCTTTGTAGTAGAATTGAAATGGTGTATTCCGTAGAAGGAAGGATGGAAATTATAAAATTATTTTTCAGAAATAACGCCTCTGCGCGAGTAACAGCGGCTTCATTTAACGAACGGCATCCAGAAAATGTATCCGCTGCTTACGTTGTGCAACTAGTTGCCAACAGGCGACCTGAAATTAGTACCTTTTTTACGTAATAAATATGTGAAAAGTATTATTTTCATTAAAAACTTAGATACACGGAGGCACAAAAAAGTTATGACCTAATAAATGTGCAAAAAATGCCGCAGGCAGCGGCCTCTATATTGTACATTAAAATTTTACCAAAAAATCAGTTCCTCATCTTAAAAAAACCATAATTGCCAAATGTTGTAAAAAGCCGTTGGTTTCTGTCAAAGTTATTAGAGAAAACCGAATATAAAGTTTTATCCTTAACACCCTGTATCTCAATTAATATCAACTTTCGGATATAGGTAAGTATAATTAAATCCTCATATTTTTACGTAAGGAGTCTGTGGGTTTTCCATGTCCCTTTACTTAGAGGAAACCCTGTATACTATCTCATTAATATAATGTAACTTTTATCAAATTCAGCGATTTACTAATACTTTAGGTATAAATGTGGAAATTGATTGATAGTTAGATCAACAAGATACCGAATTAGTTGAATGACATAATCGGCAACATATAAAATGAATTAAAGGTAATTTATTCAATATAATATATACATGTAAATAGGTTTAATATTAGTAGAGGAAAAAAATATTAACATCAATTTAATCATTATTATCTATAATTAATTTCGGAGGTGTTGCAATATGTTAAATAATTTCTGATACGGCCTAAGCGTTTGATTAACATATCTGATTGCTTTAACGACATTCCCACATTGTTTAAATTACCAATCCTTAGCTAATGGAAATTTCGAACAAACCCGAACAAACTCACCCTTAATAAAAATATTAATAATAGAACAACCAAATCAAATGTATTATACGACACAGGAATCTGAAGCTTTCAAATCGACACCCTGTATATCAGATATATAGCTGAATTAAATTAAAATCATTATTTTATTATACAGGAAAATAAGGGATTTTGTTTAAGTAATGGTTATATATTATATAAATACGTTTCTTACGAAAGAATCATTTGAGAAATTCTACAGATTACTGCAATAATTTACTTCTTTCCCGCATAATGAAAAAATAAATTGCTATTGTTCAATTCGTTCTTTAAATCATTTGAATTATTAATCTAGATTACGAAAAATGTAATTGCATTACAAATATTTTAAAATCATGCTTTATGTTACCAGATATACGGGTTATTCCGATTCAGGATACTTGGAAAGGTGATTTTTTTTTATGATCAAACACAAGTACTATAGGACATCCTTTAGGGCAGTCTGGGAGTGGTACGTGTGCGCAAAAAGCGATTCACGTTGGATTTGAATCGTTGGAGGTTATATTCGTTGGGAAAAACGACCTCGGGAAGGTCGTTCCATAAGGATGAAGTCGGCAAGGTCAGCCGAGCATCTTCCATGAAAATATCTGTAAAAGAGAGTCAGATCCCCAACCTGTCTTCGATGTTCTAGGCTGTCGAGGTTCTTCGTCAGCTCGTGGTCTCCAATCAGACGAATTGCCCTCCTTTCGATGGAATCCAGTAGCCGAAGAGTATGTTTGGGTGCAGAGCTCCAGACATGAGAGCAGTACTCTAGTGATGGTCGAATCTGGGCTTTGTATAGTGTCAAAAGTTGTTGAGGTGTGTAAAACTTTCTGGTTCGGAAGAGTACCCCAAGCTTCTGAGAAGCTATATTGGCGATTACCACAACGTGGTTGTGCCAAGACATATTTCCTCCCAGATTGACGCCCAGCAAATTAATAGATGAAGCCAGTGGGATTGCGTGTCCGGCTATGACTATATCCGGTTCAGTAATGTTAACCTTTTTAGAGAAAACTGCCGCCTGCGTTTTTAGCGTTAATTTCGACTTGGTTACTGTCACCCCAAGCCAAATTTTCTTCCAGGTCTTTGTTGAGGCGTGATACTTCATGCTGTCTGCGAAGATGTGCGTCGTCAGCCGATGTTTGCGCATTCAAAGAGAAAGATGAGATAAGTGTGCTATCGTCAGCAAAATTAAATATCGGATTTTTGTTTTCACTAGAAGGTCGTTAATGTAAAGTAAGAAGAGAGTGGGAGGCAATATGGAGTATGGACCCTTCAGGAACACCCGCATTGATGGTGAAGGTGTCTGAGAGAAATCCGTCAATCGCCACTTGTAGAGAGCGGTCCTTAAGGAAGCTAGACAACCATGCACAGAATCGACTGGGCATACCATATGATCGCAGTTTACTCCGAAAACCATATTGATGATCGCCGATAATGTTGAAGCCTTCCAGGTACTTTAGAAGATGTTGGTTAATAGCTTTCTCCATTACTTTTGATATAACTGAAAGCAATGCGACTGGTCGATAGTTGTTAGGCAGGGTTCTCTTACCTTTCTTTGGAATAGGCTGGACTCGCGCCGTCTTCCAGCAAGAATGGAAATAGTCCTTTTTTGTAGGATAAGTTGAAAAGTCTACAAAATACTGGTGTTAGTTTATCGGCGCATCTCTTGAGAACTATAATAGGAATTTCGTCTGGACCAGAAGCTTTCTTGACGTCGAGCCCTTTCGGAATTCGTCTGACGGGACGTTGACGGAACTCTATATGTTAAAATAAAGGTAGTAGGTGATATAGGAAAACTTCGGAAACTTAATACTTTTATTTTGGACTTTTATTATGAAAATCTGATTTTATTGCTAACAAAAACTTTAATTCCAGGTTTGCGGCTAAGCGGTGCGGTTTATCGACTCGTATAAAGAAAACCTGTATTATCAATACATATCATTTGATTTAAAAGAAGTACTTTTCTCCAATTACTGTCAAGACGAAAACTATATGCCAAAAATTAGAAAGCATTGGCATCCCTTTCTTGCTAAATACCGCTAATTTTTAGCATGTTCCGGTCCTCTTAATAGAAACTAAAAGTCAAATTAACGCTTTGACGTTATTTAGAGCTTCGTTAATAAATTATACCTATAAATTAATAAAGCAGAAGTAACTTTTAATTAAGCGAAACGGCAGATAGTTTGAAATTTCTAATTTCCACTGCTGGAAATAAAGGGCCCGTCATCTGATAAGCACTGGACCTATTTTACGATATCCGATTACTTTTCCAACTTTGCCACTGTTATTTGATTAATTATGTTGCGGCAGGTAATATACGTTGGTAAATTGTTACAGAAACGTGCATTTACAACTTTTTTCCACGATCGCTAAAAAATAGTATATTAAGATACATGTTTCATAACACATTATTTTAGAGTACGCGTTTAATTTAAACTACAAGTGCTCTAATTGTCTTATGAACCGTGTATTTTATATTACTTTTCTATTTGAGTCTTTAAAGTCTGAAAACTTTAAAAAATATAGTAGATTTTTTCCATTTGAATTAATGTTTTCTTTTTGGGTTGGCAATACTTTTACAATTTAATAAAATGTTACAAGTATCAAATATGCCATGATAGAAACAATTGAACACAACAAAGCTTCTTCCCATCCGTCATAACTAAAAATAAATATATTATTAAAGTTAATAAAAATTAGTCAGGAAGAAAGTTATATACCGTCAGAAATACGAGAAATTGCAGAAAATAATCTAGAAAAACTTTTAAAAAGAATATGCAAAACTTTGAGTTATGGTGCGAATAGAACAAAGTTGAAAATATTGAACAAAATAATACTATTGAACAAAATATTGTGTCGACTTAGAATCTGACAGGAATAACAATTAATGCCCAGGAAATGTCTACTGTAACTATAAATATGTATATATAAAGTAATATGTATAATACTACTATATTGAATTAAAAATAAAAATTACTTTATTGAATAAAACTTTAGAAATGGAGCATAAACTCGAAGATATTTCTATTATGGCTAGGTTATGTTGTTTTATAGTTGTGGCTAGAAATTAGTTGACCGACACCGTCAGCATGTTATATATTTCCGAGTATAGGTATTTCAGATAAATATCTAGCAAAAATGATCTATTTGTAAGGTTAAAGGTTAGTATTTTAAAGATTTCTATAAAAAATTTTTGTCGAATCCATAATGCCAAGAAAACTAATTTCAACGAAATCGAAGTAACCCTAAAATCGAACCCTACTTGCTGACAACATAAAAAACATAAAATTTCAGTTTCATAAAATGGCAAGTTATTAAATTTTTTTGTATTTCATAATGTAGCCATTATGAAACTCAAATAGAACAACTATATTATTTTCACGGAAATGAATGAATAAAATTGGAAATTTTGTAACGAGTAATATAGTGTTAAAAATGTGCCGTAAGGTGTAATTTTTGCAATCAATGCTCATAATATTAAGTTGCTATGAAAACAGAATTCGCGTCGTTCGTTGCTTGGGTACCTTATAATTATAATTATATTATTTGAAAACATCAAAAATGGAAAGAAATAATTCCTATTTCGAAAAAGATGCATTCTACAGACGAAATAATTAATAAAGCCAATGAAGCAACACAAAATTTATTGCCTGAAAGATCGAAAGAAGCATCCAGGAAGAAATATAATACGCTTATTAGATGGCATTGGACGTAACTCAAGTGAACAGGTGCAAAAAGTGCAAGAGCTCCATCTTGAAGTTGCATTTATATGTAAACAAGAACATCCTCTAGTAAATCATTTTGTAAAAGATTTAGGTAGTGCTGTCCCCCTGTGTTACTTTTCTCGTCAGAAGGAAATATTTTTAACCCCACCTCAAACCTTGAAAAGAAGGTTCCCTTCGGTGTAATCTGCAAGTTTATTTGAACAATAATAAATGTTTATATCGAGACAGCTTCCAAAAATAACACCGTTAAAATTCTAACCGGATCGTCTCGAAAAACCTACATCCAATTTTCTTCCGTGTACAGTTCTTTCCTTTGAAGTAAAACCTCATCATTCTTGAAAGGTCCCGAAATTGAATTTAATTTTAAGCCTTAGCTGCTCAAAACTTTTTCTTGAATCCAATATTTAAAAATAATAATATAAGCCTCTTATACCATCACCAGCGTAAAATTGAGAGTAAAAATTAAAAAAGTTCTTTTTAATAAAGAATGAGAGGAGGCAGCTTAAGCTTGAGGTTATTATGGTCTTGATACCAGGGCTGCTTTCGTTTCTTAATCTTTTTATAGAAAATCGGATGAAAATAATTCTGCTTCACAGACCAGAAAAATTAAAACAATTGCATGGAAGCAATAAAATAAACTGAGCATGACGATACAAATATTGTCGCCATTCATTTAGTTGAAACAGGAATTGTGGAAAAATATATATATTTCCGACAGTGGTTATACATTAATCTTGAAATAGCCGGATTTATTATATTATTTTGTGACATACAAATCAAAATTTCAGTGCATTAGTTGAGAATTTATATTTAATATGAATGTCTTTGAAATGAAAATTATTTTTATTTATACAATGCGCTCCTGCAGTTTGGTCTGTTCCTCCCGAATCAAATTAAATGTGTTTTATTAAATTTAACATCCTACAATAAAACAACAATTTCACTAGATTAATTTAATTTCTTATGTAGTTCCGCTCCTCAAGTTTGCCACTACAGTGGCGTTGAAGAGCCAGAACAACAATTTCACTAGATTAATTTAATTTCTTATGTAGTTCCGCTCCTCAAGTTTGCCACTACAGTGGCGTTGAAGAGCCAGAATCTAACTGCGGAATCAACACATTGTATTTATTTTCGTGGCGTATATAGGAATTTGTTTCGGGGGGAGGGGGGGGGGGGGGGGGGGGGGGGCTTAGTTTTATCCGAAAATACCCGTTTTAGGGGATCAATTACTTAACATTAAAATTTCTGGTAAAAAAATTTGTGCAGGAAACGAAATTATTGCAAATTGACAAAATTTCGTTCCTTGCTTCCATTAATTTATTAATTAAAAAAATGTCTAACCTAAACTTAAGGTAATTTGTCACTAAAAATAGATAATTAACCGCTTTAAGGATAATATGAAATAGTATCATAAATATGGATAAAAAATCAAAACGGTGAATGCGTCACTAGCCCTGACTTAATTATTAACTGAACAAAAAATATACTGAGCATTTAAACAACAACGAACAAACAATCATCTATTAAAAAACAAATATCTAGTAAAATCAAGATTTATATTTTTCCTAGCGAATTCATGTTTGAATAAATTGGTAAATATAACATTTCGGGAGGGGGTGCGGGGCCCGGGTCCCCTGAGCCCCTTCTCTATATACGCCACTAGTATCACGCATTTAAGCATGGTTTCATAAACTCTGGAAGTAGTAAATTTTCGGAGGTAATTACACTAGTGCCTAAAAATTTTCGATAATTTTGCATGAAAGCGTATTGCCTAAAAACAACAAGAGTTCATTTTCATATTTTGGCGAAATAGCCCGACTCCGAAGGAGGAGGGCTATTTTACAAAATACAATAATGTTGTTTTTCAAAGGAAATACGCTTAAATGCAAAATTATCTGAGAATTTTTATGCACGAGTGTAATTTAGGGAGAAAATTACTCGAATAATGGTTAAAACAACTTTATATTACAACTTTTAAATAAAGAACTAAAAAAATTAGTAATTATTAATAACGCAATTTTAATAATATTTAATATTTGAGTTTGTAGCTGGAAAATCGATTTATTTTTTTAAACGTCAAAAAGTGTCATTATCTTAGCTAGAGGGGTTGTTTTCGATGTAATCAATCGAAAACAACACCTCTAGCTTTATGTATGAGGGTAATTTTCTTTAAAATTAAGCTTTGTAACGTCCGAACGAAAAATTCGATTTCCTTAAAATAAATGCTCTTCTAGACTTATGTTCCGTCTTGATGGCATCAAATTTAAGTTATTATCTTGTGCATTTACATAACGCTTTTAGTCATTATGGAAATTTTTTAGAATAATGTGCAATAAAAGATAGTAAGATTAACGTTCCAAATGGGCATTCGAATATTTTTTACATACTAACCAACATATATTTTTTTATAAAGTCTTGAGATCGTTCTTACAACCTGCAAAGAGATCTTTTACTATAAACACCCCAGATATGCTATATAAAAATTGTGTAATAGCATTTAGGAAACATCAAGAACCAAGTTACATAGCAAAATAACTTACAAAACCATTGGGTTGTGTAATGTATGTCCTTTAATACAATTTTACTTTATTTCACTGATCTTGCATGGTCTCCCACATAAGAAGTGTGCCAGAGCATCGTCAACGTTAAATACAGCCCTGATTATTTATTGTTTAAAATATTTAAAAGTAAATAGTAAGCTAAGTAAGTTTCACCTTACTTTCTATAATTCTTAACCTTTCTTTAAAGAATTGATGCTTATACAACGTGTCCAAGATAAGGAGGGCCAGTACGGGGATCTCGGAAACCGTAAGAGATACGAAGTCGGTTAGATGGAGATAAAGTTGCGCATTTACGTGCCTAATAATATGCCGTTTAGAAAGTTTTAAAATTCCGCATAGTTCCGGAGATATCCGAAATTCTGAAAAATCGTTTTATTGTTTTCCCGGGTTTTTTTGAGATCGAATTCTAAAGTAAATTGCACTTTTGCATTGCCACTTTTTCCGCTCTATCTAACAGCGTTAATTATTTTGTAATCCGACTCTCTTTTTTTAAATATGGTCCTGTTTTCCTGATATTGGAATTTGAGAGCTTTTTTCTCCCAAATACAACGTTGTATGACACATTGTGGTTTAATGACGTTTCGAGCAACATGAGAAAATTTTGAGATACGGACCTGTATTTCTCCTAATTTTATAAATAATATCTCATAAGTAAGCTCTAAGTTTTTTACTTATGCTGGACTAGTTCAATAAATAAGAAATAATTTAATAATAAACCACAAATAAATGAACAAAAACAGTAATAAAACGAACAACGAAAAAAGTAAGGAAATACATAATCAGGTGTTCAAAATGATTTCCGTTATTCTCTAAGCACAAATATCATCTTCTAACTGCCACATAACAGTTTTTTTGAGATAAAATAAAACATGCGACATAATCAAACTTTTCAGCATTTGTAAATTTATGTTCCATATTTTCTGGAAAATAGAAAACCTCATAAAACGCTCTCAAACGATCACAATGGGAATGCCAAGTGAAACAAATCACGCGTCACCATCTTAATTTTTTTTTTCAAGCGCCTACTTTTCTTTTAAATCCCTAATCAACAGAAGATTGAAATAATGTTTCTGTATTTTGTTCACTTATTTGTGGTTTATTACTAAATTATTTGTTATTTATTGAACTACTAAAATATAAGTAAAAATTTAGAGCTTACTTATGAGATATAATTTATAAAATTAGGAGAAATACAGGACCGTATCCCAAAATTTCCTGATGTTGTTCAAAAAACCCTCGAAACTTCATTAAACCACAATATGTCACACATCGTTGCATTCGGGAGAAAAAAAGCTCTCAAATTCCAATATCAGGAAAATAGGACCGTATTTAAAAAAATAAAGTTGATAATGGCCTTTCGAAGACGACTCGTCGGATTACAAAACAATTAACGCTGTTAGATAGAGCGGAAAAAGTGGCAATGCAAAAGTGCAATTTACTTTAGAATTCGATCTCCGGATATCTCTGGAACTACTCGGAATTTTAAAACTTTCTAAACGGCATATTATTAGGCACGTAAATGCGCTACTTTACCTACATTTAACCGACTTCGTATCTCTTACAGTTTCCGAGATCCCCGTACTGGCCCTCCTTATCTTGGACACGTTGTATATTAATTACTTGACATTATTTAAAGAAAAAGTTATTTAGAATATATATATTTCGCAGTTTTGTAAAGCATTACTACTTACCATCATCCGAACTAAATTTGGCGCTTCCTCAGCACTTTTTTAAACAGTTTATTTTTCACGAAAAAAGTCGCAATAAGTTTCCTTACACTTCAGTTCTGTTCAAAGTGCTGGACATAATGCATGCCATACAAATTGACATCGTCCTAATATACTAACAAAAGAATATTTTTCCAGGTTTATTAGTTTTACACCGAGCTAGAAAAACTTTTTGGGAACTTTTAAAATGCGCGGAGATTGCGCGCGGATTGCCAGGTGACGCTCTCTGCTCGCTCTGGGCGTCGCGACGTCCAAAGAGTTCAGCGATCAAGCGTCGACTAAGAGCGTCGGTGTCCGACGAATTTTCCCATTGATACGTTTAATGCAGATTTCCAGCGATTTTGCGTGTGTTTTCATTCTTAAAACCAGTACAAGTAAGTGTATTCATTATGAAGGTTTCTGAGCAAAAATATAATTTTTAAATTTATTGTTAAGTTATCCTAAATAATTATATCCAGTGGCGGATCTGGATTAGATTGATGAGGGGGGGGGGGGCTAAGAAAAGCTCGCTTACAATATTCTTAAAGACACATACCATCGTTACGCGTCAATATATGGCACTTCACCTACTACCTCTGAATTAATAATTTTTGGAAAATAGTCCGTATTTTAAAGATATAATCTTCAGACAAGCGAAAACGAATGGACCGGTAACGCCCGAAATTTACCGCCTACGATAAACGTTTTTTTTTTTATGATCAAACACAAGCACTATAGGAAAAATCCTTTAGGGCACTCTGGGAGTGGTGCGTGAGAGCAAAAAGCGATTCACGTTGCTTTTGAATCGTTGGAGGTTATATTCGTTGGAAAAAAACGACCTCGGGAAGGTCGTTGCATAGGGATGAAGTCCTCCAGATGAAAGAATTCTTGAATAACGAAGTTCGAGGAGTACTAAGCTTAACCACATATGGATGGGCGGCAGTGGTTCGTCGTGTATTTCTGCTATTCGTCGCTCTGGGCGGAATTAAGAGGGCAAGGTCAGCCGAGCACCTTCCATGAAAATATCTGTAAAAGAGAGTCAAATCCCTAACCTGTCTTCGATGCTCTAGGCTGTCGAGGATCTTCGTCAGCTCGTGGTCTCCGATCAGACGAATAGCCCTCCTTTCGATGGAATCCAGTAGCCGAAGAGTATGTTTGGGTGCAGGGCTCCAGACATGAGAGCAGTACTCTAGTGATGGTCGAATCTGGGCTTTGTATAGTGTTTGTAGTGAGAAGCTATCTTGGCGATTGCCACAACGTTGTTATGCCAAGACATATTTCCTCCCAGATTGACGCCCAGCAAATTAATAGATGAAGCCAATGGGATTGCGTGTCCGTCCATGACTATTTCCGGTTCGGTAATGTTAGCCTTTTTAGAGAAAACTACTGCCTGGGTTTTTTTAGCGTTAAATTCGACTTGGTTACTGTCACCCCAAGCCAAAATTTCTTCCAGGTCTTTGTTGAGGCGTGATACTTCATGCTGTCTGCGAAGATGTGCGTCGACAGCCGATGTTTGCGCATTCAAAGAGAAAGATCAGATAAGTGTGCTATCGTCAGCAAAACTAAATATCGGATTTTTAGTTTTCACTAGAAGGTCGTTAATGTAGAGTAAGAAGAGAGTGGGAGACAATATGGACCCTTGAGGAACACCGGCATTGATGGTGAAGGTGTCTGAGAGAAATCCGCCAATCGCCACTTGCAGATATATTCTTTTAACAACAGAAAAATGCTGAGATGAGGAATTTGATTTTGATGCTACTACACCAGAAATTCGAGAAGCAGCAAAATAGTAGAATAAGATCTTCTGCCAACTAAAAGCCGCCCGAGATATGACAAGGCGTATAACTGTTTCAAAGAATATTGTACGGGAAACAAAGATGAAAATTCTGGTACTGAGTCGGCGCTCTAGCTTATTTCCATGAAAATGCCAAGACAAAGAAGATATCAACAATTTGGTCACAATATTCAATACTGAGGACCACTCTATCAGTTAGGGAAAAAGTAGACATATCTAAACACGCAAAGCTATTAGCATTATTTTTTTAACAGTGTGTTCGTATATTATTTTGAGATATCGATTTTTTTTTAAAATACAAAAAATTATTTTACCCACTTCATGGACGTCAATCTCCCACGACGAATTTATACAGGGTAGCATTTAATAAAATAATCACAAAAGTAAGTAGTCTTCCACTATTTTAGCTGTCATTTCGTTAAAGATGAAAATTGTGAAGCGAAATTTTAGGGTCAGATAGTACTCGATAAGATCGTCAAAATGAGGTATCGCAACACCCCTCATCCCTATTCAAAATCAGGGGGTTGTGTTCTCCCCCGTTAGGGGGTTGAAGTTACGGAGATGAAATAAGTATATATATTAATATATTAATATTGACAGTTGTTAATTCGGTAGTGTCAAATGTGACAGCAGGTATGAAAGACGGCCGTTCCAATAAAGGCCTTATAAAAAGTACGTTCCGTACGCTCGAAGGCGACGTAATGTCTTTACAAAGAAAAATTATATTAATTTTCAGAGCTCCCCGATTGTTTTTCTGGACAACCTACCTAAGAATGTGAATTGTTTATTCTTCAAAGGCTGTGACCCAAAGCCTTGATTTAAGATTCTTGGTAAATAACAACAATACATACTGGTTGTTATGTAACTAACAACAAACTTTGATTTTAGATTTTTAGGGCTTTCATTTTGAATTTGGTAGAATAGGTATACATTTTTTTAGTATGTCTGGTTTAATAGTGTTTGTAGATAAAGTATTGTACGATACATCATAATAAACTATTATGGGTTCGCTCAACTCACTGGAACGGTCTTTATTAGATACTTAATAAAATGCTCGTCAAATGTGGACGCGGCGTTCGACCCGGGCCATGATGATGACGCTAGATATAGCTTTTAAATAAGTTGCTAAAAAAACTGGCAAAATAAATTGAAATGGAAGGAACCAGAATTCCATTTTGCACACTTACTGTGCGTGTGAAGACCTTTAGTTTGTAGTACGATGTTAAAGTGTCCACACACGAGCGTACATGACGTGTTGATGATACATGTGTCATGTACATTTATACATGATCGCGTATGTGTACATGAGTGTACGCTTATGTTCGATAGTATATATGCCAAACGAACATGATGATAAACAGAAGATGTACGCATGTATTAATGCACACGTCATGTACGACGTACATTGTTGTACATTCATATACAGTGAGTCCCAGAAGAAATGTCTAAATTCATTTAAAATTCAACGGTCAGTTTTTTCAAAAAACGCTCGTACCCGTCGATTTTGATCTTTAATTTTTTTTTTGTGGTAATTTCATGTATACAGGGTAGCTCAAAAATAAGTTACGACCATCAACTTCATTTTTTCAAATGAAAACATATATTTTTTATTTCATTTTTGAATTTTGCATTGAATTCTAAGCATGTTCCATGTACCATGTCCTATACATAAACTCAACAGTTATTGAAAAAATTAGGATTAAACATATCATTTAGGGAATCCAACGATCTATCAAATCTTCAGGCAATATGGCATTTTGGGCTCCATAATAAGTAAGAGTGTACTGTCTCACTGTCACCGTTTATTTCCATAGAAACTGTATGACAATTTTATTTCAAATAAGTATAATTATTGTCAAGCGTAGTTTCAAAGTTGCGGCTTTCACAATAATGGTGAAGTTAACGGAACGGGAAAAAATTGAAATTCTATGCATGGTTGGGTTTGGTGATAAAACACGTATTCGAATAGAAACAGCCCAATTATTTAATGAAATCCATCCTGATCGTCCTCCCATATGTCAAAAGATGGTGAGTAGAATAGAGGCTAAGTTTAGAGAATTCGGCCATGTTGGAGATTTGCCTAAACCTGGTCGTCCTGCTCGAGATGAAATTGAACAACTTGACGTTTTCCTTTCCTTGGAAGAAAATCCATGTACTCCCCTGTCGCATATTGGGGCCGATTTACACATGCCGAAATCTGTTGTTCACCGAGTAGTTCAAAAGCACAAATATCACCCATACAAAGTTATTCCAGTGCATGAGTTATTTGAAGATGATTTCGATAGGCGATGTGAGTTTTGCGGACGCATGCAAAATATGTGCAATCTAGATAATAATTTAGTAAAAAATATTATTTTTTCGGATGAAGCTACGTTCTATTTGAATGGTAATGTGAACAGACAAAATTGTCGATATTGGGCAACAGAAAATCCGCATTGGATGATAGAGGTTCACAGCCAGTACCCTAAGAAAATAAATGTTTGGTGTGGAATCGTACGCGAAAGAGTAATTGGTCCATTTTTCTTTGAACACTCTTTAACTGGACAAGTATATCTCGAATTTCTCCAACTAGAATTAATTCCAGCATTAGTGGCTTTATTTCCGAATCCATTGGATCCAGACTCCCCTGACGAAGAACTGATATTCCAACAAGATGGTGCTCCTCCGCACTATGCGGCCACTGTGCGCACATTTTTGGATGAAACCTTTCCCAATCGGTGGATTGGAAGGAGAGGACCTATCGAATGGCCTGCTAGGTCGCCGGACCTAACTCCGCTGGACTTTTTTTTGTGGGGTTACCTCAAATCAAAAGTATTTGTTAACAGGCCAAACAATATGCAGGAGTTGAAAGATCCGAAGAGAAGTGCGTGTCATAACTCCGGAAATGGTTGGAAACGTGCAAAGAGAGTTTATTGATCGTCTTGGATATTGTCAAGCCGTAAATAGCGCACATTTTCAACATTTAATTTGATTTTGTTGTGTTTTTTTTAATAAACAGGTCTTACTTATAGATATGTTCAATCCTAATTTTTTCAATAACTGTTGAGTTTATGTATAGGACATGGTACATGAAACATGCTTAGAATTCAATGCAAAATTCAAAAATGAAATAATAAATATATGTTTTCATTTGAAAAAATGAAGTTGATGGTCGTAACTTATATTTGAGCTACCCTGTATACATGAAATTACCACAAAAAAAAAATTAAAAAATCAAAATCGACGGGTACGAGCGTTTTTTGAAAAAAAACCGAACAAACCTGAATTTTAAATGAATTTAGACATTTCTTCTGGGACTCACTATATGTATTAACGCATGTACGCTCGTGTGTGGCCACTTTTCGAAAGGTATATAGACTGACAAAAACATAAGTAAATTTCGGCGCTATTTCACCAAGTCTCGCAACTAATAAAAAGTTGAAAATTCTATCTAGGGTTATATTGGGTCTGCTCCCATCAAGTTCCGTAACTGTATTTTCTTCGATATAGCCTACGATATTAAACACGAAGTTGATGAAGTTTCTAACTAAATCAAATCGAGAGGAGAATACCGACGATATAGTTGTACGCATTTCGTATACCTTCATATTGTAATAGTTGTATTTTTAAGTTATGGCAAAAATCAATGGTAAATGGAGACAACAACCAGCACGCTAAACGATCCTATAAAGGACCATTTCTAAGGAAACTACTAGTGACTTAAAATATTTCATTTCGGTTGAATAAAAAGTGAGTTCCTTCGACTACGAGATGTGATTAATTGCATATTATATGATTTCGGAGATATTGGGAATTTATCAGATAACTTCATCGCCATGGCGACAGGTGTCATATTTTTATTATATCATTATTCTTTGGTAAATACCGCTCTCTAGATATATTGATTTTTGTACCAAAAAATAATAAATCACCCCATTCGTCCAGTTGTTTCTTTCTTTTCAGCCCCATCATATAAACTTTCTAAAAGTCTAATTGATATTGTCACGCGTACGTATTTTAGATCGGCGCATTCGCCAAATGGCACGCTGGGGGGTAGCGTATGGAATGAAGGGTAGACAAGTCTTCCAAAAAGAACACTTATATTATTAACAACGGGATAACTGGTACATCAATATATATCACTGTCTACAGTTCTATAATTATTATACTTACATAACGTATAATCTAACCAATAAATCTCTCAGGTAACTCTAAGGGGGTAGCTTTCAGGCTGTCGTCTACAGTGGTGGGCGTAAGGGCTTTAGCTGAGCGTCGCAGAGTAGCGCTTATTGGACCCAACAAGATCTTTGGACCCAACTAAGACTGTCAATCTTAGTAAGAGAATGGCTGCCGTCCAAGCTTGTCGACCTGCTATTTATACTGATCGTCCTTGGTTTAATTAGACCAGTATAAATAAAACAAACCTATGTTTATGTGCAGTTTGCAAAACAAGCTTGGACTAGATGTAAAGTAGTTACAATAATAATTATAAAACAAATAAGAATATTAGGAAAATGCCCTATTTTCGTGACAATATTATTAGAATAAACACAACTTTCTCCGCGAAATTTGCAATTAACAATTCACTTGATTTGGTAAATAAAATTAGAAATATCAATGTTCCTGGCAATGCTAAATTGGTATCCTTTGATGTTACTAATTTATTTCCTAGCATTTCTATAGACGAAACAAATATTATGGTAGAACAATTCCTTACTTTAAAGTAATGACAATTTTATAAAGAACCAAGAAATAATCAGTTCTCTTACAGTTTGCCTAGAACAAAATTATTTCGAGTTTAACGATAGGTTTCATATAAGTAAAAATGGTCTTATTATTGGGGGGTCCCCCACTCAGTCCGTTACTAGCTGAAATATTTATGGATTTGTTTGAAAGTAAACACCCTCTTTTTGAACAGTTTCTTTATTGGCATAGGTATGTTGACGACATCTTAACATGTTTTCTCGGAACGGACAGAGAGTTAAAACTATTTCTCGAATATATCAATAGTTTACATAAAAATATCAATTTCACAATAGAGGAAGAAAACCAGAATTCCACTAACTCCTCCTAGATTTAATTGTAAAAAGAGAAAATAATAAACATATTTTTTCAGTTTTCCACAAACCTTCTCATACAGACACAACTATCCATACTTCTTCTTGTCGCCCGATACAACATAAGTTAGCAGCTGTCCACAGTATGATTCATAGACTATTAACTTTCATAAGGAACTAAATATTATTAAACAAATAGCAGTCAATATTCTTCGAATTTAATGTACAAAACCTTAAAGAAAAAAACTATTGATTTAGTTTTCCCAAATAGTAAAACGTCAGCAGATAAATTTAAAGTTTTTACTTTCATTGGAAAACCTAGCAATGTGGATAAGGTGCTTAATAAACTCAACCTAAGGGTAGCCTACAAAACTAACAACAATTTAGGAAAATATATAAAAAATAATAAAATCAAAAATAATAAGAATAGAAAATCAGGGGTGTATAAACTGAAATGTAAAGATTGTCCGAAAACATACATTGGCCAAACAGGGAGATATTTTGGAAAAAGAATGCAAGAACATTATAATAAAAGATAAAACAGATTCTAATTATTCCAACCATTTAAAAGAAAAACAACATAATTTTGATTCAAATTTTAAAATCCTACATACTGAAGGCCTGAAACTTAATCTGTTAGAATCCATGAAAATACCGATGTTTTACTGAATGATCAAATAGACCTTAACAATTCTCTTTTGTTAAATTTATTTCACTAATCCGCTATTACATGTAAAAATAAATCTATAAAATAATTAATATAATCACTTTACTGACCATTTTGAAAATCCCACTGTTACTATTATATCCCCTACACCATCTTTATACCTGTGATAATATTTTAAGATTGTACTCTTTATTAGATATAGAAAAATATTCATTCATTCTCAATCTGAAGAAGCTACAGTGATAGCGAAGCATGCCATTTTAAAGAATATAGTGGAAAAGAAATATAACGTAGTTTTATTGTTATTCATAATATTAGCCAAGGGTTGTTAGCTCTAGGGGAATAGCGTATAACCGAGGACCGTGGTTCAGAGTCCACGTTAAGCTGTAGGTCAATATTTAAATAAGTCAAAAGAGCAACTTCGAGACGATAGGGAAGACATTTTGGTCGGATCTTGTTAAACCGGAACTATGTTTCATATTTCCTTACATATTATTCCTGAAATGAATATTTTAGATTTTATGGACCTATTTTATTATCGGTGGGGCATAAAGTCGATATTTTTTCTTGTTCTAGGTATTTATCGGCTTCATAAAAGTCATTTAATTATCGTAATAAACCAGAAATAATTATTTTTTTAGTTAATGAACGTAAATTTTGGTCAAATACATAAATATAGTTTGTTCGGGCGAAGTGGGAATTTCTGCATTCGAGCGACAAGTAAGCCTGTGTCCACAACGGCGCACCGCCCCTCGCCCTTAGCATTGTACCATAGCACCGCACAGCCTCGCTTGAGCTTCGCACAGTAGTCCCTCGACATCGAGGTATAAACATGGACTGTGCGTTGTTATCTTCTTCCGATGAAGAAGATATTGTTTTAGACTCTAATATAACAAACTGGTACTTATATGCTTAAACAAAAATCTAGTAATTATATGCATTCTCATATATTCACCAAAGCGTTGGGGATCTTTCCTTAGATCTTTATAAAGGTGATAAAATTCTCCATAGAATCTTCGCTTTGCGTTAATAGGATGGACTGGTAATCTTAATTTCTTGGATATATTAGCGTCTCAAATAACATCTTCTTCATCGGAAGAAGATGACAACGCACAGTCCATGTTTATATCTCGATGTCGAGAGACAAACTGATCGACAGGCGAGACAATGAGCGAGGGCCGGTGCGCCGTTGTGGATGACTGCGCGGTGCTATGGTACATGGCTATGATTGAGGGCGCTGTGCGGTGCACCGTTGTGGCCATACACTAAGACATTGTCGTTCTGATTAAATTTATTGGGCGATATCAAGGATCTTCAAACAAGGAGGATATAGCTTTAGTTCACAGTCTTTGAAGAATGAATAATTCACATTCTTAGGTAGGTTGTAAGCTTTGCAGAAAATTAATCGAGGAGCTCTGAAAATTAGTATAATTGGTCTTCCTCGTTTTGAGTTAATTAGCTCGACAGTACTCGATTTTCGTAAAATGGAAAAACTAATAATATAACAATTCGCTTAAGCTATATTTTTTTTCAGGTTACCCTTTAATATCTACTAATTTAACAATTTAATGCCCACTGTGCAAACGTACCCTGTTAAATTAAGCACATTTTAGTTTCAACGAGTTTTTGTTTGATCCAATTATATTTGCAATATTAAATCTGCTTGTTGATAGGGTTTGTAATCATTTTTTTCGATAAATTTAACTTTAACTTTCGATAAATTTAACTGATTTTTGTCACTAAATGATCTAGATACTGCCATAGATAAGAGATAAATAGATAGACAACGCACGACACGAGATTTGTTAATTAATATTTATTATTTACCTTTAAAATCTAAATATGAAATGAAAAAATTTATTCGCAAAAAATAATTTTAATGAATTACTAACTTCGTGCAGACTATTAAATTTAATTTCATAATTAACGCTGGTTTTTATTTCGAAATAGGGAGCGGCATAAAAGAAGATTACCTACCTATGTTAATTTTTATTAATTTTGCAAATGGATTTATGTAAAAATAACAAAGCTGCGCCAAGTCTGCAACACATTTGTTACTCTGCTGAGACAAGATTTTAAATTGTCTGTAAAACACACACCGTATTTAGGGACCACCCTGGATACTGTCTAAACGAACCCGAACAAGTCCTTACTAACGTAGCATCTTGTTCTGGTTAATACTTCTTTAATTAAATAGTCTTTTAAGGTACAAGTTTTATAATGCACCATAGATTGGCACGAGTTTTTTTTTAAATCCATATATATTTTTTTTTTATGATCAAACACAAGCACTATAGGAAAAATCCTTAAGGCACTATGGGAGTGGTGCGTATGCGAATAAAGCGTTGGTTTTGAATCGTTGGAGGTTATATTCGTTGGGAAAAACGACTTCGGGAAGGTCGTTCCATAAAGATAAAGTCCTCCAGATGAAATAATTGTTAAATAATGAAGTTCGAGGAGTACTAAGCTTAACCACATATGGATGGGCGGCAGTGGTTCGTCGTGTATTTCTGCTATTCGCCGCCC
Source organism: Barypeithes pellucidus (assembly GCA_963991005.1). NCBI lineage: Eukaryota > Metazoa > Arthropoda > Insecta > Coleoptera > Curculionidae > Barypeithes > Barypeithes pellucidus. Next base: position 76,901,838 of record OZ022558.1, read on the forward strand.
TTGGCGGAATTAATCGGGCAGGGTCAGCCGAGCACCTTCCATGAAACTATCTGTAAAAGAGAGTCAAATCCTCAACCTGTCTTTGGTGTTCTAGGCTGTCGAGGCTCTTCGTCAGCTCGTGGTCTCCGATCAGACGAATGGCCCTCCTTTCGATGGAATCCAGTAGCCGAAGAGTATGTTTGGGTGCAGAGATCCAGACATGAGAGCAGTACTCTAGTGATGGTCGAATCGGGGCATTGTATAGTGTCAAAAGTTGTTGAGGAGTGTACAACTTTGTCGGTTCGGAAGAATACACTGTTTCTGAGAAGCTTGGTGATTGCCACAATGTGGTTATACCAAAACACATTTCCTTTCAGATTGACGCCCACCAAATTAATAGATGAAGCCAGTAGGATTGTGTGTCCTGCCATGACTATATCCGGTTCTGTAATGTTAAGCTCTTTAGAGAAAACTGCTGCCTGGGTTTTCTTAGCATTAAAATCGACTTGCATGGTTACTGTCACCCCAAGCCAAAATTTCTTCCAGGTCTTTGTTGAGGCGTGATACTTCATGCTGTCTACGAAGATGTGCGATTTAAAAAACCTATGCCATATTTTTTTGGATTACATTTTATGTTGGAAATAGGTACTATTATTTTGTCGGAAAAATTCAAAAACTTTCTTAAAATTAAACAATATGAACCTGAGTTAAGGGAAATTTCAAATTGTTATATATGTAAAATATTATACTGATATGTTCAGCTTTAAAAATTAAGCAAACTTGATATATGTGAGATTAGTTTAGTAATTGTTTCTGCAACCAAACAAACATGACCGCATTACCAACCTTTAAAAAAGGAAAAATATGGTTTCAAAATAACCTCAGATCGATACTGAGAACGGTATCAAACTAGAAAAAATATTTTAACGAATTTCAACAATTATCTTACCATATTATTCGATTAAGTAAGCCCTAATTCCCATTGTGCTTGTTTTACTTAATGTGGTCCCTTATACATTTAGGCCTATAGACAGGCTTTGTCCAACTCTATGATAATAAAATAAAAGGACTTTTCCGCACCATCGTAATTTACAGTAAAAAGAGAAAAAAACATGTTTGATTGCCGGAAATCTTTCAGGCCTTCACTAAATGAGCCTATAAGGGCTGATAACCAACTAAAATATCGTCATGTAATTTAGGACGATTTTTCTTGAAACCTTTTCGGCTAGAATTGCTTAGATGATTGTTGAAGGTTTGGTCGGTTCCGCAAAGAGATTGTTCAGAAGTTCTTAACGAATAAAATAATTCGTAGTTGCTTCAAAAATGATCAAAAATCGACAAATACCTAATAAAGTAGTATCATTATTATTGTAATTTCATCAATTAAACTAAATCCACTTCCGAGAATTTAATATTCTAAACAAGAAATACCTAGAAAAACTAGTCCACACCTTCCTTTTCTTTGTTTTTCGCAGGTCGTTAGTGTTGTAATAATCATTCTCTTTTTGGCCCCATAAAATTAATTAATTCTATATCCAAGGTAATGTGGGAGTAAGATCAATTCGGTATAAGATGGAAGAAAAATCAATTCTGTCTCCGTTTATTTACCCAAACAAAAATCTCTTCAGTTTTCGTCATCTAGTGTCCCAGCAGGAACCGACTGTACCCCTGTATATAATCCAGTCATCTACAGTGAGTCCCAGAAGAAATGTCTAAATTCATTTAAAATTCAGCGGTAAGTTTTTTCAAAAAACGCTCGTACCCGTCGATTTTGATTTTTTAATTTTTTTTGTGGTAATTTCATGTATACAGGGTAGCTCGAAAATAAGTTACGACCATCAACTTCATTTTTTCAAATGAAAACATATATTTTTTATTTCATTTTTGAATTTTGCATTGAATTCTAAGCATGTTTCATGTACCATGTCCTATACATAAACTCAACAGTTATTGAAAAAATTAGGATTGAACATATCATTTAGGGAATCCAACGATCTATCAAATCTTCTGGTAATATGGCATTTTGGGCTCCATAATAAGTAAGAGTGTACTGTCTCACTGTCACCGTTTATTTCCATAGAAACTGTATGACAATTTTATTTCAAATAAGTATAATTATTGTCAAGCGTAGTTTCAAAGTTGCGGTTTCCACAATAATGGTGAAGTTAACGGAACGGGAAAAAATTGAAATTCTATGCATGGTTGGGTTTGGGGATAAAACACGTACTCAAATAGAAACAGCCCAATTATTTAATGAAATCCATCCTGATCGTCCTCCCATATGTCAAAAGATGGTAAGTAGAATAGAGGCTAAGTTTAGAGAATTCGGTCATGTTAGAGATTTGCCTAAATCTGGTCATCCTACTCGAGATGAAAATGAACAACTTGACGTTTTGCTTCCCTTGGAAGAAAATCCATGTACTCCCCTGTCGCACATTGGGGCCGATTTACACATGCCGAAATCTGTTGTTCACCGAGTAGTTCAAAAGCACAAATATCACCCATACAAAGTTATTCCAGTGCATGAGTTATTTGAAGATGATTTCGATAGGCGAAGTGAGTTTTGCGGACGCATGCAAAATATGTGCAATCTAGATAATAATTTAGTAAAAAATATTATTTTTTCGGATGAAGCTACGTTCTATTTGAATGGTAATGTGAACAGACAAAATTGTCGATATTGGGCAACAGAAAATCCGCATTGGATGATAGAGGTTCACAGCCAATACCCTAAGAAAATAAATGTTTGGTGTGGAATCGTACGCGAAAGAGTAATTGGTCCATTTTTCTTTGAACAGTCTTTAACTGGACAAGTATATCTCGAATTTCTCCAACTAGAATTAATTCCAGCATTACTTCCGAATCTTTATTTCCGACTCCATTGGATCCAGACTCCCCTGACGAAGAACTGATATTCCAACAAGATGGTGCTCCTCCGCACTATGCGGCCACTGTGCGCACATTTTTGGATGAAACCTTTCCCAATCGGTGGATTGGAAGGAGAGGACCTATCGAATGGCCTGCTAGGTCGCCAGACCTAACTCCGCTGGACTTTTTTTTGTGGGGTTACCTCAAATCAAAAGTATTTGTTAACAGGCCAAACAATATGCAGGAGTTGAAAGAAAGGATCCGAAGAGAAGTGCGTGTCATAACTCCGGAAATGGTTGGAAACGTGCAAAGGGAGTTTATTGATCGTCTTGGATATTGTCAAGCCGTAAATGGCGCACATTTTCAACATTTAATTTGATTTTGTTGTGTTTTTTTTTAATAAACAGGTCTTACTTATAGATATGTTCAATCCTAACTTTTTCAATAACTGTTGAGTTTATGTATAGGACATGGTACATGAAACATGCTTGGAATTAAATGCAAAATTCAAAAATGAAATAAAAAATATATGTTTTCGTTTGAAAAAATAAAGTTGATGGTCGTAACTTATTTTTGAGCTGCCCTGTATACATGAAATTACCACAAAAAAAAAATTAAAAAATCAAAATCGACGGGTACGAGCGTTTTTTGAAAAAACATACCGCTGAATTTTAAATGAATTTAGACATTTCTTCTGGGACTCACTGTATATAGTTCAACATTTCCAACTATATGTTCTATTTTCCTCACTTTTCATATCGTAACACCTTCCAACAACTCTATTTCATTATATTTTATTTTAGAAGAATAACCCATGCTGTTTCTCTAACCAAAACCGAAGTTTAACAAAAAGAGACATTTGTCTTCTAAAAGTGTCTTAAATATAGGTCACTTGATAGTTTCGTCATAGGGCCAATCCGTCTTTTAGGAAGTCGCGGATTATTGGTTGTCAAGGTTCATAATAGTTATTTATGTATCAAGGGTACTAAGTAGATGATTATGCCCTGAGGGCGACAGTCTTACAAAGCCGAGGGCCCCTGGCCCGAGGGTTCGTAAGTCGCCCGAGGGTATACATATATCTATTAGTACCCGTGGTGCATACAAACTTTTATGTCATACCAGCTCGTTTTAAATAATAAATAGTTTTTTAAAATTTAATTTGATTTACCAATTTTTTATTTTTACCTGCGACATTACCTTGACATTATTATAGCCTGCGGTTTTGTTGCTAGGGAGATAAGTATTCAAATGTTTAATGTGTCAAAGTCAAAAATGGAACAGGTTTTGAAATTCCCGACCAAATTGAAAAAATGGCTGAAAAGCCAACGCAAAACCTGTTACCGAGAAAATCCAGAGACTCATACGATGGAAGAGAACCACCGTTGCTTAAGGATATTTATTAGAGGATAGCATATCCTCAAAAAATGAGGTTTCAAGGATGTTGGCAGGCGTACCATCTGGATCTCGAGTTTCCTTACAGATACTGAATCATGAGTCAACCTTTGCTGCAGGAAATTTAGCCAGCCAGAATTGCCAGTTTTATGTAAATACAACCAAATAATATATAAACGTAAATTTATATTTTGTTAATAAAGAATAAGTTAATCGAAAACTGTTTTTGGCGTCTTAATGCCAGCGTGGGCCATAATGTGTACTTTATGCCCGCACAGTCTGATCTTTTCTATTCGCAGTTTTTTAACGTAAAAACTTAAACCTGCAGGCAGCTAAAGGGACAGTTTAACAATTTTACCCCTGACTAGTAATCTTTTAGCAAAATGAATAATAGATGACCATTATTCCGACATGACTAACTTGACAGCAATCATACTACAATTTGACAGGGATAGGGCTTGCTGCGCTTTGTAAAAATTATTCTACCTTTCAACCACTTCTGACTATTTTTTTTTTAATGGCAGGTGTTATATTGTGTCAACCATACCACCTATCAAATGTCAATATAAATTTCAAAATTTTTAGTTACCGTCAGTTCTTGTGTGTAGATGTCCTTTATATTTTGTTTTTGTGTATCATGAACTAGCTGTCATTTTTGGCTGCATTCTTGTTAACGTATCTTGTTGGTCTTCATAATAGTGGTAAGGAACTTTCTTTGATAATAGTTTCAAGTCAATCAGAATACTATAAACACAGAATTTTTAAGAAAGTATCTTTTATTTCCACCAGAAAACGTGGATTCACATATTTAAATCTGTATTTTTTACTAGATTTTGTATCGTTTTTGTTAGTTCTGGTCACTCTCAGCGTTATAATGAAACATATATTTAGTGAGACAAATTTAATCACACATATAAGAAAAAATATATATATATATCCTTTGGAATTCGTTCTTTTTCAGTTAAATGTTTCCATTTAAGGAAAGTTTTATAAGATAAACTTTCAAATATCTTTTCGCTGCGGCTCCTTTCTCTCTTGCCAAATTGTTTTCAAAAGTTTTATCGATGTTTCAATAAAGGCACGTCTTCGCCGGACTAAAACGTTTCGGCGTGATTTATTTTTTCATCGGCGCGGCGTGATGCAGGCGTAAATAAATTTCGGAATCTCGATCCTATAATAAATAAAGATAACCGCATTTTCTGTGAAGAAATTAGATTTTTGGTCGTGAAGAAAAAACTATTGGCAGTCTATACTATAAAATAAGATGAAGGTATAACAAAAAAATCTAAAATACGATGAGATAAAATAAAATTAATGGACGAAGATAAGTTTGCTCAATTGGGTTAATTATGGTCTAAGGAATTATGTAATAAAGGTCTTTTAGAGCATGCTGTCTTGTTAAAAACTACTGCAAATTTCTCGAAAACCGTCAGAGGAATCGAGTCTTATCAAGAGTACCTTTTTTGTAGCAAATGAGTTGGTTGATTTGAATTTTTTGACCAAAACCCTCTTATTCCATTGGCGTAGAAATCTGAAACAAGCAATTAGTAAAAAATCCAGCTTCTACGCCCGTGGATTCATATTATTCAGATTTGTGACATTTGTGACATGGTTTTTTGTGCCCCATAAAGCTATGCCAACGTATCAAATTTCGCCAAAATAGTATGATTAGTTTTTCAATTAATTCACAAAAACGTTTTTTAAATTTTCATTTCAGCGCCATCTAGTGTCCAAACTAAGCAACTTTGTACGAAGGTAAGTTTACTTAAATCGGCTAATTGCAGTCAGGAGAATATGTGGTAGGTTTTTGTGAGGACCTTCTACAGACACACCCTGTATATACACAACTGAAGATGACATCTTCCAATTGCCAAAAAAATATATTTAGTTTGTATTTTTTCAATTTACATTTTCTACTTGGGAAAAGTTTTATAATAAGGGAAAACTTCTATCTCTCTGTTACGGCTCTTTTATTTTCTTGCAAATTGTTTTCGAAAGTTCTCTATAGATATTCTCGATGACATGTCCTTGTCAGTTTAAGTGATTTTTTATTAACTCATGTTGTGGTAGGAGGTGGAAAGAGGTAATGGAAAATATGTTAAAATTGTGTTGACTTTATTTTCTCAGACATCAGACTGGGTTTGTCATTTAGATTGGTAAAAATCAATACGTCCTACATTAATTAAAATACACAAAGAATTTGAAACAGACAGAAGATAAAAAGATATAGGGATTCTACAGATAGAATCCCCATAACCTTTTAGTTGTATTGATTTTCGTATTCAGACGTCACATTGACGTGTACAAAGCAGACAGAAATACTGGGTGCATGTTTGTTTCAAGTCAATGTTGAGCCACCAGATTCCATATTTTAGCATAATTAACTTTAATAATAATAAAGTGAACAAAACTATTTTCTATTCTAGAAATGTCTCATAACCAAATAAATTACCTACAAAATTACCAAAATTATTACCAAAGTGCACCCAAACAATACGACGAATACTACGCGGACGAAATCCAAGATTTAAAACAAAATTACGACGAAGTTACACCAGATTTGCAAGTGCCAAGTTCCAGACTTTACACAGAGGTAATTGTTTGTTCTTTTAAATATTAAATTCGGTAAGATACCAGGTTGTCTTCGGCAGTCTAAAGTAATGAAGACCCAACAGGAATACCCAAAACCTCTTCTAGCATCTTGAAGGTAGTAAAGTAACAGTTTTAGTGACTTTGAAATGACTTTTAAGCAGCTGCAGTATTTATTGTCTTTGTTTCTTAAAACTTCAATCCCATTATGTCAGGCATCAGCAGAGTGTTCTCCACCAATAGATTAATATTGTTTTCATATCGTTCGAAAATTCTTGGAAAAAAATAACATTATTTCTAGGGATACCATGACGATAACGAGATATATGAAGCAAATGCTCAGTTCAACGAATCTCAACAGCATCAGCAGGTGGAAAATAGCAACATGCAGTATCGACACGAGTACGATGTCGCTCCGAATGAGTAAGTGTATTTTAAATAATCAACCAAATTACACTGTTTAAAACTGGTGTGGACCATCGACATACGCATCTATTTTTTAAATCTAAGGGCCCTCAGGTCCTTATTCTACAGCTTCGCCTTGAAAAGAAAATGTGGTCTTCAACTTCTTCTTGAAACCAAGCACAGAACATGAAACGCGATTCCATATTTCCAGGTTTGAGCGTGTGTACAAATTTTGGCTTATACGGATAAAATTTATTTATTTTAAGTATCTTACTAGCATAAGCTCTTGACACGTTATCTTGAACTGTCTTCTTTATTCCTTCCAATGAAATTTTTGGATTTTCCACAACCGCTTGCAATACTTGTAATTGATTTTCTTCAGTAAGTGTTCGAACTGCATGTTTCTTCTTGAAATTATTTTCGACAGAGCCAGTATTTTTAAATTTATTGACTATATTGCCGACAGTAACGTGGCTAATATGTTTATTTGGGTGTCTAGTATTAAAAATGTCGGCAGCCTCGCGATGCGTCTTATAATTATCGCCAACAATAAGAACTATTTCAATTTTTTCATTAACAGTCAGTTTAATCATCACAATTATTGTTTAAAGTAACTAAGAAACGGAAAACCTTTTTTAACAAGAAGTTCACGTTTTGAAACAGAAATTATAATTGCCAAACTGTCACTGCTAAAACGCCTATTCTGTTACCAACAACAATCAATTGTTCAAAGCCTACTTATCCAGAAATACTTAATAATAAAATCTTTACGACTAGTAGTTTTGTAAATATAGCCGACGTATTTTATAAATTTTAAACCCGGTACTTTTTGAGGCCACCCTGTATGTCCAACATACAAATGTTCTTGTGCAAATTTATTTACTCACCAAGCAGGACTTTTTAGGAAGAGACACTTTTTTTCGTAGAGTTAATACTTAAAAAGTTTCCCATTTGGTAAGAACTTCCGAAGACACGCTTGTATAAAAAAAAATTTCGAACGATTCTAAAATGTCAAGGTTAAAAAGTATGCGGTTTATAGAAGAACGACCCATGTATGTTAAAAATAAGAATGCAATGTGACTGTGAAAAATACGGACTTTTCGGCCTTTTCTTATATGACTTACCATCTCTATTTTAACATGTAGAATCTCGTATCCGGACGCGTTTATCCGAACACATTGTATATTCCAACTAGTATACTTCTGAACCTTTACAAGATTTTTGTTGTTATATTTCTCCCCAGGCAGTTAAAAGCTTACGGTCCTTAATTAGTCAAATGATGCCTAAACAGTAAAGTTGAATCTTGCGGGATTTCAAGTTTAATGCTGGAGATTATTGTGGGATGGTAAGTCTTTGTCCCCGCTTGTCAACTTTTAAAGTATCGCCGTTAATCGAAAACGTGAACTTGCCCTTTATTGAAAGGCAATTGGTAGTGTTTGCAGTGTACCTGTTCCTGGTTTACGTTAGCGTAGCCTCTACCATTGGCGCATATGCTTAATTTCATGTAGCCTAACGTGGGTTCATTGGTTGCTTGAGACTCTTGAGGTCAGTGAACAGATTACGTCCATGTTATACAGGGTCCTGCATCTCACTCATGTCTTCTATCGCTGATATTTTGTACACTTTATATGTATAGTTGTTGCAGAATTATACCGTTGACTCGTACTGCCATAAATAAACTACCTGATTAAACCCTATTGTATACGCCTCAACCTCTTCAAAGCTCAATAAATGGGAGCAGGGCCGGCTTGAAAATGTATACCATATCACATGATTTATTTTTATAATTTAAAATAAATAGATAGGTATTTTTAGTTTTAGGTACCTATAATAAATGTAAAATAATAGTCACAATTAATGATAATTGAAAATAATATGATTTAAAAGTATAACTATTAGGATAGCAAGTACAATAAAAATTAATTAAATTCTAAGAAACTATTGATAATTTATTCAAAATTTAACTCTGTATCACTATCAGTATCTTCATCTAAGCCTAAACTTATAATTAAGGGTTGAACATTTGTAATCATACAATTGTAAGAATTTTCCACCTTAAGTACATGCTGTACACAGTTTTTCCAGCTGTCTGCAGAAGTATTTCTTACTTCGTTTTTAATTAATTCTACTATACAGATGCATTTAATGTGGGAGAAATATTATTTCTCCTAATATTGGATTTTAATTGGTGCCATATTAGCTCAATAGGATTGAATATACAATAGTACGGAGGAAGACGCAACACTGTATGTCCATTTTCTGCTTTTTTAAAAGATTTTAATACTTCTAGCAGTTCTCGTTTTTTGTAAGTTTCTTCAAAATATAAATCATTTTCAATCATAAAATTTTGAATTTCTGCTTTTATATTATTAGAATTGGGAATGATTTTTGCTTGCCGACTATGTTAACTAGCATTGTCCATTACAATGACGCTATTTTCAGGTATATTTTTAAGGAGTTTATGTTTAAACCAATCTTCAAAAAGTTGTGCGTCGGTATCTTGATGGTAATCTAAAGAAGAATCTGCTATGTCTTTAGGTGAAAGCAACAGACAATTTGGAACAAACCCGTTCTCTGAACCAGCATGTAATATTGTGATTCTTTTGCCTTTATTTGATGGTGCCTTGGTTCGACATTTTTTGGAAGAATCATCCCAACCTTTTCTTAGAGTGTCATGGGTATCGAACCATGTTTCGTCAAGGTGAATAATTGGACGATTTTCTTCTCTAAATTGTTTAACAGCTGTTAAATATTTAAGTCTCCATTCCCGTAAACGTTGAGATTCCATTAATGTTTGTCTTTTATCAATGCTTCGGTATTTAAAACCCATTTTATGCAATATTTTCCTAAGGCTTGAAAGGCTACAAGAGATATTTGTTTCGTCTTTAATCAGCCGCTCTTTGAGGGAAATCAAAGTGGGTACAGTTTGTGCCTCATACATTTGGTAAATCTTTCTTCTTAATAAATACATGTCATTTTCGTCAATGCTTCTAAATGTGCCAGAATCAATCCGATTTTTTCTAGGATTAACAGGTTTAAGTACTACGTCTCGAACCAAAGATAAAGGAGTATTTGTCAAAGTAGACGTCTCTGCTAAAGCATCCATCGAATTAAAATTTCTACTCAACAACGATTGACAAACATTTTTAATTATTAGTTTGGCATCGGTAGATAAATGCTTTCTTTTAAAAATGACACTTGAAGATGCCCCCCTATCAGCACAATTCCAAGGACGCCACATTCTACCACTAATAAGCCTAACTAAAAATTACTCGCCGGAAAACCACTAAAGATTAAAATTATTAAAAATCACTTTGTATTTATATATGCATCAGGCATAGGTATAAATTGAATTTGTATACCTGGTCCGGCTCTGTTCGAAAAGGTTTTAAAATTTGGGATTTCCTTATTTATTTTATGGTCGAATGGATAATGAGGATTTATTGCAGTCAAAAGATCAACGGTATAATTCTGCAAATACTATACCCTAGGGCTCGTTTAACAAATAAGGGAGCTCTAGATGAAGGACCCTGTATAATATTAAATTAACGCAAACGTGCAATAACTCCTAAATGAAATTAAAATAGAGCCATTCGAACTAGGGGTATTTTATAAAGGCAATCGTTAACTTGATTGGTAAGTTAACGCCAGTAAATTCGATAGGAAAGTTCCGAGGTCAGCAATTTATCGGTATTAAATCAGTAACGAATCGTACTTTTAAATTGTCGGAGCTAATAAAGATAATAGTTCGTCATATCTTCAGGTTATTTTATAAAAATTTGAGTCGTTTAATCAAGAAATGTTTTTACTTTTATTTTACTGTAAAATACAGCATCGTATCCGCAATTGGAAGTGTGAAAAATAGTAGAATACTGATATTCAAAGAATAACACCGCTGCGTCACCGTTTACAATTTACGGGCTCCGTCTACTCTAAAGCTTCGCTTTCCTACAAAACGGTACCGTAAAATAGCGGGCGTACTTTTACGGTCATTCGTGCCAGCGTAAAAGTACGGCCGCTTTGACGTACAAATAGTGTAATGTAACGAAACCATCGGTGCAGTAAAATACGGCCTCTGTGACAGTACACATGTCAAAATTGTGGTACTTTGCATTGTATTGTGGATCCCTGTTCTTCAAGTATAAGGAATTTTATTCTATCGTTAGTTATGCTTGCGATTGTCGATGCGGATTTAAAATTTGTCGCTATTGACATTGAATCATACCGTCGGGAAGGAGATGCAGGATTATATGTCAAAAGCAATTTTGGAAGAAAAATTTTAAAAGACGAATTTAACATCCCACCTCCAGAAACACTGTTCTTCCACATGTTATTCTTGGAGACCAAGCATTTGCTTCACATGAAAATGTAATGAAACCTTTTTCAAGGAGACAATCTGCAAATGATTAGCCTAAAGCTGTGTACAATTCTCGCATCTCTCGTGCAAGACGTACAACCGAAAATGCATTTTCTTCCAACCTATAGCTGTTGTTCCCGAAACCACAGATAAATTAAAAGCCCGTATTCTGCATAATATTTTACGTGAAGCAAAAATGCTCGCTCCAAATCAAGCTACTTTGGATGATCTTTCCGAAAATAATGCACTTGCCCCAAACACACCGCTTGAAATACATGACAAATTTAAGCTTTATTTCTGCGGACCCGATGCTATTGAATGGCAAAGTCGTTACAGCAGGGAACATTGAAATAGATTGCAGTTTAGTTTAGTATTATATACCTAATAAAAAAATATATACTTTTTATCTAGTTACACACTATATATTATAACACCCTGTATAACTTATTTTCCTTGCATTATCTGTACTTCATGGATACGGAAGTAATAAATAATATCCACCTGTCCTACATAGTATTGTACCAATTTCATGCCATAAACTTTGCTTCAGTTGCATTTTTCTATAATCTGAACACTTTATATTGTATAGAGAGAGCTTCATGACTTCTAACAAAATCGATTAGTATGTCGTCCTGTTCACTGGACCAATTAATTTGTTGGGCCAATTTCAAAATTCATGCACATATGTTTAGGGCTCACAGCTTTGTTTATAGGAATATATTCTTTTAAACAATAAAGCATATTTAACTTTAACTTTGACATACACAACCCCAGTGTAGACAATATCCCATCGTACAGAGCGGCCTCTTCCGAAAATGCAGTGGTGTATTTTAATGAGCCTAACGCTTTGTTGGAAAACACTGTGTATTGCAAGCACGTACACATTTTTTAATGACGTCACTCACCGTCAAAGTATGCTCGCAATTTTACGGTACCGCTTTGTAGGAAACCGAAGCTTAACTCAGTTAACACGTTAAAGCGGCGCTTAGCGACCACTAGGTGCTCGATCATCACTTGTCAACTTTAACTGATAATATAGTTGTATTGTTACAACAATTGTTTCCGTGGCTATTGATACATACCCTCAAAATAATTAATTTTTAGTTACTATTACAACGATCCTCAAGTCCATTGTCACAGTCACACCAGAGTTCCAAAAACCCATGCACCTCTAATCCAAAGTACCTCAAGTTGTCGTTACACAGTTCCTCACGCATTTTACCCATCTTGCCCCCTAGCCAATAGTACCTCGTATCACGGAACAGCTGTAGTAAACCAAGGACCAGTTTTAAATACTGTAACAAGTCCGAATCCAGGAACAGCTCTCAATCAAGGCGAATATAGATACATACCTAAGGCGGGGACAAGCGTATTATATCAGGAAAAAGGGATAAACCTTCCTAAAAATGTTGGCGTAAGTAACCCCCAAGGGTTGAAGGAAAATTACAACGCGGCGCAAGATTATAACGACAATTTTGAAAAGTATAATACATTGGATCAGAATCGAAGAACGGCTTATCGAAACCGGGAAAATTATGCAGAGTTTAATGAGAAAGACGGAACGGTGTATCAGAATCGACAATATTATGATTCGAGACAAGGAAAGGCTTATCAAGCACCGGATAATTATGATCAGACTCAAATTAAAAGTTATCAAACACAGAAAAATTATATCGATTATGAGAAAGAGCAGGGAACTGCGTATCAGAATCCGGAAAATTTTGGGGATAATTATAATACGGGTAGCAAAACGGAATACGTACCGAAATATGAAGCGTGCCCATTTGTCGAATGCAAAGGAAAGAAGTTCAGTTATTATGGCATGAAAGGTACAAATATGAAGAAATATCCAGTGACTGTGAAGACTCCAAAGTAAGTTGTTATATATTATACAGGGTCGGGAAGGAGCGTCATCTTCACTTACGATTTGGATCCAAGATGGCCACTACTTTAAAAAAAATTGAGGTAATTTTCTGGCGGTTTTATTCACTGTATGAAATAAGAGTGCTATTGAAAGTTGTTGCTTATTTTATTTTGAGCAGAAAAACTAATTATACAGGGTTGCCCAGAAATCCGGAATAAAATTAATATAAAATATCAATATGGAAAATTATTATTTCCATACCACCCGATGATCCTTATACAATGAGGGCGTATTTTTGTCTACATAGTAGCACTTTAAAATACTATTTCAGATTGAATGGTACTACCAAGAAAAGGAAGCCCTCTCCACTGATAGGATGCAACCACCTGTAGACCGGTTTCGAACTTATTTGTTCCCGTCAGTACAGGGTAGGTGTACGTACGAGGAGGATCATCGGGTGGTCTGGAAATAATAATTTTCCATATTGGTATTTGATATTAATACCACCTGACAAGCATAAACTTTTTATTTCTTAGATGGATTTTTAAAATTTGATTTAATCAAATAACGTCTATTCAGATCGTGTGGGACTACTAAGAGATGGCGCTGCGCGCTGTACTTTGTCGACTGCCGTCGACAGTACGGCGTTAAGTTAAAGTCCTCTCTGATGATTGGTATGTACACCTACCCTGTACTGACGAAAACAAATAAGTTCGAAACCGGTCTGCAGGTGGTTACATCCTATCAATGGAGACGGCTTCCTTTTCTAGGTAGTACCATTCAATCTGAAATAGTATTTTAAAGTGCTACTGTGTAGACAAAAATACGCCCTTATTGTATAAGGATCATCGGGTGGTCTGGAAATAATATGTGTTTTCCCCAAAAGTTACAGGTTAAGGCTATATTAATTTTATTCCGATCTTCTGGGCCACCCAGTATATTTAGCAATTTTTTTTAAAATATTGCCAATATTTACCAAATTTGAAAATTAGGTATACTAGTTTATTTATTTAAAATGGTATTTAATAATAATAATTATTAAATAATACCCTTTAGTTCTATTCGCAAGACGTAAAGAATAATTTTTTGTTCGCTATAAAAAGTTCAACAACTTTGTATGATACTATTTTTTGTAATGTCTATGGATTAACTAAACCCGATCAAACCAACCGCCATTATGAATCCAAGTGATACTTGAAGGTGACGCTCCTTCAAAAATGATTCATTAATGTCATACTAATAAGTGTACTAAACGGCAAAATTCTTATACTGCCGTTCTGTGATGAAAATAAATTGCAGAAAAATAACCTTTGAGTTGATAAGCGAGAAAAGTCGTCTTATGGCGTCGCATACACTACTAAAAATTTGTAAATAAACCCATTTGATTAGTTAAGACACAATTTTCAAAAACAATGAAAACGTTTTTACTTGTTTTTGTTTTAATGTCGATTATGTGCTACGCTTTCCTATAATAATATTACAGAACATTCTATTCTCGATAGTCGATTGCTGATATATACGGCCTCCATACTCGCGCGTTCCTGTAGCCTACTCCTCCAATTAGGTTAATACCTATTTATTGCAGGGTATGTACTATGTAACCTATATGGGCCTTCCTCGCCCCTTTCTATTGATTTAACATCCCGTTGACCTGTATAGCGGCAATTAACCAGGGGATTTACAGGACAACCGCAGCAGAGTAGATTAGTTTGCACGAGCGGACACTTTGGTCGGGTATTCAGTTTAAGTGCCCGACATTGATTCCTTAATCATCAAATATTTCAGTTTCCTGCTATTATTTTTCCGATAATTTCTATTCTCGGTACGCTTCATATTAGCATGTGATTGCTAAACTAGATAACGTCCTGATGTTGAAACGATGTATATTTGAAAACGCGAAGAAAAATTATTTAGTTAAGTCAATCTTGCTGAAAATATTTGAATATTGTGTGATGGTGTTACCATGTAAATTGATAAATTTAAGAATATTTCAGTTTGCGTTTGACTGGTAATTTCTCGATCTATTTTAATTCTGAAAGGATTATAGTAATACTTCTATTAAGTGTGGTCCGGGTGGAAAGTAAATTATTTTTTTGTAATTTAAAAAAAAATCGATATCTCAAAATAATATACGAACACACATTTTAAAAATGCTAATAGTTCTGCGTATTTAGATATGTCTACTTTTTCCCTAATTGATAGAGTGGTCATCAGCATTGAATATTGTGACCAAATCGTTGATATCTTCTTTGTCTTGGCATTTTCACTGAAATAAGCTAGTAGCGCCGACTCAGAACCAGGATTTTGACCTTTGTTACCATTCTTTGAAACAGTTATATGCCTTGTCATATCTCGGGCGGCTTTTAGTTGGCAGAAGATCTTTTTCTACTATTTTTGCTGCTTCTCGAATTTCCGGTGGAGTAGTAGCAAAATCAAATTCCTAATTTGATAACATTTTTCTCTCGTTTTAAAATAATATATTGTTTAATGACATGGAAACCATATACAAAAAATGATATTTGCCACCTTGATGTGTTTATTACCTACGCTATTTCACCACCTGCGGTTATTTGAAATGTCTGTCTAATTTTCAATGGAAAAGTCAAAATGACATTTATCTTTTATTAATAATTTTAATTCACAATAATAAGAAGTGGATGTTAGATTTGGTTGTAAATAAAATAGTATACAAACCTCGGTGAAAAGTTTCATTACTCTCTCTCGACAGGAATGAAATACTTTCCACCTCGGTACGTAATATACTATTATACTTTCTTTAATTTATTTTTTTCTTTGGCCTCAAAAAAAGTACGTAATACTTAAAAGTATCTTAAGCGAATTTTCCTTATGTTTAAGGTGGGTATTGGGGCATTATATCCGTTCCATGATACTCCAGAAAAAGAATTTCATTAGTTTATTTTGTAACGTAAGACCCAACACCCCCCTCCTCCAAGGAAACAAAAACAATCATTCGCAGCTCGTTCTACTTCGATAAATATTCACGGCAATCCAAAATTTTTAAATTTATGTTCTTGTTTTCCGGACACAAATAAAGTCGAATAACAAATAAATTTTAAAAGATAACGTTATACAAAGCCCGAGTTACTAGTACCTGCTTACCTTGCAACAAATATTAGTTTGTTCCACTGTAAACAATCCAAATATGATGATTTTTTTTTAATCCCTAGCATTCTAGGAAAAATCATTTGAGGTACTCTGATGTGTTTGCGAATAAAGCGATTCACGTTAGTTTTGAATCGTTGGAGGTTATATTCGTTGGGACCACATATAGTATATTGCTAATACCATCTGCAATTATGTCCCCGCTATGGGCGTCGAAGGGGGCGTTGTGAGTTTGCGCAGTTCGGAAATTTCCTTGTGAAAGTAAACATTCGACAGGACCGGATTTCAACTTTTTTAATGTAAATTTCACTGGTTAGTTAGGAAAAATATTGCAATCAAAATTTCGATTAGTTCGATTTAAGACGGCGTTCCATGCATACGATTTCTGACGATGATCAGACGGTGCCCCGGTCGGTGTAAACTTTTGGTTCATAATTCCGTCCGAATATTTGTCGACTTCATCGACACGATGAGCTTTATTTTAACTTACATCCGACGTCGTATGTTTCTTAACCTCACTTTTCTCTAAACCAAAAATTAAGAATGAATGACTATATTGACTATTTTGGAAATTATTATCAGCTACTAATGCACCAAATTAAAAATACATTAATTTTTAGGTTAGGTAGTGACCACATATATATATTATATTGTATACGAGTGATACTCTCATCTTTTTTACAAGCTTTTTAGTAAAATTCGGTTCCGAAGATCGGATAATGTGATAAGCAAAATATTTTCGTATATATGTACATACCTGAAATACTTTACTTACTTATTTTACTTTACTTTACACTGTTTATCTATCAATACATGCATCAAATAACATAGTAAGTGACATATCGTGTTCTTACAGGGGAAGACATAAAAGGTTCGGGTTTATTACTTTACCATGATACTATAGGCAAAATACCAAAATAATCACATACAGATGATGAAAGACACATAAAAAAAATTAAGCTAAAAAACAAAATTTGAGGTTTGTAACATTAAAATTTATTTTCAACTCTGAAATTGGTCAATATGTCACTTGTTATTTGAGAGGTTGACATGCTCCAGATGAAGCAATAATTCTTAAACGATGAAATTCGAAGAGTACTAAGGTGCATCACATATGGATGGGCGGCAGATGTACATCCTGTATCTCTGCTATTCGTTGCTATAGGTGGAATTAAGCGGATAATGTTAATAGAACATTTGCTATAGTGGAATTTGTATATACTATATTAACTTTTCTTTAATAGTCGAATAGCACCAAATCAATTAAAATAAAATAATATGAAGGTAAATCTACCTATTCGACAACGATCTTTCAAACGACTCTTAGAATTTGGATTCCGGGACTCCCCCTTTATTTTGAGGCGTCGACACTCGAATTGCTTCGCTTAGAAATCGACAAATTACCGAACAAATTAATGCCGAACTCTAAAGATGCAATGTTTTGGTTTTATTTGCAATTTGAAGTCGGTTTAAAGAAAGGAGAGGGCCATCAAGGCGTTAACGTCTACGTCGTGATTGTCACAAGTTTATGCGTTGCCAAGTTGCGTTCATACGTGCGGCATAATTTGTTCAAATTCCACGACGAACCACTGTCACCCATCCATATGTGGTTCAGCCTAGTACTCCTCGAGCTTCACTATTTAATACTTATAATATTTTATTTAATTGAAGGTGCCTATACAGGGCGTTTCCTAACCTCTCTGAAAAATTAAAGGAGGTGAATCCTCACCTTATTTTAAGACGAAAATGTGGAATAAAAGTTTTTCGCATGTCGCTTCGTTTTCGAAATACAGGGTGTTAAACAAATATTGTATTTTTCATCTTATTAATTAATGCCAAGCGATATTCTAATTATATTTTTCTATTTGGGTTTCATAATGGCTACATTATGATCTTTATTAAATTTTTATTGTACCATGACATCGTCATCAGTTCCTGTTTCAGCTGTATCCAATTTTTGTGTAATGAGTTTGTTTACATTTTTCCGGCAGTGACTTTTCTATGTGCATTAAGCTGCAAACACACTATTATCACGTCACGTGAGATCACATGCTATCACGCAATGTCACGGCATACCCGAAATATCTGCAAGGCGGTTTATGCGTGCTTATAAATAGGTTTAGAAGTGCACTATAGTCACCTCATGCAGCTCACGGCAAGTCATACTTGACAGCCCAATTTTATTTCTGTCAGAGTTTAACGCTAGAGGGCTACAAGATTCACTTGCGATCTTGAAAAACACAAAATATGTAATAAAAATGATCTGCAGTGTACGTAGTCTGTTTCTAAGCCGTGATAGCATGTGCTATTTTGCCTATATGAGAACACGTGAATGTGACGCGATAATAGTGTATTTGCGGCTGTAGTTCCATTTAGCAGAGCCTTGTGTGTGCTATATGAATGTAATCTTAATGATTGTTGTAACAATCATTTTGAGAAACCCACTTACAGTGATAAGGAAGGCGAGCCGGCAATGTTGCTTGGCTTCTAGCACAGCAGTAAAATTTCTGACAGCCACCCCTTAGACGATAATCATAAGGCAGTGAATCCGAATGGAGGAGATCGAGGTAGAATATTTAGAAATATTTCGAAAATAGACGTATTTGAAATTGTGCAATTATTATGTTCCTGGCGTATTAATTGAATTATCTGTTGAACCTGCTGATTCTTGTTGTATTTTTACGACGATCTAATGTTTCGGAGTGTTATTTCATGGGTTTCTGTCAAGAACGGTTTAAATTTTTTGCTACCAGGGTTTTTTTCAATAATTATTTTTTAATATCTCCGAAAGTGCATATTAACTTTTGGTATGTGTTAATAGGACCAAGTAAAGGTTCAATCGCATCCAATATACGAAATAATGGTGCATTTGCTTATTTTATGTCATACCAGAGCATTATTGTGTTTTTATACCTCAGATACCATCTACATAATGAATTACTTTATGCCCGTGCGGGCATAAAGTACACATTATGGCCCGCGCTGTCATTAAGACGCAAAAAACAGTTTTCGATTAACTTATTCTTTATTAACAAAATATAAATTTACGTTTATATATTATTTGGTTGTATTTACATAGAACTGGCAATTCTGGAAGGTTCCGCTGATAGCTAAATTTCCTGCAGCAAAGGTTCACTCATGATTCATTGTCTGGGTCTCTAGTTTCTGTAAGGAAATACGAGATCCAGATGGTACGCCTGCCAACATCCTTGAAACCTCATTTTTTGAGAATATCCTATTATCTAAATATCCTTCAGCAACTGTGGTACTGTGGCGCTTCAGCGTAGTCATACTTGCTCCTGCTTCTGCTAAAAGAGTTGTTGAAACCCAAATATTTTGCAATAATACAGGGAATTTTCCCAAATGTGTTTTTTCCAGCAGGTTGTACGGTACAGTGGCCTTGTCTGTAGGTTTTGCGTTGCCTTTTCAGCCTTTTTTTCATTTTCGTCGGGAATTTCAAAACCTTTTTTCATTTTTGACTTTGACACATTAAACAGTTGAATACTTATCTCCCTAGCAACAAAAACGCAGGCTATAATAATGTCAAGGTAATGTCGCAGGTAAAAATAAAAAATTAATAAATCAAATTAAATTTTAAAAAAATATTTATTATTTAAAACGAACTGGTATGACATAAGAGTTTGTATGCACCACGGGTACTAATAGATATATACCCTCGAGCGAGGGGCCTGGGGCCCTCGGCTTTGTAAGACTGTCCCCGTAGGGCATAATCATCTACTTAGTACCCTTGATACATAAATAACTACGTATATTTGTCAGCCAAATTATTTCGTTCACCATATTTACCTCTAAATATTTAAACTCGTTCGTTAAGGTAATTTTGCAAAGAAAGAAATTTCTCAAAGATGCTCTAGGGGCCTTTTTTGGATTATCATCCAACATAATGGCCCGTCATTTAAATTTGAAATTACTTCCAAATCGAAAATTTCCAGGTAAAGTATAATCGTACAAAAATATAGGTTATTTTCAAATAGTATATAGTACATGCATTCGGTACGAATTTGAAAAATTACCAGGGCATTTTTGTTAATTCGCACAGCGCCGTTGGGATACGTAATTTATGTCAATAGTTACTTTGCGTTCTTTACGAATACATACAATTATTTTAATTTACTCTTGAAATTTTCATATGCCAATGGAAATTCAATTTTTTGCGTAATAGTGTGTGTAAGGTGTAGTTTGTTAGAACGATTCTACAGGATGTCACCCTTAAAACTTCCCATAAACACTTATGGTGATGTCAAATTTTACCTGAACCGAAGAACACATTTTTCTGCCCAAAGAAACATTATAAGAGCAACATAGATGGAAATGATAAACATAAGTTTGCCAATTTTAAACCTGTAAGTTTCTCGGAACTTAAGAAAATTGTTTTTGGATTTAAAAATAAAAGTACCAATGATGAATCATTAAATATTAAGTTGGTTAAGGACCTCTTCGGTGTAGTAGGATATGCTCTTCTTTATTTAGTTAACACCTCGTTACAGACTGGGAGAATCCCCGATGAAATAAAAAACAGTGTTATAATTCCTATACCAAAAGTTACTGCACCTAAAAGTCCATCAGAATTCAGGCCAATTAATTTATTGCCCATGGTAGATAAGATCATTGAAACGATAGTCTGTCGACAACTAAGGAACTATTTTGAAACTAATCAGTTATTGTTTGTGGGGCAATCTGGATTTAGGAGTAACCATTCGTGCGAGTCGGCGCTGCAATATGTTTGTGCAACATGGCGAAAAGCTCTGAATGAGGAGAAAGTGGTGCTTAGTGTATTTGTTGACTTGCAGCGAGCGTTTGAAACAATCGATCGTGAAATTCTTATTAAAAAATTAAGACTATATGGTGTAGAAGGTAGTGCATTGCATTGGATTAATGATTTCTTAAGTGACAGGTATCAAATGACTAGAGTGGACGACAAACTATCAACTAAAAGGGAAAATAAAGTGGGTGTTCCGCAGGGAAGTGTGCTGGGTCCATTACTGTTTATTATTTATGTTAACGATATTCATATAGCTTTAAAAAACTCGTTTGTGAATTTATTTGCGGATGATACCCTTATTTGTGTATCAGGAAAAAACTTTAGGGATATAACTGATCTTTTGAATAGCGAACTTAAAATAATGTATCACTGGCTTTGCCAAAATAAATTAAAACTGAACACATCAAAGACAAAGTGTATGATAATAGGTTCAAAAGTAAATTGTAAGAAGTATGCCGAATTAGGATTAACCCTTAACATAAATGAGTCTGAAATTAGTTTAGTGTCGGAAATAAAATATTTGGGAGTCTTTTTGGATCCTCAGCTTGTTTTTCCGAATCACGTTGATTACCTTTGTAAGAAATTAGGGAAAAAAATTGGTTTTTTCTGTCGCGTTTCGGATTGTTTGTCCCAGTGGGCCAAGACACTGGTTTATAATACAATCATCTTGCCTCACTTTAATTATTGTTGTTCTTTATTAATATCTTGTACTCAGGAAAATATACACAGGCTGCAGGTTCAGCAAAATAATGTTATGCGAATTATTCTTAAATGCAACAGGTATATCCCGGTAAGAACTATGTTACAGAGGTTGAACTGGCTGTCTGTGGAACAGAACATTAGAAAGGCGAACTTGGTTTTAATATATAAAATTGAACATGAGCAGCTACCAATATATTTTAATGCTTTTCTTAAAAAAAGATTAAATTTTCATAGTTATGACATTCGCTCTGGGCAACATTATAACATTGAGTCAGTTAAAACCACATCTCTACAAAAATCGCTATTTTTCGAGGGAGTTCGTCTTTTTAATGACCTCCCTGAGGGCATTAAGGAGGCAAATGGGTTAAATGTTTTTAAAAGAAGATTGTTTCTTTATTTGAAGGATATGTAGAGTAGAGTAGGATTTATCATTTTTTTAACTGACATATAAACACTGTTTTGTAACTTGTATTTTTTAGTAATAACTAGCCAAGTGCTAAATAAAGATTATTATTATTATTATTATTATTATTTGGTTTCAGCTTTAATGGTGATACTGTATACATTTGTCCTTTCGCAGGAAAAAAGTATTTTTTAATTAAAATAAACGAAATATATAAATGACCGTAAAACCCTTTTCCGTTACAATCCTTTTTGGAAAATCGTCGACCGGAAAACACAATTTTACCCCCAAATAAAAACAATTACTTATTCAGTAAGAGTTTTTCATTTAACTAAAATCCTCATTCCTTCGTTATAATTAAGTTTTATTGTGTGACATTTTTATTGTTTTTTTATTTGGCTCCACTGCCGAATAAACACCAGACAACGGCCGCGTATTGTCTTTAACGAATTTTTCTTTTATTTTTATTTCCTCTTTATAGTTTTTTGCGTCTTGCTTATTATGTCGGTAATTGACAATAAAGTTTATTGAAGTATAAAAATATTTATAAATACCGCGAGGTTTATTTGCTAAACAACTATATGTTAATTAAATAATTTTTTCTATTTGGGTTTCATAATGGCTATATTATGAAATGCAAAAAAATTGAATAACCTGCAACTTTATGGAATTGATATTTTATTTTTTTATGTTGGCAGCAAGTAGGGTTCGAATTTTAGGCTTACTTTGATCTCGTTGAAATTAGGTTTCTTGGCATTATGGGTTCGACAAATATTTTTTATTGAAAACTTCAAAATACTAACCTTTAACCTTGCAAATAGATCATTTTTACTAGATATTTATCTGAAATACCTATACTCGGAAATATATAACATGCTGACGGTGTCCGTCAACTAATTTCTAGTCAAAACTATAAAACAACATAACGTTAAAACAATAGAAATATCTTCCAGTTTATGCTCTAATTCTAAAGTTTTAGTCAATAAAGTACTATTTTTATTTTTAATTAAGTATTATACATATTACTTTATACATACATATTTATAGTTACTGTGTAGACATTTCTAGGGCATGCATTGTTATTCCTGTCAGATTCTATGTCGACAGCATATTTTGTTCAATAGTATTATTTATTATTTTGTTCAGATTCTATGTCGACAGCATATTTTGTTCAATAGTATTATTTATTATTTTGTTCAATATTTTGAACCTTGTTCTGCTCGCACCATAACCCAAAGTTTTGTATATTCTTTTTAAAAGTTTTTCTAGATTATTTTCTGCAATTTCTCGTATTTCTGACGGAGTACAACTTTCTTCCTGACTAATTTTTATCAACTTTAATTTGTTGTGTTCAATTGTTTCTATCATGGCATATTTGATACTTGTAACATTTTATGAAATTGTAAAAGTATTGCCAACCCAAAAAGGAAATATTAATTGAAATGGAAAAAATCTACTATATTTTTTAAAGTTTTTCAGACTTTAAAGACCCAAATAGAAAAAGCATTATACACGGTTCATAAGACAATTAGAGCACATGTACTTCTCTTCTAAGATAATGTCTTATGAAACTTGTATCTTAATATACTATTGTATTTAAATATGATATTATTATCAATAAGTCTTTAAAATTAATTTAATTATGTCAATTTAAATATGATTTATTGCTTAAAATATAATAGTATTTCTGGAGACAGGTAACCAAGTGTTTACAAAACATGTAAAAAAATGTTTCCTTAACCTTCGAATAGATTTTTTTCATCTAGAAATATAATTTCATGTTTATGAATACTATTGGGATGTTGAAGATATTTTCATTGAAACCAAGCTCTTGGAGATGGAATATTTGTCATTGCCGATAGGACATGAGACACTCTCAGTTGTTTTTATAGGTTAATCAAACAAAAAAACATTTTTTTATGACTGTATCTAATGTTCTTATAAGATATGATTTAGAAACTTGAAAACTTTGTGAACCACACAATATAAATGTAAATAATGACATGCCAATATTTTAATTTTGTCATTTCACCTCAAATATACTGAAATTGTATTTCGTATGTTAATTATTGCCATTGGTGATTCTAATTCGGGCAAAAAACGGCGTATTTAAAAGTTTTAATGATCTGCCATGTATGGCCGCAGGAAAATGTTGTTGACGAACACAATTTATCCTAAAAAAAAGACGAGGCCGAACGAATATTAAAAAGTAATATCCCAATTAGATTAAGAATCATGTTCGTTCAATCAGTAAATATTTATTGAAAAGAAAATACATGAACTTGAATTTTCTTGATATTTTTTTTAAATTCCTATTGAAAAGATAACTTATCATTTTATATAAATTTTTTTTCCTTAAAAATTAATTTCTACTTGAGAATTTTTTTTTTTAATTTTTACTACAGGGTGTTATGGAAATGACGTATTATTATATTTAAACCGGCATATCCTGAGATGAAAATAAATTGAAGAAAAATATCCATAAATGGCGCTTTCAATTAATGACCGGATTATATCTACTTATGTCAAATCAGACAAACACATGTGGGGCACTGGCGTAATATGTAAACAATCAACACTGAGGTCTGCAGGGTCAAAAGACGACAGCGCATTTCGGCCGGTGTTGTCATATCTAGATGGCAAACTCTTTAGAAAAAAATTTATAATTTTAACAATGTTTAATTCTATCATTTATGAACAAATATAATTCCAGAAACCCGACGGCGAAAGATGTTTTGCAAAACAAATAATGGTAATATTACACACCAATTTCAAATTCGTTACAACCACAGGAAAGTAAATAGGTCAAACGTCATTGACTTTTTAAATAATAATTATCGTTCAAACTCTTTAAAAAAAATGCAATTTTATTTAAGACACATGCTTTCTTATCTTTACTTATTTATACAATTGTTAGTTTCATAATTTTACACAAACCACACAGAATCTAAGTTTTAGGAAAAACCTCTCACATAACCTCAAAAATAGCAGCTATTCACATAGAGAATACACGCGAACGTTGTTTTAATTTTGGTACTTTTTTCTCGCGTAGATTTATTTATTTAACTAATTTAAAACACACACATTTCAAATACACACAATGCAATCCTTCAATTTAAAAATGACAATTTATGTACGAACCATAAAACAGTTAACCTACGAACGAAAGAAATAGATACCTTCAAAACTCGGAATAGAGATGGGCAATATTTGACAGTTTGATATTTCACGAGATTCTTCTCTATTACTTGGCTATTTACCGCGAGATCTCTTGCAAGCCGTTTAATTGATATGGCGTTAATGAAATTTCGACCAAATTGAATAAAATGATAGTGGTAGCTGATAATACTGCGACTGTACTTTTTCTTGAGCTTAAAAAAGAGTAGTTTGTTTTGGACGTTTGACTTGACAGAAAAATGGAATGTCGCCGACGAACAAGTCAAATTTCGTCGCGTCGCCTGTAATAAAATCTAATGATCTGATCTGAGTGTATTTTTAAAAACTTGTGCCTGGAGGTATAAAGATAATATATATAGAATAAACCCGAACCAACGCCGGATGTGGTGTGGGTTTATGGGGCTATACCCCACTTTTAAAACGGTCGATTTGAAAAAAAAATGTAGCGTTTCTCTATGACACCCAAGAAGTCACTCATATAATACGTCATTTCCATAACACCCTATTATGAGAAACTCCAAGAGCATCATTTATGAAATCATCTAATGATCTACAAAAAAAAATTTCCGGTCTTTCCAATATATTTTTCTCTGCTTTGGCCAACGCAAACCGTGCTTCCAATTAAATTCTAAGGTTATTCATGCACTTGTTCTTCAAAGTTTAATATTAGAGCTAGGAATTTGGTGACATAGGTGAGATATAATAGTATTTGTTTCAAAAAGCAACAGAGGTTAACAATAAGTAACTGTAATAAGTATTTTGGACAGATGTTTGTTCCTTATCCCCATCGATACAGAGGAGGTCTACCTCTCACCTCAGAATTTATTAAAACACTTGTGGATCGAAGGTGTTTCTGCCATTTTCTAACTAATAACTTTTTTAGGTATATTACCAAAAACCAAGCTACGCAACTTATCCATAAGAGACCATCCGCGTTATGTCTATCACGAGTAACCCAACTAGACCCTGGATTGGTTAAAAGAAAAAGTAAAACCCACCATGTATGTACAAAAAATATTAATTTCTCAGACCACAAATAATAACTGATGTAAGCGTTATGATAGCTAATATGAAGAAAGAAATTATGTGTGTTTATCGTCAAAATATGCATCAATATTCTCTTTCAATTTATTGGCCATCATCTGCAAGATAACGTCCTCGGAGGTATCCTGTAGCGTAATTCATCTCTGTTTCGTGGCCGAAAATCATGTTTATACATTGATTTCACCATTTTACCCCAAATGCTTTCGATCGGGTACAAATCGGGACTCTTCGAAGGCCAGGGAAGAACTGCTATATTATTTTCTAGGAGAAAATTTTGTACAATGCGTGCTGCGTGTATTGGAGCATTATCATGCTGAAATGTAAAATTTTAACCATATAGAGCGTTTATCGATGGTATCATCACTGCATTTAGGATATTAACGTATTCAGGTGCAGTTAGTCTTCCTTCCACGATTTGGCAAATTCCTGGACGTCTAGCGCTAATCCAACCGCAGACATTTATAGAGAAACGCCCGCTTTGGTTTGTTTTTGAGTGTATATCTCATCATACCGCATGCCAGATGACCTATACACTCGAATTCTTCCATTATTACACGATTGAAAAGTTTTCTCGTCAGAAAATATAAATGTTTCCCAGAAAATATTCCGATTTAAATATTCATGTGCAAATTCTAAACTGCCTTGTTTATTTCTTTCCATTAAAAATATTTTATTAGTAGCACAACGATTTCGTATATCGGAAATTCGAACCCTGTCTCTAGCAGTATTTGAAGAACCTGGAAAGTTAGTCTCTTCTTTCGCCTTTATTGTAGTTGCGAATGGATGATCCCTTAGATAATTAACTAGTCTTCTATCTTCATCTTCAGTAGAAATTCTAAGTCTTAGGGGGACCTGAACCTGTTTTCCTAATAATAGTCCCATGCCTTGTTATTTCTTATTTTGCCAACAACACAGTATTTTTGTTTACTCCCTGTTCGTCTGCAATATCTCTAATAAAAGCACCATCTCGCAACCGACTGTAGATTATAGCCTTTTGCTGGGGTGTTAATTGTGGCATATTTTTTACAGAAAAATTTGCTTGACAAGTTAATGATAAAGTGACAATCTATGTTGACATGCAAAATTTGTAAATGACATTTTACCGGTACCAGACTCGGAAGTTAAAAATTCCTAATAGTCAAGGAGAAATAAGAAATTTTGCTGTCCTAGTTTTTTACCGGCGCGATGGTGCTTTCTCAATTTTTTGTTATACAATAAAGGTAGACGAAGCAAGAAAGTAGACTTGATCCGCTTTGAACTGGCAGATTATCATTAATAAAGGGGTATGTGTGTGACTCACTAGGATGTGGCAGTACGTAATCTTATTAATATGCTTTAAAAGCCTCCCCCTTCACAATTAAACAGATGTGAATTTTCCGATTCTTAAAAATTATTTACTGGAAGGATTTACTTTTAAGGATTTGATTAGCGTTTTTACAACGACTATCCATTTTATTAATTCCTTAGAATCTTAAGAAGTCGTACGACCAATGTGAACCATTACCGCAAAATTCCAACGAGGCCACAACCGCAAACTATTCGTATTCCGCTCATCAAATGCACTCCGAGGGCGATATGAATCAGAACGCGATGGAAATAGGTCTGGACGGTATGCTGGATCAATTCGAACATAAGATGGGATTGAATCAGGATACGGGCGATGGACAAGAAGTGGGTGACATCAACATCAATAAGATTAAAGAGTTCTCGAAGTTTTTGAAGCCAAGGGTAAATAGTTAATTAAAGTGTTAATTTTTTTTTATGATCAAACACAAGCACTATAGGAAAAATCCTTTAGGGCATTCCGGGAGTGGTGCGTGTGCGCAAAAAGCGATTCACGTTGGTTTTGAATCGTTGGAGGTTATATTCGTTGGGAAAAACGACCTGGGGAAGGTCGCTCCATAAGGATGAAGTCCTCCAGATCAAATAATTCTTAAACTTAACTTAAGCTTAACCACATATGGATAGGCGGCAGAGTGGATCGTCGTGTATTTCTGGTATTCGCCGCTCTGGGCGGAATTAAGAGGGCAAGGTCAGCCGAGCACTTTCCATGAAAATATCTGTAAAAGAGAGTCAAATCCCAAACCTGTCTTCGATGTTCTAGGCTGTCGAGGTTCTTCGTCAGCTCGTGGTCTCCCATCAGACGAATGGCCCTCCTTTCGATGGAGTCCAGTAGCCGAAGAGTATGCTTGAGTGCAGAGCTCCAGACATGAGAGCAGTACTCCAGTGATGGTCGAATCTGGGCTTCGTATAGTGTCAAAATTTCTGAGACGCTATCTTGGCGATTGCCACAACGTGGTTATGCCAAGAAAGACATATTTCCTCCCAGATTGACGCCCAGCTAATTAATAGATGAAGCCAACCCCATAATGTTCGA
Source organism: Barypeithes pellucidus (assembly GCA_963991005.1). NCBI lineage: Eukaryota > Metazoa > Arthropoda > Insecta > Coleoptera > Curculionidae > Barypeithes > Barypeithes pellucidus. Next base: position 76,930,901 of record OZ022558.1, read on the forward strand.
TTGCGTTGTTCCAATGGCTAGAAGATCTCCAATTGATCTGGACTTCCGAAAACCGTATTGATGATCGCTGATAATGTTGAAGCCTTCCAGGTACCTTAGAAGATGTTGGTTAACAGCTTCCTCCATTACTTTTGATATAACTGAAAGCAATGCGACTGGTCGATAGTTGCTAGGCAGGGCAGGCGCATCTCTTGAGAACTATAACAGGAATTTCGTTTGCACCAGAAGCTTCCTTGACGTCGAGACCTTTCAGGATTCGTTTGACGGGGCCTGACGGAATACGATTTCGGTCATTTCGGATTGAAATGCAGGAATGTTGGGTGGTGTTCTTCCCTGTAAATCTACCGTGGAATGCGAAGAAAATAGTTCAGCAAGTAAGTAATTAAAGTATTTGAAGTATTACGATGGGTTCCAAAAGAAGCAAGTAAATACATCTATGTTGTAGCAATATAGGATGATGGTGATGGCTGCAAAATCAGTTTTCAATCGATTATTTGGTCGGCGGCCTCAGATATTGCTTTTTGCTACAGTTTATAGCTACTTCTGGCTGAACCTATATTATTACACCATTCCATAACAATAGTTTCCTAGGTTCCATCCTCGATAAAGTTAAAACAAGAAAGAATAGCTAAAATGAAATCATCCCTAAATATGACGGGAGCCGCGCTGCAGCCAAAAATGAAAGTTTCACTGGATAAATTACTGAACCGGCTGCAGAAATGCGAACTGAGTGAAAGTGCGGAAAAAATGTCGGTGAAATCCACGAAAAGCAAAAAATTGGACGACATAGAAAAAACATCCGAAAGTCAAATCGTCAAGGTAATAAACATTTAAGTATTTGATTCGATGTCACATAAATAGTAACTCCTTAAAAAATAAGCTAAAATATAGCGACCTTACTTTTGAAAGCGTAAGAACTTATTTTCCATACGTTCCAAAAACTCTATTTTTTAGCATAAAAGTTTCAACTACGAGACCTTGACGCGTAAGCTGTCTCCTAGAAGAGAAACCCCCGAAGAAGAATCTAAAATTATCCCAAATAAACCGTCGACGTCTGTAACCACCTCGTTGGACAACAAGATGTCTTCGAGTCTTTTGAGGCCTCTAGATGATCATTGCGCCATCGATTTGCATCGATCTAAGAGTTATATTGTTGATTTAATCGATAGGGCTCTTAGCAAAGAACTGGGAACGGTGCCGCGAGGACAGGTGAGGCTATAATCTGAATTTTTTGAAATCCTACTTAGGTAGCAGAAGTTAAATAATAAATTTATACAGTGAGGACGTAAAGTAAGGAATAAATTCATTATCTCGCAAACTACAATTTTTTAAAAAAATCGCTCGGACCCCTCGATTTTGTTTTTCGAACGCGCATAGTCTGACATAAAATGTAGATATATTGCAAATAAGAGTGACACAAAAAATTTTTTTTTCTTATATAGAACCCACTGTATATTATTGCATGTACGGATTCTTCGGAAAATCCTAAACATTTTTCATGTACCATTTGCTATACCTTAGCCCAAGCGTTTTGGAGTTATTCTTATTCAAAATTTGAAAATCAGATATTTCGCAATCAATCAAGACTTGCATTGATTCATGCACGCTGAGGAAAACCTGTAGTCAGCATGCGTGAAGCTCAAGAAAAGTCAAGTAGGCTTTGGAGTTATGATGCAAGAACCAAAAGAATTAATGTCAATAGTTATTGACTTATATTATTGTCAGTTTTATGTGTATTTTCCTAACGTTTTACTAGTTTTAAAAAGACTCATTTCGTTTTTTCATAACTAAATTAAATTAAAATGCGGCTCACTGAGAAACAGCGCATAGAGGTTTTGATGATGATGGGCTACGGTGATAGGGTTATAACACAGCAAGAAACTTATAAAGTTATTTAATCAAAAATACCCCAATCGTCCGCCAATATCACAATCAACAGTAAGCAAAATTGAGTACAAGTTTAGACAATTCGGTCATGTAAGAGATGTCCCAAGCTTTGGTCGTCCTCAAGTTGATGAAAATCAACAATTAGAAGTCTTACTGGCAATTCAAGATAACCAGCATGTGGTGTCTAGGCAGGTAGCAAGTGACGTGGATATTGGAAAAACACCAGTTCTTAAAATACTGCATACAAATAAATACCATCCTTATAAAATGCAAGTTCTCCAAGAACTTTTGGAAAGGGACTTTGAGAGGCGCCTTCAATTTTGTGAGCATTTACAGGATATGTGTTTCGTAAACAGAAATTTTGTAAAAAATATAATTTTTTCCGATGAGTCCACATTTTGCTTGAATGGTGACGTAAATACCCAAAATTATCGATATTGGTCCGATGTAAATCCACACTGGATGAGGGAAGGACACACACAATTTAATCAAAAGATCAATGTGTGGGCTGGCGTTGTCGATGACATTGTTATAGGGCCTTTCTTTTTTGACGGAAATTTAACAGGCGAGAGATACTTGAGTTTTTTAGAACAAGAACTTGTTCCAGCCCTGGCCACCCTTTGTCCTGAGTTAGAACGTCCCGATTTGCCACATCATAATATGTGGTTGCAACAAGATGGTGCTCTCCCACATTTCGCTGTGGGAGTTCGTACATATTTGGACGATACGTTTCCAAACAGGTGGATTGGAAGAGGTGGTTTTATTGAGTGGCCGCCAAGGTCACCCGATTTAACACCACTCGACTTTTTTTTATGGGGATACCTTAAGGGAAAAGTATTCAAAAGCCAGCCTGCAAATTTAGATGATTTAAAAGATCGCATCCGGCAAGAAATTCGGCAAATTACACCCCAAATGGTTCGAAATGTTCAGCGAGAATTTGTAGATCGGTTAGGCTATTGTCAGTTGACCAACGGAAGACACTTCGAACATTTACTTTAGAAAAATTATTTTTAAGTTCACCTAACTGTTTTTTCGATAAATAAGACATTTTTAAAATAATTTTATTCTTTGTTTTCTCCATGACTGTTTCCACTTTTCAAATTTTGAATGAGAATAACTTCAAAACGCGTGGGCTAAGGTATAGCACATGCTACATGAAAAATGTTTAGGATTTTCCGAAGAATCCGTACATGTAATAATATACAGTGAGTTCTATTTAAGAAAAAAAAAATTTTGTGTCACTCATATTTGCAACACCCTGTATATCTACATTTTATGTCAGAATATGCGCGTTCAAAAACCAAATCGAAGGGTCCGAGCGATTTTTTTTAAAAATTGTAGTTTGCGAGATAATGAATTTATTCCTTACTTTACGTCCTCACTGTATATGACGTTTTTTAGATTCAGAAGAACATGACACCGAAACGCGCAGTCACCACGATAAACCGACACCGTCAGTCCAATCATAACGAGCTGTGTTACGAGGTGACGGCAGCTCTTACCGACTCATTCATTTCAAACGCCACCGCACCTTCGAAAGATGATCTCCTCTCCCAATCGCTGAAGCGATGTGAAAGCGACTGTGATAAGAAATTGTGCAAGTCCTTTAGCGGTATGCATTTTATTTTCTTGACAAATACAGGGTGTTGCTATTTTAGAGTACGGTTCCTCAGGTCATGGTATGAAGTTGATGAAAATACAGTTAATGGAAAAAGATAAAAGAGACTTTTTCATTTGGAAACGAAATGCAATTCCAGCGTATTAGACAGAAATGTCATGACTTTTCATTATTGACATTTATATTTTGTGTTTCGTGTGATTAACAACTTTCTAAACGAAAGTACATGGTGTCCCATTTGCGACACTTTCATAGGGTATCTCCGTCATTGTTAGTACAAAAAAGGACCGTAGGTGTCATGTGCTCTTTTTGGCTCAAACTTAAAATGGTAAAATCAAAAATTGAAAATTTTCGCTCGCTTAAGAGATACGGGGAAAATCAATAAATTCTCCTTTCAAATAAATAACACACCAAGGATAATGTTGGTTTCCTAGGCGACAAATAAATCGCCTAGGAAACCAATATCATCCATGGTCTATTATATATTTGAAAGGAGAATTTGACATAGTATATTTTTAGATTAAAATATACAGGGTGTCCCATTTAAAAAAATAAGGTTAGGTCTGATAACTTTTTTACCAGACCCCGTATACTTATTCTGAAAACCACAGGTTGTTCAACAATCAATATAAAGAAATTTTTGTACAGTACGTTTAACGAAAATTGGATACGATTTAATGATTTCCTGGGTCGGTCCCATTTTGTCGATAAGAGCTTGGCAATAAACAAGTGAAGTATGAAGGGACGGACTAAGGAAAACAAGTAATGACATGATTATATTAATGTAATCAAATGAAATTTGAATTTTTTTTAAATATTACTAGTCATATTTATTTACATTTATAATGTAATTCTATAGATAGTTCTGTTTCGCTATCGCTATCCTCATCAAAATTAATTATAATTAGATTAATTATACGATCTAGACTAATATACGAATTTTCTACAGTTATTATGTGACGGACTGAATTTTTCCAACTACCTGGGGGAATATCATTAAAGCATTTTCGTATTAATTTTACACTAGAACTTAAAGTAGGAGAAATATTTTCAGACCTAACCAGTGATTTTAACTGGTGCCATATATGCTCTATGGGGTTAAAAATGCAATAATAGGGTGGGAGCCGTAGCACTGTATGTCCAATTTCTTCTGCCAATGTGTCACAAACATATACTTTTTTATACAAAATGGCTTTAAAACTTCCAAAGGTTCCCTTTTTTATAACTTTCTTCAAAATATATATCATTCGCCGCCATGTAGTTCTGAATCTCCAATTTTGTATTATTTGAGCTTGGAGCTTTATGTAATTGGCGACTGTGATAGCTCTCATTGTCCATTACTGTCACGCTATTCTGAGGAATGTTTGGTAAAAGACAATTCTTGAACCATTCCTCAAAAAGTAACAAATTTTACCACAAAAAGATATTTAAATATAAATTAAGCAACCTAACCTACCTGATGTGCCTATATTTAATTATAATTATTACAATCCGGTCCTTTCCACATAATAATAACAAACGGTCATAAATAATGGGATGGCCCAGGTACTTTTACTGCAGTCATTAAGTTATATCCATTTTTCATGAAACAATCTTATAAATATTTTTCTGAACCTCTTTTAACTAAGAAAATATAGGGTAATTTAGAAATTGTCAATTTTTTCCCCCGTATCTCTAAAGGGAGCGAACATTTTCTAATTTTGATTTTACCATTTTAAGTTTGACCCAAAAAGAGTACATTACTTTTTTGATAACACTAACAATTACGGAGATACCCTATAAAAGTGTCGAAAATGTACTTAATTTTTAGTCAATAGTTAAAAGTATGTAAAAACTGTTGTCCAAAGTTCTTATCATACAGGGTGTTAAAAAAACGAGCCATTAGTGTCATAGCTAGTCCGTCCCTGAAGCTGTGAGTAACTAACAACACTTTCTTGGATATTAATTTAATAAAAATTAAATATACCTGGTGGTTCAAAATTTATACGTAAAAAACTTGTTTCGATTGGAGCTCTTTGGGAACCCATATCCCCGTAGAGGAGGCCTATAAGAAAAAAGTTTATATGCTTGTAGTACTTGTTTCACTTGTTTTCTTCATATATAATAATAGAAACTATTTTTAGATGATGTTAACTACATAAAACAACTGAAGCAGCTACGCTGGGGCCACATCAGGCACATACAACATGAAGCTAGAAAGTTGGCCGATTTGGAGGAATTTTTAGAGAAATGTGGCGAAATTACCTATTAACTTATAGGGGGTATTTGTAAAATTTCTAAATTAGAAACAAACAAATAAAACAATGCTTTTCTAATCAATAGTTTAATTTTTGATCCTTTTTTTAAATTTTCTAGGTAATTACTAGAAAAACAATAAAATAACTTTGTAGAAAAATATGGCATTTTATATTTTCTTGCATAAATAAAGAGGTATAAGTATACACTTAACTTACAAAGGGCAAAAAGGTTAACGGTTATGTACCTACAGGTTGGTGTATAATTGAGTTGAACATAGGAAATCCAATGTAATTTTTGAGGTGGCTGGATATTGGCTTCCCTATATATTTTATAGGAAAACTGAATTATAACTTTTTGAAGACACGACATGTTAAACCAACGTGTAGAGTTTGAATACATTTTGGTAAGCCCATCCTAAGCTATTCAATTAAACGTGATGGCAAAACCACAGAACTCTCATAGTTCGGGTAATACAGCAAACACAAGCAAATAATTCATAGCTATTGCCAAGAATTGACGTAAAACTGAACATAACGAATAATGAAAATATTGTCACTGACACTAATTTTCGTTTCGTAATGTCAAAATTAAATTTTGCTGCTGTTTGCTGTATTACCTGAACTGTGGGTTTCGTGGTTTTGCCATCATGTTTAATTAAATAGGTTAGGATTGGCTAACCAAAATGTATTCAAACTCGGCACATGTAGTTAGAGAGACGGTGACAATAGGGGTCCGTGAAGTGGAATATCAGTAATTTTGTTTTTTCGTGGAGTTTAGGTCCCCCTCTATAACTTTTATATCTGATGAAATGCCGTAGAGCGTTGCTGAGAGGCGATGTACCGCTTTAGATAGGAAATTCTCAATAGATTCAAAATTATATCGAGCCATGTCTGAAAATGAATTTACAGCATCTGCTTGACCCCAAAGTCACGGGAATCACATTTTCTGACAAGTCAACCCTTGCATATACTTTTCCGAATGTGTCAAAAAAAATGAATGGAATTATAAGTCTCAAGTGACATGGGTCCAAGTGGGCTTAATCGATTTCTATTCACATGGAGATGACTCGTAAACAATTTTCTGATTACAAGAATATTGCGAAAGTGCAGCATACTTTCAAGGATATCGTGAAAGGGACGACTATGAAAGTCGGTACGAAGGTGCACGAAGTAAGACTGCAACGAGATCTCTTTGGACAATGGCTGACTGCATCGCTCTCTCAAAAAATAGATTTAGAGAAAGTTTTGCAATACCCGATTACTCCAGTCCCGCTTTCTCTTTGTCATATTGACAGAATTCCGCTTAGGTATGTGCGATTCTTCTGAAACTTTTTCTTGCACAATATTTGAGTGTCAAGGAATATAGTGTGACAATTTTCTGACATGTCACGATCGTTTTCCGACTTTCCTTCGAGGAGATTTAAAAAAAATTCCAATAATGAAATGGCGAGACCTTTCTTTTTTTTTATTTTCATTTTTTCTTGACACGCTTGGAAAAGTATATGCAAGGGTTGACTTGTCAGAAAATGTGTTTCCCGTGACTTTGGGATCATGCAGATGCTGTAAATTCATTTTACGACATGGTTCGATATAATTTTGAATTTATTTAGAATTTCCTATATAAAGCGGTACAGCGCCTCTCAGCAACGCTCTACGGCATTTCATCAGATATAAAAGTTGTAGAGGGGAACCTAAACTCCACGAAAAACCAAATTAGTGATATTCCACTTCACGGACCCCCCTATTGTCACCGTCTCTCTAACTAATGAGTTTACCATGTCGCCCGTCTCAACAAGTTATAAATGCAGTTTTCCTATAAAATATACAGGGGAGCCAATATTCAGCCACATCAAAAATTACATGGGACTTTCTATGTTCAACTCAACGATACATCACCCTGTATTAAATAAGGATTTATAAAAATCCGGACTTGTTTTCATATTAATACTAAATAACAGGTACTTGCATAAAATAAAATTATACTCTATTCTAAAAGACGTATTTTCTGAGCAACATTGAATACAATGCACAAAATTGAAGAAGGTAGTTCAAAAACTATTACAATCATAATTCATATACCAATTCACACAAGGAAGAGAGACTGATTTTGCAGCTGATTAAATTTCAAACCTTCCATCACTAGTAATTATATAAGTCACATCGACACCGTGTTGGTTCTTGAGCGTAACAACTTTGTTCTCGACTTTAACATCTTTCACTAAAGGATGAGTCCTTAGAATCTTATAAGATGGGATTTTAGGTTTTTCTCCTTTCCTAGGAATTTTCTGAATGTACGACACAAACGCTTTGCGGGGAGATGGAAGTAGGGTGCGAGTAGTTGTGGTACTTGGAGTATCTGTAGTTAAATCATTTGGATCTATGAATATGGTGAATGGTTTAGGTATATTATACTGAATTTTCGCACCTCTCTTGGGTATTCTTTGAACGTGATTGTATTTATTTCTCACTGAAATATATGTAGAGTCATATTTTGAAATGTACTTGACTACTGTATCTACATTTTTAGCATTGTCCTCCGCATTGCTAGATGGTAATAAATTCAATGGAGAGACCACTCTTACAGATTTTGGAGTGGTATGAGACGACAAAACAGGTTCCGTAATCGCCATAGCAATTGATGCAGGTACTATTTTAATGGGTGTTTCAGTCTTTTTAGGTATTGGTGTTGTGCTTGAAGGAACGGAATTGTAAGTTGGCAGGTTACCAGTGAGTTCCGTGCTCGTATACATTGTAGAATGAGATTTGTCGCTTGTAGTCGGATTCCTTCCAATTCCACTTGACGTAGTAGTGCTTGATTCTGCAATAATATTTGACTTTGTTGTTTCCTCTGGTTTTAAAGTTGATGTGGAACGTATGAATTTCGAATTTTCTTCCTTTATTTTATTGAAGCGATTGGCCAAAACCACATTATTAATATTATGATCTTTATCTGTTGCCGATGTAACATGAATCTGTAAAGCTTCCGAATTATTTGAGCTAGTTTTTAGTGTCGTAGACACTAACATTGAATTAATGTTTTGAACTGAAGAAAAATTTTCTTTAAATACTCCCCGACTGGATTTAGATTCGGATTTTTTATTAAAACCAGTTGTTTTATTAAGATTAGTTAGTGTAAGTCTCAATGTACTATTTTGATTAATTACAGAAGCTGGTGCAGGTTTTGCAACCGGTTTCGACGGTTCTTCAAATTTATCTTTAGTTGGTTTCGCTTCAACACTTTCCATTGACCAATTGACGCTAATTTTTTCTTCCTGTGTGTGGTTGTTACTATTTTTTTCTCTTTGAACGTCCATCGTAATATTTGGTCTTGGTCTAATCCATAACAGGTCAGTCAAACGCATTGGAGAGTAATTTTCCATGAACGGCAAGATACTTGTTCTAGTAAAGTTTTGAGCTTGTGTCAACATTCTGCCGAAACCCTCCGGTAAACTCTGTATGGCGTTTACCAACGTTTCCATTGGCCTGAAGTTATTGGCGGGGGAAGTGGAATCTACCGTGTCCACCTCAACATTATGCGGTGTTTTTGAAACTTCTTGGCGTTTCCTTTTCTCTGCGGCTCGAGAAATCTGAACTTGCGGAGTGTCTATTTCAATAGAGATACGCGAGTTTGCTCTATTAAAGGTATAGGTGTTAGTAATTTTGGAGGTTGGAGTTATTGCGAGGCCTTCACCTGTAAAGAACAGAATAGAAAGAAGATAGAGAAGAAAGCAAGAAATAAAAAGAAAAAATAATAATAAAGAAAAAGACAGACAAGAAAATACTGTTTAGGAAAGAACGTAATTAATAGAAAAATGATAAAGAAAATTAACAAAATATATTATAGAGAATATTCGTTCTTCAATTAAACCTATACTTGTTTTTAAATCATTTTATTAAAAAATTGTATAAAAAAATCTAGACAATAAAATATATTTACAGATGGATTTTTAAATAATAATTTAAATTCACTATAATACAAAATATCACTCTACTCCATCTAGTTTAAATTTTCTTAGGTTTTTGTGTATTGAATCCCAATCAGAACTAACTATATTAAGGTAATAAATATTCAAAAATGTATTTCATTTGGTTCCTTCAATGCGCCTTTCTTTATATTTTTTTAGTAACTCCACAATTAAATTACCTACAAGTTACAATCCCTCACTTATAGGAATATACTTCGTCTCTCTATAGCTGTCGTCAAATACTGGTAAATTTATATAAATCGCTCGTTTGCTAATACTGGCGTCGCCTAACCCTATTCTATTAACGTGAACCTCATCCCTAGTTTTCCTACTTAAATCCTTACTTTCTGTCGATGTTGATGCAGCAGTTGACGTGAGTTGAACCAGCGCTTCCGTAGACCCGGGCGATTGATTCGTGGGGAAAATATACTCGATTTTCTGTTTCGGTTTATTCTTGGAGATCCGTTGAATGTGAGTGTGAGGTGTGGTAACACTTTCTTCCGTTGACGGTTCATTGGAGAGATCCTCGTTCTTATTTTGGATTGATCTGGGCTGATCATCAGTCTTGATAACTTTTTTTGAGGGGGAGACGTGTTGAATCTCATCTTCTTCGTAGTGAAGTGGCACGTATCTAGGCGTTTCCCTGGGCCCGATAAAGTCGGAAATAAATCGGGGGGTGTAGGTGCTTACCAAGGGTAGAATAGTCTCTCTGGCGTATTTCTCCGCTTGCTCAAACATGCGAGCGAGTCGCTGGGGTAGAAATTGTACTGTATTAACTATGGCATCTAAGGGGTTGTTACTTGGAGGCTCTTGGGTTCTAAAGTAAAACATAATTCGTCAGCATATTTTTATTAAAGTCGTAGACAAATTTTTTCATCTCAAATACATTTTATACATTCCAGAGGCGTTTATCATATAACTTTACATTTACTAAATAAAAAGCATAAGGAAAACTTACCTCTGTGGTGAACCGAATCCCCCCATAGCCTTTGATTCGTCCTGTCGCTTCCATTTCTCCGTCGTTTTATCCATCGAAACCCAACTATTTGAATCCATATACAGTTTCCTTCTAGATAATTCTTCATCCTCATTTTCTGTCTCATTTCCTTGAACAGTTTTCGTATCAGTTTTAGTTGTTGTACTGGTCCTTGGTGTCGTAGGTCCGAGGATAGGTTCGGTGATTTCCGGCTTGTCCTTATCCGGGTCATGTGACCTAGCGTTTTTGGACGATTGGGGCTTGAGGATTGGTTCTACGATTTCTCTTACGAGTCCGTCGCCGTCGGCCATATTTTTGTTTAATTTATCGGCTTTTATTATTCTGGTGTTAAAAGCTCTGCTTGATTCGATGTCGCTGTCTAATACATCGTTTTCATTTTCTAAAAAAAAATATTATATTATTAAAATGATAGTGAAAATTAAATGAAATTATTTTTTTATTATCGGCTTATACTGTTGTCAGTCTAATTGTAACTATCTATGTTTTTACCTGATTTCCAAGGAATTCCAAATATATCCACATCGTTCTTATCTCGAGAATCATCGCTGTCTTTGGAATTATCGTTTAAACCAACTCTTATAACTTGGGTAGGTTTAAAGTTGGATTCTTTAGCAGCGTCGCCTGAAAAATATCAGTATATATTTTTTTATCTCTAATTAAAATTAAAAATAAGGTGGGAGGAGTATGGTAGATGTTACCCTTAAAATCTTATATGGGAAGGGGCCATTATTTATTTATTTATTATATTTTGAGTAGCAGTTAGCTGTTATTCATGTTTTATTAGTAAGCCGCCAGTGATTACATTTCGTCATCAATATTACGTAGTGGCGTAATTCTTTTTTGGCAAATTTTCAGGAGAGGGTTTTAAAAGTTCTCATGATTTTCACTTTAATGTTAACCAAAATCTATGACAGCCAATGTGTCCCGTGTTTATACGTATAAGTATTATGTATTTAATTATGGTAAGTGAAATATACAGGATATTATGGAAATGATTTATTATATTTAAACCGGCAAATACTGAGATAAAAATAAATTGAAGAAAAATAACCTTAAATGGCGCTTTGAATTATTGTACGAAATGTACACTTTATATGAAATTTGAAAAGTTACGTGGCCGCTACTGAGGACGATCGCAATCAATAGTTTATTGAGGCGGTGTTGTCATATATTGCAACACAGAATTGTAAACGCACGTGTTCATGTTTTTGACAACAATACCTCTTTGACCCGCGTTATCACTTCTTTTTCAAACTTTTTAGAAAAAAAATACTACAACTTTAAGGTACATATTCTTTTACCTTCGATCTTATAATCCGTTTTATAATTAAATTCCATAAAAAAATAAAACACAAAAAGTATGTTTTGCAACAGAACCAACAATAGGTAATATCGCACAAATTTGAAATCACATCACAATATTTCTTATTATTAATTATTTCACAACAGAAAAAAAATCGGGTAATGCTTCAATTAACCAAACGTTTAAAATTCGTATACGTCAAGCACGTGGAACCCTCGACAGCGTCATCCCACCCCCGAGTCTCGAAATATACTGAAGCAACGATAGTCGCGCGCGGCAGGTATCCAAGCAAGGGCGAAACATGCGGTGTGATCTGACAACACTGTTAGTATACTCTGGTGACCCACATTGTTGCTAACTGAATCCAGATGGAGCGGCGCGACAGTATGTGGGTAAAAAGGGTTTTTACCTTAGTATGTAGATATTCGATTTAAAAAAAAAGTATGTAGACTTTCTCTAGGATAGCCTAGGAGTCACCCATTTAAATATAATAAGTAATTTCCATAACACCCTGTATGCATAATTATTATGATTTACATTTTTAGTACTTTAGGAGACAAAAAATGGATACCTACTTCCGTTTATGAAATTGATAAATAAAATTAAGTAGGGTAAAAATGAGTTACGTCACTGGTTCACTGTATTACTACAACAGCTAAGCGACTTGGAATAATTCAAAACTCTGGAATATAGAAATACATTAGACGTGACAAAAAAGGAACACAAACATTTTTTTTAATAACATAAATATTTCGAATACCAACTTAAGAAAATGAAGACGACGTTTTATAAAAGCAAAAACGGAAAAAGTAATGTATCAGACTTAATAAATATTTAAATAATACAGTTATTTAAATACATACAAACTCGAAGTAAGTCACGAAAACATTTATAAACTTTGGTTCAAGAAAAACATTAATTACTTGTAAAAAAGTGTTTTAGTTGAAAAAATTGGAATACAAATCAATTAATTTTTTTTGTGTCAATATACAACAATATTTATACACGTCAATGAGATTAAAGATTAAAATATTAATGACACGAGGAAGACCATGAAAATTACATTAATATTTTCCTAACTTTACATATAAAGTAGGAACAGGGCCCCCGCTAGCTTATGTGCAAAGTGTGCAATACACACGGGCGCCATCCTTTAAGGGCTCCAAATCCCAGGATCAAAAATTGCAAAAATTTCCAAAAAAAAGAACAAACAAAAAACAAAAATTTATTTAAATTAAATAGGATTAGGTATAAATACCCACGAAAATTACCCTCATACATTAAGCTAGAGGTGTTGTTTTCGATTGATTACATCGATTATACAACTCCATGTATATTTTTCCCATATAGAAGGATGTGATTAATAAGTGATAATCATTTAAGTGATTATCACTTGGTGGTCACATTGTTGTAATTGTCATTTTTTGACAAATTACTTCAGAAGTAATTTCTGTCAGTTCTTGTTACAAAATGGCAAAAGAAAGATTTGGTAAAATTTTGTTTGCTAAAGTCGACGATGCTATTAAAAATGTGAAGCCCAAAAATACCGAGCGTTCCGACAAATATGTATGGAAGCAGTTTACTGAGTTTTGCCTTGCGCGAAGTTTCGAAATTGAGAAAATGTCAACAGACAAGGATTTGTGCAACATTTTAAAAGACTGGGCATATAATATGCGAAAATCCGACGGAAGCGATTATAAAGAAGGTGTGGTCAAGCTTTTATGGAACAAAACGGCCAAAATGCTCCAGGAACTATATTTTGAAAAATATCATCGCCACATAGATCCATTCAATGACATGGTTTTTCAAAGCGCCCGTTTTGCCCGTAATGCAAAACGAAAAGAGTTGCAGGCGGTACCTGGTGCACGAAAGGAGAGTTCCACGGGTTTGACGAGACAGGAAATAGAAAAAATGGCCTTTAGTTTGGATGAAAATACCACAGATGGGCTTCAACGGAAATTTTTCCACATAGCTACATCCGAACTAGCATGGAGGGGAAATGAAGCAGTTTTTTTGCTATTGGAATATTTTACGGAGGAAAAATATAATAACGGGTCTAGTACCGGTCGTCTGGAATACAACCCAATATTTTCTAAAACGGCGCAAGGAGGAGCAAGTCGAACATGCGAAAGTAAGTGGCTTGTAAAAAATCTAGTGAATCCGGATTTATGTCCAATACGGTTATATTTTAAGCTAATGTCCAAAAGAGGCGAAAACATTAAAACTAATCGATTCTTTTTGACGGTCAATCAGAAATGGAAACAGAATGATAATTTCCCATGGTTTAAGAATTGTCCAGCAGGTATTAACATTATAAGAAACTGGACAAAAATGGGAGCAATCAACATCGGCCTAGATACGAAAAATAAAAAGATTACGAATCACTCTAATAGAGCTTCAACAGTAAGTGCCCTTAGCAGTTCAGGTGCTAATCTCCAGGAAGTTATCAAAATAACGGGCCATAGTTCTATAAATTCTGTTACTCCCTATCTCCAGCTCAGCGAGCAGCATCATCTGAAGATTTTGTCGCAAATGAGAGCCGAAAATACATCGTCATCTACTTCTGATGCTGAAGCCCAATTTCAAACACCTCCAACCTATGATAATAATTTATCCAATAGTTCAAGTTTTAACTATAATAATTGTAATTTCGTAATTAACAATAATTACTGTAATAAAAATGTTTAACTCAGAAAGATATATGTACTTTATTTCGTTGTATAATCCTTTGAATACAACTCGATGTTTCGGTATTACCTAATACTTTTACCTGACACTCAACGCGTTACCCGGCAACACTACTCCTCCTTCGGAGTCGTAGTGTTGTTGCCGGGTAACGCGTTTCGTGTCAGGTAAAAGTATTATTCGGTAATCCCGACACATCTTGTGGTATTACATTCGAAAACAACCCATCTAGCTATCGGAAACAACCCGCCAAGTTTTTATTGTTTATTGACAAAGATAATGACACTTTTTGACGTTTAAAAAACTCAAATATGAAATATTATTACAATTGCGTTATTAATAATTACTAATTTTTTTAGTTCTTTATTTAAAAGTTGTAATATAAAGTTGTTTTAACCATTATTCGAGTAATTTTCTCCCTAAATTACACTCGTGCATAAAAATTTTCTATAATTTTGCATGAAAGCGTATTGCCTAAAAACAACAAGAGTTCATTTTCATATTTTACAAAATATGAAAATGAACGAATGTTGTTTTTCAAAGGAAATACGCTTAAAGGCACTAGTGTAATTACCTCCGAAAATTTATTAGTATATCATCCAGTCACTGCCGATTCCTATGTTGCGAGAACATGTCAGGCGGTAGTTTCTTGATTTTTCCTAAGTTTAAAGCCTCTAAGTGAGACAAGATGGTCCAGCAGAATTGATTCAATAAAGCCCCTTAAACTTTTTTAAAATTAAGGTTTGCGAAAGTCTTCTAGAAGTAACTGACGATAATTCCTTTCACATTGATGCAAGACATAAAGCGAGTGCCCTCTTAACGTCTGTACAAAAATTTCTATTTATTTGTGGAATTATTATTTGGCATGACGTTTTATTTCACATAAATATTGTCAGCAGACAAATGCAAAGTGCTACAATTAATATTAAAGTATGCCAAACCTACCTAAAAAATTTAGTTGATCACTTCCAGCAATATAGATCTGACCAATCATTTGAAGAAATTCTTGTACAACCGAAAGAAATAGCACTCTCTCTCGAAATTGAAGAAGACTTTTTGACCTCCAACGTTACCAACGGTCAGGAGGAAATTTAACCAAAAACTGTTCGACTATGAACACCGAGATGAGACCCCTCATGATCCAGAAACTGCCTTTAAAATTAGTTTTTTCTTAAAAATTATAGATCAAACATTAAGCTCTCCAAAAAACCGATTTGTCTTATAAATGAGTACGATAATATTTTCGGATTTTTTAGCGACATATTCAAATTAAGTGACAGCGATCTTTTAAAACATTGTTCTGTTCTTGAAGAACGACTGACAGATCAGGATAATAAGGATATAGACTCCAATGATTTGTTTAATGAAATTAAAGCGTTAAAGTTGTTTTCATTAGCTGATGATACTGACCCCTTCTTAAGTATTTTACAATATATATTTGAAAACAAAATTAATCCCCACCTTTCCGAACGTAAGCCTTTCACTAAGAATTCTGACATTACCTGTATCTGTAGCTTCTGGCGAGCGATCTTTTTCAAAGTTAAAAATCATTATGTAAGATCGACAATGCTTCAAGAAAGATTGTCTGGGCTAGCGATATTAGCAATTGAACAAGAAATTTTTGATGGTATAAATTTTAACGATGTAATTAATGAATTTGCAGTAGCAAAGTCTCGGAAAATATCGCTGCTACAATAGCTATTTTGTATTTTTCTATTGTACCTAGCTATCATTTTTGATTTTATAACGAAGATACCTAGGTATTTTTTATCAGAAGTATCTGCACATTGCATATTTTTTAAAATATCTAAGTATTAGTAGAAAGTAGTACTTATATATATATGTAGACATTAGGCAATATTTCTGTTATTTGTTCCTAAAAAAGATGTGATTTTTAGTTTCGGGTTATTTTCTAGTATTTATAAACAACGTGTCTGTACCCCATTAGTTAAGTAAATGCTTTAAAATGGGTGTGAACAAGAATTTATTTTAATTTATTTTGTTATGATTTTATTCCGTTTGTTTCATTTTGATATTTTAGTCTACAAATAAATATGACTTCTAAAGTTCAGTTTTTTGCTTTATTTCAAGCACCTACCTACCTACCTACCTACCTTCAAAAAAATAAATAAAAAAACATGATCCAAAATGCCTTAAGGGGCGCCAAAATCCTTTTTTGCACACAGGCGCCAGTAGCCCTTACGGGGGCCCTGAGTAGGAACATTTAAAACAAGTTAATAAAATAACACAAAAAGGAAACTTCACAACATATTAAAATTGATAATCATAGATCAGTTTAAGTCATGGTTAAAATATTTGACTGTACTGTAGAATCCCTTACTGAGGAGAAAGTTCTTTAAAACCCGCCTAGAAACATTTGGAGTCATTTCCTGAATAAGAGGTGGCAATTTATTAAAGAGGCTCACTCCAAGAAAGCCAGGGCCATCCTGACATCTCCGGAGTCGTTTATATGACGGTACTATATGTCCTCGATTTCGCGTTTCACAAGAGTGAACATCCCCGTGTCTCCTGAGCTCATGCAGGCTGTTGTTGACATATATTAGGCAATCCAGAATAAATTGAGAAGGCAATGTCAAAATCCTTAAAGTTACAAAAGATACAAGAAAGGACATAATTAAATTACGCGTGGGATTTCACATCTACTCATTCTATATCATACAATCCGAATTACAGCAGTGTCCCCTTGGCATAATAACTTTAAATCTGATTACTTCTCTTTAGTCATTTTTGTTTGGTTCCTTATTTAAACTTTCAATATTATAATTTTTAATGTCAATTGTTGTTTGTGAGCGCACGAAATACCACTAAGGCCTAACTAAAAGCCGACTAACCCTGTTGCCGACATCATTACTTATTTTTAGATTTTCCCAGGATATAATAAGACCCCTAATATAAAATTCAAAATAATATATTTATATGCGAATATAAATCGTCTGTACCTGCTACGAATTCCAACCGTGCTCTCATAATGAGAAAGCTCTATAGCGCATTCCATTTGAAACAACTGGATGAGTTTAAATGTATTTCCATCCCATATCTATATATGTTTTTAATAATGGATAGAAATACATAAAGTACTCGCCGACCTAACCAATGTAACACGATAGCGAGTGGCGTTTGGACACGAACCAACACGGGATCCCTAATTTTATGAATAAAAAATGAGCAACAGTTCGGTAGAAAACAATTTACGAATTCGTTTTTGGTTTTACAAAATAATTTATTATTGATGGTGTTTTTCCATCGGAATGAAATTTTACTGTAGTGTTTCCAGGCGTCCCAAATTGTCGAAAGGGTATGTCGGGTTAGAGGACAGACAGAGATAAAACAGGATTTCAAGAGCTATAAATACTATAATAAAATAAATATAAATCCATAAAGGAAGGACATTTTTGGTTATTTTTCAACTTTTATTAATTTCTTTATAAGATTTCCAGCAAATTTATAATCTGGCGTTTGTCAAACAAGATTTGCTGGTTTATAAAAACACCTGGTTAAACACTGATAACATCTAGTTTGACCCAGAGCTAACGATAGCCCAGGGTTAAAGATAACACCCCACTGATCGTTCTAAATAGGTGAAAAAAAAATTATATTTAAAATTTTTTTTACCAGTATTGTGATTATTGAATCCTGGATATTTGTTTTCTGCCTGTTGCATTCTATCTTCGGCCTCTTGATGCGGGGATTCCTTCCTTGGATTACATTCGCCCGGTTTAAGAGAAAGGGTTACCGGTTTGCCCGATTCAAGAACTACAGATTTTTTACAAACGGATGAACTGAAACAATAAAACAATTATTAAATCATAAGTATAATAAAGTTATTTAATCGTCATATAAGAATAAATAGCAGAAAAATAATTGTAGATAGCGTTTTCCGGTAATTGACGAAATATTTGACCATATTATGTATTTTCCATTGACAGCCGTATGCTTGGTAAGTGAAGGTAGTAGTTGGGCCATTTGAAGAATGGAAGAAATAGAAAAACAGTTCTACACACAATAAAATAGATATGAAAACAGTAAAACAGCTTAAAAACAGCTACATAAACCCCAGACCTGTTTCATAAGCTATTTTTCTTGTTTCCATAGCTGTTTCTTAAGCTGTTTCCCTGTTTCAAGACCTAGAACAAATAAACACTGTAATTTCAGAATAATTTTTCTTGTAGATATACAGGGTGTCCCATAACTAATGGTACACAGGAAAACTACAGATTCCTTGGGTAAAAATACTGCGATTTGGGCATACTTAGTTTAGTCCAATAGCTGGTAATAACCGAGATATAGGGTGTCCAAGTAAAAATTTAATTTTCAATTTTCCTAAATAACTTATTTCTGAATCAATATTTTTGCACAAAATTTTGTGACTAGGGTTTTTTTGGGGAACGGAATTTGAATTTGTTAATAATTTTGATGTAGATTGTAGGGGGCGCTCTCTGCGGTACTCTGGATACATAAAAATAAGTGTAACTTTTTTGGGCCTTAGTATAATTATGTTTTTATTAAAAATATCAGTTTTTCCATCATTTTTAAGCAATAAAGGTATACTTTGTAAATGTCGCTCCGACTAACCGTTTTCGAGATATTTTCAATTACAATTTCTAATGCGTCCGTTTAAATTTTGATTTGTAAATGTGAAATTTGTTAGAGTAGGCTTTGGTAAAAACAAATACAATGAAAGCACTGAAACCTCATTTCTGTCAAAGTTTATTTTCATTTGTCAGCATTGTGGGTGTTTTTAAGGAGTTTTTGAAGATACTGTTATCAACAATGAAACTAAAAATGCCGCGACATAACTTGTTTTCTAACTTAGAAATGCGAGACATGGTATGTTTATACGCACAAGAAAATTTCAACGGACGCGGGGCACATCGGCGGTATTTGGAAATGTATCCAAATAGACGGCAGCCAGATTTTAAAATTTTTAGAAGCTTATACGACAGACTGGGAGAAACAGGATCCTTGCGCCCAAAACCTTGAACAATTATTGTCAAAAACAGACCATTTCTATTATTGATAGTTTTTTATTTATTTATGTAAAGCTTGAATTCTTATTTATAAAATAATAAAATTATAAAATAATATTTATTTATATTAGCGACCGCTTAAAGTTTTATTTAAATATTTTAAGAAACGCACTGAGCATTTTAAATGCAAAAATCTCGAAAACGGTTAGTCGGAGCGACATTTACATAGTATACCTTTATTGCTTAAAAATGATGGAAAAACTGATATTTTTAATAAAAACATAATTATACAAAGGCCCAAAAAAGTTACACTTATTTTTATGTATCCAGAGTACCGCA
Source organism: Barypeithes pellucidus (assembly GCA_963991005.1). Classification (NCBI taxonomy): domain Eukaryota; kingdom Metazoa; phylum Arthropoda; class Insecta; order Coleoptera; family Curculionidae; genus Barypeithes; species Barypeithes pellucidus. Next base: position 76,950,920 of record OZ022558.1, read on the forward strand.
GAGAGCGCCCCCTACAATCTACATCAAAATTATTAACAAATTCAAATTCCTTTCCCCAAAAAAACCCTAGTCACAAAATTTTGTGCAAAAATATTGATTCAGAAATAAGTTATTTAGGAAAATTGAAAATTAAATTTTTACTTGGACACCCTGTATCTCGGGTTTGTTCGGGTTTGTTCTGGTAATACCAGCTATTGGACTAAACTAAGTATGGCCAAATCGCAATATTTTTACCCAAGGAATCTGTAGTTTTCCTGTGTACCATTAGTTATGGGACACCCTGTATATTGTATATTCCTTACACTTTCCCAAAACTATCCATTAGAGTTACTTTGTCCAGTTTCCATTGGGTTAAGCCGGAAGATAACCAACCGCTATAGGCGGTGTACAAAATTTCTATTCTAGTCGGCTGAGACAGTATGGGATGGGGTACCAGAATTCGCGAAATCGACTCTCCTAGTTTCATTTCTTCGTCTTCTTTTCTAAAAAAAAGATGACAGGAATTTCAATAGACACTACGTCTAGTAGTGTATTACACGGAAACGGCAACATCAAAATATTGACATGACATTATTGACATTTATATTTTGTGTTTCGTGTGGTTCTTTAGTTCTTTTATATCAACGACCTTCATACTGTTAATCACCTTCATTATCTGTTGGCGTTGCTTTGCAATATTTGATCTGTATAATATCAAAATTCATCTTTAAAAAAATGAACAATGTCGTTCTAACGTTACCTATACGAATGAATAACTAAAATAGTCACATATACAGTGTGTTATGGAAATGACGTATTATATTTAAATGGGTGACTCCTGGGGTATCCTAGAAAAGCGCGACATATTTTATTTTATTTAAATCGACCGTTTTAAAAGTTGGGTAACAAACACTCTTACTCACAGGTCAGTCCGCGCTACTGTACAACATTTCACCCAGAGCCAATGGCAATGTTGCCAAACTTAATGTAAAACTGAAATTCCATATAAAATTATAAAAATAAATTATTTTCTACCTACTTGTATTTATCCTTATACCTAAAAAGCGAGGAAATCCAGGCACAAACACAATCAGTTTTTTTTTTCTTTTTCATGGGAACACTCCTGGAAATATCTTATGTACACACAGTAATAGTGAAACAGAACCGATAGTTAGCTTTTGAAAATACAATAATACAGATTATACTACAGATTATTAGATTTTATTACACGCGACGAAATTTGTCGTCCAGAAGAAACGCGTCAATAAAAACAATATTCAAAGATTTTTTATGTACTGGCAAGATACACGCGTACGCGACAAAACGTATCCGGCCGCTGGTTGATCTTGAACTAACAGACGCACGCGTTCGGCGATGTATGAAACTACTACTTCGCTCAGCCGATGTAAGGCGTCAAGAGGTCATTGGCATTTGACCTAGTGACGTACGTGGCTATATTACTATGCTATATGTTTTTTCGGGTTGTTTAAAACATAGTCAGTCGTAAATGTTCTTCAATTAATTGTACAAAAAGGTATTACAGAATGGAAAAGTGTTTAAATTATTTTATTTTGTCTAAAGAGTTTAAGGTGTACATATGACAATACCGGCCTCTTGACGTCAGGTCACTTTTACCGCTGAATGAATTGAAAGCGCCATTTATGGCTATTTTTCTTCAATTTGTCTTTATCTCAGGAATTGCAGGTTTAAATATAATACGTCATTTCCATAACACCCTGTATATGTGTGTTGGTATGTAAATAAACGCCATCCGTGACGTATTACTGTTACAGAACAGTTTTTCTATAACTGTAATATGCAATTTGCTGCATGATATTCTTAAATAAAACAAGGATATTGTACTTATTTGGTTATCTCATAAAATATTAACATGATGATTTATATTAACAGAATTCACTTACTTTGTCATCATAAATGTTTCATTCAAAAAAGAATCCCCGATAAGTGTGATTTGTATTTTTCCATAACTCTTTATAGGCACAGGACTTGGCGTTGTTTCTATTTTAACCAGGTATTGATGGGCTACAATTTAAAAAAATCAATATTAGTTTATTAGTATTAACAGATATTTTGAGAAGTGAAGATGGATTTTACAAATGTTAACTGAAAAGATAATAAGCAGTACGAGTTTTCAAAACTGAAAAAGATTTGTTTCTCCTCCTCTTTAGTCAATTTTTATTCATCCCCGATTACAAACTGGATATTTTGATATCACGAGAATAGGGAGGAGATAGTTACTTCATCAAAAACTTATCAGAGTGACGATGTCGCGAATCATTTTAACACTAATTTTATATAAGCCAAATGGGGTTCATACCACAGAATGGTTCTTCGTCTCTGGTAATAAGATAGAGCTGGCCTCTTCCTTTCGATCTATCCGCATAGTATCCCATATTGCCACATTTTCTAAAATTAGTGGAAAAAATACCTGTTGAGTGTTTATATTTTCTAAAAATTGTGTATTTATAAATATTTAAGAACCCTTTTATGGAACACAGTGTACACTTTAAACTATTTACTAAATATACTTCCGGTATTTTTCTATAGTATTTTGAGTACCTATACAGGCTATTCGGTGTAATATTGAACAGTGACATTTTTAAATCGTCTGGTTACCTTCTCCAGGGTTTAAAACAGTAGACAAATAATAACATTTCCTTATTTTACATCACATCGCAACATTAAATTTAAAAACACTCTCTATGGGTATGATATGTCGTTGAGTTTATTGGCTCCCCCTGTACTGGCCTGTACAGTTTATAGAAAAACTGCACTATAACTTCTTGAAGAGGCCGACATGGTACACCCACGTGTCGAGTTTGAATAGATTTTGGTGAGCCCATCCTAAGCTAGTCAATTAAACGTGATGGTAAAACCACGAGACTCCCATAGTAATACAGCAAACACCAGCAAATAATTGCTATGAGACTATTGTCAAGAATTGTTGCTGTAAAGATGAACATAACGAATAATGAAAATATTGTTACTGGCACTAATTTTCGTTTCGTCAATGTCAAAATTTGATTTGCTGGTGGTTGCTGTATTACCTGAACTGTGAGAGTTTCGTGGTTTTGCCATCACGTTTAATTGGATAGTTGAGGGTTGGCTCACCAAAATAGATTCAATCTGGGCACACGAGTTTACCATGTCGGTCTCCCGAAGAAGTTATAATGCAGTTTTCTATAAAATGAACAGGAGAGCAAGATATTCAGCCACCTCAAAAATGACATGGGAATTCCTATATACAACTTAACGATATATCACCCGGTATAGTTGATGAATTGAATTTTACCAATTTGGACTGCTTGTTTGAGAACTGAAAACGTTTTGTGTTATTTCTTACCTTTCCTCGGTGCATGGAAAACATTTTCCGGCAATGAAATCGTCATAAGAATTACAGGGAAAAGCCGGAAAATGACATCTTGGCGAAACTGAGTCTATGAAAAACTTGTAGGCTCTTCTATGGTTGCATAGCGAACGGCCTTCAACGGCAGAAGCTGCAAAAAGCAACAAATATTACAAATTTATTATAAAAACACGACCATCAGAGACGTGGAGGAAGTTCCATCGCGACTCATCATGGTAACGAACGGAGAAAGCGTAGTAGTTTGGTAACATCGCAATAAATTGGCATGACTGGCCTATACACATTACAGTTGTTAAGTGAACACATATGGCGTCGGTGTATGTGGCTTGATTTTAGAGGTTTCTACCCAAGTTTCTAGGCGGTTGATTAAAAAAAAGTATATCTCTCTATCTCTAGGACATCCACGAAGTGATCCACTTAAATAATACCCTGTATAAGTATGTTAATTCACAATATGTTTGGCAGAAACAGCTGTTTTTGGACTGCCAGTAACTTAACTATAGAAAAACCTCATTCATATTTAAAAATTAATTAATCAAAATGCAAATATTTTGCTAAGGAGAAAATTTAAACAAATGGGAGAGAACTGATCGCAGCCGTCCTGCTCATCATTTTTTTAATCATAAAACTTTTCGTTATGATAATATTTTTCTTCGAAATTAAAAAAAAAATTGAAACCAAAATTACTTTCGAAATTAATCGTTTCTGCAATTGGGGCCCATTTGAGCGTTCCGGAGCGGATACGAGATTTAGTATTAAAAGTTTATTAAAAGTTAAAAAGTTTTCGACGAGAAGTTTAAAACGGCCACAGAAATTTCTCGTAAAGATAATACAATATTTAATTCTCAGTGTCGTGTCTACAGGATAATAGCTAATTTATAGAAGGGCTCGGTGTAGTGTGAATCATTAATATTTCCATAGTTTCCGTTATTCGAAAGCGCAGTTCTGCCATGCTTCTACCAGTCGCCACATATATATATAAACAGTATATTGCTAATACCATCTGCAATTATGTCCCAGCTATGGGCATCGAAGGGGGCGTTGTGAGGTTGCGCAGTACGGAAATGTCCTTGTGAAAGTACACATTCGACAGGACCGGATTTCAACTTTTTTAATGTAAATTTCACTGGTTAGTTAGGAAAAATATTGCAATCAAAATTTCGATTAGTTCGATTTAAGACAGCGTTCCATGAATACGATTTCTGACGATACGATGATCCGACGGTGCCCTGATTGGTGCAAACTTTTGGTGCCAGTTCCGTTCGAATATTTGCAACAATCGACACGATGAGCTTTATTTTAACTTTCATCCGACGTCGTATGTTTCTTAACCTCACTTTTGTCTAAACCAAAAATTAAGAATGATGACTATATTGACTATTTTGGGAATTATTATCAGCTACTAATGCACCAAATTAAAAATACATTAATTTTAAGGTCAGGTAGTGACCACATATTATATTATATTGTATACGAGTGACAGTCTATTCTTATTTTACTAGCTTTTCAGTGAAATTCGGTTCCGAAGATCGGATAATGTGATAAGCAAAATATTTTCGTATACATACCTATATGTATGTAAATCCTTGAAATACTTTATACCTGGTATTGATCCACGACTTTTGCAAAGTGCACCTTGCACTTGTGTCATTTCATCTTAAACAAAACAAGTCACTAACCTACGAAACAGCGAATCGAATAGCCACAAATTAGAAACTCCTTTACAAAAATTGTTGATAGGTAATGAAAGTTTATAAGCACTAATATACCAACAACAATGTGGATGAACCACTTTTTACTCTGTAATTTGCAAAGCAAAGCATCCAGAACCAAAGATGGTGACGAATAACAACAAGCAAATAATGTCGGGCAGGCTCTGACGCGATCGATAAAATTCCACCCTATTGCGCAAACTCAATAGGCCCGCGCCATCTCCCATAGCGGGGACACTTTTTGTATTTTGGAACGTTCGTATTGGCAATATAAGTACGGTTTATACATTACTGAATGACTAGCGACCGAAAATATTTAATAACTACCGATCTAATAGAGGTACAACTTTTTCGTAAAATGGGTTTTGCAGCTAAGAGGATAAAGAACAAAACGATATTTTTTAAAATTAATTTAAGGTGGGGGGGCGAGCATTTTAAAACCATTTAAACCATTAAATTGTTATTATTTTGCATTTGTTCATAATGGGATTTTTTTTAAAACACTTTGGAAGCTAACTAACAACAAAGTGTTAAGTAAAAAAAGACCGACATTGATACGAGCAGTACAAGAGATATTAAATTTCAAGTACGAGAAGAAAAAGTTATAAAAAAAATCTAAAATGTCAAGGTTAAAAAGTGTGTAGTTTGTAAAAGAATAACTCATTTGTGTTAATATATTTACGCAATTTTAATATACACGGTAATCATACATGTAATCTCTCTTTTGCTGTTCCCATTGCCTAGCGATTCAAAGTTATGTAGGGAATTGTGTGGCATCATAATAAAAAAAAATCACTTACACCAAATAATATCGCTTACGGCTCCGACAAACAAATGACTGCATCCCTTCTGCATTCTTCCCCCATTGGGATAGAAATCTACGTGCCCCATTGGCTGGGACGACCCGAGACCCCCCAAGATCAAATTTTCTCCGTTACTATGGATGACGTCGACGAAGGCCGCGTCGGTCTCATCTAATCTGGCTCTGGTGTCTTGCGATTCAAACAGGGGGCCGGCCGGATCAAGACCTAGAAAATTAAACCTTTATTTACGTTGAAAATCAAATAAAACTCAAATCGAATTCTTCATTTTATTTTATCTTTCGGCTACCTCTTTTTTCAGTATTTATAATTTCGTTACGATATTTAATCTGTCGTACTTTCAGAAGATTCTACGAATAAGCGTCAAAGAGACAAACATCTATCAAAATAAATATTTATTTTATTGGCAGACACCTTTTTTAGATTTAATTTATTACTGAAACTATAATATACGGGGTGCTTAAAATAAATAATATTAAATATCGGAGAGAGACGTCAATTTTATTGTAAACGTGAATACTCTAATGTTTGCATCCTTCGTTGTTTAATCCCCCGTAGATGTTACCCTTAAAATCCTATTAGCGACTACTCAATCGATAATGAATTATGGTATTGCTGAAAGAGATTTACACGACCTTTAAAATGATGTGCCGCTTCATCCCCCCATCCCATTTAGAATTATAAGGGTATCATACAGGGTGTTATGGAAATGACTTATTATATTTAAATGGGTGACTCCTTGGGAGTCCTAGAGAAAGTCTACATCCTTTTTTTTTAAATCGAATATCTAAATGCTAAGGTAAAAACCCTTTTTACCCACACGCACCGTCCCATCTGGATTCACTTAGCAATAATGTGGGTCTCTAGAGTATACTAACAGTGTTGTCAGATCACACCGCGTATCTCGCCCTTGCTGCAATATTGACCGCGCGCCCTACGTACTTCAGTATGTTTCGAGACGCGGGAGTGGAATGATGTCGTGTCGAGGGTTCCACGTGCTTGACGTATACGAATTTTAAACGTTTTGTTAGTTGTATTGCTCGATTTTTTTTTGGTGGTGAAATAATTTATAATAAGAGATGTTGTGATGTGATTTCAAATTTGTGTGATATTATCTACTGTTGGTTCTGTTGAAAAACATACTTTTTGTGTTGTATTTTTTTATGGAAAAGTTTGAAAAAGAAGTGATAACGCGCGTCAAAGACGTCTTGTTGTCAAAAACTGAACACGTGACATGACAACATCGCTTATAATGCGCTAACCTCTTTTGAACCTCGAGACTGCCTCAATAAAATATTTATTGCGAAGGACCTCAGGAGCGTCCACGTAAATTTTGAGATTTCATATAAAGTGTATATTTCGCTTAATAATTCAAAGCTCCATTTATGGTTATTTTTCTTCAATTTATTTTCATCTCGGGATTTGCCAGTTTAAATATAATACGTAATTTCCATAACACCCTGTATATCCCTCCCAAGGGGTTAAACACGAAGGCTGCAAATATTCTTTAACAGCACCTTCACAATAAAATGTACGTGTTTTTCTAATTCCTGGAAGCGAGATATAAGATTGGTAAGTTTTTAAATTGATACCCTGTATATAATATTTTATGAGAACAAAATATTATGGCCTAATCACTCAACATCGACATACAGGTCAGTAGCAGTGCACCTAGACAGTCAATATGGTCCGTCATCCTGGATCTGGGAGGAAATATGTCTTGGCATAACCACGTTGTTGCAATCGACAAGGTAGCTTCTCAGAAACTTGGTATACTCTTCCGAACCAAAAAGTTGTACACACCTCAACAACTTTTGATACTATAGAAAGCCCAGATTCGACCATCACTACGAAGAACCTCGACAACCTAGAACATAGAAGACAGGTTGGTGATTTGACTTTCTTCTACAGATATTTCCATGGAAAGTGCTCGGCTGACCTAGCCCTCTTAATTTCGCCCAGAGCGGCGAACAGCAGAAATACACGACAAATCACTGCCGTCCATCCATAACTTGGTAAGCTTAGTACTCCTCGAGCTTCATTATTTAAGAATTCTTTCATCTGGAGGACGTCATCCTTATGGAACGACCTTCCCGATTTCTTTTTTCCCGGCGAATATAACCTCCAACTCCAACTCCCAGAGTGCCTTAAAGGATTTTTCCTATAGTGCTTGTGTTTGATCATAAAAAAATCTAGCGACATTGGAAGCCCCTCATAAATAGGGGGCAAAGTTTGGAAACAAATCACAAAATGTGTCACAAAAATATCGAGTTATTGACTTTTTGCTGTCGCGAATCTGTCTGCCTTACTAAAATTATTTTGGATATTATGGCATAGGAAGAAAATAGATACTTACCAGTAATTCTACTCAAATTTCCCAAGTCGGCTCCAGTAAAACCGGCAATGTGAGCCCCTAAACTGAAGCCGATCAAATGGGTATTTCTTAAAGAAAGACCATTTTGTTCGACTAGTCCCCTCAATAGCAATGACAATTGCTTTCCTACCAGTCTGGTGTTAGCTGATGCTTTAACGTAATTTGGTAAGGAGGCGCCATTGGACCAATCAACGCAGATTGTATTGACTTCTTCCTGGAAGAAAATACATTATCTAGCAGTAATGTACTGGCATTATTAAAGAAATACTAGTGGAAAAACAGACTTACTATTAAAAATAGGAAATTATTCATAAAGCAAAATCGATAGTAAAAATTAGTGGGTTTTGAGATTCATTCACAATCAAGATGTATACTACACTCGCCCGCACAAAATTCCGCCACACATTGAGGCCGTTACATTGAGGAAATCCTCCAAGAAGATGTTGTTCCATTTGCTCCTTTCATTGGGAACCAATTTACATTAATGCATGATAATGCTAGACCTCACGTTGCACATGTAGTGAGCGAATATCTGGATGAAGTTGGACTTCCAAGATTGGAATGGCCCGCATGTAGCCCGGATCTCAACCCAATCGAACATCTTTGGTATCAACTTAAAAGGCTGTTCGTCGTCGTCCTGTACAACCATAAACCTTGCAAGACTTACGACTGGCGCTGACCGAAGAATATCAGGTTATCCCTCAAGAAAGGATAAGTAACCTTATTCGTTCGATATGACGAAGACTGCAAGTTGTCATTGCTGCGAGCGGAGGAAGTACACGATATTAAAATTGTTTTTGTTAATTAACTTTATGATATACCTAGTGTTTGTTTTTCTCAATGAAAATAGCCTTCAAATCAGCGTTTCATTTCAAATTTTGCAGCTCGCAGCAAAAATTAGATAATGGAATGAATCAAAAATCGAAATGTTTAGAATACGTCAAAGATCACAAGAAACAGTATGTAAATAAAATTATCCATCTCAATTTTCCTACAGGGTATTTTGAAATTACGATAAAAAAACAACAGTTTGATTTACTTCTGTATAATTTAGCCTAATCGAAAAATGTTACTTTATAAAATAATTAAGGAAAAACACAATAAACGGATCTACAAAATCATGAAAATCGCATAGAAAATAAAAAAGTTATAAAATATCAAACTTGATCAAAATTTCAGGGTGTCGGAATTTTGTGCCGGCGAGTGTATATTTTCCCTCAGAACGTTCTCGGCCATTAAAATAGATCTATATTTATGTTTTACATATCACAGGAGACCCTCATACCATAAATTTGCAAATCGAAACACTACATATGTCATTTGCACAACAAATTCTACATAGGGTATCATTTAACTGGTTAGCAAAATATTCTTATTTTTGCGAACAGAAAAATGCAATCGGTCAGCCGAAATGGCTAGTTGGTCAGCAACTTATGGCCAGCAAACATTTCTGAATCGTAACAGTGCCTGGGAAAACAAGTGGAAACCCGCCCCCGCTACACCTTTTGTAGCCGATTTCCATCTGTATTCGGCAAAAGAAAACACAAGAAAGTTACATAAATTGACAGTTCCCTGGGACCTCTGAAGTAAACTGCTTCTAGACATGTTTGTTTCTAGTGACCAATGGTAAGCTCTTGCTGACCAAGTAATCATTTCGCAGCTCGACTGTTATTAACGGCAAACCATATTTTAATGTTCTACATATAATTGAATTTAATTAAAAATACTAATAGTAAAATTTGAAAAAAGATCTTACCACTGCCATCAGCGCGCTTCGTATCTCATACGCCCAAATATAGCCACAGTCGCTACCGAATCCATGAATCAAGACTTTGGTGGGCAAGCTTTTGTTGAAGCCGCTCTTAGCCCATTCGAAAGCATCGCTCAATTTTTCGAAAGGCACTTCGGCCGGTGCCGAGCCGCTGCGCCTCCGCCTCGTTCTAAAAGGAGATTACGGTTGATTTTGTAGATGTAATACAAGCTTTCGATAGAGTTATTAATCTAAAGACAATAGTAGGGTCAACATTTTTTTACAGGCAACTTTCAGTAAATCGGAATTTAAAAATAAATAATTTCAAGAACACCTGTTAATTTTTTAATAGGTTTCTTATAGTATCTAATTAGAGGAATTATATATGTCCGCGCAAAAGATCATCGTCACAAAGATTTTTCTATAGCATCGATTTTTTAATCATTTAACGCCCGTCACATGGCTAATTTTACTCTTCTGAATCATATAACGTCAATATTTGGAACTGAGTTATTTTTATCAGTCACTATAACCATTTTCCTATTATTTATAACAGCTCTGTCTTATATTGATTTAGAGTTTTGGAAAGTTCGTTATAGAATGTTAAAATACTAAGAAAATCAGTCATATTTTTAATTTACCTAAGGTGTAAACGAAACTTGCATATCAAAATGTATCTTTCCTTAGTGGTTAATAAAAAAATATTGTATATAGCTTCGGATAACAAACCGTCACATCAATGTATCTCCGGTAACATTTTCATGCGTGACCGGCGATACTGTGACCGGCGATACAAAAATGCAAAAATTTGTGTATAACAGCTAATACAAGCTATTTCTTAAACTTTTTTAGAGTGAAATGAGTATCTGTACTCAAGAGAATGACTTCGTGTAGTATTTTTCCATTAATTACGACTACTAGGTCTGAGTTGAGCCTGTGACCGGCGATACAACATAAAAACATACGCCTGGTAAAAAGTAGGCAATGTTCTAGTTTATACCTAAATAAACATAATAAGAAACTTACCTAAACAGGCGCACGCTTTACACAAATTCAAACACATACCGTTATATTAGTCATACAAACTATTAGGCCGATCTGTAGTGGCGTTATTTATAAGCAATTTCTGCCGTGACCGGCGATACATGCAGCTGCGGGGACGGAACTGCTGGTTAATAATTGCGTTAGAGAAACTAAACTGTTCATCTTTGAACATTATTTTTTCAATACAAATTGTAGTAGGAGTGTAAATTATTTATATATAAAAACTTTATTACAATGAGGTGAAATATAAAAGGATAAAGTAAGAAATGATTGACTGGGGACACGTGACCGGCGATACATTTTTAAATTCAAATTTGAATACTGCAGCTATCATCTAAAACACTTTCAAAATTGCTTTCTAATGCAGGAAGTATCATATATTTCGCAAATTATAATCGTTTCTACAGGCAAATAGTTTATTTTAGTAAGTTATATGCTAAGGACTGAAAGTTGCCTGTAAAAAAATTTTGGCCCAGTAACGACGGCTGGTGTTGGTCCAAAAATCTTGTTAATTAACAACTAAGAGATAAAATGCACATGCAAATTTATCTTTACCTTGCAGGGTACATTAGGAATCTTGTATTAATTTCTTCGGGTTTACTAGGTAACATATCCAGATATCCGAACGGTCCCGACGCCTCGAAGCACCCGAGACCTTTGTAGCATACGTTCGGGTCCTCTCTTTTCGTTCTAAAAAATATTTAACAATTAAATTTTATATATAAATTATTTTTTTAATAACTCACCTGTTTGTCATCCTTTTCAGATCATGTTTTCTTTGCCACTCGTCCATTGAGCGGACCACGGACCTGTATACTTCAGCGTCGTTGAGCTCGTCTAATGCTTCCAGGGACGGGTCGGCCCATGGTACTGCACCCGCTAAAAAAGAAAACATTTATTTCAGGATTTTGTAGCACAGATTATAAATTCGCAATGTCAGAAGAAAAATATATTACATGTCAATTATTATAAATTGCAATAAGGAAATTGTTTATTGATTATATTGGAATTAATTATTTATACAGGGTGTTATGGAAATAACGTATTCTATTTAAACCGGCAATTCCTGAGATAAAGACAAATTGAAGAAAAATAGCCATAAATGGCGCTTTCAATTCATTCAGCGGTAAAAGTACCTGACGTCAAACCAGAAAAACAGCTGTGTGGCACTACGATACATGTAAGCAATCAAGGAATTCTGGCCGGTGTTGTCATATGTACACCTTAAACTCTTTAGACAAAATAAAATAATTTAAAAACTTTTCCATTCTGTAAGACCTTTTTGGACAATTAATTGAATGAGTATATGTCAGCCGCTCGTGTAGTGTGCACGTAAATTTCTAGCTCCGGCAGTACTGTTTATATTGATTATTTTGGTCGCAAAATATCTCGGGTGCGGTTTTTCAAACGTCGGTATCTGCCTGTGTTTATTTTGTTTCTCTGCTGTGTGAATTATTCATATATTTTGTTCTTTTTTGGTTACTAATGAACAAAAATTGAAATGTCCTTGACTTGCGTTTTCTGCAAGGAGTCGATAACTTCTCGCAAAAAACTATACTGCTGCGAATGTAAAAACGCCTGTCATATAGGCTGTGTTCACAAATCCATCGACGTTGCCGCGTTGTTGTCTGAAGTCAGTGGCCTTTCCTGGAGGTGCAGTGCCTGTGTATCACGATTTATCTCAGTGGATCATCCCAGCCTCAAGACGCTTGTCGAGGATCAGGTTCAGACGGCGCTCACCTCTCTTACCACTGCTTTCGATGGCCTGAAAGCTGATCTGACTTCTGTCATTTCTGAAAAGCTGAGTTCTCTGAGTGCTGGTTTACCTGCCCCAACTCAGATTCCTAGTAGTTATTCAACGGTTGTCAGAAATAACACTCAGCCGGCTATACTTGTTGTGCCTAAGAATCAGGCGCAAAGTGCTGATAAGACTAAACAGGATGTGGCTAATCAAATCGATCCAGCTGAGTCAAATCTACATTTGACAAGAGTAAAATCGGCTAACAATGGGTCAATTTTGGTTGGATGCAGAAACTCTGTTGAAAATACTAAATTTAAACATTTGGCTGAACAAAAACTATCCGACTTATATGAAGTAAGAGAACTACATGGAATTTACCCAAGAGTGAGGATTGTTGGCTTCTCTGAACATTACAATGAAGAAAATCTGCTTGCGATTTTAAAAAAATTAAATACTGATATTTTTCGGACGGACTCTATCTGTGAGATAATTAAGATCGGTAAAACTAAAAAGAATGAAAGAGTTTTTCATGCTTTGTTGCAGCTTGATCGCGACACATATGAGCGGATTACGCGGGTTGGTAATGTGTTTGTGGGTTATAATGCATGTGCTGTTTTTGATGGGGTTGAGGTTGGCCGTTGCTATAACTGTAATGAATTTAATCACTCATCTAGAAATTGCTCAAAGCCTCACTGCTGCCCTAGATGTGGTGGGGACCATCTCGTTAAAGACTGTCAGTCCCAAGTGTTATGCTGTTCCAATTGTGTAAATTTTAATAAAGCTAATCGTGGCACAAACTGCGTTAAATTAAATAGTGGAAATCACGGCAACCCTGTTAGTACCGATCACGCTGCATGGGATATAAACAAATGCGCGGTTTATAAAAATGCATGTTCAAAACTCAGGGCAAATATTCTCGGCCAATAGCAATTACTCATACCTTCGTCTCTGAATGAAAATAATTCCCTTCCCGCTTCCGCTTCTCAAGATCATGTTGTACTTCAAAATGTTGAGCAAAAGCAAATGCAGGGTATCTCAGTGTATTATCAAAATGTACGCGGACTTCTTACTAAGTCGGATGAAATCCTAAACAATACTACGGTTTGTAATTTCGACATTGTGGCACTTACAGAAACTTGGCTTAATCCATCCGTTTATAATAACGAAGTGATCGATTGTAAATATAACACATATCGTGCTGATCGTGATTTGTCTGCAACTGGTAAGTCAAGGGGTGGCGGTGTTTTGTTAGCTGTTGATCAACGTTTTAAATCTTCGGAAATTGTACTTAAAAAGGAAAATCTGTTGCCACACATCGACATTATGGGCGTGAGGGTGAGTTTTGACTACTTTTCCATATTATTTTTTGTTGTCTATATACCCCCACCGGTTACTTTGAATGATCTTGATAACCTTCTTGAGTTTTTTGTTGTTTCTTTTCCTGTATTTGAAAAGAATGTCTGTATTTTGGGTGATTTGAATTTGCCCTCATATTCTGATTTTGTGGATAATGGCGTGGCGAATAATTGTATAACTGCCTTTAATTACTTTTTGATTTACATGAAGTTAAAGCAGGGTAACTATGTAAGGAATTTCAACAACAGAATCTTGGACCTAATATTGCATAATAATAAAAAATGTATTGTTGAGGGTGCTTTGGATGTGCTTGTAAGGGAGGATGAGCATCACCCTGCCCTCTCTGTGTCACTGGAATATTCTCATCCAGTTAATCACAAGCGTGATTTCGCATTGAATCTTGAAAACAGCTATAATTTTCGTAGAGCAAATTTTCCGCTAATGTATAATATGTTTTCAGATATTAATTGGTATTTTCTTACATCATTTGATAGTGTAGAGACTGCGTGTTCTTCTTTCTATACAAAATTATTTGAGATCATTGACTTCTGTGTACCTCGATATAAGAAGTTTCCGAATAAAAAGTATCCCCCGTGGTTTACTTCAAATATCATACAAAATATAAAAAAGAAGGACAGGTTCCATAGAAATTTCAAAAGGTCAGGATGTCTTCAGTCGTTGCAGGATTTTAAATCTATAAGATCTATTGTTAAAAGGGACATTCAAATTTCTTATAATGGTTATTTGCGGAAAGTTGAGATTGATATAAAACGGGATCCCAAAAGGTTCTGGGCTTTTATTAAGAGCAAGAGGGAGACCTGCAATATTCCAAACGTCATGTCTTTTAATAATAAAGAACTAAATACCCCTACTGATATTTTGAGTCATTTTGCAACTTTTTTTAAACAGTCTTTCTCTGATGTTACTACCAATCATGTAATAATTCATGAATCCCCCTATGCACAGGACATTAATATCCACTACTTTTCTGAAGCTGATGTTGTGAATGCCTTAAAAAGTATTAAACCGAAGTTTACCACTGGACCGGATTCTATTCCGGCATTTTTAATCCATGACTGTCGTTTTGTATTGGCGAAACCGCTCCAGATCATTTTTAACTTATCTTTGAAATGTCAAACAATTCCTCAGCTGTGGAAAATTTCTAGAGTATGTCCTGTACACAAAAAGGGCGACAGATCGGAAATAACAAACTATCGACCAATATCAATTATTTGTAATTTTTGTAAAGTGTTTGAATTCTTGCTCCGCAATTCTATCTTTCCGCTTGTCCAAGGACAAATAATTCGGCAGCAGCATGGATTCTTTAAAGGTAGATCAACAACAACAAACTTGCTTAGTATCTCACAAAGCCTTTCGGAATCGATAGATGAGGGTCTGCAGACTGATGTAATATATTTGGATTTCTCAAAGGCGTTTGACCGGCTTGATCACTCTATTTTAATTTCAAAGCTTAACAGATACGGTTTCTCACAGCCTTTAATAGCGCTTATCAGGTCATACCTTTCTGACCGCCGTCAGTATGTAGCTCTTCACGGCTATAACTCTGGTAACTATACAGCCAGTTCTGGAGTCCCACAGGGTTCTGTACTGGGGCCGTTACTTTTTATTCTCTTTATAAATGATATTGGCTTAGAGCTAACTGTTGAGTTCTTGGTATATGCGGATGATATTAAAATATTCAAAGTGATTAGAAATATCAATGACTGTATCATTCTTCAAAACAACTTAGATCTAATTAATAATTGGTGCTTGAAAAATAATCTTCAGCTAAACATTGAGAAGTGCAACGTTGTATCATTCACAAACAAACTTTCTGTCATTAAACATGACTATGTACTTAAAAATACAGTTATCTCCCGCTGCGACTCATTCTGCGACCTGGGAGTAGTTTTCGACTCAAAACTTTCTTTCGTCCCTCATATAAATAAGGTAGTGGGTGAATCTCTGCGGGGTTATGGGTTTATTGTGCGCTGCTCAAGAGATTTCAATAATAGTGATGTCTTGAAGACATTGTACAATTCATATGTACGGTCCAAGTTAGAATATGCTGCAGTAATCTGGGCTCCTGAGTACAGTGTTCATATTAATGCCATTGAAGGTGTTCAAAGAAAATTCTTAAAATATCTTAGCTTTAAGAGAGACGGAATATATCCCATCCAGGGTTTTCCTCAATCCAGGTTACTTGAGGAATTTAATTACGGATCTCTCAGTGATCGCCGTGATTACCATCTTTTGATTACTTTGTTTAAATTATTAAACAATCAGTTGGATTGTATGGACATTTTGACGAAGCTTAACTTCAACGTGCCGCGCTTAGGTTCACGGCAAAACATAACATTCTATTTGCCATGTCCAAGGACAAATATTTTGAAGTTTTCTCCTATTTTTAAAATGTGTGACAAATACAATAAACACAATGAATTGGATTTTTTTAATTGCTCGATAAACATAGTTAAAAAGCTGGTGCCTCACTAGACTGCTTTTCAATTATATCATACGGTTTGCATATTTGTTTTGTTTATTGTAAGACTAAATAAGTTTTCAAATTTGTAATATAATGTAATGCAATGTAAATTTATCTTATCTTAAGTTCAATTAAGATTATGTGCCTGTATCTTTTGCCCTGCCTTGTAGTTGGGAAATGTTCCTGTAAGGCAGGTAAAGTAAATAAATAAATAAATAAATAAAAATAAATTGAAGAACATTTACGAAGGACTATGTTTTAAACAACCCGAAAAAACATATGGAATAGTAATAGCCACGTACGTCACTAGGTCAAATGCCAATGACCTCTTGACGCCTTGCATCGGCTGAGCGAAGTAGTTTCATATAGCGCCGCACGCTTGCGTCTGTTAGTTGAAGACCAACCAGCGGCCGGATACGTTGTGTCTCGTCGATCACCAACACACTCTCAGCAATCCGCTCTGTTTTTCGGTTTACGCGTGTATCTTGCCCGTCCATAAATAATCTTTGAATATTGTTTTTATTGACGCGTTTCTTCTGAACGTCAAGTTTCGTCGCGTGTAATAAAATCTAATAATCTTTAGTATTTTCAAAAGCTAACTATCGGTTCTGTTTGACTATTACTGTGTGTACATAAAGTTTGCAGGAGTGTTCCCATGAAAAAGAGAAAAAAACTGATTGTGTTTGTGCCTGGATTTCCTCGCTCTTTAGGTATAAGGATAAATACAAGTAGGTAGAAAATAATTTGTTTTAATAATTTTATATGGAATTTCAGTTTTACATTAAGTTTGGCAACATTGCCATTGGCTTTGGGTGAAATGTTGTACAGTAGCGCGCACTGACCTGTGAGTAAGAGTATTTATTACCCCACTTTTAAAACGGTCGATTTAAAACAAATAATATATGTAGCGCTTCTCTAGGACACCCAAGGAGTCACCCATTTAAATATAATAAGTCATTTCCATAACACTCTGTATACTATGTTGATATAATAATGTACTACACTTGTGCTGGTAATAAGATATATCATAACATTATATATTATGTCTTAGCTTTAATTGCGTTTATGATGAAAAAAGTTAGGTTTGAGGCAGGTTAATTATTTAACTAAAAATAATATAGCATAGTAAACAAAATTTGACACTAGAAAAAAAACTTAGAACAATTTTTAGAGGACGAGATACATTTTTTCCATTATTATAAGCCTCGCGTCGGACATGAAGCTATCAGTGGGAGGAAATTATGCACTTTTCTCTCCTACAATGCAAATACTGAAAACATTATTTGATAGCATAACCCATGTAGATGTTAAACTCGTTCCCAGAGCGGTTAGAAATAGTTACCCACAGCCCGAGCAATATGTATCGATTGCCAACTAATTTGCAACCGTCAGAATAATTCTCGTACTGGTACGTGGTGGGTTTGGATTATGCGCATTTGAGCGGCTGTTTGTTTACGTGTTATTCTTACCGATTCGATTTGATTAATTTAGTTTCTGGCATGTTCTGTTTAAATTTACTTTCCATTGGTCTGTAAATATCCATTCCAAAACAAAAGGCTCGCGTTAAGCAAGCAATATTTGACAGATGAAGGTTTGGCATATGTGCCCATTCGCAGCACACAAGCGAACATGCGCAGAAAGAAATTTGTTACAGGTTGGAAATTTCGCACAGCGAACGAACCTGATAGGTAGTGCTCGAGTTAATTCTGAAACAGTTAGGTACGATTTTTACCTTCATATTTACTGTTAGTAATTGGCTGAACTGAATCTACTTTTTATAGTTTTGCATAATTGAGTACGTAGATACGTATTACTAAATAAAATTATATTCTTGTTACTTAGATTATCGTAGGTGAATGTTAATACATAATATTGTACTTAATAATATTATAATATGTTTCCTTGTATACAATTTTCTCGTCCAATTGGAGCAAACCTGTGTGATGTCGTAATTTGTCAGTGTTAGACATTTAGTGGCGTCTGTGAGTCGGAAAAAGACCCGAAAAATCGAAATATCTTCAGCCGGAACAAGAGCCGTTTTCGAGGATGCTGAACACAATGGCGGCGCCAGAATTTCTCATTGGGGTTGCGCAACTCCTCCAATCTGCCAAAAACCACCAACCAGAGGGGTTAAACGTGCTTTTGCCCTGCAGTGAAACACACTTTCCCCCCGTTTTTGAGAATGCTGAGCATGGTGGTGGTGTTGGATATTGCGTCCGATCCCTTCCAACCCCTCTACCGGCCTATACTCGCCCCCGAAAGGGGTGAATTTTTATTTTTCAAGTATCAGCGGCAAATATATAATCCCCTCCGTTTTCGAGGATGCTGGACACGATGGTGGCGTCAGAATTTCTCTTTGGGGTTGCGCAACCCCTCAAAACGGCTAAAAACCACCTCCCATAGGGGTTAAACCCACTTCCAGAGGTCTCCCTGCAGTGAAACACATTTGCCCCCCGTTTTTGACGATGCTGAGCACGGTGGTGGTGTTGGATATCGCGTCCGACCTCTTCCAACTCCTCCACCGACCAATACTCGCCCCCGAAAGGGGTGCATTTTTATTTTTCAAGTATCAGCGGCAAATAGATATCCCCCCCCCCGTTTTCGTGGATGCTGAACACGATGAAGCGCGTTTAACTCGTCTGGGGGTCGTTTTTAGCCGTTTTGAGGGATTGCAGAACCCCCAAAAAAATTCTGACGGCGCCATCGTGTTCAGCATCCTCGAAATCCTCTATATTTGCCGCTGATACTTTTCTAACACCGCCATCGTGTTGTCTATCAGTCGGTATTGCGCATGACATCTGACGATCATCCTTGTTTACATACGCTAGACCATAGATTTGCCACTTTTGCTTTTAGAGTTTGGCTATCCATAGATATAGATCAGTGGCTGCTGCCTGTGATAGACAAAATATGCCAAATTGTTGTTTAGCATTAGTCAAGCCTTCGTCGCTGGGATTCTTTTCATAGTTTCTGCAACCAATTTTTTAAAATTCAGTTCCGGTACAAAATCCGGCCGAACCAGATATTAAAAAAGAAGGCCGGATTCGCCTGATCCAGATCCGGTTCCGGATCCTGCATTATTTGTGTATTCCTTATAGACGTCTTCAGGTGGTTAGATGATTTTGAATGCATATTTATATGGAAACTTGTTTTATTTGAAAAATATGTGTAACTGTTCATATTGTTGAATCAACTGGGTTTATACGGTTTTATCAGCACTGTGCCATATCAGATAAAACTTTCCTTTAATTAAGTGAGGCAAACTTTCTCCTGTTCTATTGGCATATTTTATTATCAGCCTGCTAAATTCAGCGTGTGTAACAAAATTTCGAAAGTTCCATATTATTTTGTTTGATTAAGTTGTTAGCTATTTATCTGATGTGAAAACTTAGATAACAAACTTTTCCACTTAAAAGGATTTTTTATTTCACAATTCTGTCCCGTTTTCAATTTTAAGGATAACTCAAGATGTACAGGGTGTCCAGTGTGAACAAACCCGACACTTTTATAGAGTATCTCTGTAATTGTTAGTGCTATCAAAAAAGTAATGTAGGTGTCATGTGCTCTTCTTGGGTATAACTCAAAATGGTAAAATTAAAATAAAAAAATTTTCGCTCGCTTAAAAGAGACGGGGGAAAGTCAAAAAATTTACAATTTTAAAATTACCCTATATTTTCTTAATTAAAAGAGATACAGAAAAATGTTTTATACAGTTTTCTTTATATTGATTGTTGAATAATCTACCGTTTTCAGAATAAGTATACGGGGTCAGAGAAAATAGTTATCGGACCTAACCTATTTTTTTTTAAATAAAACACCCTATATATTTTAATCTAAAAATATACTATTTTAAATTATCCTTTCAAATATATATCAAACCATGGATGATATTGGTGTTCCTAGGCGATTTATTTAACCTTTATTACTTTAAACCACAGTAGACCATGAAACAAAAGCTAATATCCTAGAAACAACTATGTTGACTATTAACCTTTAACGTCAATTTCATTTTTACATATTCATTTGCGAAAATGGCCTATTAACATTTTGAAAAATTTGATATGATAAGATATCAGTTTATATTGAAGGTGGAAAAAACGAAGAAATGGCCAAAATGTATATTTTGTTCGCTATGCGGAATCATTTATTTCGTTACAAAGTAATAAAGTTTAAATAAATCGCTTAGGAAACCAATATCATCCATGGTGTGTTATATATTTGAAAGGATAATTTAAAATAGTATCTTTTCAGATTAAAATACACAGGGAGTTCCATTTAAAACAATGAGGTTAGGTCCGATAACTTTTTTACCTGACCCCGTATATTTATTCTGAGAACGGAAGATTATTCAACAATCAATATAAAGAAACTTCTGCATAAAACATTTTTTTGTATCTCTTTTAACTAAGAAAATATAGGGTAATTTTGAAATTGTCAATTTTTTGATTTTCCCCTGTATCTCTTAAGCGAGCGAAAATTTTAAAATTTTGTTTCACCATTTTAAGTTTGACTCAAAAAAAGCACATGGCACCTACATTACTTTTTCGATAGCACTAACAATTACGCAGATACTCTATAAAAATGTCGCAAATGGAACACCCTGTACAGGGTGACTAATGGAGGATGGCCTATACAGACAGATTACCATGAAAATTTGGTAGCTTACTCTTTCTTTTAAGCCATGCTGTCGCATTTACTAGAAACTCTTAGAAACTTTGATAATTTAAATGGAACACCTTGTATATTATTTTTTTTAGAATCGCTATTAATTTATTAATATCATTCCTTAGTATATTCCTATACTAAGGTGACATTCGAGTATCGGCTCTTAGACCTTAGCCAAGCTAGCCTTAACGTTATGGTAAACATTAGAAAACTATGTTTTAAATTAATTTGTGGGTCAACGCGTTAAGTAGAAGTCTACCACCACGTCCTTAAAGATATATTCCTTTAGGTGTTGAG
This sequence comes from Barypeithes pellucidus, assembly GCA_963991005.1. Taxonomy (NCBI): domain Eukaryota; kingdom Metazoa; phylum Arthropoda; class Insecta; order Coleoptera; family Curculionidae; genus Barypeithes; species Barypeithes pellucidus. The sequence goes on from OZ022558.1 coordinate 76,972,532, forward strand.
TTAAAAAGCACTTTAATATACTGTCAAATTTGTGTTAAGGATGACTTATATCAATCTGTACCTTAAGGCGACTTTGAAATATCGGCCCTAGAATGTTTGAGGGATCATTAAGAAATAAATTTCGACTGGAAGTTAAAGATGACTGAACGTTTCCTTTAAATTTGAAAATATATACAAGAGAAAGGTTACGAGTGTTACACACCAAAAAAAAGTCGGCTATTACCAGCAGAATTTATCAATATTAGTCAATAAACAACGAAACAAATTAGTCACTGCAATTTCGTTTTCGTCCGCGACCAAAGTGTAAATCAAATTAATCTTTCACTTTCTATTCTACCGAATACAGCGAAAATTAATTTCTTCGGAGAAACCCAACATTTAAAACGTCGGTTTAGCTTTAAATGTTATTTTTCTTAGTAACATTGTTTGCAGTAAACCATTCCACGGCCATTGGCTATAACAACTATTTTATTGCATCATAAATAATAGTGGATTATACCACTAGTCAATAATGATAGCTATTTAACAGTGAGGCAGTGTAACACTCTGAGGAAGGAATAGCTGCGGGTAGTATACTCTTCTTTATCTACGACTAATTTTATTAATTTCATTTTTTATATAACACTAAAATTAGTAACAGTACAATATTTAATAAACTGAATTGGTCGGACAAAAGAAACATTTTATCAGGAACTTTGCACAATAAATTTCCTAATTTGTTCCGGGGTCAGAATGGAAGACTTTGCTTGCAATCTTTCAGATTTTCTATTTAAAAACGCCCGTAGTTTTCCAAATTTTTTCAGGTCATGGTTTATTCTCAACACCGATTTAATTATTGAACAAAATGACCATAATAAAGATGGTTTGTATTTGGCGCTTAATTCAGCGAAATAGGACAGCAGAATATTTTCTGAAAATGAGTTTGCGCTTTTTTGAAGACGACGACGTCATCTCAATACAAATACACAAACACCACGCGTTTAACACTGACACTTTTGGGTTTGTGTTCCCATGGTATTATTTAATTTGAGAAATTTTGTGATTGGAGTTCAAGAGGGAATAGTATATTACGTACCGAGGTGGAAAGTGTTTCATTCCTGTCGAGAGAGTCGGTAGTTAATCGAGGCGCGAAGCGGCCAGGTTAACTAAATCTCGAGACAGTAATGAAACTTTTCACCGAGGTTTGTATACTGTTTTATTTACAACCACATCTAACATCCACTTCTTATTATTTTGAATTAAAATTATTAATAAAAGATAAATGTAATTTTGACTTTTCCATTGAAAAATTAGTCAGAAATTTCAAATAACCGTAGGTGGTAAAATAACGTAGGTAATAATATATATCAAGATGGCAAATATCATTTTTTGAATATGATTTCCATGTCACTAAACAATATATTATTTTAACAATAGAAATTCAGATGAGGAATTTGATTTTGCTGCTACTCCACCAGAAATTCGAGAAGCAAAATCTTCTGCCAACTAAACGCCGCCCGAGATATGACAAGGCATATAACTGTTTTAAAGAATGGTGTACGGGAAACAAAGTTCAAAATCCTGGTTCTGAGTGGGCGCTACTAGCTTATTTCAGTGAAAATGCCAAGACAAAGAAGATATCAACGATTTGGTCACATATGCAATATGCTGAGGAAAATTGTATCCATTAGGGAAAAAGTAGACATATCTAAACACGCAAAGCTATTAACATTTATAAAAAAAGATATCGATTTTTAAAAAAATTACAAAAAAATAATTTACTTTCCACCCGGTTGGAAAGTAAAAGTAAAAAAAACGTCAACTTTCCACCTTTCAAAAATAGATGAAATGTCATTATCACATGCAAGGTTGTAAATAATAGACTATTAAAATCCCTCGTCATTATTCTCCAAGGGAATAATATATGGCATTATACTGCAAAAACCAGAAGTATAATACTTATATTATATACTAGTCATAGATTAGACATTATACAGGGTGTTTCTTAATAGCATGCTAATATTTAAGCAGGTTATTCTAGGGTTGGTTCATTTTCAGAAAAAAAATGACCTAAACTAACTGTTGATAAGAACTATTTGGCTTATTCTTGGGTAAGGAATCAACACTCGAGCGATGTCACATATTTTTAGAAACACCCTGTAAATAAAATGTTAACGAAGGTTTATGTGAAACTTTGTTGTACATTACTCTTCGTACAAGACAACTGCACCCTGATTTCCTCCAAATGCATTTCTTCTTTCACTTCGATTCGTATCATAATAATATCACTTTCTACTCCGTGAAATTATCGCGTTCTCTCCCGCAGACAAGCAACCTTGACCATCTAATTTATTTTATTGCCGTAGAAATAAGTCCAAACAAAAATATATTTTATTCGAAATGGATATATATCGCCGTCTCAGGGTAAATTAACAAACGCTAATACGAAATCAAATTAATTATAGTTTTTATAATAATAAAATAGACGGTAATCTACTTACAATTAGAAATTTGCAACGGTGCAGATAATTACTAATCGCTTACAAATCGAAGGACTTTTTCTGAATACGCCCTATGAATATCATATCGACGAAAAATAATAATTTACGTGACATATTCAGACAATTTCTGTCGTCCATTTAAAAAGAAATTACTTCAAGTCACGTGACATATGGTGTGTCTTTGGTGCCTCCATCTAATAAATGCAACGTAAACAAGTTATTTTATTAGATTATAACTACCTCTATGGTTTATAGGGTGTTATGGAAATGACGTATTATATTTAAATGGGTGACTCCATGGGTGTCCTACGCGCTACTTTTTTTTTGTTTCAAATCGACCGTTTTAAAAGTGGGGTCCAGCCCCATAAACCCAGCCCCTCATCCGGCGTTTGTTCGTCATGTCACCCTGTGGTGGCATATCACAAAACAGGTGTTACACGCAATGTTGCCAAACTTTGTAAAAATGTAAAACTTTAGTTTCTTATAAAAATAACTATTTAGCTTACTTAGAAAGTAAATCCAGGACGCGATTAAGGAATCCAGGGCACAGACACACACAGTTCTTTTTTCTATGGGAAAAACTTTATGCTCATCACGTGCCCTGATGATAGCGTGGGAGTGCATAATAAGCTTATCGCTAAACATCATTCGGCATCTTATTTCCAATCTCGGAACATAACGTCGAGAGAAAAAAACACAGTGAAACAGAACAAATTGCACTAAATCACTTAAAGAAACACACAGACACCCACGAGTTTCAAATTACTTTTTTTGAAGATATGCACCTATTATCAGATTACACGAAAGCACTAAACACTAACGCATAATTACACTTTACAATAACACACATAGAACAAGAGCACTTAATCATTTCGCAATAGAAATAATAATAACGCTAATTTCTATGGGCGATTAACCCTTTACTAAAGATAAAATGTAACAATTGTGTTCACATAGGAATTACCCTTTCAAATAATAATGGTCGAGTCCAAACTCCAAGATGCTTCTTTTCTCTGAAAACGGGTGCTAGCGCGGTTGCCATCTCCGAGACTATAATTATACAGGAAATTAATATTATAGAAGGAAATTCCGCAATTTATAACCTTATAAAACATCGAAAGTGGCAACGCTGTATTTTTAGATAGACCACAGACACGTGACACGTGAAGATAGGAACAGGCCACTGCCTCGAGAAAAGAACAGCCCGTCAGGTTAGCCCGATTATCCAAAATCAGCTGCTTAAAGAAGCCGGGGGACTTTCACACGCGTTACCGGTTTCCTATTGTTTTTCCAGAGTTTCAAGCATATTTGTGTGTTAAATTGTGTTTTAATACTGAAACCCGAGTTTAAATTATTAAGTTATTTGTGTAGAGTGGTAGTGTAAATACTTAAGAGTGCATATTAACACAGATAAATAAAGTGTTTGTTCAAAATGCCAAGTAGTTGCTGAATTAATGGATGCAAGTCAAATTATAATGACAGCGAAAATATTTCCGCGTTTTCCTTCCCAAAAAAAAGCAGATAACTGCGAATTATCTGAGAAGAAGATTCCCAGAGAGAATTTTACTGACGAAAAACACCAGAGTCTGCATAAAACACTTTGAGGAAAGATTTTTAGTAAGAGAATTGAAGGCAACCCGACCGGACGGTAGGACTTTGTTACATTATTTATATCTATAACAAGTCTTGTTTTAATTTTTATTGAGCTATAAACATAGATTAGATAATTTTGGATGCCTCTAAAACAAATAAGAGTATTTTACAGAGAAATAAAATAAATTTTGTTGACGTTTACTTGCAGGTTAGGTCATAGAAATATTAATTCATTTTCTTTAGCGTTAAAATCATTCTTACATTTAAAGCCAAACATGTTTGAATGAGTTTGAATGTAATAAACCATTTTTTTCTTCTAAAGGGTAAAGTGGCATTTCAGTTGTTCAGATCCGACGGGTGTCGTTCCGCTGCAGTTCGTTCGAGTCAGTTCAAGTTCATAAATCAGAGATTGTTTCCCAGTGAACTGAACTGAACGTAAAAGTTTATAATAATGTACCTTAAAAAATAAACAACTTGGAATCTGTAAAACGGTTAGACTTTCTAAAGAGTTTACCCTGAAGATATGACAACACTGTTCAAGATTCAGTGACGTTCTTCGCCATATGTTGTTTTGTTTACCTTCCTGGCAGGGGCACCACGTGGTAATTTTTGGTTTGACATAAGGTCATCTACAGGGCATATTAAATTAAAGCGCCATTTTTGGATATTTTTCTTCAATTCTCAGGAATTGCCGGTTTAAATATAATACTTCATTTCTATAACACCCTGTATAGGAAGTAGCAATTTAAAAAAAAACACTGTTAATATTATAACGTTAACGTAACATATCATGCGATCAGTGTCTGATAAAGACGTACGAAAAGAATGTCTTGAAGGTAACTTTCATCGCAACAAGTGAAAATTGTTTAGTCGAAGTAATTTTAACTATAGGTGGATAATTAGCAAGTTACTACCTCAGCAACGACAAATAATTCGTTTCTTTTTGCATGTCTGGGAATAGGTTTTTTGCCCTGAAAAAGGAATACGTATGAGTGTGTTTTTTTTTGCGTCATCATCCTAAAGTACGCATTTTTTTACAAATTTGAGAAGGTTTCAAAATGTATTTAAAAATTGAAATTCGTGGATATTTAAAAAGAAATGAGAAATAAGCTTTAATAATTTAAAAGATATCTTTTACTCGTTATAGTCACGTTCTCAGTGAGAATTTATATAGCTTGAAGCTCAAAATTGGCTGTAAGAATGGTTGGTCGGTTGGTTGGTTAAAGGCGGGGGTCGGTTTAAAGGCCCGAACTTCAAATCAGTGCAGCCTTTCGTCTTATTGTGTACCCCGATCTTGTAAGAAGATGTTTATTCCTTCTATGAGGTCCAGTAACCTTCTACCAAGCTTGTCATGTGGGAGGTTGTCACCACGTTGTATGTTCCCGAAGATATTTTGCCTTCTACGAGACAGCGCTACGCAGCGGTATATTATGTGTGAGGCGGTTTCATCCTCTTCGCCGCAGAGTCTACATTCAATGGATCCGTTGTTTAGCCCTATCCGTTGAAGGTGTTTTCGCAAGTGGCAGTGGCCTGTTAGCAGACCCATCACTTGTGTCAGCTGGGGCCGTGTTAGGGCTAGCATCCCATTCGATAGTATCCTCGATGGTTTTCCCATTACGGCCCGTGCGTGTATTAGCCCAGGTAACTCTTGCCATCGAGATAGGTGTTGCTTTTTCGACCATCTATCTAATGTTGCCTGTTTTGATATTCCAAAGGCCGGTTCAGGGCCCCTGAGACTTTGGGCAGATCCGGCTCTCGCTAGTTCATCCGCCTTTTCATTCCCTAATATCCCGGAGTGACCAGAGACCCACCAGAGTTCCACCTTGTTCCCCCTGGCCGCCAGTACTTTTAGGTTAGTATGACACTCCAGTGTAAGTGAAGTAAACCGATTGGAGTTCAGAGCCTTAAGAGCAGCTTGGCTGTCCGAAAGGATGTAAATCTTTTGGTCGTGGTAGCCCTTTTCAAGATTTTGTAGTACACATGCTTGTATGGCATGAACTTCCGCTTGGTATACTGTGGCGTAGGTCCCCAGAGGAATGCTTATGTCCATCCTGGGCCTTTCCCCAAATATACCTGCGCCCACACCGCTGGCGGTTTTTGCTGTAAGAATAATCTTAGAACCTTTAAAAAGAAGGACGTGGCCGGTTTTTACATGTATTTTAAAAAGAACATGTTAGAAGTACAAATATGCTCTTTAGATATCTAACAATTACTAGCTCTTCTATTCTGACTCTGTCCTTATTGATGAGCCACGATATGGCGATACGCCTCTTAGGATGCATCTGACAATGAATGAAACACTTCTTCAGTGTTAAATAGTTTAACATTAAAAATAATTTTTAACAGCGCATCGTATGGTACACAGAGCGTGAGTTCGACTCTCACTTGACCACTTTTTAATTCTGAATCTGCAATTATTTTCACGCACGCGAAAAATACTTCCTGTTTGTTATAGTTATATAAATAATTTTACAAAAAATTATACATAATTTATATTAAACATAATTAAAATGGTCAAAGCGGCAAAACCCATAATTTAATTTTGTCGGTCAAATCGGTAATAAACATTACTTACTTTGCCCATTTTACGAATTTAACGATCCTAAATGTAATTATAAAATTATAAATCGGAACAAAATTATAAAATTTAACGGTTAAAAGTAATTACTATACAGTGGTTGTTTTAAAAAACATGTGCCATTGCTGCGAGAAACACAATTGGTACATCAACAAGAAAACTAGCACGATAATATCGAACATCTAAGAACACCTGTGCTGTCAGATCAAAAAATCTGGCTTACCGACAGTGGCGTCAAAACCCTACCACTGAGAATCGTACCATCTTTGTTACCGCCCGAAACCAATGTAAGCTAACAATAGATCAAAGCAAAGAAGCCCATAACGTGAGGATCAAAAACAAACTTCTTGACAGTCCAAACGGATCAAGGTCCTTTTGGTCAGTCGCTAAGGCCGTCAGCCAAAATTTCACAAAATTAAGTATTCCACCTCTAACACGTCCCGATGGTACAATAGCATCCACAGCCGGAGACAAAGCAAACTTACTTGCTGAACTATTTTCTTCGCATTCCACTGTAGATTTTCAGGGAAGAACACCACCCGATATTCCTGCAGTTCAATCCGAAATGACCGAAATCGTGTTCCGTCATCGTCCCGTCAAACGAATCCTGAAAGGACTCGACGTCAAAAAAGCTACTGGTCCAGACGAAATTCCTATTATAGTTCTCAAGAGATGCGCCGACGAACTAACACCAGTATTTTGTAGACTTTTCAACTTATCCTACAAAAAAGGAATATTTCCATCTTGCTGGAAGACGGCGCGAGTCCAGCCTATTCCAAAGAAAGGTAAGAGAACCCTGCCTAACAACTATCGACCAGTCGCATTGCTTTCAGTTATATCAAAAGTAATGGAGAAAGCTATTAACCAACATCTTCTAAAGTACCTGGAAGGCTTCAACATTATCAGCGATCATCAATATGGTTTTCGGAAGTCCAGATCAACTGGAGATCTTCTAGCCTATGTCACCCATATTTGGAACAACGCAATCGAACATCATGGGGAGTCTCGGGCTGTTGCACTGGATATTTCTAAAGCTTTTGATCGTGTTTGGCATGAGGGGCTTCTAAGTAAACTGCGATCCTATGGTATGCCCAGTCGATTCTGTGCATGGTTGTCTAGCTTTCTTAAGGACCGCTCTCTGCAAGTGGCGATTGACGGATTTCTCTCAGACACCTTCACCATCAATGCCGGTGTTGCTCAAGGGTCCATATTGTCTCCCACTCTCTTCTTACTCAACATTAACGACCTTCTAGTGAAAACGAAAAACCCGATAGTTAGTTTTGCTGATGATAGCACACTTTTATCATCTTTCTCTTTGAATGCACAAACATCGGTTTTCTCTAAAAAGGTTAACATTACAGAACCGGAAATAGTCATGGCCTTTCATCTGGAGGACTTCATCATTGTGGAACACTTCATCATTGTGGAACGATCTTCCCGAGGTCGTTTTTCCCAACGAATATAACCTCCAACGATTCAAAAGCAACGTGAATCGCTTTTTGCGCACACGCACCACTCCCAGAGTGCCCTAAAGGATTTTTCCTATAGTGCTTGTGTTTGATCATAAAAAAAAAAAAAAAAAAAAAAAACCATAGCGCGGGAACTATCGCGAATTGGCCAGAAATACCGAAAAAGAAGAAAGGTTCCGAAATATACAGCCAACCAACTAGTCAGAATCCCGAGATGCTGCCGTGCATTAAAAGGAGTGAGTATATTTTGATAAGGTGATAATTATGGATGACGAAAAGTGTTTCACACTAAACAATTCCGAAATGAAGGGAAATTATGGTTTTTATACTGACAATATTGCAGAGGTCCCTGATAATGTCAAATTTAAACAAAAGGCCAAATTCGCTGATCAGATGTTAGTATGGTGCGCAATTTCCATCAGGGATGTATCCAGGCCTTATGCGGGTTGAGAAAGAGGTGAGGACCTGGATAGTCAAAGGTATATCGATAATTGTCTTACGAAGCTGATTATTTTTATTGAAGAAGAACATGCTGGTGACGATATTATGTTCTGGCCAGACCTTGCGTCACTATGCAAGACAAACCAAAAATGGGTTAGCAGACCAAAACGTACCATTTGTTCAGCTAAACGACAGCCCTCCTTACCTTCCCCAGAATATATAGAAAAATCCGAGAAATCGATATAAATGCCATCCAAAACATAATGCTAGGTGTCCTCAGGAAGCTGCGTCTAGTGGAAGACCATGGTCCTCTATATTTAATTTAAGTTCATAATTTTGTTCCTTATGAAACAATTAATTACTATACAACGTGTCGTCCAAGATAAGGAGGGCCAGTACAGGGATCTCGGAAACCGTAAAAGATACAGTGGAGGTAAAGTTGCGCATTTACGTGCCTAATAATATGCCGTTTAGAAAGTTTTAAAATTCCGAGTAGTTCCGGAGATATCCGGAAAAACCGAAATTCTGAAATATCGTTTAATTTTTTTCCTAGATTTTTTGAGATCGAATTCGAAAGTAAATTACATTTTTACATTGCCACTTTTCCGCTCGATAGATATAACAGCGTTAATTGTTTTGTAATCCGACGAGTCGTCTTCGAAGGGCCATTATCAACTTTCTTTTTTTAAATACGGTCCTGTTTTTCTGATGTTGGAATTTGAGAGCTTTTTTTCTTCCGAATTCAACGATGTATGATTTTTGAATAACATCAGGAAATTTTGGGATACGGTCCTGTATTTCTCCTAATTATATAAATAATATAAGTAAGCTCTGAATTTTTACTTACTGGTGACGCGTGATTTGTTTCACTTGACATTCCCATTGTGATAGTTTGAAAGCGTTTTAAGAGGTTTTCTATTTTCCAGAAAATATGGAACATAATTTTACAAATGCTGAAAAGTTTGATATTCTATCTCATGTTTTATTTTATCTCAAAAAAAACTGTTATGTGGCAGTTAGCAGATGTTATTTGTGCTTAGAGAATAACGGAAATCATTTTGAACACCTGATTATGTAGTTCCTTACTTTTTTCGTTGTTCGTTTCATTACTGTTTTGGTATGATATTTGGTCTATTATTAAATTATTTGTTATAGACTAGTCTAACATAAGTAAAAAAGTTAGAGCTTACTTATGAGATATTATTTATAAAATTAGGAGAAATACAGGACCGTATCCCAAAATTTCCTGATGTTGTTCAAAAAACCCTCGAAACGTCATTAAACCATAATGTGTCATACATCGTTGCATTCGGGAGAAAAAAGCTCTCAAATTCATATATCAGGAAAACAGGACCGTATTTAAAAAAAGAAAGTTGATAATGGTCCTTCGAACACGAATTCGAACGATTACAAAACAATTAACGCTGTTAAATAGAGCGGAACAAGTGGCAATGTAAAAGTGCAATTTACTTTAGAATTCGATCTCAAACAAGCCCAGGAAAACAATAAAACCATTTTTCAGAATTTCGGGTTTTTCCGGATATCTCCGGAACTACTAGGAATTTTAAAACTTTCCAAACGGCATATTATTAGGCACGTAAATGCGCAACTTTACCTCCCTTTCAGCGACTTCGTATCTCTTACGGTTTCCGAGATCCCTGTACTGGCCCTCCTTATCTTGTACACGTTGTATAACAATTGGTTGAAATTTGTGCCAACCCTTATGGGACATACATTACAAGAAGAAAATTGTTGTTTAATTTTTTACTAATGCCCTCGTATATTAAAATCGTGGCAACAAAATATATTAATTTTTTTAAGATAGCGCCCGTGAAAGTATCTTACGTTACAGGTGTACGGGAAAAATAGACTTTGAGTCAAAAAAAGAAGAAATGTGGTGTCTTAGTAGAATAACAATGGTAAAAAAATCTTTCCTGGGCATATTTAATTAAAAATGTTACCACAGTTACGCCTCCACTTTATAAAAATAACAATAATGTTTAGTTAATGTAATTTCTTAGTCATTGCCTCCGTTCATAATCATTTTATTATTTCCAGCGCTTTTCGAAACCTTTTTAAAATTCATCAACGTTCCAAATGAATATTCAAGTTAGTTAGTTACCCAAATTTCCCACAAGAAAATATCAACAAGTTTATGCAATGAATGAATATAATTATTATCTGATATTGTTAATTCAACTTGAAAACAATCGTTACAAATTTTAATTGGAAGGCAGTTGCAATACCGGTTACAAAATATAAGAGTTCTTGTAATCATTAAAATATAACTATCTATAAGTTTAAAAACAACAAATTTGCTACATAAACGTTATTTCAAACTTCTGTTGATTCGGGATTTAAAAGAAAAGTAGGCGCTTGAAACAAAAAAATTAAGATGGTGACGCGTGATTTGTTTCACTTGACATTCCCATTGTGATCGTTTGAGAGCGTTTTAAGAGGTTCTCTATTTTCCAGAAAATATGGAACATAAATTTACAAATGCTGAAAAGTTGTTTAATTTTATTAAAAAAACTGTTATGTGGCAGTCAGGAGATGCTTAGAGAATAACGGAAATCATTTTGAACACCTGATTATGTAGTTCCTGACCTTTTTCGTTGTTCGTTTTATTAGATACTGTTTTGGAATGATTTTTGGTCACTTATTTGTGGTTTATTATTAAATTATTTGTTATTTATTGAACTAGTCCAACATAAGTAAAAAAATTTAGAGCTTACTTATGAGATATTATTTAACAAAAATTAGGAGAAATACAGGACCGTATCCCAAAATTTCCTGATGTTGTTCAAAAACCCTCGAAAGGTCATTAAACCACAATGTGTCATACATCGTTGCATTCGGGAGAAAGAAACCTCTCAAATTCCACTATCAGGAAAACAGGACCGTATTTAAGTTGATGATGGCCCTTCGAAGACGGATTACAAAACTATTAACGCGGTTAGACAGAGCGGAAAAAGTGGCAATGCAAAAGTGCAATTTACTTTAGAATTCAATCTCACAAAAACCCAGGAAAGCAATAAAACGATTTTTCAGAATTTCGTTTTTTTCATCTCCGGAACTACTCGGAATTTTAAAACTTTCTAAACGGCATATTATTAGGCACGTAGATGCGCAACTTTACCTCCATTTAACCGACTTCGTATCTCTTACGGTTTCCTAGATCCCTGTACTGGCCCTCCTTATCTTGGACACGTTGTATTAGTAAGTAGTAGTAGAAAAACACAATATATAACTCTTTTCGAATAAGAATATTTACTGTGGAAAACGACAATTTAAATTCTCCAAATACATAAAACATTTGTATACATTTTCCTCAAATTGAAATTTTCATTGTCGCCGAAGATATTAATTAATTGTACATTTAAATCTTTAGATTTGCAAGTTACAACTTTGGTTAGGAGCTGTCGGTATGCAATTTTCTTAAAACCGTAATAAACGCCGATCTGAAGATAAAAGGCATTGTTTGAATTTGGACTGACTAACAATGCAAGAAACAAATAGACCACGCCCATTCCCGTTAGTTACTTCTTCATTGTTAAATCGGCATTATTTTTCAAACGCTCGAATAAGTTTCTTTTCATGGATTGCGTGGCGTAATAACGAGATTGTATTGTGTAGATTAAAAAACTAAATTAGATTTTTAATAAAAACTAATGTGATTAATTTTGTCCCAATTGTTTAAAGTATACTATAATATGTATATATTTATATGATGAAACACAAGCACTAGGTATAGGACAAATCCTTTAAGGCACTACGACCTCCAGATGAAAGAATTCTTAAACAATGAAGTTCGAGGAGTTGTAAGCTGAACCACATATGGTAGTGATTCGTCGTGTATATCTGCTATTCGTCGCTCTAGCTGGAATTAAGCAGGCAATGAGTCTGTCTTCGATGTTCAAGGCTGTCCAGGTTCTTAGTTAGCTCGCGATCTCCGATCAAACGAATGGGTCTCCTGACGATGGAATCCAGTAGCCGAACGTGGCAAATTAATATTCGAAGCCAGTGGAATTGCGTATCTTTATGTTCATATACAGGGTGTTATGGAAATTACTTATTATATTTAAATGGGTGACTCCTTGGGTGTCCTAGAGGAAGCCTACATACTTTTTTTTCAAATCGAATATCTAAATATTAAGGTAAAAACCCTTTTTGTCCACATACTGTCGCGCCGTTCCATCTAGATTCACTTAGCAACAATGTGGGTCACTAGAGTATACTAACACTGTTGTCAGATCACACCGCGTGTCTCGCCCTTGCTTGAATACCGGCCGCGCGCCACTTCATACTTCAGCTGGATACAACAAGATACTTTAGTATGATTCAAGACTCGGGAGTGGAACGATTCGTTGTCGAGGGTTCCACGTGCTTGACGTATACGAATTTTAAACGTTTTGCTAGTTGTATTGCCCTATTTTTTTTGTTGTGAAATAATCCCTAACAATAAATGTTGTGATGTGATTTCAAATTTGTGTAACTATAATCTACCGTTGGTTCTGTTGAAAAACATACATTTTGTGTTTTATTTTTTTTTATGGAATTTAATTATAAAACGGATTATTTTAAAATATGATCGAAGGTAAGAGAGTATGTACCTTAAAATTGTAGGTTTCTTTGTCTAAAAAGTTTGAAAAAGAAGTGATAACGCGCGTCAAAAACTGAACACGTGCGTTTAGAATTCTGTGTTTCAATATGACAACATCGCCTATAATGCGCTAACCTCTTTTAAACCTGGAGACTGCCTCAATAAAATATTGATTGCGAAGGGCCTCAGGAGCGGCCACGTAAATTTTGAGATTTCATATAAAGTGTATATTTCGCTTAATAATTCAAAGCGCCATTTATGGTTATTTTTCTTCAATTTATTTTCATCTCGGGATTTGCCGGTTTAAATATAATACGTCATTTCCATAACAACCTGTATTTAAACCTGTCAAATCAGGTATACCCCTAATAGTAACTAAAAATATTTTCACGGTGTTGGACTATAGAGGTAAATTTATTGGTTGATGGGTAACTAAACAAGAACGATTTTATATAAAAATGTCAGTAATAATAGTAATTACTAATAATTATGTTATAATGAGTAAATTTGCAATAAAAAATTAGTTTTGATAAATTCTATTGTCTCCTAATAAGTTGCTTACTGTAGGTGTAGTGAAGAAGGAAGTTTAAAGTCTATAAAGTAGAGAAAAAATGATGGTCCCGCAAAAACACACTCGTAACACAAGAAATAGTCTTTTCCAGATGAAATTTATATTTCCAAACGTAATTCATTGAGATAGTTGAAAAATCTACGTTCCGTTCTATCTATTTTTACGTCTGGCCACCCTTCATCTATCCTGCCAGTTTTGCATACAGATACATAACCTAAATCCCTTGATAGAGAATAGAAGCGGAGAAGTCAAAGGAAATGACAATAATATGTTTTCTTTACCGAAATAAAAATATTGTATTCGACCGGTTTCAAGTTCAAGAGCATAAGTAATGAGGAACATACGGGCAAGATTCGGATTGTTATTCAATAGCGGCCATTTGGCAGACAATGGCGTATCATATCCTTGAAAATTCGAAAAACTTTAGAACAATTCTCAATTTTTTTTCCAATTCGTTTAAAAAAATTGTGCTATATCTGAGACTGCTGTGAAATACGATAGAAACAATGTGATGATGATGTGGAGCCTTGAAATTTGACATAATTGTTGGGGTTTGTTCGTTTTTGTCAATGTGAAAATTTAATTTGCTGTATTACCTGAACTGTGGGTTTCGTGATTTTGTCATCACGTTTAATTGAATAGCTCAGGATTGGCTCACCAAAATCTATTCAAACTCTACACGTTGGTTTCCCATGTCGGTCTCTTCAAGAAGTTATAATGCAGTTTTCCTATCAAATATACAGGGGAGCCAAAATCCAGCCACCTCAAAAATTACATTGGATTTGCTATGTTCAACTCAACGATGCACCATCCTGTATATTTTTAACGTTAACGTCATAAATACCTACTATTTATTGTAAACGGTAGAAAATGTTTCTTTTACCTTGCGCTTGGTTTGGTAGCTGGGCGACAATTAATCCCTTTATATAAAAATTATTCACTGGTTGTCCGCAGCCCGGTGAGACTGCTTATGGGGGGGGGGGGGGGTCGAAACACGTAAGAAGGTCTTGGAAGTGATGCTAACCCCACTTTGCTCCATGCGCTCACAAGTAACCTACTTTTATCTATCTGTTTCACTCTAAAAGTGAGTGTTTATGCAGGCGACTTGATCCTGGTTATATTTGTCTCACTTTACTGAATTAGGGAAGGTTGCTGCAGACAGAGACAGGCATAAAATGCGAACAGCACGAATTGTTAAATAATTTTACAAGTCAATTTTCTACGTCTGGCATGGAATATAATCAAGCAACATATGAATGATATGTAAAGTGAATGAAAATGGCGGAAGCGAAGCGTCCTTAATTTCTAAAATATTTTTAAATTTTCTAATCGTTTCACGAGAGTGAGTGAGTAATTTGTAATTGAAATATTCATTTAGTCATCTTTACTGAGAGTAAGCATCGATAATAATTTCTTTTCATAAATCATATGGGGCCCAAAAATATGCTCGGACTTGAAGCCTGAAATATTTGCTAGGACCTAGGCCCAGTTGAAGGTGGTAAAATATTTTATGTAAATTATGATTTACTTCGTATTTTTTAATAAAACTACTTACAAGCTTATTTCTGAAGTTTAATTTTTCATTTATAGTTACGTTACTAGTTCAATAAATGATATAAGAGTGTGTAAGGATTATTTTAAAGTGATATTTACAGCTTAAAACATGTCAGAATCCTAATATTTGATTTTCACTACTTAGTAAATCAAATAAAAGGGTTTTGAATGTTTTTTGTTGGTTAAATGTCAATTTGAAATATTGACAGTAATAAAAATTTGAACAAAAGTGACATTTGAAAAGCACGTGCGTTTGTCAGCTGATGCCAGACGTAATGGATGCCGGATTTGTTGGTTTGTTCATACCTGCTTCCATTTATTAACACGGCTGTTTGTTTTCTTCCTGTTTATAAGTATCTTCCTGTTTATAAGTATTCGTTGGGTTGTCGAGTCGACACTGATTTGTTATCATAATTTGTCCTCCTTTCCTTCAATATTTTTAGGCCTTGTTTTTTTTCAAAACTTTAGGCCTGTTCAAAAGGGGCCAAATATGCTATGTCTTATTGTTCGCAATTTGATCAATTTCGAATTCTCTCGGGATTGTTGAAAGCAGTTTTTGTCGGATGTTTTAAACAACACAATATAAATATAAAAAATGTTCTGTGATGTTTTATTGCATTTATGATTAAAAATTTTAATAATTGACGAAAACGTAGTGTTTATTCACTTTATATTATACAGGGTGTTCGGATAATACATCGGGATACGTGGGCAATCTCCCGGGTTCAGATAGAACACTTAAAAATAACAGGTGAAGTAACTATAAATTTTTTTTCCTACTCGGACGTCTGGAAATCGTTGTTAGTCTCCTTAAAATTCTCTCTTTTAAACACATTTGGCTTATTTAGTTTGACCGGGACGGACTAGACACAAAAATGCCTTTTTTCTACACCTTGAATGATGAATA
Source organism: Barypeithes pellucidus (assembly GCA_963991005.1). Classification (NCBI taxonomy): domain Eukaryota; kingdom Metazoa; phylum Arthropoda; class Insecta; order Coleoptera; family Curculionidae; genus Barypeithes; species Barypeithes pellucidus. Next base: position 76,988,728 of record OZ022558.1, read on the forward strand.
CGATAATAATATTATTTTTGGATACTCTAAACCTTACGCTGAAAAAAGGTACTCTTGATCCATGTCGATAAAATGAACTGTTTTCGAAAAAAAATATATTTTTGTTCAATATGATTTATATTCAGTATACGTAAATTCCATTACTAAGTTAGTAACTAATAAGACACAGGAGAAAAACCGCAAATTTCAAGACACCATAAATTGACATAGGCATAAATATTCTTATTTAAATCGGTACATGTGAAAAAAACCATAGCAACAATGAGGGAATTTTATGAACATAAAACAACAACTAATGCAAGAAACCATATTGAACAAAAATGTTTTTTTTTCGAAAACAGTTCACATTATCGACATTGATCAAGAGTGCATTTTTTTCAGCTTAAGGTTTAGAGTATCCAAAAATATTATTGTCGTTCCTTCATCATACAAGCTGTACAAAAAAAACATTTTTGTGTTACGTCTAGTCCGTCCCTGGCAAACTAAATAAGCCAAATGTGTTTAAAAGAGCGAATTTTAAGGAGACTCATCTACTAACCATTATAATTAAAAAAAATTAAATTACACCTAAGTAGTACTTAATATATTATTTAAAAAACAACGATTTCCAGGAGGGACGTCCATTATGGGTCCGTCTCTCCGTAGGGGAGGCCGTAGGAAGAAAAATTTATAAGAACTTCTCCTATTTAAGTGTTCTATCTGAACCCGGGAGATTGCCCACATATTCTGGGACACCCTGTATATTAAAATAAAGGAAGTCATTAGAAATATGTCATTATTTCTCTTTTATCCATTATAGACTAGATGACGCCACAGTATACATTTTTCAGGGCTTCCCAAAAATCTAATTTTTTCAATTTCTGATTTCTAAATAGCATAATATTTTATTTTTTGCGACGTGGTGATGGGGGTGATGTAAAAACACTGAATACCGAAACAGGGAAAATAATACTGATTGGCCATCCCGGTGATATTATGCGTTTTTATTTGAGTTTCATAAAAACCGAGTTATTTAACAAGATTTTATAATTCAATTAAAATAGCCGATTTTAATTAATTCCATGAAAAGTTAGAACAATAAAGTTCTTCAATAAATGCGACCGAATTACGGCAATAATTCCAATTACCACAGAACAAAAGCTTTGTCAATTTGGACGTCTCACGAAATTGCTACAAATTATTTTATTGCAATAATGATTAGTTTAGTTACTTTTTGAGTAATTAATTGTAGGTTTTTGTCAGTGTAATCCGACGATCTATAACAATGGATACGTACGTATAACTTATGTGGGGAGCAGTAAGAAGTTAAATGGTATGAGTGAAAAAAAGGGTTGGTGCGCACTGCCTACCGGTCATATTTTTGAAGGTTGCTGGTCGATTGTCTTGCGCACAATATAGGCAACCCCGCCGTATTGGTAAAGATTGCTTCACGAAAAATGGATATAACTTAAGGACTGCAGTAAAAGTACCTGGGGCCATCCCATTATTTATGACCGTTTGTTATTATTATGTGGAAAGGACCGGATTGTAATAATTATAATTAAATATAGGCACATCAGGTAGGTTAGGTTGCTTAATTTATATTTAAATATCTTTTTGTGGTCAAATTTGTTAGTTTTTGAGGAATAGTTCAAGAATTGTCTTTTACCAAACATTCCTCAGAATAGCGTGATAGTAATGGACAATGCGAGCTATCACAGTCGCCAATAACAAGCTCAAATATTACAAAATTGGAGATTCAGAACTATATGGCGGCGAATGATATATATTTTGAAGAAAGTTATAAAAAAAGTGATCTTTTAGAAGTTTTAAAGACATTTTGTATAAAAAAAGTATATGTTTGTGACACATTGGCACAAATTGGACATACAGTGCTACGGCTCCCACCCTATTACTGCATTTTTAACCCCATAGAGCTTATGTGGCACCAGTTAAAATCACTGGTTAGGTCTGGAAATATTTCTCCGACTTTAAGTTCTAGTGTGTAGAATTAATACGAAAATGCTTTAATGATATTCCCCCAGGTAGTTGGAAAAATTCAGTCCGTCACGTAATAACTGTAGAAAATCCGTATATTAGTCTGGATCGTATAATTAATCCAATTATAATTAATTTTGATGAGGATAGCAATAGCGAAACAGAACTATCTATTGAATGACATTATAAATGTAAATAAATATGACTAGTAATATTTAAAAAAAATGTTATTTCATTTGATTACATTAATATAATCATATCATTACTTGTTTTCCTTAGTCCGTCCCTTCATACTTCTCTTGTTTATTGCCAAGCTCTTGTCGACACAATGGGACCGACCCAGGAAATCATTAAGTCGTATCCAAATTTCGTGAAACGTACTGTACCAGTTTGGTTGCCAACCAACGACGTGAACTAACGACGACAGTCCAGAACCGAAATCAGTCGTAGGGATGTAACGATATTAAAAATCTATCGATACGTGGATAATAGATATCAAAATTAATTCTAAAATTGGCTCTTCAATGATGACCACACGACCTTCTTTTATGCGAGAAAATAGATTGTTTATTTCCCAGTAAAGAAGAGAGCAAGAAGGTCTTGATGTGCCAAAATATTGCCGTGTAATCATTTTCATTAAGGGCGAAGTACGGTCCTGTTCGTCTGTTAAGGTCAACAGCTTTGTTTACATGCGCGAGGCCATAGACTTGCCACTTTTGCTTTTAGAGTATGGCTATCCATAGATATAGGTCAGTGGTGTAATCTTATCCAACTGTACTTCGCAGTTACAATTTCCTAATACATATTAGTACGGACGTTACATTTTCTCAAAGCAACAAACTTACCCAATGACAGAAATCCGATAACCCAAATACATGATCTGATATACATGCAGGATATCATTGTCGGTACAAAATCCGTTTTTTCCTAACCATTGGAGCAGTCGTTTCGCGTCTAGGTTTCCTGCATCACATTATTCAATAAATTTTACAGCAATATACGTATTTGCAAATTTCGTTAAATCATCAACAACTAATTAAATATCTCATTAACGTGCACTTGTCCTTTGGCGCTAACTAGCTACGTTAATAAAGTAACTGTTTTGTATTGTTCTTTTTTTTTTGTTGCGTTTTTCCAATTTTACGGTTCTCTGGCCAGCGGGGTCTGAAAAAGAAAAAAATCGTTTTGAATAAATTGAATTATTGTAACTTGAACCTATTTAGATTTAATTTAAATAATTTGTAATACTTTGTACAAAAATGCCTTGGAATGTCTATTACGTCATTAAAAATAGGCTAGCCGCGACATTGATATATACAGGGTGTTATGGAAATGGTATATTAGTCTCCTCTAAAAAGGTTAACATCACAGAACCTGATATAGTCATGGCAGGACACTCAATCCCACTGGCTTCATCTATTAATTTGTTGGGCGTCAATCTGGGAGGAAATATGTCTTGGTATAACCACGTTGTGTCAATCGCCAAGATAGCTTCTCAGAAACTTGGTGTACTCTTCCGGACCAAAAAGTTGTACACCTTTTGACACTGTACGAAGCCCAGAATCCACTCAGTCTCAGAATCACTAGAGTACTGCTCTCATGTCTGGAGCTCTGCACCCAAACATACTCGTAGGCTACTGGATTCCATCGTCTGATCGGATACCACGAGCTGACGAAGGCCCTCCACAGCCTAGAACATCGAAGAAAGGTTTTTAATTTAACTCTCTTTTACATATATTTCCATGGAAAGTGCTCGGCTGACCTAGCGCTATTAATTCCGCCCAGAGCGGCGAATAGCAGAAATACACGACGAACCACTGCCGCCCATCCATATATGGTTAAGCTTAGTACTCCTCGAACGTCATTATTTAAGAATTCTTTCATCTGGAGGACTTCATCCTTACGGAACGACCTTCCCGAGGTCGTTTTTCCCAACGAATATAACACTAGGATTCAAATCAAACGTGAATCGCTTTATTAGCACACGCACCACTCTCAGAGTGCCTTAAAGGATTTTTCCTATAATGCTTGTGTTTGATCATAAGAAAAAAATTATACAATACGGCAATTAATTATCGAGGATTCAAAAGCTCACTCAACGAACTGATTTTTTAGGACCTAGGATGAACTCTAGGACGAAACCTCGTAGGTTCAAACCGCACGGCCGGTAAACAGATTCGCACTAGGTGGATTTAACTGGTATAAGTCATAGCGTTACTCTCCGGCGTCATGCAAAAAATGGGTAAATGTATCATCCCGCATCCTTACCCCATTCACGCCGGTATTGAGGCCGGATCTCTCATGGGTGACGGCGCGCACTTCCTAATCGGTAGGTCGCACCGTAATGCGAGAAGCCAAGGGTTGATAACCCTTTGGGAGCATCATACGATCGTGGTTCGAAGCCCACGTTCAGCAGCTCCTAAAGGAGATAATTGGCACATAAAAAATGATTTGAGAGACCGCTGTAGAACCCTGTACATGTATATTTTCAACCAATTAAGAAGTTTATTGGTAAAGTAGAACACTGTCCGTTGTAATATAGTATTGTGGTACTTAACAATAATTTACATACTTGCAAGTACCTTCACTTGTCGCTAACCTTGCATATACAAGCTTTTTTACTTAAACTACTGGTTACTTACATTGTCGCCTTACTTTTTCTCTTTACATATTTTCTTAATTGGTTTCTTAAGTCGAATAATAAAATAATCAATTAGTATACAGTGGCGGTTCTTCCACAGGAGCACATGCGCACGTGCACCCCCAAAACGAATAAAAAAATATTAATTTATATTCATTGAAAATTATTTATCGTATAAGGTCCGACCCTCCCTAATTTTTTATCGTACCGTCAACCAAACTGTATATTATAGGCTATCGATCCGGCAACCGTGCCTCGATCGAGGTTAATGACGATTATGACGAGACTTGCTCGCATGTGCGATTAAGTAGGCGGGGAATAATGCAGTTTCTCGGTAGTAACAGGTGGCGGGAGACAGCGGGGGATAGCGGGGCTATGGCGATTTAACATGGGAAAGGTGATACAATTTTCGTGTGCGCCGCGCGTTGTCTGTTCGTGCATCTAGTTAGAAATTCGAGCGTGTATGTTTTAATATTTTAATATTATATATTTATTAAGTTAAAATGAATAGATTGACGGTGGACTAGTTTAAAAATAACTTTAGCTCCTTGAGTTTGGAGCAAAAAATTGAAGTGAAGAATGCGGGAAGACCTAAACCCGATATTAATTTAACGCAGACCACAAAGGGTAAAACTAGGGACTTTATTAGAAAGTTTAAAAATTAAATATATGAAAAAAAATTTAAAGAAGGTATTCCAAACTTTCATGAGGCTGTTATTGATCAATTATCTACAATTAAGAACCGAAGAACGGACTTTACGTTTAAGCACTATACACACTAAGAAAACCTTTCATATTTTTCAAAAGTTGTATTTCCTTGTGTAAAATTAAAAAATAAATAAAAATATGTTTTACCTAGCGCATTTTCTTATTACTTTTTTCTTTCTACATTTAAAACGCCTAGAAAGTAATTGTTTGGTCGTTACACAAAAATAAAATTTTAAAAATAATTTCACCATACTTGTGAACCCCCTCTATCGTAGGTCACGAGCCACCACTGTTAGTATAGTATTTTAGTGTGCTGACGGAACCATAAAGGTGAAAATGAATGCGATATTGGACGATGAAAAATCGATCTCTCTCTTCTAGTAAATAATAATAAAAATTGGAGCCACGCCAATTTTATTATGAAGGGAGGGTGGTTTAATACCGTCTGAAGGGTTGAAACCTTAAATGAGAATAGGCTATTTAATAGCATGGAAGTGTGGCTATCATACTAGCAATTATAAACATGTCCCATTGCGAATTACTCATCGACTTGCGAAAGTTACAAAACCATCGATTTATGTCACGTTACTCGTCGGTTGCTAATAACTTACCAATCATAGTATTTAATTGGAAAAGTATATTCCGACGATGATAAAAATAGATACCCAATCGTCTGTACCGGCGTACCATGTCTATCATGATCGTTTTAATTATCACAATTGAATTTTATTTATGTAAGGTGTTATGTCAGCAAAAATAGAAAATAAATATAGTGGTTTTGGGGCTTGTATTTAAGCGAATAATTGACACCTATCTACTATTTCACAAGTTGCTTCTGTGAAGTCATTAAAACACAACAGTGGATGTCGCTTGTTGGAGAGGTAATGATAACTCGGTTGTTCGTAAAAATTATTCCCACTATTCCTGTATTAGTGAAATTATCGAGACGGGAAATAATGTAAAAAACTCATATACCCTCATTATATTTTCATTTGTTTTCAAGTTATAGCCTAAGTACAAATAAACAAAGCTTATAGAATTATTTTAATAAATGTTCAAACATATCGCCATATACTACTAAATATTTTCGGGTTCGTCTACGAAGGCGCCTGCTTGCTTCATGTATTCCTTTAATATCGGCTGCAGTATTTCTAGTATGTCGAATTTGTGCATCCCTAGTATCGACTTATACTTTTTAATAGTATATTGAGATAAGACATTATCCTAGAGCACGCGTTTAACGACCCGCGAAGCGGGGAGTTTTCTAAAGTACAAGTGCTCTAATTGTCTTATGAACCGTGTATTTTATAATACCTTTTCTATTTGGGTCTTTAAAGTCTGAAAAACTTTTAAAAATATAGTAGTTTTTTTCGATTTCAATTAAAATTTTCTTTTTGGTTTGACAATACTTTCACAATTTAATAAAATGTTACAAGTATCAAATATGCCATGATAGAAACAACTGAACACAACAAAGCTTCTTCCCATCCTCCATAATTAAAAATAAATATATTATTAAAGTTAATAAAAATGAGTCAGGAAGATAAAGTTGTACTCCGTCAGAAATACGAGAAATTGCAGAAAATAATCTAGAATAGCTTTTAAAAAGAATAGGCAAAAGGCAAAACTTTGAGTTATGGTGCGAGCAGAACAAAATTCAAAATATTGCACAAAATAATAAATAATACTATTGAACAAAATATTGTGTCGACACAGAATCTGACAGGAATAACAATTAATGCCCAGGAAATGTCTACAGTAACTAATACTAAATTGAATTAAAAATAAAAATAGTACTTTATTGAATAAAACTTTAGAAATAGAGCATAACCGGAAGATATCTATTACTTTAGGTTATGTTGTTTTATAGTTGTGACTAGAAATTAGTTGACGGACACCGTCAGCATGTTATATATTTCCGAGTATAGATATTTCAGATCAATATCTAGTAAAATGATCTATTTGCAAGGTTAAAGGTTAGTATTTTAAAGTTTTCTATAAAAAATTTCTGTCGAAACCATAACTAATTTCAACGAAATCAAAGTAGGCTTAAAATTCGAACCTTACTTGTTGCCAGCATGAAAAAAATAAAATTCCAGTTTCATAAAGTGGAAAGTTATTCAATTTTTTTGCATTTCATAATGTAGTCATTATGGAACCCAAATAGAAAAACTTCATTTTTGAACCAGGAGCCCCATAAACAAAAGTATAATGGTGGGAGGCCTGAAGATATTGGAGGCCAACTAATAAAACTGCTTCTTTAATTATTACTCTATGTAATAATGGAATACAAGATAATTTTTTTAACTCTAAAGCGTTTTATTGTTAGGAAGAATTTTCTAAGCGCTCGAAAACTCGTAATTGCCCAATTTGATTTTCAGATTTTCAATTTAATAAATGCCAGAGAGTATAAAATGAACATTATTAAAGAATTTACATGAATAATTCCATAAAAGAGCAATGAAAACAAATTAAAAAATATGTCAGCCTTGAAATTATAAGATGTGGCCTAGTTTTAGAACGGTCTTGATAATAACACGATTGCTTATGAATTAATTTTAATGTTTTCAAATAACAAAGGTGGACCTCGTTTGTGCTGTAATAATTTTTCTGTCAAAAATATTGACATTTTTGCTTAATTACAGTGAAACCTCTCATAACGGACACCTCTAATAGACGGACTTCTCTATTAAGCGGACATTTTTTCATAGTCCGGAACTAGGTATATGCAATTCCATGAAAATTAACCTCTCTTGGGCGGACTCTCCTTTGGGTCGATGCGGACAGGCTGTTTTCATACAAAGAGTGCGAAAACCCTCCTTTAAACGGACAAAAAAATTTTAAAAGTATTTGGGAGACGAATAAGTACGGTGTAAAAACTCTCTGAAGACAGACCGGCAACCAATCGCGTATGGGTGGCAGCGCGAAAGGACTTCGCCGAATGAAAGTATGTGTGATTACCCGAATGCAGTCCGCCGTTGATTTGTGAGTTGTAAGGTTAAAATTGTAAACAATATCAAAATAACGTCGCGTTATGAATCTGAAAGAGGTAATTGATATTGTGGAAGTTTGTAATTTGATAGCAATGATTTGGGCGAGTTCATTAACATTGGTAGTAATGTGCTAATAGAAGATGATAGTGACCCCATTCCTCCCGATTATGTAGTCCAAACTGAAACCACATCACTATCCGACGACTCTGATGAAGAAGTTGAATGCAGTCATCAAACAAATGTCACCAATTATCAACAAGCCATAAGTATGGTGAAGGAATTACAAGAGTATGCAAAGAATGGAGTTGACTCTACAGCAATGGAAGTGTTATCAGACTTGGAATTACATTTTCAAGATTGCAAGTAGAAAACGCAAACACGTCAACCTACGTTATTAGATTTTTTTAGTACTACATCCTAACTAAAGCTATTGTATTTTTGTTATGTTATGTTTATTTGTACATACATGTAATGGAGAAAGCTATTAACCACCATCTTCTAAAGTTCCTGGAAGACTTCAACATAATCAGCGATCATCAATATGGTTTGCGGAAGTCCAGATCAACTGGAGATCTTCTAGCCACATGTCACCCATCTTTGGAACAACGCAATCGAACATCATGGGGAGTCTCGGACTGTTGCATTGGATATTTCTAAAGCCTTTGATCGTGTTTGGCATGAGGGACTTCTAAGTAAACTGCGATCCTATGGTATGCCCAGTCGATTCTGTGCATGGTTGTCTAGCTTTCTTAAGGACCGCTCTCTGGAAGTGGCGATTGACGGATTTCTCTCAGACACCTTCACCATCAATGCCGGTGTTCCTCAAGGGTCCATATTGTCTCCCACTCTCTTCTTACTCTACATTAACGACCTTCTAGTGAAAACGAAAAATTCGATATTTAGTTTGGCTGACGATAGCACACTTATCTCATCTTTCTCTTTGAATGCACAAACATCGGCTGCCGACGGACATCCTCGCAGACAGCATGAAGTATCACATCTCAACAAAGACCTGGAAGAAATTTTGGCTTGGGGTGATAGTAACCACATCGAATTTAACGCTAAAAAACCAAGGCAGCAGTTTTCTCTAAAAAGGTTAACATTACAGAACCGGATATAGTCATGGGCGGATACGCAATCCCACTGGCTTCATCTATTAATTTGCTGGGCATCAATCTCAAAAATTATCATCTCTCAAAAACTTGGTGTACTCTTCCGAACCAGAAAGTTGTACAATCCTCAACAACTTTTGACACTATGCAGAGCCCAGATTCGACCATCACTAGAGTACTGCTCTCATGTCTGGAGCTCTGCACCCAAACATACTCTTCGGCTACTGGATTCAATGGAAAGGAGGCCCATTCGTCTGATTGGAGACCACGAGTTGACGAAAAACTTCCCAGAGTGCCTTAAAGGATTTTTCCTATGGTGTTTGTGTTTGATCATAAAAAAAAAACATATACATAGTAACAATTTTGCATTTACATATTACCTAATAACAAATTTCCTATGGGCGGACACCTCTGTTAGGCGGACACAGTTAGACGGTCCCGTAGTTGTCCGCCTAAGAGAGGTTTCACTGTAAATACTAAAATATATTGTAAATTAATAAAACTATGTAAACAGTTTACTAATTTTTACTAAAAATTTAGGTTAAACTTTTGCTAACTAACTGTAACATAAATTATGGTTGGTTTTGCTATTTTTATAGTAAATTCAAGTAAGTTCTTCTTTACATGAGTTTTTAAAGGTTATTTAATGAAATATGTTCCAAACTTATTGGAACTACAACATTACACAATCATAGCCCGAGCACGATTTGGCAATATATCCGACCCTATCAAGAACAATAATTAATAATTGTCCCGATATGCATCAAGATTTCTTGCAATGGTCCAGAAAGTTTCAACAAGGTCGTGCAAGAACTGTTACACGATTCGGATTTCGGCATCCATCGGAGGATTTTGATTAATATTCCAGATGAACTTCGTTTGAATTCAAAGTATGACTTACTGATTTACATCGAAAGATTCCAAGCGAATTGAACCGATCCACGATTTTCAATTAATTGATTGGTTAAATCGGTATTAATTATTGATATGTTATATACTTAAAGATCCATTTAAATTATCGTAATGTAAAAAAATATACAGAGTCTCACGCTGAGTGGCGTATTAAATGATCTCGGGAACTAAAAAAGATAGTTGTTTGAAATTTTGGATCTCTTTTTGAAGATATTTTGACATATTTATCACTTCCGGTTATACCCGACGTTAGGTTTAACCATGTTTAACATTGTTATTTTATATAGAATATGTCCTGTTTATTTGGATATTTTTAGATTTTCTATACCAATCGCCAAAACCGTTTCTGAGATAAAATTCATTAGGTACATTTTTTTATGAAAAAACATGTCAAGGATAATTTTACCTTACCTTGTAATGCAGTTAATGATTTAAAAATTTGAGAAAATATAGAAACGGTATGGGTCTTTTTATTTCATAAAAATACAAGACATTTTCTGTAGATTGTATTTTCTTGTTAAGATGAGGATCACAAACAATCGCAAATTACCAATCGCAGCCATCTATGTTGCATCAAATTAATTAAAAAATATGCCGCTTTTTGGCAGATTAGAAAGATCATCAGCTGATCAATATTTCTTTTCGTGAAGTTTTAGCCGTTAATAATAAAGTTTTTTTAGTTAATTTATTGATATTTAGATTGTCTGACATGTCGATTGGGGAATTAACAAGTTTGAGGAAGATCTGTGACAAAAATTTGAAAATGATTCATATTTATTATTATTCTTATAACATTATATTTTTTAACGCAATTTTTTCATAGCATCTTCCAATCCTTTAACTTTACGAATCCAGTTTTAGATTAGAAAAAAACTAAGTTTATTTGGCTAAACGTTTGTGTAAAATAGTGCCTGCTTGGCAACCCAGGTCTTAACAAATGCAGCTCTTAACAAAAGTTACTTGGGTTCTTACATACAATCAAAAAACGGTAAAATATACAAGGCATTCTGTTTAAAATAACAATGTTAACTGAAGCCTAACTTCCGGTATAACCGGAAGTGTTAGATCTTTCAAATTATCTTCATTAAAGAGATCGGGATTTTTTATAAAGAATACCAATATAATATCCAAAATCTTTTGCCTCTTCGATCGAACACATAATATAGAATTTTCATGACTTATATGATGGTCAAAATTACGCTCTTTGCTTGTCAATTTTAAAACTTAAATTACCGCTTTGAGTTTAAATTTCGAGAATTCGTAGATGTTCATAGGGAATGTGAAATTAAACTGGATGTTACTAATTAAATTTTAATTAATTCCCTTTGCCAAGGAACTGTTATATACATTTAAAATGGTACCATTTTACGACCTAGAAATATAATGCCTTACAATTTAGTTTCGATAAAGAACATTTCCACTGTAAATTAATTGTTTTCTGCAGTAATTAGTACGTCGTAATTAAATTAGGCTTTTCCTATTTCCATTTAAGATTTTAAGGGTAATATCTAACCCCTACCAAGAATACTGCAAATATTCATTAAAAGAATTCACAATTAAATTGACGTGTCTTTCCGATTTTTGATATCATTTATGGGCAGCAAGATATTACGTTTTCAAATTGACACCTTGTATATAATATATATAAGCAGCTTATATATATCTCCTATTTAAATAAGACACCCTATATTGTGCTTTAAATTTATCACGGTCTTCCATGAAAAGCTTATCTGTTTTATTTCAAAGTCTTTCTTTATTTCCAAGTTTCTTGCTCTAAACGTAAGACAGGAATACATTACACTTTCCGCACATATTCTACATTCGACTTCCATCATAAATAAAAGAAAACTTTCCGTAATTCATTTATATGTTCGAAAGGAATTTGCAACGAGAAGGAGCTTAATAAGTATGAAAATCCACGCGAGAAAACTACGTATCGGATTTAGTGTATTCTTTTTACTTTTGATGTCACTTAAGTACAAACAATATTTTTAAGGAAGCCCAAAGATATAAAGGCCCGAAGAGCGGTAGAGATATAGCATAGTATATTAGGATGCAAGTTTCATAAGACATTATCTTAGAACACGTGTTCAATTGCAAAAAGTACAAGTGCTCTAATTGTCTTATGAACTGTGTATTTTATAATACTCTTTCTATTTGGGTCGTTAAAGTCTGAGAAACTTTAAGAACTATAGTAGATGTTTTCAATTTGAATTAATATTTTCTTTTTGGGTTGGCAATACTTTTCATAAAATATTACAAGTATCAAATATGCAATGACAGAAACAATTGCAGGAAATTGGAAAAAAATCTAGAAAAACTTTTAAAAAGAATATTATGCAAAACTTTGAGTTATGGTGCGAGCAGAACAAAGTATTCAAAATATTGAACAAAATACTAAATAATACTATTGAAATTATTGTGTCGAGACAGAATCTGACAGGAATACAATTAATACCCAGGAAATGTCTACATAAACTATAACTATATACTTATTGAATAAAACTTTAGAAACAGAGCATAAACTAATATTTTTATTATTTTTAGGTTATGTTGTTTTTTTATAGTTGTGACTAGAAATTAGCTGACGGACACCATCAGTATGTAATATATTTCCGAGTATAGGTATTTCGGATAAATATATAGTAAAAATAATCTATTTGCAAGGTTAAATGGTTAGTATTTTAAAGTTTTCTATAAAAAATTTCTGTCGAATCCATAATGCCTAGAAAACTAATTTCAACAAAATCGAAGTAGGCCTAAAATTCGAACCCTATTTGTTGCCAACATGGAAAAAATAAAATTTCAGTTACATAAAGTGGCAAGTTATTCAATATTTTTGCATTTCATAATGTAGCTATTATGAAACCCAAATAGAAATAAATCATTATACGGCAATACAAGAAATCTCTATAGCCTGTCTTGTTTTTTGTCCACCGACGTATAACAATTAATACGTACAACTTATGCGATGCGCACTTAAATTTTATTAGTGAAAAATGGGTTAGTGCGCACGGTTTATCGGTCATATTTTTAAAGGTTGCTCATCAGTTGTCTTGCGCACCATGTTGTCGCCATTATATATACAATCCCGCTTGTATTGGTGTATGTTTGGTTGCCAAGCATCGACGTGAACCAACGACGACCGTCCGTAACCGAAATCAGTCGTAGGGATGTAACGATATTAAAAATTGATCGATACGTGGACATTAGATATCAAAATTAATTCTAGTTTTCAGTGATGGCTGTACTGGTACAAGGTACTGTTATGCGAGAAAATAGATTGTTTATTGCCCAGTAAAGTAAGGTCTTGATGTGCCAAAATATTGTCGTGTAATCATTTGCATTAAGTGCGAAGTACGGTCCTATTCGCCTGTTAAGGTTAACAGTTATCAGTCGGCATTGCGCATGACATCTTACGAACAGCTTTGTTTACATGCGCAAGGTCATACATTTGCCACTATTGCTTTTAGAGGTTGGCTATCCATAGATATAGATCCGTGGTAAGGACAAACATTTCTTGGCTAATTCGAAAGGATGGAAGGATAAGGATGTTTTTATAACGAAATAGTAAACCTGTCTTATAAAAGCTTTTTTAAAAACCTATAACAAACTCAATATAACTTAGATTATACAGCAAAATGGCTGTGTAAGCTTATCTGCTGTATTACTTGATGGCACCTCGTAAATTGCCGGTGTAAAGAGAAATTCTGAACAGGTATTACCATTAAATTGTTGAGCGGTTTATGAATAAATAAAAATGTAAATGAAAGTTGTCTTCAACGCGATCGATATGGTGACTTCTAATTAGCGTGAATACAAGTAGGAATTTTCAAATTGTTTTCTTCCGTAATAGTACAGACACGTCATAATATCGTCGGGTAAATAAACTGTGCAACAGCTGATTTTTATAATTTCTCTAATGTTTTACGGTGTAATGTGCAATAAACTTTGGTAAAGCGCGAAAAGTCAGGACATAGAAAACTTAATACTTACTTGGTAAGAAGTTACTCAATCAATAAAGAAATCAATGTTCTGACTTTGTCGTTTTATTAATCGCATTGGTCATTTAAATAATTTTTTTGTCCAGTTTGATTCGAGATAAAAACGAAAATAGTTTCAAACTGTATAAATTTTCCCTAAAAACACTCTTCTAGCCACTAAAAGAGATCTTATAGATGTAAAAACCCCAGATTTGTTACATAAAAGTTGTGTAACAGCATTTAAAAAATATCAACAAGCACACTATATAGCAAAAAAAACTCACAGCGACAGTTATTTCTTTATAAACGTCGTAAGAATATTGGTATATACAGCAACAATTTTGAGCTTCAAGCACATAGGAAACATCAACAAGTACTTTATATAACAACACTAAGCTTATAGAAATAGGTATTACTTTATAATGGTCTTATGAATATATATTCTTACAGAACTATTTTAATCTTCAGGAATTTAAAAAACATCAACAAGGAAATTATACAGCAAAAAAGCATACAGAGACTGTTATTTCTTTATAAGGTGTGCAGAACCTTTTTTTATTATAACGGAAGCTCTATTGCTGTTCTTACAGCTTTAAAAAAGCTTCTATATAACAATTTTATTATTTTGTCGTAAGGATATTCTTGTAGCGTAATATTGCGGGGAAACTTTACAAAACAAATCGAGAGTTTCTATGAAACTGTTATAAATTATAAATCTTTCGTAATTAACCAAATCTTAACCGATCGTAACTACAATTTTGGGTAATATTCTTATTGTATTTGTTTAAAAATGTCACTATACAAAAATATTAAAACCGTTACGTACGAAATTTATAAAATACAAAAAAGAATAGTTTAATTTATTTAGTACTAATATAATAAATAATTATACAGTAAAGTACCAGCAACCGGGTTGCTACACTTCCTATGTCTCAATAAAGAGTTAAAAATACATTTGCTAATCACTCATATGGAAGTACCTTTATATAAAAAAATTACTTTTAAGCAGTCTAACCGCTAATAGGTGTACAATCAAACTTGTTATTTAGCCTGCGACTGTACCATTTCCTACCGTATAAATATATCCAGGAAATTTTCTTTGTGCATCAATTATTACCCAACAATTATTGACAAATCAATTGACCTTTTTAGCTTCTCGTTTGTCAACAAAACAACGAATTAGGCACACGCCTAATGGGGATCGAAGAATAGCATATTAGAATTGATATATTGGCATACATGATGCGGCGAATAAAAATTACCTCATTATTTACTGCTACTGCTTATCGCTAATGTCGATTTCACTTGCACATATTATTCAGTATGTTTATACAGGGTGTCAATTTGAGAACCTCCCATCCAGGTTATCGGTAGAATGATTAGAGGTTCGTAGGTAGTCATTCCGGGTGACAACATTTCCCTTTACCAAAGTCATCGCCTAAAAGAGTTCTAAATACAGTGAAACCTCTCTTAGGCGGACACCTACGGGACCGTCTAAATGTGTCCGCCTAATAGAGGTGTCCACCCATGGGAAATTTGTTATTAGGTAATATGTAGATGCAAAATTATTACTATGTATGTGTATGTACAAATAAACATAACATAACAAAAATACACTAGTTTTAGTTAGGATGTAGTACTAAAAAAATCTAATAACCTAGTTTGACATGCGTTTTATACTTGCAATCTAGAAAATGTAACTCCAAGTCTGATAACAATTCCATTGCTGTAGAGTCACCTCTATTCTTTGCATACTCTTATAATTCCTTTACGATACTAATGGCTTGTTGATAATTGGTGACATTTGTTTGATTACTGCATTCAACTTCCTCATCAAAGTCGTCAGATAGTGATGTGGTTTCAGTTTGGGCTACATAATCGGTAGGAATGGGATCGCTATAATCTTCTAATAGCACATTGCTATAAATGTTAATGAACTCGCCCAAATCATTGTTATCAAATTACAAACTTCCACAACATCAATATTCTCTTTCAGACTCAAAACGCGACATTTTTGTGCCATCGTTTACGATTTTAACCTTACAACTCACAAATAAACGGCGGACTGCTATCGAGGAATCACACATACTTTCATTCGGCGAAGTCTTTTCGCTCTGCCACGCATACGCGATTGGTTGCCGGTCTGTCTTCAGAGAGTTTTTGCACCGTATTTATTCGTCTCTCAAATACTTTTAAAAAATTATGTCCGTTTAAAGGAGGGTTTTCGCACTCTTTGTATGAAAACAGCCTGCCCGCGGCCGCCCAAAGGAGAGTCCGCCCATGAGAGGTTGATTTTCATGGAATTTCATATACCTAGTTCCGGACTATGAAAGAATGTCCTCTTTTTAGAGGTGTCCGTTATGAGAGGTTCCATTGTACTTCCATCACTCAAAAAATAATAAATAATGATATTTGGAAACAGATTTAAACGACCTTTAAAATAATGTGCCTCTGGACCCCCCTCTCCTTCCCATTTGCGACCTTAAGGGTAACACCATTCGCAGGGGGTTAATTAACGAAGGCTACAAATAATCTTTAAAAGTGCTGTATTATTCCTATTTTTAATATAATTTACTGAAAACTACGATACGATATTAAAGGTGAAAATGTTTTCAAATTGACACCGTATTGTCAACATTAGGAAGCAGTTATTTTGAAATAAAAATATTGTTTCTCCATTTGGTGTTCTTTTGAACAATTGCCGCGGCAACTTTTTCAACGATGAAACAAATTATATGATCTATTATCAAAAACTACTTGTTGTAATCTTATGATCTCAAGTGCGATATACATTAATTATATTTTTAAAATATAGTATTATAGTCGTAGTACCAGTTAATTCGCTGTGTAAATTACCGACGTATAGAAAGTAGATACCAACCGCAAACATAAGATAAAAAATTAAAAAATGCCTACCTATCAGCTCTAATTCGAAAAAAAAAAACACTAACCAAATCCAATAATATCTGTTATCAAACAAAAATCAGTTGCACAAACGTACCGAAAAAGTGTCCGGAACGCGGTACCTCACGGGACCGTAACGGGTACCGCAAAATCTTCGCGCAATGATAGTCGCTAGTCGCGGCGGCAAAAGTCACTTCGGTACTGGTTTCGGCGAAGGTTCTTGCGTTTACAATTGGAGAGGTGTATGTCGGTACCCAAGCGGTGGTACTCGCTGGCAATAAAGAGTTAAATTGCTTTTGTCGAAAGGTGCGACGATGTAAATTAATTCCACACGGTATACCTTGCAATCGTGTCATCATTATGAAATATTTTTTTTTAAATTACCGACCGATTGCAAGAATGGCTGCTGTAAGGAAGGGTCAAGTGCGGGTCTCTCGCTTGATGTTTCCGTATCATGCGATGTAATTTTTTTTTTTTGATGGAGAATTAGTAATGCTGAACACAGTGGCGGCTCGTGACCTACGATAGAGGGGGTTCACAAGTATGGTGAAATTATTTTTAAAATTTTATTTTTGTGTAACGACCAAACAATTACTTTCTAGGCGTTTTAAATGTAAAAAGAAAAAAAGTAATAAGAAAATGCGTTAGGTAAAACATATTTTTATTTATTTTTAATTTTACACAAGGAAATACAATTTTTGGAAAATAAGAAAGGTTTTCTTAGGGTGTATAGCTGTCGGATCTTAACGTCGTCGCATGCAACCCTCGTAACAATACTAATACTACTAAAGCCATCTACGAGCTATTAAGAAAACCGAATGATGTCCAATACTACTACCGCCATCTACGAGTTATCAAGAAAACCGAATGATGTCTAATACCACTACGCCATCTACGGCTACGTCATTAGGCGCCACCAAGACGAGAACAATAGTTAACTGTTTTATGACGAGAACGAATCGAGCCACGAGACTGATAAGTTGGTATTCTTCATATTTTCAGTGTTTTTTAGTTTAAATCCTTAAATAAAATGGTTTCAAATCATATCGAGTATCATTTATCGAAATACACAACATTTATCGACCCTACACAATAGCGCTGAAACGTAAAGTCCATTCTTCGGTTCTTAATTGTAGAAAATTGATCAATAACAGCCTCATTAAGTTTGGAATACCCTCTATAAATTTTTTTTCATATATTTCATTTTTAAACTTTCTAATAAAGTCTCTAGATTTACCCTTTGTGGTCTGCGTTAAATTAATTTCGGGTTTAGGTGTTCCCGCATTCTTCACTTCAATTTTTTGCTCCAAACTCAAAGAGCTAAAGTTATTTCTTAAATAGTCCACCGTCAACTATTCATTTTAACTTAATAAATATATAATATAATAACTAGATGCACGAACAGACAACAGGGTGCACACAAAAACTGTGCGCCTTATCCATGTTAAATCGCCATAGCCCCGCTGCCACCCGCCATTTGTTACTACAGAGAAACTGCACTACTTAATCGCACGTCATAATTGTCATTTACCTCGACCGAGGCACGGTTGCCGGATCTATACAGTTTGGTTTGACGGGATGATAAAATATTAGGGAGGGTCGGACTTTTTTAGTTTGACGGTACGATAAAATATTAGGGAGGGTGGGACTTTATATGATAAATAATATTCAATGAATATAAATTAATATTTTTTATTCGTTTTGTTTTGGGGGTGCACGTGCGCATGTGTTCCTGTGGAAGAATCGCCACTGGCTGAACAAATCCTTGATATTTTACAATTTTTGTATTTTATAACAGTTTTGTATAAGCTCAAGATTTAAAATTTTGTTGTTTTCAGTGTCAAATAACTAATATTATGCTGTAAGAACGTGCTTATATAAAACTATTTTATATGTAGAAGGTTTTTTTTATATATAAATAGATTACAAATACAAATAGTTATGTAAGCTTTTAGCTATATAACTTAGTGGATGATGTGTCCTTACTGTGGTTACAAAATACAACAAAGTAGAGTAAAGTAGACTTTTTTATTCAATTACAAAATGACAACTTACTTTTCTTTTTCTGACACAAAAAAATACGAAAGGAGAATAAATATGTATATTTTCAAAACTACACCTCTGATAGAATGGAAAAATTTCTTCGCGTTATTTCCACCAGTCAAATGGATTTTGATCTTCTTTTAGAACGTTTTGTTGGATCCGGTTCCGGTCCGGGATCCGGCCAAAAATATTGGCGTTGGCACCACTTGGTGTTTTTTTCTGGTTCAGCATATCTTGACTATGCACATTGGTGCCTAATATGCTAGGAGACCATAGATCAGTCAACATGGCTTCATCATTGCCAATTTTTGCTTTAATCTTAGATGTACTATTTGACACCGAAGGCTGTGTAGTTGATTCTAATTCTGTTGTGTAAGGAGACGTAGTTATTACAATTTAGTTAGTAAGTAGTTATTACATATTTTATGATATAATCTTCTAATTCTTTTGTAAGCACCATTGGTCGGCCTAGCTTTGTTTCTGTCGTGCCAAATAAATAGTTGGATCATCGTCTTTTTGACAAAACCTAAAAAGGAGTGTTCTGGGAACATTGTATATTTTTAAATCTAATTACCCCATATATTGTTGTTTCGCAGCACGAATTTTGTGTTGTTTGTTTCACGTCTGTGTCAACTTACACTTGAAAATTGTCGAAAATAGCTCGAGTTAAAAAAATATTAAAAATAAAATCAAGCCGTAAAAGCTCGGCAAAGCCCGACGTTGTGAATTTGTTTATTTAGCTGTAAAAACAATTTTGTCGTCCCTTCGTTTTCAAGCTGTTGAATACCCGAGAAGCAAAAATGGAAATTAATTATTAAAGACAATTTATATGAAAACGAAAAGGGTGTTTGTTAAGGTTTATTTAATTTAGCTAAATGAATAATCAAGCACAAAGATGAAAATCTAATTGTTTGTTTACTTAAATAACGTAAAAAAACATTACCGAGTCGATACACTACATCGTTTTGGCGCAAAACTGGAATTAAAATTTTTATTCTTCAAACAACCCCGAACACCCTGTATTGTCTTAAAATTACACAAATAGGTATACTTACATCCATTTCTTAATGTAAATATATTTTATCAATAGCTAGTATTTCTGTTCTATTTTAAATTTAGCAACTTTCTGGTACAAATGGTTACTAATACAAGCGCACAGCAGATGTTACAACGATATCAACAGACATAAAGCCATCGAGGTCAAATCTTACGAATAACTCTTTTTTTTTTGTAGGCCACCACTAAAAAAAATCGTTCTCTCTTTCGATCGATACAGTTTTAGCGCTGACAAAAGAATAGCGACTTTCTGTTGACATTTAGCGTAATTTTTAAACGGAAAACATTTCCGTAATCTCAAATACTATTTTGTAAATATGAATTATTTACAATCAAATGTTTAAACGACTTTTTGAAGGATCGAAAATGACATTTTATTGGCCGGGATAGCAACCAGCGTTAAAAAAATATAGTTTTACCGTGACTATATTATAGATAAATGCTCAAACCACTGTATACTCTACAAATACAAGCTTGAATGAAAAGAACCTATGCTATGATGATGAACTAGACGATCTTGATGATGATGTTAAAAATTATTGCAATATTTGTTGAGAGCTCGGCAAATCTGGAGAAATATGGTATCGATGTGTGTCATGTGGTGATTGATCTCATAAAACTGCAGTGGTAAAACAACTCCAAAAGACTATATATTTGTGATTTTTGTAGAAACTAAATGTATTTTTCAATAATTTGTTTAATCTTTTATTTGTTTCTTACCTAAAACTTTTTAGTTCAAATTTTGAAGCTTATTTTCATCCTAAGTATTTTACATTTTTAAAGGGTTAAAATAAAATTTATAATATTTAGAAAGTTTAAAAATGAAATATATGAAATAAATTTATACAGGGTATTCCAAACTTAATGGGGCTGTTATTGATCATTTTTCTACAATTAAGAACCGAAGAATGGACTCTACGTTTAAGCACTATTGTGTAGGGTCGATAAATGTTGTGTATTTCGATAAATGATACTCGATATGATTTTAAACCATTTTATTTAAGGATTTAAACTAAAAACACTGAAAATATGAAGAATGTCAACTTGGCAGTCTCGTGGTTCGATTCGATCTCGTCATAAAACAGTTAACTATTGTTCTCGTCTTAGTTGCGCCTAATGACGTAGCCGTAGATGGCGTAGTGGAATTAGACATCATTCGGTTTTCCTGATAACTCGTAGATGGCGGGAGTAGTATTGGACATCATTCGGTTTTCTTGATAGCTCGTAGATGGCTTTAGTAGTATTAGTATTGTTACGAGGGTTGCATGCGACGACGTTAAGATCCGACAGCTATACACACTAAGAAAACCTTTCTTATTTTCCAAAAGTTGTATTTCCTTGTGTAAAATTAAAAATAAATAAAAATATGTTTACCTAACGCATTTTCTTATTACTTTTTTTCTTTTTACATTTAAAACGCCTATAAAGTAATTGTTTGGTCGTTACACAAAAATAAAATTTTAAAAATAATTTTACCATACTTGTGAACCCCCTCTATCATAGGTCACGAGCCGCCGCTGGCAAAGATGGTGCAAAGACACGTTCATGAAATAATTGCAATACTTTTTTTTTTCTAAAGTTTCATTAGAGTTGTTTGATTATATCGTTAGTATATATGCATATAAAGGTACAACTTGGCGCAATTCAATTTTTTCTGGTAAATATATTCTATATGTAATATATCATTTTGCTTAAGTGCGAAATCTTCGACGTCTCTCCCCTATTTATTAGCGTAAGTAAATAGTAATATTTACAAACAGGTAATAAGTAATTTAAAATATTCATGGGGGTTGTGTTTCTGGTCGTAGAGAAAATTGTGTACATTACAATGTCTGAAAGTGATTTTCTCAAACTAGGCGGATTTCGCACTCGGCTGACGTCTAGTGCTAAATGCATCCTCGTTTGAACACTACCACTTTTAACACTCGTTATGTAATATACTATTATATAGGAAACATCAACAATCCAATCGTACAGCAGATAAGCTTACACAACCAATTTCTATATAATATAAATTCGATTGACAACAATACACAATAAATTTTGCGAAGAAAATGTATGGGTTCCGGATGTGAAATAAATTGAAGGTAAAAGTAACCTGTAAACAGGAACCACGTATCAGAAATTTAAGCACCAGAAAGCGACAAGGTCTGGCAAAATATATTATAGTTAGTACCTAACCCACTTGCATATTGCAAGAAATCAACGGGAACTCTAATTAAAGATTTAACTAACAGATAATAAAAATGTTTATGCTAATTAAAACAATTAAAAAATATTTCGCAAACGTTTTTTTTATGTGAAACCCACCGTGACAATTGCTTATTATAACCGTGAACTTAATTGTTTTAAGAAAAATATCTGTGCATTTCATTAAATCCGGGGTAATTGTTATTTCGCTTGTTTTAAGGGTGGATTTAGTGGCCAATACACTAGCTTGTAAGGCCAACTACACGAGAAAAAAAAAAAAAAAAAGGGTGGATTTAGCATACTATATAGGATATTTGTGGGACACAAATCAAAGTTTTAGGAGATTTAGCATATTTTAGTAATAAAAATGTGTGAATAGTACAGGTACTGAAGGATTTATTTTCAGTTTGATAGTTGACATAGTTTGTTCAAATTTGCATTTATCTTGTAAACGAAGCTGATTTCAAATAAATATTTAACATATGTTTCTTTAGGCATTTAAATTTCTAACAAATTATTCTATTAAAATATGAAAAAATCAGTGTCGTTCACATATTCTTACTGTTCATAACACAAATTTCACTAAAATTACTTAAGCCGTTTGGGAATTATCTTGAAAATACCGTTAAAATTATACAGGGTGTTATGGAAATGACGTATTATATTTAAATGGGTGATTCCTTGGGTGTCTTACTGACAAATGTAAATACTTACAAATACTGTATGTGAACATGAATAAAGAGAAGAAAAAAAAATAAATAAAAAAGAGAAGCGCTACATATTTTATTTTTTTTAAATCGACCGTTTTAAAAGTGGTGTTACAAACACTCTTACTCACAGGTCAGTCCGCGCTACTGTACAACATTTCACCCAGACCCAATGGCAATGTTGCCAAACTTAATGTAAAACTGAAATTCCATATAAAATTATAAAAATAAATTATTTTCTACCTACTTTATCTTTATACATAAAGAGCGAGGAAATCCAGGCACAAATACAATCAGTTTTTTTTTCTTTTTCATAGGAACACTCCTGGAAACACTTTATGTACATACAGTAATAGTGAAACAGAACCGATAGTTAGCTTTTGAAAATACAATAATACAGATTATACTACAGATTATTAGATTTTATTACACGCGACGAAATTTGACGTCCAGAAGAAACGCGTCAATAAAAACAATATTCAAAGATTATTTATGGACCGGCAACATACACGTGTAAACCGAAAAAAAACAGAGCGGATTGCTGAGAGTGTGTTGGTGATCGTCGAGACACAACGTATCCAGCCGCTGGTTGGTCTTCAACTAACAGCCCGCAAGCGTGCGACGCTATAAGAACACAGCCGATTTAAGGCGTCAAGAGGTCATGGCATTTGACCTAGTGACGTACGTGCCTATTTATATGCCTAACTTATTTAATACTATTCCATATGTTTTTCGGGTTGTTTAAAACATAGTCCGTCGTAAATGTTCTTCAATTAATTGTACAAAAAGGTATTACAGAATGGAGAAGTGTTTAAATTATTTTATTTTGTCTAAAGAATTTAAGGTGTACATATGACAACACCGGCCAGAATTCCTTGATTGCTTACATGTATCGCAGTGCCACACAGGTGTTTTTCTGGTTTGACGTCAGGTCACTTTTACCGCTGAATGAATTGAAAGCGCCATTTATGGCTATTTTTCTTCAATTTGTCTTTATCTCAGGAATTGCCGGTTTAAATATAATACGTCATTTCCATATCACCCTGTAGTGTTGAAACTTCTTTTAGTAGAATGATTATGGCTCCGTAGCTATCGTCATTCCGGGTTACACCCTTACCAATTCTTTACCAGGGACACTGCCTAAAAAACATGAACAAGTCCATTTTTGGAACGCGATTTCAAAAAATAATGGTATTATTGGAAAGACATTTAAAATTACGTTCCATTCGATTACGTAACAGTAGATTAGTACAGGTAACTGTAAATAATCTAAGAAGTAAAAGAACATGTACGGAGCTCGCCTGATGACTTTATTCTGTCTAAAAACGACTTTTAATTACATCAAATAAACTAGCAGCCGTCCTTTAAAGGCGATGACCCACTTGTTCATTTGCTCTGAAACGTCTTCGGCTTGAAGCCGTACAACCAGTATCGGGCTGTGCGTGCTCAAGGCCCCTATTTTATATTGGTTAATAAATATGTTTAAAAATACATATTTTTTAAACCAACCAAAGTCCGACTGGTCCCACCTCTAAGGAAGTCATATTTTGCATATGATATAATCACTTGAAAGTGGACGGTCAACAGGAATCGGCCTTCCCGATGGACTAAATGCGGGCACAGTTCGCTTGAGTCCGACTCTGACTATAAAACTCTCCTAAACACCGTTATACGATTACATAACAATAATTAAGCTGTTAAGACAATAGGGATTCTCGTCACAACACAACAATTCACCTACTATAATCATTGCATCTCTTTAACCCCGTTCGAGAACAATGTGGAGAGAAGAATCGTGCCCGTGTAAATAGATTACTATAATTTCCGTCATCTTGAAGACATGCCTACTTCCTATTTATTCTTATTTATTAAATCGAGGTTTTTGTTACAATTGGGAAATTTTAACTCTCGGTTTCGAGGATTGTTGAGTACCTACTTTTAAAAGAAATTACAAGACTTTAATACTTTGTAGAGATTTAGGTAAAAATCATCTAACATGTACCGAAGCTATCGGCATATTATGTGTTCACTTAACAACTGTAATGTAGGCGAAGCATGCCATTATATTGCGATTATGCCAAACCACTGCGTATGCTCTGACCTTCCGTCGTTCGCTACTGTGGCGACATGGAACTTCCCCCACCCCTTCTCACGTATTTTCCCGTGTCGAAGAGATTTGCAGAAATTGTAAAATTGTAACCCTCCGATTCTCTTGGTATTTTGATTTTTGTCCTACAAAACCTAAAGCCCGTTATCCTGCCGTACGAAATTCCGAAGTTACATGCATTGAAATTCAGTAAATAAGAAATTACTTGAATTGACCAAGTCATCGACCATGTAGATATAACTCGAATACCGCATTGAAACTGGACGGTATTTTATTATTATAACTTTTCAGGCACTCCTTGTAGTTGTCGATCCTTAACATATTAGCAGTAACTATAATTAACTTCCTTATTAACTTTAAATTATAATTACAGTACATACATATAAGGACGTGTTTTAATTTTTTTTTACCTTTTCCTTGTATAGTAGCGTATATTCTAATGCCCTTTTGAGTGGAGAAATTTTATTATATCAACGAAGCAATGGCAGCAATGCAAATGATTAAATGAAATAATAACCTATTACACAGCTTTAAAACACAATAAATTCTAAAACTTTAATAGATTTCCTGTAAAAATTTTGCAAAGCCTCTCTGATAATATTCAAGTGTTCAATGTAAAGGTGCGTCCTTATCCGTTTCATTAATTTATCGCAATATATATCGCTCCCGCGCCAGAGTCTTGCCTCCGCACCAAACTGACAATAAATTGACAAATAAGCATTATGTCTCAAAACAGATAATAAGTTTCTACCCTTGGACTGGAGACAAACACGTCCACCTTTTAAATAGAAAAACTCGTTAGTCGTTACGTATTACGGTGTTGTGTGTAAGACGTAGATTTAAATCAAAGTGTAGTTCGGCGTTTATCCGGTCATTACAAGATATTGACTAAGTTTTAGGCTTAATAGCTCTTGAGGGGACCGACAGTTTAACGTGGGCCTCGAACTACGAACTTCGGTTATACGCTGCTCCCCCAACGGCTATAAACCCTTGGTTTCTTCGCATATCAGCGATCATCAATATGGTTTTCGGAAGTCCAGATCAACTGGAGATCATATGTCACCCATATTTGGAACAACGCAATCGAACATCATGGGGAGTCTCGGGCTGTTGCACTGGATATTTCTAAAGCTTTTGATCGTGTTTGGCATGAGGGGCTTCTAAGTAAACTGCGATCCTATGGTATGCCCAGTCGATTCTGTGCATGGTTGTCTAGCTTTCTTAAGGACCGCTCTCTGCAAGTGGCAATTGACGGATTTCTCTCAGATACCTTAACCATCAATGCCGGTGTTCCTCAAGGGTCCATATTGTCTCCCACTCTCTTCTTACTCTACATTAACGACCTTCTAGTGAAAACGAAAAACCCGATAGTTAGTTTTGCTGATGATAGCACACTTTTATCATCTTTCTCTTTGAATGCGCAAACATCGGCTGCCGACGCACATCTTCGCAGACAGCATGAAGTATCACGCCTCAACAAAGACCTGACCACGAGCTGACGAGGAACCTCGACAGCCTAGAGCATCGAAGCCAGGTTGGGGATTTGACTCTCTTTTACAGATATTTTCATAGAAGGTGCTCGGCTGACCTTGCCCTCTTGATTCCGCCCAGAGCGGCGAATAGCAGAAATATACGACGAACCACTGCCGCCCATCCATATGTGGTTAAGCTTAGTACTCCTCGAACTTCATTTTTTAAGAATTCTTTCATCTGGAGGACTACATCCTTGTGGAACGACTTTCCCGAAATCGTTTTTCCCAACGAATATAACCTCCAACGATTCAAAACCAACCTGAATCGCTTTTTGCGCACACGCACCACTCCCAAAGTGCCCTAAAGGATTTTTCCTATAGTGCTTGTGTTTGATCATAAAAAAAAAATAGCGGTATGGCCTATCGATTGGGGAGTAGGTACCGTGCCCTAAGCCAATATCCGATCTTATCCAGCCTGGTTATCGGCGTGAATGGGATAGGGATGGGGAAAATATAGTTTTCACTCTTCACTATTTTTTGCATGACGCCCGACAGTAAGGCAATATCATTTTCTTAAAATGGATTTAAAAAAATATAAAATAGAATTTTTTATATTCTATTTTGTTCCTATTGTTATCAGAGAAATATGGCTTATGTTAAAGAAATAAAAAATCATGTTACTTGGTAAATTTATTAAACTAACTTTCAGTTTCTTGCAGCTCTCTTATGCATATACATTCCTCATCTTCAGCGAATCCGTTTTTTTTTATTTATAAATAATTCGAAAACTATTTTTTACATAATATCTTTTTAACATAATAATTTTTTTATGTCATTTACCCTACTCTTGATTTCCGGTTGGTTATCACTGGTTAAATCCAGCAACGCCTTATTAAACATTGCCGTTAACTTTTGTCCCTCTTCAGCGTTATTTTTCTCTTTCAATTTGGTGCCCAGACAGAAAACGATATTTAACGCTTCCTTTCTCAGCCTGGTATGTTTCGAGATACCTACAACAAACGAGTAAGACAGAGATACAACGACAACGACATTGGGAAGAATAAAACATTATTATAACCATATATAACCATAGATATTTAACGCTTCCTTTCTCAGCCTGGTATGTTTCGAGATACCTACAACAAACGAGTAAGACAGAGATACAACGACAACGACATTGGGAAGAATAAAACATTATTATAACTTTGTAGTAATATTTAGGAACAATAAAACGTGAAGTAAATTTTGTATAAAAACTCACCGAGTGAATAAACCACAGCTTCCAAAACTTTATCCACAATTTTCTTTAGACTATGTTTCTCGTTATCAGTCAAACTATCTTGTTTCAAAAGTAGTAATTTATCCACGAAACTATACAGAGCCGAAGTTACACTAACTTGTACAGATCTAGTTATAGTTGGTAAAGTTTCTACGGTGTGATTGACGAAAAGTTCCCCGTATTTTTCTTGGGTTTCTTTACTGTTATCTGGCCAAGCTTTTCCTACGAATAAGAACCCGTACGTTAAATTTGTTTATTTACACTTAACTATTAAATAGTAACGTTTCTAGATGCACCAAATTTTAGTAGAACTGTACATAACACAACATAAGTTTCATATACAGGATTGTAGCACTCGCCTTCGGCTCGTGCGGTCAAATTTCCGGCTCGTACAAAAAACTAACTTTATGTATAAGTTTCATACAATATTTTTCTACGATAAACTTTGTGTTGCTTCATTGGCTTTATTAATTATTTCATCTATAGCGCATTGGAAATGAGTTTTCTTCTTCGAAATCCGACTTATTTCTTTCCATTTTTGAAGCTTTCAAATATCATTGACATTATTGACACATTGTTATTGACAAAATATCATTGACAATAACAATGCGGCGCCCAGGTAACGAACGACTCGAATACTTTTTTCATGGCAACTTGATATTATAAGCATTCAGAGAGAAGTAAATTACTTTTTTGAACTTGTTAAAAAATTACCAATTTTATGCACTCATATTTTTATGGATTTTTTTCTAAAGAAAAATAATTTATAATTAAAAAATATTTTTTCTAGCTAATATTTGATGGTAATACAACCTACCTAAAGTTTCATAAGCAACTTCCTTCAGCTTTATATCATTCTCTCTACCCTTCTTCGCATCCTCCACGGACATATCTTCGTCCTCGTTATTCTTACCGTTCTTACGGCTTAGAATGGGCTGAATTATGTTGTAAACCTGCTCGAACGTGTCTATTTCCAACGCCGACACAATTTCGCCTAGACTTTCTAACGCCGAGGTTTTATAGACTATTTCGTCTTTTTTAGCCTCCTTCAGGACCGTTTCAATTATAGCATTCGCGTCGTTTTCCTCTTTTATTGATTCTCTGAAAAGAAATTATTGTTCCATAAATTGTAATTTTATTTTTAATAATTAATTTTTAATTAAAAAAAAAACGTGAAAATATAGGCCTTCTTTTTTAATTATGGGATACTTTTA
Source organism: Barypeithes pellucidus (assembly GCA_963991005.1). Taxonomy (NCBI): domain Eukaryota; kingdom Metazoa; phylum Arthropoda; class Insecta; order Coleoptera; family Curculionidae; genus Barypeithes; species Barypeithes pellucidus. The sequence goes on from OZ022558.1 coordinate 77,018,026, forward strand.
AGGTTTTTATGATAAATATAAAAAATAAATAATAGAGAATTGTTGGGCAACCCACTAAACATATCATATTATACATATCGACGATATAATATCCATACAGGGTAAATAAGATTATGAGTTTTGTTATGTTCTTAGTTCAAAATTATTCAAAGTTCCGGCTGGGTTTGTCCAATTTCTTAATTGGTAATCGCTAATTCCTTATTCGTAAAAATTCAGTAGATGGAACTTACTTGCAATTAGAACATAAACTACTTAAAGCTTTGAGTAACTTGTCCTTTCCATTCCACGTTCTACCGCCCAAGCCGTTGAGTAAAATCTCCAGAAGCAGATTTTTTTGTTTTTGCCCAATTGTAGCTCCTAATTTACTTGCTACAGTGACTACAGCATTAGCGGCCTAAAGGAATGAATGCTTTTTTTATATACATGGCGTTTCTTAATGACGTGCCCCTTAAGTCATTTTGTGAGGAAAAGTTTATAATGAACACTTTCTTTTTTGCTAAGGTACATAGGTGTTAATTTTATTTTTTATTATCTCCGAAAGTAGTTTAGATATTATTTTCAATTTTGGCATGTGTTAATAGTATATAAAACCACATATTTTTAGTTAGAATCGATCCACCATTCCTGTGATAATTTTTACAAAAAAGTGGTACGCCGCTGACATTTTTCCATGCGGCTATTTTTTTTCGATTAGTCTGGCTAATTCAACATGAAAACGGCCTCTTGCGTATTTCTCGTCATACTAAAACAATTTAAATGAAGATGATAAATTAGGTTTCATAAAAATGGTTGGAAATGACCACCTGTACTTTTGTATTGTTCATTGCATAAGTTTGACACGTGTTTCGCTTTAATATATTAATTTTGGTTATTTCTTATTTTGAATGTAGCGCCCTGAAGTACTGATTCGTTGGAATAATGTACGGCTGGGATGACTAGTTTCCGGATCATGGTAAAGCCATTTTAAAATTTTCTTCAAGACGTTCAGCTGGCCCCACGTTGGGCGCCAAATTCGTTACGCAGAGCGCAGTTGAAAATAATGAGCATTTAATTAGTTTTAATGTATAATTGACCAGGCTAATCAGAAAAATATACACATGGAACAATGTCAGTGACTATAAAAAAAATCAGAGGACATGTTTGCGGAGACGCCACTGGTAGATCCATAGTAGAATATTCTTTTTTACTGAAATATGTGGTTTCATATCCTAATAACACATATAAAAAATGAAAATAGTATCTCAAGTACTTTCGGATATAAATATTAACAATTACGATTTACAATAAAAATTAGTTTTTGCCGTTGAGGATGTTCATAAATAAATTCTTCATAAAATTATCTAAGGAACCACACTATGAAATATTAGCACGACATTAAGGAACACCCTGTATAAATGCAAAGAGCAAAAAAAGTGCGTACTTGAGCTTTAACAGTCCAAGATGGCGACTCGAGGGCTTTTTGCAGCATATCACAAATCTGTTCAATGTTTTGCCTTATTCCAGTTTCAGTACCTGAAAAAAAAATTAAGATTCTACTACATACAGGGACAGGCAGAAAGAAGTACATATGTAAAAATAGATGTTTCTTTTAATTTGTTTTAAAACTCGAAAATTTCTTACCGGGACTCTGCTCGGACCAAATTTCAGTCCATATGTCCAAGGTATGTTGGGTCTCGGGTGTTTTTTCCGAGTGCATAGCGAAAAACACCAATGGTAAAATTACTTCGGAATGCGTTTTTAATATTTCCTGATTGTGGATTCCTATGGATTGTATAGTGTGAGCGCAAGCAGATCTTATGGAATCATCTAAAAAAACACCAGGTCGTTTAAAGTGTTCACAGAAGCAAAATCTTGCACGGCTGACCCAAAATTCGTCGTTCGTAAAGCAAACTATACGAATACGTTTTGTTGTGCGCCTTGTGTTTCTTTTTCTTACCTTCCCTCTCGAAATACCACAACTGCAATTTGGCAAACAATTTCTCCAAACTGGATTCCTTAGCCGTAGAAACCACATGTCCAATGGCAGTAGCGTAATGCTTCCTCACCGCCGAATTTCGATCCGTCAAACCGTTCACTAAAGCCGCCAGGAATTTCCCTGAATACGGTTGTACGTCCTTGCCCAACTGCACCACTAACATGGTTATAAAATGGGCGCAGGCCACCCTGGTGCCCAAACCGACGGATCCTTTCATCAGGTCGATGATCTTGGGCACTAGTTCTTCTAGGATAGACGCGTCTGCGTATTGCAAGCTCTAGAATAGAATGATAAACATTATGTTATTATTAAACTACTACTCGGCCGTACTATTACTTACTAATAGCTAAATCTAAATATCTGATAGTTTAATAGTTTCCTAACCAACATTGCTTCCTTATAAAGGCTATACGAATATTCTTACAGCAAATATTTCCAGCTTTAAGTTGTATTAACTCGAGCCTACTAAATGAATAATGCAGATAGGAAGATAGTCCATCACCGAGATAAAATACATATAAGGTAAAAATTGTCATATCTGGTTTACAAAATAAGGTTATATTCAGTTATATTAGTAACAAATGTCCATAAATACTTACAGAAAACACAAAAGTTCGATGAAATAGCTCTGAAAAGAACTGTTTTTAGGATTAAATTCTACTTGAAGACGCAAAAACTTATAAAAACCAATTAAGATTCACACGCGATTGACACATATAAATGATGGGGAGTTTTAAGGCACGATTGCTCTTGATCCATGGGTTTGTGACGTACGTGTAAAGATGCAACGTAGACTTTAAATATGTATGGAAATTTTCGTTTTTGACCGTGTGATAATTTCGAATAGACTGCGACTTACTTTAGAGACCGTTTCGGTTGTAAAATGAGACTTGGCTATCGACGCCCTGGCACTGTCTATGGCTTCCTGCGCTTGCGATTGCGCACCCATCATGGTACTCAAGTACGACAGTTTAGCAGATTCTAGTTCCCCGGTGGCTTGCAGTAGCGCCGGTATAAGTTTCGGTAAGAACGGTTTCAGTTGTTTTCCAGCGGAGGCGACCAGTTCTGAGATAGTTTGAAGGCTGAAAAATGTATAATACATTGTATTCAAATTCGTCCGCGAATACAGGGGTGGTCATAAATGGTAGGATATGTAGGGGGACGTCGAAATAATACCCTCAAAGTTATCAGTTGAATAATGAAATTTTAATTATTTTAAATTTTGAAATTTGGGTGATGGTAGCATCTTATAGCATACAACATATTGGAATTTTTCTATTTATTTTTCGATATCTCGTCATCTAATATCAGTTTTTCATGCCAATATATATTGTTTTCAATTTTCCAGCCAAAAGAGTAGTCACGTGACAAATGCCAAAATAATTTTTAGCCAATCACGCAGAGGCACTGGGCGTAAAATTTTTTTTAATAGTTCAATAATAAACAAGATTCCCATATGTGGCCAACTTTTGCCGGTCATTATCTTATCATTTATGACCGCCAGTTTCTGGACATCCTGTATACAGGGTGTTATGGAAATGACTTGTTATATTTAAACCGGCAAATCCTGAGGTGAAAATAAATTGAAGAAAAATAACCTTAAATGGCGCTTTGAATTATTAAGCGACATATTATATGAAATCTTAAAATTTACATGCCCGCTCCTGAGGACCCTCGCAATCAATAGCCTAGTGAGACACTCTCTAGGTTCAAAAGAGGTTAGCGCATTATAGGCGATGTTGTCATATTGCAACACAGAATTCCAAACGCAAGTGTTCAGTTTTTGACAACAATACGTCTTTGATACGCATTATCACTTCTTTTTCAAACTTTCTAGAAACATAAAACTACAATTTTAAGGTACATACCCTCTTACCTTCGATCTTATTTTAAAATAATCCGTTTTATAATTAAATTCCAACAGCTCAACAGTAGATAATATCACACAAATTTGAAATAACATCACAACATTTATTATTATGAATTATTTCACAACAGAAAAAAAAATCGAGGCGTGCTACAACTAACAAAACGTTTAAAATTCGTATACGTCAAGCACGTGGAACCCTCGACAGCGTCAGTTCAACCCCCCGAGTCTCGAAACATACTGAAGCAACGATAGTGGTGCGCGGTCGGTATACAAGCAAGGGCGAGACACGCGGTGTCCAGATGGAACGGCGCGACAATACGTGGGTAAAAAGGGTTTTTACCTTAGTATTTAGATATTCGATTTAAAAAAAAAGTATGTAGACTTTCTCTAGGAGTCACCCATTTAAATATAATACGTAATTTCCATAACACCCTGTATACTGTCATTAAAAAAAACTCTTAATTATCGTACATGCCTTATTAGGCGAATCTCAGCAACGGTATGGGTAATTCCATTATTTAAAATCGGCGGCAGAATCGCTTCCACCATTTTAACTCCCGCTTTCCCTTGGGCAATATCACAGCCTCGAATACACAACTAAAATAAATTAATTTTCTTGAAGTAGTCCATTTCAAAGTGGAGTGAAGTTATAAGGAGGTAAAGAAACTCACAGTCTGCTCCACTAGTTTAATAACAGTTGATAAAAACATACATGTTTCGAAGGCTTAAGCCTTCATAATCAGTGAAAAATACAACATCAAAGGGAACCTATTACATTGTTAAACTAACAAAGCAGGAAAAGAAAAACTTTTATGATTATGCAAAAATAAAGAATAAAAGAAAAAATAAAAAAACTAAAGGTTTCTTCTTAAAACATCGAATGCATGATTAAATAAAATTCAAAATTAAAAAATTTTAATTTTTTTCTTTACCTCCTTAAAATAAATTAAGTTGTCACATTGTCGGCGACATAATTAACGACAATAATTTGTAGCGGCGTAGACGTACCTTACTTAATATCCTAGTGGTTTTGTTAGCGGCCAATCGCGTTGCCTCATGGTGATCGTCCATTACTCTAAATAACTTACTCCAGATTTCATCCATATGACCAACTTAAAAAAAAAACGCTCGGTAGTTATATGATCAATCAAAATCATTATTTGATATACAAGGTGTTCGAATAATGTACCATAATGCTGCCATTTTGTCGCGAAAAATTAAATAATATTAACCTAGATGATTTTCGTTTAACTCCTCCTGAGTTAAGGGAAATTTGAAAGCTTTAAATTGATACGTTTATAAAATATTATAGTGCCGCGTTCTGCTATAAAAAGAAAGTAAATGTGACCGGTGTGAGGTTATGTTAGTAATTGTTTTTGCAACCAAACATACATGAGCGCATTACCAACCTTTAAAAAAGAAAAAACGATATCGAAAATAAAAAATACTATTAAGATACAAGTTTCATAAGACATTATCTTAGAGCACGCGTATAATTTAGAAAACGACCCGAGTCCGAAAAACTTAAAAAAATATAGTAGATTTTTCCAATTTGAATTAATATTTTCTTTTTGGGTTGGCAATACTTTTACAATTTAATAAAATGTTACAAGTATCAAATATGCCATGATAGAAACAATTGAACACAACAAAGCTTCTTCCCATCCGTAATAATTAAAAATAAATATATTATTAGAGTTCATAAAAAATGAGTCAGGAAGAAAGTTGTACTCCGTTAGAAATACGAGAAATTGCTGAAAATAATCTAGAAAAACCTTTAAAAAGAATATGCAAAACTTTGACTAATGGTGCGAACAGAAGTTCAAAATATTGAACAAAATAATACTATTGAACAAAATATTGTGTCGACACAGAGTCTGACAATTAATGCCCAGGAAATGTCCATAGTATCTATAAATATGTATACCATGTGGGGCAAAAGTCCCGCAACGGCCAAATATCTCCCGAGGGGAAGGTTTTTTAAAAGAATGTTTCGGGCAAAAGTTGTATGGCTTTGAAAGAGGAATCATTTGCATACAAAACCATCTCCCACCCCTTCACCCCCTCCTGAGGGGTGGGGGTAACTTGTAAATTTTAAATTGCCAACCCTATTTTTTTTTGCTGATTAATATTCTCCAAGAAAAAACAAGAAACTTTTGTCCGAAAAATTTTTTTTAAAAAGACGAATTTCGCGATTGACTCAACGAACAAAATTTGGATATTTCAAAATATTCCGACTCTTTTAAGCGAAAATGACGGGGTTTTCAGAAAAATTACAAGAGGTAAAAAAGAGTCGGAATATTTTGGAATATCCAAATTTTGTTCGTTGGGTCAATCGCGAAATTCGTCTTTTTAAAAAAAATTTTCCGGACAAAAGTTTCTTGTTTTTTCTTAGAGAATATTAATCAGCAAAAAAAAATAGGGTTGGCCATTTAAAATTTACAAGTTACCCCCACCCCTCAGGAGGGGGTGAAGGGGTGGGAGATGGTTTTGTATGCAAATGATTCCTCTTTCAAAGCCATACAACTTTTGCCCGAAACATTTTTTTAAAAAACCTTCCCCTCGGGAGATATTTGGCCGTTGCGGGACTTTTGCCCCACCCAGTATATAAAGTAATATGTATAATACTATATTGAATTAAAAATAAAAACAGTACTTTATTCAATACAACTTTAGAAATAGAGCATAAACTGGAAGATATTTTTATTATTTTTAGGTTATGTTGTTTTATAGTTGTGACTAGAAATTAGTTGACGGACACCATCAGTATGTTATATATTTCGGATAAATATCTAGTAAAAATTATGTCGAATCCATAATGCCTAGAAAACTAATTTCAACGAAATCCTACTTGCTGCCAACATAAAAAAATAAAATTTCAGTTTCATAAAGTGGCAGATTATTCAATTTTATTGCATTTCATAATGTAGCCATTATGAAACCCAAATAGAAAAAACACATTAATGTACCTGCGTCATGTATTGATCTATTCGAAGATCCCTTCAAAAAGTCTTGAAGCGCCAAGCAACAGGATTGCCTGACGCGATACTGAGATGAATTTAAGTTATCCAGAAGATCCCTTAATATTTCGTCATAGTACTGATCCAGCTAAAAATCATTGAAAAAAATCATTACAATTGATTAAGTTATGTCCATATTATCGATGCATAACGGATACAACTACGTGAACGATTTAACTGAAATTCGCTCCGATTGCATACCATTTTTTGAGGCTCAGTCACTAAAACCCTCCAAATGTTTGCCATGGAAGCTTGTATATTGGGTGTTGGGTCATATTGATACCTAAAAGACAGAATAAGTATTATTTTAAATACTACTAGAGTAGAATCTCGCTAATTATTATTATCTACAGGGTGTCCCATTTTCGACACTTTCTGGGGTGTATTAGAGTTATTATCAAAGATATAATGTTGCGGTTTTCTCTGTAGCGTCCTACTCTTTGACGAAAAGAAAGATTCCGGTGTCAAATTTGTTATGGCCCTCAGGCCGGTATTAGACTATCAAATATATTTGACAAAGATATTTTATAAAATAAATTTTATAAAATATTTGAAGTGTAATATCAGTTCTTTTATAAAATATTTATTTTATAAAAGATATTTTATAAAAGATAACAACAGACGATTATCTTTGATAAAAGATTTTATAGTTGATTGGTAACGGTGGTAACCTCATTTTCTGACAATAAGGCATAAATTTGACATTGACTGCGACTGGTATTGGTATATAATACCATGGCGGAAAAGAAGTTTGTCTGGTGCATTTCAACAACAAAACTGCTAATTTGGGAGTATGAAAGGTTCCAAATATCATACAACCATCAACACCCGGATGACAAAAACCGAAATAAAAGACTGGATATATTTATTTATTTATTTTCAATTTTTGCCTTGCAAGTTTCTGGAATTATGCCTGAAAGGGTACATTGAGGTATGCGACTGCTGTACTGTAAACTAGCATAACTCTCTCCTGTTGCCATAAACCGAAGGGTAACCATAAGGCGTTCCTCAACGCTGATACAATTCCTTAAATGTGTATTCTTCCGGGCTATCAATGGTGATATCTTTAAAACAATAAAGTTAAATGTTTCCTCGTCCATTCTTAAATAGTTTTTATAACTCCTAATACCATCAACTCGTAACTCCCGAAGGAGATTGTGGTGGACACCCCTTAAATTACGTCTTGCCACCCAGGGCCTTACCAAAAGGCGCCTGACTCTTTTTTTTTCTTTTTTAATACTAAACGCATTGTAATCACGGCAGCACTTAACGCTAGACAAGCTAATGCACGTCTATCGTTCATTTTTAATTGTAAAAACTTGACAAGTCCCTGCAAAAATTGTCAAAGTTCTTTGACAGTGTAATACTAGTAAAAACTTTTATAAAAGAAATATTATCAAAGAAATGCTACAAAATATTTTATAAAAGATCTTTGTCAAATATATTTGATAGTCTAATACCGGCCTCATAGTTTTTAATTTACAGGGTAATTTTGAAAATCTTCGCGTCAACGTAGGACAAAAGGGCAAAAAACACACATTGATTCGCCCGGTATAATATCGCCCTATCGAACATGACCAATCACTAAAAAAATTCAGCATATTTCTAATTCAATTATCTGTAAAATGGCAAAAGTATTGTAAAAAACGAATTAAAACCAAAAAGATACAAACTTAGCAAAAAAAAACAGGATTTTATTTGGTCCGGGAGATTACCTTTAAGCAAAAAATACTGGACTCACGATAGAGCATGTGGCTTAAAGATAACGCAAACTAGCCGACTTCCCTTATAAGGTTCGGTTAAGAGACATTTATGCTTTATAACAGTTTTATAAGCGCCCTCGCTGTAAAAGTGTTGTATAAAGGTCTCCTGTGGTAGATTGTTGTTATTAGGGCCAAATAGCTATAATATTAAACCCTATTTATTATTGAAAGAAGATACAAGCCCATTATGCCTATTATATTACCTGTATAAATCGAAGTAATTTAAAAAAAAAATTTTTGTTACAAAATATAAAATATTAAATAATTAATTACCTGTATAATTTCGGAATGATATCGGCTAAATGGGCCTTCAAGTCCTCGCCGCATTTTTCCGCGATACTGGCGAAACCGAAAGCGGCTCCTTTCTTCGAATTCCACATCGAGTTGTGATTGGCCAGCTGCATAAACTGGTAGATAAGATCGGGCTTGTTCAAATCCGAGGCCAGAGAACACAGTTCCTTGTAGGTCGTCAAGTTGCCCCTAAATAAAAATATACAGGGTGTTACTTAACGATATGTACTTGTTGTAATAGGGGATTTATATGTCCTAAAATGCTTTGTTTTCGATATACAAAGTTTTCATTTCTTTTTTTTTGGTTTTTATCACAAATTTTAAAACTAGTTTGAGGTATTACACTAAATTTTGCTATAGACTATTTTTTACTTTAGACAAATTTTTACACCAAAAGGTTTTTTTAAGCCAGTGGCGTAGATACGATTTTATTTATTTAATTACATACCTTACAGGTTTTAATAAACCTAATTACAAGGCAGAACCAATGATAAACATAATACACAGTAACAAAATAATGAAACAGAATACTTAAAAAAAAAATCAGAAACATACAGGGTGTCCGGGAACATGTGGGAAATCTCCCGGATATGAAGAAAACACGTGAAAAGAATACTATAGGTTCATATAAACTTCTTTCGTATCGGCCTCCTCTTCGGAGATATGGGTTCCCAAAGAGCACCAATGGAATCAAGTTTTTTACACATAATTATTGAACCGCCTGGTATATTTAAATTATTTTTTAATATGATGTATACCAGGTAAGGCCCGTCAAATTACTACCCAAGAAACTGTTGTGAATTACTCACAGCTGCAGGGACGGACTAGCTGTAACACTCATGGGCCCATTTTTTTTACGCCCTGTATGATGAGAACTTTGGACAATGTTTTTTACATACCTTTCACTATTTGCTAAAAATTAAGTACTCTTCATTCATGTCGCTAATCCTAACCGTTTTCGAGAAAACGGTATTTTAATTATATCATGTATTAGGCGTATTTCAATAAAAGATACATCTTTGTTCCGATCAAATATTCAACCTTTAAAATTAAGCTTTTTCATATTTAACCCATGAGCAGTTAGGGGACTCAGTGTGAATAAAATGACGTTTTCTCGACAACGGTTAGGATTAGCGACATGAATGAAGAGTACTTAATTTTTAGCCAATAGTTAAAGGTATGTAAAAAACATTGTCCAAAGTTCTCATCATACAGGGCGTAAAAAAAATGGGCCCATGAGTGTTACAGCTAGTCCGTCCCTGCAGCTGTGAGTAATTCACAACAGTTTCTTGGGTAGTAATTTGACGGGCCTTACCTCATCATATTAAAAAATAATTTAAATATACCAGGCGGTTCAATAATTATGTGTAAAAAACTTGATTCCATTGGTGCTCTTTGGGAGCCCATATCTCCGAAGAGGAGGCCGATACGAAAGATGTTTATATGAACCTATAGTATTCTTTTTACGTGTTTTCTTCATATCCGGGAGATTTCCCACATGTTCCCGGACACCCTGTATACAGAGATAACAGTAATAGTATACATAAAAAAACTAAATCAAGAAAAAACCAAAAAGTTATGACAGAGTCTTTCAGCGTTTAACAGGTCGACATATTTCCGGTAGTGAGGAGTTAAAAAGGTCAACCCTGACATCACTCCCATTATACAGATCGCACATACTGTACAGTGGGGAGAACCTCAATACATTCGTACGCGGCGTCGCCAAATAAAAGCAGCTACTATGACGACTATGTAATCGTGGTACACAGAAGTTAATCTTGGACAGAAAGTCTGGACAATCAATCAGGTTATTCAAAATTTTAAAGAGGGTTTGTTCGGGAAAGTTCCGCCGTTCCTTCAAAGAAGCAAAACCAAACATGCTAAGTAATTGCTCATGCGGGAAACCCTGCTGAGGATAGGTACCATCCCGCTTAAAAGTAACATATTTTAAAAACCTTCGCTGATATCCCGGGGACCACACTACAGATCCATATTCCAATTTCGATCGCACATAGGCACTATATAAGCTGATGATAGCCTGAATATTCGTAAAATCCCTTGTACATCGTAGAATGAACCCATATGCCCTAGATGCCTCAGAAATAACAGTGTCTATGTGAGAACAGAAGGAAAGTTTATTATCAAAAATTATTCCAAGATCTCTAAACTCATTAACGCGTGAAACTGGCCGATTATCAATCGTATAATCATATAGAATAGCTAATGACTTCGTAGTATAAGAAACAACGTTACATTTTAGTATATTTAGCTGTAGATTATTTTCAGCGCACCAATCAACAACAAGATCAAGGTCAGATTGAAGATCACTGCAGTCGTCGAGGCTATTTATCCTTTTATACAGTTTAACATCATCAGCATACCTCAACTCATTAGGTATGAGTCTGAGACCGATATCGTTGATGAAAATAATAAACAGTAACGGTCCCAAAACCGATCCTTGGGGAACACCAGAAACTGCAGTATATTGTGATGATTTAATGCGGTAAATTTGAACATATTGCTTCCTATTCATTAAGTATGATTTAAACAACGAAATCAGTGAATCGGAAAAACCAAAATTATTGAGTTTCTTAAGTAATAGTCTATGGTCAAGTCGGTCAAAAGCTTTAGTAAAGTCCAAATAAATTACATCCGTTTGAGGGCCCTCATCAATTGACTGTGCAATATCCTGAGTAATCACCATAAGATTCGAGACTGCAGATCTACCCCTGTAGAAAACGTGCTGAGTCGGTGATATTAAATTTTTTACTAGAGGAAATATAGAGTAATGAAGGAGAAATTCAAAAATTTTACAAAAATTACAAATAATGGAGATAGGCCTATAGTTTTAACCAAAAAATATGTTACGCCGCCGATATTTTCGATACAATTATTTTATTATTAATTATCATTCAATTTTAAACAAAATCTTATCGTTTGGAAGGAAATAACATGATATAATAATCGTTAATAGGTAAAGTTAATATATTTTTTTGTTAAAATTGTATTGAGCCGTGTCTGTACCTAACGCCACTATCTTGAGAAAAAAATTTTTTTAGGTAAAAATGTGTGATATTATATCATAATAGCCTATACCAAAATTTAATCTGTATATCGAAAAGAAAGCATTTTAGGACATATGTGTATACGATCTTAAAGTGCGTTTTAAAAACACATCTTACCCTGTAGGTGCTTTACCCAACTGTCCCTCTTCAAATATCTTTGTGTCGCTCGTTACTTGCGCGACTTGTCGCGCGCCGGTAGTCAATTGTTTTACTAAAGCGCCCAGTAATTCCTCAGATTTGTACGTGTCGTATACGACGCATAAACCTTTAGAAGCGGCGTCCTGTACAATGTCTAAAATTATGGTTAAATAGTTTTTTTTATATTATTCTATATTATACAGGGCGTTTCTTACCATTGTTTTCACAGAGAAGATCCATAAACGTATTCTGAAGAATTTGTATCCTTTTTGTAATAGGATTCCTTTCTCCACACCCTAAAATATAAACCAATTAGAACAAGCGAAACATCTGATTTCTAAATGAATTTTGTACAGGGTGTCCCGTTTTCGACACATTTATAGGGTATCTCCGTTATTGTTAGTGCTATCAAAAGTGTCATGTGCTCTTTTTGGGTCAAACTTAAAATGGCAAAATCAAAATTCGAAAATTTTCGCTCGCTTAAGAGATACGGGGGGAAATCAAAAAATTGACAATTTCAAAATTATCTTATATCTTCTTAGTTAAAAGAGATACAGAAAAATGTTTAATACAGAAGTTTCTTTATATTGATTGTTGAATAATCTACCGTTTTCAAAATTAGTATACGGGGTTAGGTAAGAAAGTTATCGGACCTAACCTCATTTTTTATAATGGAACACCCTGTATATTTTAATCTAAAAAGATAGCATTTTTAACTTTCGTTTCAAATTTATACCACACCACGGATGATAGATATCATCAATTTTTTCAAAATGTTGATCAGTATTTTTCGAAAATGAATATGTAAAAAATGAAATTGACGTTAAATGTTAATAACAACTAGAATGTCAACATAGTTGTCTCTAGGATATTAGTTTTTGTTTCATGTCCTACTTTGGTTTAAAGTAATACAGTTTAATAAATCGCCTGGTGTGTTATATATTTGAAAGGAGAATTTAAAATACTATATTTTTAGATTAAAATATAGAGGGTGTTCCATTTAAAAAAAATGAGGATAGGTGCGATAACTTTCTTACCTGACCCCGTATACTTATTCTGAAAACGCCAGATTATTCAACAATCAATATAAAGAAACTTCTGTATAAAACATGTTTCCGTATCTCTTTTAACTAAGAAAATATAGGGTAATTTTGAAATTGTCAATTTTTTGATTTTCCCCCGTATCTTTTAAACGAGCGAAACTTTTAAAAATTTGATTTTATCATTTTAAGGCCCAAAAAGAGTACATGACACCTACATTACTTTTTTGCTAGCACAGTTACGGAGATACCCTATAAAAGTATCGAAAATGGGACACCCTGTATTTGATACACCGATTGATGAATTTAACAAATACGTAAGAGTTTCTATATTCTATTGCTTTTTGTTATGTTTTTGGGGGGGTTGCGAAAAATCTGCAAACCTAAGGTACAACCGCTACTGCTAAAGCTAGAAAAGTCTGCAAAAAATAGCGTTGTTAATCTAGTTTCAACACAATATGTTTTTTACCTTTAATAACGGCCAACAACCATATACAAGACGCCTGTTTCGAATTAGGATGTGAATGGCCAGCCAATTTCAACAATTCCCCCAGCAACCAATCCAAGTTATCGTCGGTTACGGGCGCCGTGGTGTTTGGCGCGTAATCGTTCGGTAACACTTTCCAAGCGTCCCGTGCTTCGGGCGACCATATGCTTTGACAGCACATGACCAGAGATTCTCCTATCGTGAAGTGCACTTCGACATCTTTAGTCTGTGAAACGAACGATCGGGGGTATCTTGGTTACTTTAGTCAATATTTGAATTCAATTTGTATTTATTTTAATTTCTTTATGCCAGAAAATGTTCATTCCCGAGTAAAGTGCGTCTATTTACGAGACGGATTTGAAACCGCTAACCTTGACTGCAATAAATTAGTTATTTATTTAAACAAACCCCATGGTGTAGGTTCCAATATCTGCAAACCGCAATAAATGGATGCATGGTCGGCTTCAAAACATAGCTATACAGGGTCCGCAAACGAAGCGTGGACGGAAGATTAAATCGTTATCGAAGAACTTATTAACAATACTAAAACAGCTTGAGATATTGGACTAAAAGCGGCATGTTTTAAAAATATTTTACATTATACAGGGTGGCCCAAAAAAGCGTGACAGCATAAAGTTATATTTTTTTAAATGGGACACCCAGTATTTTATTGCATATTTAGGTTCGTATCACTATCGTTTATAAGTGCCTCAAATTTTATTTAATTTGGTTTTGTAGTTTCGGAGAAATAAATTAAAAACTAAAAAAAAAAGTTTTGCGGTCCTGAATAAAAAAATCAAAAAAAACAATCCAGAACTATTTTCTTAACCTCAATATTGAGTGAAATTTATGACAAGAGGTCTAGAGATACTATGAATGTAATTGCGTTTATTCATTTTATACAGGGTGTTCATAATAAGCCTTCAAAAACCCCACATTTTAAAATAATTTTTCTCAAGTTTTTCAAATGGAACACCCTGTATATTATTTGGCTATTTGACGTAGAATTCATAGACAATTTTTTTTTGTAATACAAGCATATAAGTTATATCCAGCCGTTTTCGAAATAATTATAAATATCATAAATTATGTTGTTTAAATAGAGTTTTTATTGGGAAATTTTGTTATAGGCGACTAGACTAATAATTGTAAACTAAAGTAAATATTCAAAGTAGCTTCCTTTTACTCTTAGAGTTTACCGTATTTTAGTTTTCGCTACTTTTTCTTAAAATCTAGCGGTAACTTTTTAATGGTTTACATTTGTTATGCATAAGTTCATTTGCAACAACTTCTCGAAGGGTTCTGGTCCCAGCTTTCTCTTAATATCTGGATATCTTTCAGCATATACTCGGCTCGTGAGGAGGCAATTTCTTGCACATTCACCCAGTATGAAAATCATATTTAGCATTTCTAAAGTTGTAAAATTCGACATTTTGTCTAAGTTAGTACTTAATTTCGGCGTAGTAGCAAAAATGCAGGCTTTTAAAATGTATATCGAAAAAAACTAAAATACGGTAAACTCTAAGAGTAAAAGGAAGCTATTTTGAACATTTACTTTAGTTTACAATTATTAGTCTAGTCTCCTATAACAAAATTTCCCAATAAAAACTCTATTTAAACAATATAATTTATGATATTTATAATTATTTCGAAAACGGCTGGATATAACTTATATGCTTGTATTACAAAAAAAAATTGTCTATGAATTCTACGTCAAATAGCCAAATAATATACAGGGTGTTCCATTTGAAAAACTTGAGAAAAATTATTTTAAAATGTGGGGTTTTTGAAGGCTTATTATGAACACCCTGTATAAAATGAATAAACGCAATTACATTCATAGTATCTCTAGACCTCTTGTCATAAATTTCACTCAATATTGAGGTTAAAAAAATAGTTCTGGATTGTTTTTTTTTTGATTTTTTTATTCAAGACTGCAAAACTCTTTTTTCTTAGTTTTTAATTTATTTCTCCGAAACTACAAAACCAAATTAAATAAAATTTGAGGCACTTATAAACGATAGTGATACGAACCTAAATATGCAATAAAATACTGGGTGTCCCATTTAAAAAATATAACTTTATGCTGTCACGCTTTTTTGGGCCACCCTGTATAATGTAAAATATTTTTAAAACATGTCGCTTTTAATCCAATATCTCAAGCTGTTTTAGCATTGTTGATAAGTTCTTCGATAACGATTTAATCTTCCGTCCACGCTTCGTTTGCGGACCCTGTATTGATTTATTTTTGTTTTGAATTAAAGAGACACACACCTACTTAAAATGGTATAATAATTGGAGATGCTGGTAAATAAAATGTGTTTCTGCACGAAAAGATCGGGGCATTTTATGGTCAGAAGGTTAATAAAAATCAATGTCAAAATAAAATTAGGAACAGATTCAAAAAACTTACTTCCTTGGCCGTATTTAACAATCCTTGTATGACTTCTTTGGTGTGAACGAACTTCTCGCCAACACAGAATAGTCCAACGGTCCTGGCTGCTTTTTCCCTGACCTAAGAATTATAGAGGGTGTTCAGAAACTAATGGTCATAAATGAGCTTTGAGATAAACATATCTTTGTAAAATGTCGGCAGTTAATAACAAGGGTGTCGATCTGTTTTTCAGATATAAACGTGAAAATTTGTAATTAGAAAAAAACTGGATCACAGATACCCCAAAACTTGATCGATACCAAAATCAATATGCCAGACAATCTAAATATCAATAAATTAACTAAAAAAACTTTATTTTTAACGCCTTAAACTTCATGAAAATAAATATTGATCTACAGCTGACTCTCGTCTCTTTCTAACCTGCCAAGAAGTGGCATGTTTTTAAACTGTTGTTGCAACTTAACAACTGATTGTCAATTTGGGATCCTCAATTAAATAAAACAAGATTATATCGAAAATGGTAAAAGATACCGAATAAAACAAGGTATAGCTTTGAAATTTAATAAATTAATAATGGAAACTGCCAAAGCAAAATATATATAATTTGGCAACACCGTCAAAATTGTACAAATTTTATAAATTAATTTCAATCCTACCTGTATAATAAAGCATACTATCCAAAAAATATCAATATTCAAACTTTACTTAATTTGTAACTTTGAAACCCTGTATCTTATCAGTAAGGAAGCCAGATTGGAAAAAGATTGATATGAAGTACTGGCATTATTTCGACTTTCCGTATACAGGGTGTTATGGAAATGACGTATTATATTTAAACCGGCAATTCCTGAGATAAAGACAAACTGAAGAAAAATACTTATAAATGGCGCTTTCAATTCATTCAGCGGTAAAAATGACCTGACGTGAAACCAGAAAAACACCTATGGGGCACTGCGATACATGTAAACAAAAAGCGAATTCTGACCGGTGTTGTCATATGTACACCTTAAAGTCTTTAGACAAAATAAATAATTTAAACAATTTCCCATTCTGTAATACCTTATTGTACCGGGTGA
Source organism: Barypeithes pellucidus (assembly GCA_963991005.1). Taxonomy (NCBI): domain Eukaryota; kingdom Metazoa; phylum Arthropoda; class Insecta; order Coleoptera; family Curculionidae; genus Barypeithes; species Barypeithes pellucidus. The sequence goes on from OZ022558.1 coordinate 77,035,146, forward strand.
TTCATTAAGGGTGACGAGCTACCGTATCTCAGGAACTAATAGTCGTACGAGTTTAAAAAAAAAGTCCTTAAATGAAATCGGCCAAGAGAAATTGCTGGAAATATTTTTTAAATTCATATATCTACCGCTAGGGGGCGTAATTTCTTCGATCGTATAAAAAATGCAGTTTTCTTGAAAATTTTCCAAATAAGTTGAAAAAAAAATACTACCACAGTAATACCTCTATAATTGTCCATCTTTTTGGTTTAACACTTTTTATTGTGGAACGTAAAATAAGGGCGGGAGGGGATGGTGAACTTTTCCTTACTAAAGTGCCTATAGATTGGGTTAAACTTAACGGAATTTAGCAAACTAGGTCTCGTTTAAGAAAGGAGGGTATATTGAACAAAATAAAAGACAACTACGTCATTCTGGTTCTTGCCGCCCTCGCTAGGGGGTGTGTTTTACAAGTTTAACCGTATTTTAAATTTTTAGTTTTTTTATTTGTCCATGGCATGCTCGATTATGAATTATCTATTTTGCTTCTTTAATAAATTTGTTAATGCAATATTCTTTAAGTGATAACGTTTAAACGAATGAAGATATCGACATGCGGCTTAAACATATTTTGTTGCAAATTTAGTCTACTTTTCGAATCTAATAAAATAATCATACTGTTCCATTTAAGGTTTCGGAGCAAAATTTAAAATACGGTTAAACTTGTAAAACACACCCCCTAGCGAGGGCGGCAAGAACCAGGATGACGTAGTTGTCTTTTATTTTGTTCAATATACCCTCCTTTCTTAAACGAGACCTAGTTTGCTAAATTCCGTTAAGTTTAACCAAATCTATAGGCACTTTAGTAAGCAAAAGTTCACCATCCCCTCCCGCCCTTATTTTACGTTCCACAATAAAAAGTGTTAAACCAAAAAGATGGACAATTATAGAAGTATTACTGTGGTAGTATTTTTTTTTCAACTTATTTGTAAAATTTTCAAGAAAACTGCATTTTTTATACGATCGAAGCAATTACGCCCCCTAGCGGTGGATATATGAATTTAAAAAATATTTCCAGCAATTTCTCTTGGCCGATTTCATTTAAGGGCTTTTTTTTTAAACTCGTACGACTATTAGTTCCTGAGATACGGTAGCTCGTCACCCTTAATGAATCACCCGGTACAATTAATTTAAGAAACTTTACGACAAAAAATGTTTTAAACAATCAGAACAAACATAAAGAATAGTATTAAATAAGTTTGAAATAGGCACGTACGTCACTAGGTCAAATGCCAATGACCTCTTGACGGTTTACAACGGCTGAGCCGAAGTGTTCGTATGGCGCCGCACGCTTGCGGGCTGTTAGTTGACGACCAACCAGCGGCCGGATACGTTGTATTTCGTCGATAACCAACACACTCGCAGCAATCCGATCTGTTATTTCGGTTTACGCGTGTATCTTGCCAGTCCATAAATAATCTATGAATATTGTTTTTATTGACGCGTTTCTTCTGGACGTCAAATTTCGTCGCGTGTAATAAAATATAATAATCTGTAGTATAATCTGTATTATTGTATTTTCAAAAGATAACTATCGGTTCTGTTTCACTATTACTGTGTGTACATAAAGTGCTTCCAGGAATGTTCCCATGAAAAAGAAGAAAAACTGATTGTGTTTGTGCTCGATTTCCTCGCTCTTTAGGTATAAAGATAAATACAAGTAGGTAGATAAATAATGTATTTTTATAATTTTATATGGAATTTCAGTTTTACATTAAGTTTGGCAACATTGCCATTGGTCCTGGGTGGTATATGTTTATAGTAGCGCGGACTGAGCTGTGAGTAAGAGGGTTTGTTACCCCTTTTTTAAAACGGTCGATTTAAAAAAAAAATATGTAACGCTTCTCTAGGACACCCAAGGAGTCACCCATTTAAATATAATACGTCATGTCCATAACACCCTGTATATCCTATCACTTATCACCACTAATTTCAGGACATATCCTGTATACAGACGTGTTGAATGAAATCTCAGTATCGTACATTTAAAGGAAAATAAATCGCCAATTTTCTCAAATAAATTAGTACCTTTGCGGATAGTTTTCCATTATTCATAATCTCCAACAATTTTTCCACCAATTCTATTTTCGTAACGCCGTCTATAGCCTGCCTTTTGGCATCCGGACTGCCAATTTTCACGGGCTTACCATCTTCCAACGGTAAACTTAGCACCCGGCCTATCAATCCGATACTAGTACAAGCAGCGCTTATAAGAAGCGGGTTCTGGTGTGTCATAAAAGGCACTAAGAAAAAACCGAAAAAAAAAAATGGTTCAAATCATCACTTCTAGATTTCTTTCCTGTGCATGTTAAAAATGTTTTTTTATGTTACCTACCCAAAGAATTAATGCTGTTTTTAATCAAATCGTTTTTATCGAACTTTTCATTTTCCAATTTTTTCTTTAAAATGTAAGTTTCAAGGCAGGTACCGATTCCTAATAAAGCACCGTGTTGAGCTTCCAAATTTTTGTTAGTAGTTTGTCCTAAAAGTAAAAAAATATATACTACCTTTAAATATTGCTATTTTTCTTATATTATTAAAATTTGCAATAAATCACATACCAAAGGAAAGAGAACTGAACAAGAAATAGAACTAAAAGAAACAAACATGTTTTTACCCCTTTCATAAGAAAGTTATGGGGTTTTTAAGGAAATTAGTGTTTTATCATTTTTTTTCAGCTTTTGTCCACATTTTCGGTCTCGACAATTTGCATTTCATATGTAAGAAAAGTCTAGAGCTATAATGTTTTCGCGCTCCATCTGACGGACTAATACACCAATAAAGCTATTGACGTCGACTGGGAGGCGAACGGCACCGTTAAATTCTCAGTCCTACTAATAAGGAAATTCCACCCTATATACAAGGTGGACAATTAGTGCGACAAAGCTCAATATCTCTTTTACCGCTAGGGATAGCGGAAAACTTTTTTCACGAAAGTTAGTAAGCGTTAAGAGGTGCAGCTTTTAAAATTATTTTCGACCATACAGGGTGCTCCAAAAGGGAGGTGTGATAAAAATTTCATATTTTTTAAATGGAACACTATGTATATTTTTATATATTTGAATTCACCGTAAAATTCTGTACATAGCACCGTAATTATTTGTACACATTTTTGCAACGTTGCCAAATAGATTGGAAAATTCCTAAAATTTGTGCAAAAACATGGTTCAAGGAAATGTGTAATATTTCTTAACGTATAATAATTTGAAATAAAATATTTTTATGTCGGAAAGAGGAATGTTGACAGAAGTCCCCTATGATAACACATATCAATATTTTTATACAGGGTATTTTCTATGGATATGCCAACATTACGAACTTGAAAACTGAGTTTCGTAAGTTTTTTAAATGAAACACCCTGTATATGATTACTTTATCTTGTAGATATTTTAATCCTCTCTAATTTTTATTAAGGTCTTTCCATGCCTATCTTAACCAATCTTGGGAGTATTTCAATTTTTATTTAAACTCGAGCAAAAAAAAGTGGATGTTACCATTGTCCTTTTTCTAGTCACCTATGACAAAATAAAAACAAAATGTTGTAATTTAAAAAAAATATTTATTCATACGGGAGGATACGACACAAAAATATTTAGCGATTCGAGCTTGTGGACAATTTCTGAAGTAAATTATTACCTAATTATTTGTTCATATAGTGACCCCCATTAACTTGAACACATAACTCAATACGCTTTTCAAAAGAATGAGTCATGTTTCTACACATTTTCAACTGTTTTCAAAGCAAATGTCTAGAAACATGACTCATTCTTTTGAAAAACGTATTGAATATGTGTTAAAGTTAATGGGGGTCAATATGAATAAATAATTAGCTAATAATTTACTTTAGAAATTGTCCACAAGCTTGAATCGCTAAAATATTTTTGTGTCGTATGTCGTATCCTCCCGTATGAATAAATATATTTTTTAAATTACACCATTTTGTTTTTATTTTGTCATAGGTGACTAGAAAAATGACAATGGTAAAATACATCCACTTTTTTGGCTCGAGTTTAAATAAAAATTGAAATACCACCAAGATTGGTAGAGATAGGCATAGAAAGACCTTAATAAAAATTAGAGAGGATTAAAATATCTACAAGATAAAGTAATCATATACAGGGTGTTTCATTTAAAAAACTTACGAAACTCAGGTTTCAAGTTCGTAATGTTGGCATATCCATAGAAAATACCCTGTATAAAAATATTGATATGTGTTATCATAGGGGACTTCTGTCAACATTCCTCTTTCCGACAAAAAAATATTTTATTTCAAATTATTATAAGTTAAGAAATATTACACATTTCCTTGAACCATGTTTTTGCACAAATTTTAAGAATTTTCCAATCTATTTGGCAACGTTGCAAAAATGTGTACAAATAATTACGGTGGTATGTACAGAATTTAAAGGTGAATTGAAATATGTAAAAATATACATAGTGTCCCATTTAAAAAATATGAAATTTTTATCACACCGCCCTTTTGGAGCACCCTGTATGGTCGAAAATAATTTTAAAAGCTGCACCTCTTAACGCTTATACTTTCGTGAAAAAGTTTTCCACTATCCCTAACGGTAAAAGAGATATTGAGCTTTGTCGCACTAATTGGCCACCCTGTATATTCAAAACCGTACCTACGAAAATATGTATTTAATTTTTAGTACTGGCGTACTTTACTTACCTGTCAAATATTTTATCGCAATGCCAACATTCTCATCATTGGATTGGTTCGCCAATACCAACGAATACAAAACGGCGCTGTGTTCTCGCACCTCCTCTTTCGTGTTATTAAGCTGATCTCTCACCCAGTTTACATCATTGGAAAGTAAAGATTGAAGATCGTTAACGGAGCCGACGATTTCAATCATACAACAAAAAGTTTCAATGGCTAAAATATAGAAAAAAATTTTCATTCGCCAACAATTCAAATATACATTCTGATAAGTTAACGCGTAAAAAGCAAAAATTTCCAAAATCACCCTGTAGATTAAGAAGTAAGAGAGCCGTGACAAATTTGACACCGGAATTTTTCATTTCGTTAGTGGAATACTAAAGTCAAAACCACAACATTCAATCTTTGATAATAACTGTAATATCCCCCAGAAAGTGTCGCTAATGGGACATCCTGTACACGACGCCACTGGCTTGAGGCAAAAAACTTTTTGGGGTAATAATGTCTGGTTTTATATCATAATAGTCAAAATTTAGTGTAATATCTCGAAGTGTTTCCGAAATTTTTGATGAAAACTAAAAAAAACTTTGTATACAGGGTGTTATGGAAATGACTTATTATATTTAAATGGGTGACTAGTAGGGTGTCCTAGAGAAACTCTATATACTTTTTTTTAATCGAATATCTAAATACTAAGGTAAAAACCCATTTTACCCACGCGCTACTGTCACGCCGTTCCATCTGGATTCAGTTAGCAACAATGTGGGTCACTAGAGTATACTAACTGTGTTGTCAGGTCACACCGCATGTTTAGCCCTTGCTTGGATACCTGCCGCGCGCGACTATCGTTGCTTCAGTATGTTTCGAGACTCGGGGGTGGGATGACGCTGTCGAGGGTTCCACGTGCTTGATGTATACGAATTTTAAGCGTTATATTAGTTGTAGCATTACCCGATTTTTTTCCTGTTGTGAAATAATTCATAATAAGAAATATTGTGATGTGATTTCAAATTTGTGTGATATTACCTATTATTGGTTCTGTTGCAAAACATACTTTTTGTGTTTTATTTTTTTATGGAATTTAATTATAAATCGGAGTATACGATCGAAGGTAAGAGAGCATGTACCTTAAAATTGTAGTTTTTTTTTTCCTAAAAAGTTTGAAAAAGAAGTGATAACGCGTGTCAAAGACGTCTTGTTGTCAAAAACTGAACACGTGCGTTTAAAATTCTGTGTTGCAATATATGACAACACCGCCTCAATAACCTATTGATTGCGAACGTCCTCAGTAGCGGCCACGTAAATTTTATTTTAATCGTACAATAATTCAAAGCGCCATTTAAGGTTATTTTTCTTCAATTTATTTTCATCTCACGATTTGCCGGTTTAAATATAATAAGTCATTTCCATAACACCCTGTATATTGAATCAAAGTATTTTAGGACATACGTGTATATGATCTTTTCGGCTTAAAATGCATCCAAGAATCGCCCATTAATATTCGATAATTATTTGTCAAACTATATTTTTCGGCTGCTCGTAAAAAATAAAATGCGAGAAATATCCTACCTGGATGGGCCATCAACAGCCGTCTAACCAGAGATCCATACTGTACTAAAATGTTATCCTTCTTATCATACTTATCATAGAGTTCTCGCAAATATTTTCCAATCGTCGGTGTATATTCGCAGGGATGTTTCAGAATTTCCCTCGTCAATGGTACTTCGAGATTCCTTATGAGGCATAATCGTAAATACAATAAAATCTAGAAAAAATGTTAATCATCTCTTTTGCTCAGATAATTTTTTTAAATATACAGAGTGTCCCGGATAAAAATCCAGTATACAGGCATCTTGTTAACTATAGGATATACAGAAACGATAGAATGTGGAAAAATTGAGCGGTAAAATTTAGCTGAATTATGTTTTGTTTTGAAGCGTGACCTTTTCTTAACATAATGTTTTTCTGTTCACATCATTATCTGCTTTTTAAAAGAAGATACAATTCACAACATTACATGACTTTCTTTAAAAAATGTGTATCTTCTTTTAAAAAGCAGATAATGATGTGAAGCAAAAAACATTGTGTTAAGAAAATATCACACTTCAAAACAATACATCATTCAGCAAAATTCTACCGCTCAATTTTTCCACAGCGCGTTAAGAAATAATGGGTAAAAAAGTAACTTTGGTTTCTGCCTGTATAACGAACAAGACATCACTATTTTTTAAAAGTAAAATTCACGATATAATCCCAAGACACAAGTCTACAATTTGCTAAAAATACAGACTACAAGATCCCTGTAGAGTGCATTCTTATCTTGGACACCATGTAGGTTTCTTAAGCAAAGACTAGGGGGAAGAGGACAATCTATACAGGGTGCCCCAAGTAAAGTGGCCTATTAGAAGTATCTCGAGAACTAAATGAGATTTTATTTTGAAAATTTGGCTGTGGCTATAAGAAATGATTTTCTACATTTCTCAAATATTTTGGATGATGCGGTGTTGCCGGATCATACCGAAAGTGGTAGCAACTTCGAAATTTTAAATGAATTACCCTATATATTATATTTTTTTTGGAATCTAGGTAAAAATCTAGAACAGTTCTCTGTATAATATCATATACCTATCTTTAAGACTTTTGGAATTATAAATAATTTTGTGATTTTTTAACGCCGTATCGTTACCTGAAAAGAAAATTGTATCTTTTTAGCGGTTACAGCTAGAAAGCTGAAAATTTTACAATAGTTTCACAAGACCATCGCAATTTTATAATTTTGAATAGTATTGAATTCGTTTTATACAGGGCGTCTCCATAACAATATTTCTGAGGCAGATGAATTATTGCAAAAATCTTATTTTTTTTAAATGGGCCACCCTATATTTGATATGTTTTGCTAATAGAGGATCAAATATTCTATCTAATGATATTATGTGTTCCTATACCTATCTTCACCATTTTCGGACTTATAGCGAAATTTATAAATTATCTTATAAAAATATATTTTTTGGTAGTTGGTTGTGGATTCATAGAAACAAAATAATGAAAAATCCATGTGACGTTATGTCTGTGTTGTTGTAATAAAAATGGCTAATTCACATTATTCGAGCTTAGATATTTTAAGTTTATTTTATATTCATGGGGAGTGTGGTAGAGTTTTATCTAGAATTTGCAGAAAATTTAATGAACTGCATGTTGATGCAGCTCCTATGACTCCCTAAAAGTTGATTGGCCGAGGCGGTCCATGGAAATGGCTCCAAGGTCTCCGGATCTTACCCCCCTAGAATTATATCTATGAGATAGGATTAAAGAAATAGTATACAAGACACCCGTCACAACAAGGGAAGATTTAGAAAATCGAGTACGAACAGCTTTGGGGTCTCTAGAAGAGAAAGAAATGAAAGAGGTGACAAATGAACATGTTATAACCACAATTTATGAATGTTTAAGAGCGAACGGAGGGCATTTTAAACAATTTAATTATTAGTTATTTTATTGATGTAATTTTCATTTTGTTTATTTATTTATTAATAAATTCCTTATTGGTTAACTTTTTTTTTTTACAACAACACAGACATAACGTCACATGGATTTTTCATTATTTTGTTTCTATGAATCCACAGCCAACTACCAAAAATTATATTTTTATAAGATAATTTATAAATTTCGCTATAAGTCCGAAAATGGTGAAGATAGGTATAGGAACACATAATATCATTAGATAGAATATTTGATCCTCTATTAGCAAAACATATCAAATATAGGGTGGCCCATTTAAAAAAAATAAGATTTTTGCAATAATTCATCTGCCTCAGAAATATTGTTATGGAGACGCCCTGTATAAAACGAATTCAATACTATTCAAAATTATAAAATTGCGATGGTCTTGTGAAACTATTGTAAAATTTTCAGCCTTCTAGCTGTAACCACTAAAAAGATACAATTTTCTTTTCAGGTAACGATACGGCGTTAAAAAATCACAAAATTATTTATAATTCCAAAAGTCTTAAAGATAGGTATATGATATTATACAGAGAACTGTTCTAGATTTTTACCTAGATTCCAAAAAAAATATAATATATAGGGTAATTCATTTAAAATTCCGAAGTTGCTACCACTTTCGGTATGATCCGGCAACACCGCATCATCCAAAATATTTGAGAAATGTAGAAAATCATTTCTTATAGCCACAGCCAAATTTTCAAAATAAAATCTCATTTAGTTCTCGAGATACTTCTAATAGGTCACTTTACTTGGGGCACCCTGTAGAGTTGTCGTTTAAGTTATAGAAAATATATAATACCTCAATATAGGTCCTCACATCAAAAGGTAACCCATGATTACCAACATTAATAACTTTCGTTTTATCAGCCATATTTGTTTCCGCCTCAGTATAAACATACTTCGTAATCGCCTCGAAAGATGGCATCGTCACTTTAGTCTTCTTATTTGAACTGTCCTTTGACAGGTCGATGTCATTCTTACGGGAAGTCCCGTAGATCGCTTTAAACGCTTCTTGAGATACGTCGTCTTTGCTGAAATATTTATTGATATTATCACGGTACATTTGACAGATCCAAGTGAATTTATATTTTACCTATCACCTGTGGCCACTAACAACAAAAATTTCGATGGTACGTGGTCGAGAGGAAAGATGGTAGCCAGAGTCCTCACACTGGCAAATCTAACCATAGGTTCCTGCGAATTCATCTTCGTCTTGATCAGGGCAAAAAGTATACCCAAACGACCGTCTCTGTCCGACTCGCTGGGAAATATGTCGTATTTGTATGCCAGGATCAGATTTAATAACCCTAGAAAAATATTCGAGGAACATTCTAAGAAGTAAACAATCGGTAAAAAGTTTGTTTGATGAGATTTTTACATTTTTTCAAGACAAACCTTCTCTAACTTGTATCTTCAATTCGGGGTTAGCCTCCTCCAAGTTTTTGAAATATAATTCCAGCAATCCGACATCATGAAACACTGTCTGCGGGAATTTTTGCGCCAGTATACCTATCGTGACGTAGGCTTGACCTTGGTGTATCTCCTCCCCCTCTTTTACCAATTTTGTTAGGCCAGCTAACAAAACTGGGGCCACTTTGTTTATAGAGTCCCCCACAGAACTATAAGACAAGAAATGTTCTCTTTTACAAATTCATAATACAATATTTGTATAATAATAAGTAATAAGAGAAAGACAACAACTGTAAATGTGAATGTTTTTAAAAAAATACTTACTATCTTATTAAATTTCCCGTAAAATTCAAAGCTAGAGTTTTCAATCTAGTATTAGTATTTTCACCGTATAAGCTATCAAATACAACCTGTATACTAGCAGGTAACAAAAATCCTGCACCCGTAACCCTACATAAATAGTTCAGAAGTTTGAGTCTGATCCTTGTGTTGGCGGGAATTTTTTTCTGATCTTGTTTGACGGGTTTGGTCCCCAGAAATAAGGTAAATAGGGGCTGGGAGATGTGAGGTGAACTCCAATCCGCAGATCTAAAACGTCCGTATTAGGGAAAATATTCTTCTTGTTCAAACAAACAATGAACTAAATGGAAATATACATATAAAGATTTTCAAAAAACTTATATTATGTCTCTTGAAATATTTTTGGCTTACCCTACTATTTTTTTTAGTTCCATATCAGCTAAATTTGCCACCGCAAATCTGGTATCTGCTGCAGCAACGACCAGGTGTATTAGTACATCATCATTTTTAAATACTCCATGGGCCAGAAATTTGACAATTCCTAGCTTAATCTAAAAATTAATAAATCACAATCAAATAACTGCATGATAAGTTTATATTTCATGATGTGCTCATATATTTTACACTTTTATCAATACAATATGTATTTTCCCAAAATTCCTATATGGTATCTACTTTCTAAGTAAGATATTTAGAGCAAACCAAACATATCCCAATTAATTTCAATTTTTGATATTTTTAATTCCCTAATATTAAATTACATTATACATAGAGTTTCAAAAACCATGTGCCATTACTCATCTTGTAATTCCTTACCAAAAAGTAGTGAAATTTGGGTTATGAGATCTATCTACAATAGCACATATTTTAACAATAAATATGTGCACCCTGTAATTTTCAAATAAAGCATCTGCAAACCTAAGGTACTATTTCTCTTATTTTTGGGCAAGGAATCACCATACAAGTGATGGCACCTGTTTTTTGAGACCCTGGGTAGATAGGTACCTCCTCTAGTTCTTCAGGTTTCATGGGATTATTAAAAGTAACTCTTTTATAGGATATCTCACTCATCCCAGCGGGAACAGGCAGAGATACATTGTTTCCGGATTGTGATTCTGCCTCTGTAGGTTGTGGAGAGAGAGCACTAAAAATAATGTGTTATTCAAACTTTCTTTGTACAATAAGGACACTTACCTATAAGGCAACAAAAGCATATCCAACAAAATATCCAGCAAATGCTTTGAGATGTGTGGCTTTTCATTTAACCCAAACAAATTCACAACTTTCTCTGGTTCAGTAGGAACTTTAACTTTTCCCAACAATGGCACTATTAATAGTAACAAACCATCCAAATGAGATATAGGTTTATTTTCTAAAGCATTAAGGACTGTTGGGACCAATTCAGCTTGTTTTTCTGTTGGTAGTCGAGGAAATCCCGATTTTATGTAGATTATTGTAAAATTCTAAAAAAATATTGTTTCTTTGTAATTATTAGAGAAAATTTTGTATATTTAAACAAATTTATTTCTATAGTTTTATACTACCACTGTATGTTGCTATTTAAGAGTTACAAACAATACTCTTTACTTACGGTAACAAAAGAAGTAGCTGCTGGATCTTGATATTGAGTAAGCAAAGCTTCCACAGGTAGCTGAACCAAAGGTCTAGTTTTTATTCTTTTGTTGACATGTATTAATAATTCCATCACCTAGAAAACGTGGCAGTTGCTTGTATAAGGTAGGTTTTTTCATACAAAGCAGATGGGGAATAGTTTTTAACACAATTCATGTAAACAAAATTAATTAATCAAGCAATCTCCATTACTGTTAGCTTACCTTCTTACGAACTCCCTCTTGTTGAGAAGACAGCTTAAAAAGCACAGGAGGCAAAAACTTGCACAATACATTTTGCAGTTGCTCATCGGTGTCTGCAGAGCCCAATCTGAGGAAAACCCTCTCCAAGAGCACTAAAAAAATTTAAAAAAACATATATTCCTGTATAACTTTTCTTTTATACAAATTTTACTGTGTAAAAAAATTGAATTCATGTATATTTTCTAAAATAAATACTTACTTAATTCATCTACTGCCGCTGCCATGACTTTATGTTTTTGAAAATTCTGTAATTTGACAATCAGCTGTTTGTGACTTGCCATTCTGTCAAAAATTTGTCCAATAGTCATCCAAATTTTCCCAAAATGCGTGTTGCTATATCTTAGTGCTATATCCTCCGGAACAAGCGTCTAACTTCAGGATGTTAATGTCATTTGTCATTTTTGGCTTGGCATTTTAATAATTTATTTCTTTACTTGTTCTTTCGAGTTTCTGTTTTCCCACATAATTTCTCGGATTTTCCCAGTTTTTTGGAAATTGAATACAAGGAAACACCATGTCGACGCGTCCAGATGACCACAGAAGAAAATGGGATCGAGAAGAATACGAGAAGCTTGCACAGGAGCGGAAAATAGCTGAAAAGGAGCTAAAGGATGATGCAGAAAACAAGAAAAAGGGGCCCCCGGTTAAAAGAGAACTGTTAAAAACTAGAGAGTACAAGGTATGAGATTACTCTTTCCAGTTTTTGTTTATTGTTAGAAAGGTCAAGTTTCCTTAAACATATTCTATTCATGATTTAAGCTATGTAAAAGTTTACATAGCTTGTAAATACATAGTACTTAACTACTAGTTAGGTACTAAATATTGTTCATAACTTATTTAATTTAGGTTGACTTGGACTCGAAACTAGGCAAGAGTATAGTAATAAATAAAAACACACCTACCTCACAATCCGGGGGTTATTACTGCAATGTTTGTGACTGTGTCGTGAAAGATTCCATCAACTTTTTGGATCACATAAATGGAAAGAAGCACCAGAGAAACCTGGGTATGTCCATGAAGATTGAGAGGAGCTCACTGGACTCTGTGAAAAAAAGATTTGAAATGAACAAGAAAAAAATGGAGGAGAAGAAAAAAGATTATGATTTACAAGTAAGTTTTAATAATTCATTTAGAATTAGTATTTTTAATTTTGGCTTATTATTTTCAACGTAGTATTTGAATGAGATTTAATCATCAAAAAACCTATACTATGACAAAAAACATTAGTAATATTAAGTAGAGCAACAAATTGTAGTTATCAGTATTTTATATTATTTATTACTTACTGAGAAGGTCATGGCATTGAGGCAATCAAATTTTGAACAGTATTTTCTTTTCAGGGAGACTTTTGTCCACACTTTGATTTACTATTGATTATTTATTGGGAAACATTTGTGTAGGAATACTAGGTTCAACTTCTTCGCGCATATTTTCAATGAGATTTAGGTTGGCTATTGGTGCAGCAATCATTCTAGGTGCAAACATCATTGTGAAATATTGTTTTAATGCACCTGTCAGTGCTTATTTTTCTTTTTCTTGATCTTCCTGAATTCGGTAGATTCTCTAAATGCCTCCTTTCATTATAACGCGAAAATATTTTGTATATGTTGTATCTGGGTAAAACAAACTCTCTTGAAATTGCCACTTTTTATTTTTACCTTCCAAGTAGTGATTTGCTCAGTGGCAGCCCAGCAGTTGCTAAATTAATTGTTGCTTTATTTTTTTAAACACAATGTATTTAACTACAATATCATGTATTTTGTCTGGGTATACCGCGATTTTGACATTTTTGGGAAGTGTTACTTTTCTTTTATCCAATAGTGTATGGGTTTCATCAAATTTTGTTTTTGCATTAGACCCGTTTAACAGAGATAGCAGAGGAAGAAGAAAAATTGAAAGAATATAGAAGAGAAAAAAGGAAAGAGAAGAGAAAAGCTGAAGAGATGCGTGAGGAATCTGAAGTACCCTCCGAATTGGCAAGTATTATGGGATTTTCAGGGTTTGGTGGTGCGAAAAAGAATAAATAAGAATGATAAAGTAAATTAGATACTTTGTATTGTACCCTTATTATACGTTAAGTATATGGCATGATCTTTGGAAACATCAAATGAATATGTTCTTGTTATTAAGTTTAAATCGTTTAAAAAGGTTCTTTAACTTTTAAATGGCAATCATTATGGGGTAATGTATATCTTAAGTTACCTGACTAAAAATAAATAAAATAAAAGTCAATGAATAAATTTGTTTATATTACATTTTGTGTATACTTTTTCTTATGTAAATACAAAATAAAATATTAGTAAGACCAGAGATAGTTGTATTTTGTTTGGAATAATAATGTTTTCAATCACAGATGGTTCCTAAAAAATATGTCATATTTCGATCAAAATGACCTTAGATTTAATTTTTACATGTCAAAATAATCTACATTAGATGACAGATGTAAGAATCAATTATATTGTCAATCCCTTGAGCTTGGCTATAACCGCTTTACACTATATTTTCCAGACGAAAATGAAGTTACTGACCGGACAAGTTTGATTGTGAAATTTTTATTGATTTACGCCAATGTCATTAATTTCACCATGAAAGTAGGTTAATAAGTTAATTATTGCTGCTGAAACTCAACAGTAAGTTTTTGTTTATTACCTTATTCAAACTAGCAGCATAGTTATCGGGCATGGCGTCTTTTACTGCAGGATTTGATCCGGTATGACATTTGGCAGTTAAAGTACAATCCATCACTTCTATCATCAGTTCCTTAAGAGTTAAGGCAGCCTTTATGCCGCACACTTTAGCCGTTTTAATATAGTAACAATCTATTATTCTTTTGTAATTCCTGAAAAGTATAATGCCAGTACAGGGATCTCGAAAACCGTAAGAGATATGAAGTTGGTTAAATAGAGGTAAAGTTGCGCATTTACGTGCCTAATAATAGGCCGTTTAGAAAGTTTTAAAATTCCGAGTAGTTCCGGAGATATCCGGAAAAATCGAAATTCTCAAAAATCGTTTTATTGTTTTCCTGGGTTTTTTGAGATCGAATTCTAAAGTAAATAATTGCACGTTTTCTTTGCCACTTTTTCCGCTCTATCTAACAGCGTTGATTGTTTTGTAAGCCGACGAGTCGTCTTGGAAGGGCCATTATCAACTTTCTTTTTTTAAATACGGACCTGTTCTCTGATATTGGAATTTGATAGCTTTTTTTCTTCCGAATGCAACGATGTATGACACATTGTGGTTTAATGTCGTTTCGAGAGTTTTTGAACAACATAAGGAAATTTTGGGATACGGTCCTGTATTTCTCCTAATTTTATAAATAATATCTCGTAAGTAAGCTCTAAATTTTTACTTATGTTGGACTAGTTCAATAAATAACAAATAATTTAATAATAAATCGCATATAAGTGAACAAAATACAGAAACATTATTTCAAACTTCTGTTGATTCGGGATTTAAAAGAAAAGTAGGCACTTGAAACAAAAAAATTAAGATGGTGACGCGTGATTTGTTTCACTTGACATTCCCATTGTGATCGTTTGAGAGCGTTTTAAGAGGTTTTCTATTTTCCAGGAACATAAATTTACAAATGCTGAAAAGTTTGATATTCTGTTTTATTTTATCTCAAAAAAACTGTTATGTGGCAGTTAGAAGATGATATTTGTGCTTAGAGAATAACGAAAATCATTTTAAACACCTGATTATGTAGTTCCATACTTTTTTCGTTGTTGGTTTTATTACTGTTTTGAAATGATTTTTGTTCGCTTATTTGTGGCTTATTATTAAATTATTTGTTATTTATTGAACTAGTCCAACATAAGTAAAAAATTTAGAGCTTACTTATGAGATATTAGTTATAAAATTAGGAGAAATGCAGGACCGTATCCCAAAATTTCCTGATGTTCAAAAAACCCTTGAAACGCCATTAAACCACGATGTGTCATACATCGTTGCATTTGGAAGAAAAAAAGCTATCAAATTCCAATATCAGAAAAACAGGATCGTATTTAAAAAAATAAAGTTGATAATGGCCCTTCGAAGACGACACGTTGGATTACAAAACAATTAACGCTGTTAGATAGAGCGGAAAAAGTGGCAATGGAAAAGTGCAATTTACTTTAGAATTCGATCTCAAAAAAACCCAGGAAAACAATAAAACGATTTTTCAGAATTTCGGTTTTTTCCGGATATCTCCGGAACTACTCGGAATTTTAAAACGTTCTAAACGGCATATTATTAGGCACGTAAATGCGCAACTTTACCTCCATTTAACCGACTTCGTATCTCTTACGGTTTCCGAGATCCCTGCACTGGCCCTCCTCATCTTGGACACGTATATGCATTGATTCCAATGACTGTGTGAAACTAAATTTTAAACTTTTACTTGCAAACTTTTTGATGATCGTCATTTTCTATCCAATCAGGCGTACCATCGCAAGAATCGTAATCTTTGTCCAGATCCGAGATGCATTTATCATAATTTTCATATTCTAAAAAAAACATTTTTTTCTATGGGAATGAAAACATATAAATTTCATTTTAACAATAGTTTCAAAAATTTCAAAAAGTGATTTTAAAACCGCAAGCAAATCTACAAAATTAATAATGTTCCTATCACATTATTTTTTATTTAAAGAAACGTTACTTTTATGAAACTCGGTGTTTTTACACAGTTTATCATCAAAACTCCTCAGTCCATTTATCAAACTGGCATAAAGGCCCGGAGCGGCGGTGCAATTTTTCAAAAACTTGTCGATTTTCTTAATAATACCATCGGTACTCCTAAAATAGATAGCTTTATTTATTTATCTATCGTGTTACGATATTTTTATCAAGGAAATATTTTTTTTGGAATGAAATTCGAGCCTCCATTGTATAATTATTTACCTGCATGTTTCTTCAAAATCTGCTATGGCTATCCCCACGATACTCTCAGGGCTAGTAATCTGCGCTTCTGCTAAAAACCCTATAAGACTGTTTTCATTGCATGAAGCCTTTGGGGAAGAAGCGCTCCTAACATGTCTTAGCTCCTCCTCTTCGAAAAATACTGGTTTGTAAATATCGCTTACTACAAATAGGAGAAAGTACGCGTTGTCTATCTATACTTACATTTATCAGTTTCTATTGATTACCTATAGGTTTAACTAGCGTGTAAAAAGTTAACAAACAAATACAAATATTTTTTGTCATATCGGTACACTTGTCAAATTCAGTCAAGAAAATGTCCGAGACGACTATATTATTTTTGAAACTTCAATGATCCATATAAACATACTTTATACGATTTGAAACCGTCATGTAAACGAAATTATTGAGTATTAAAAAGTAGTATTTGCTACATAGCAACGCTACACTGAATATTAATCTTTAAATGCTTCTGGTTTGCCGTTCTGTTCTGTTCGAAATTCCAATGACCTCCTGCTTTCCAGCATCTATAACCAGCACTAACTGGACTTCTTTAAAAAATCGTATGGTCATGTCTAATTTTGATCATTTTCTTGCAGAAACATGGGCGAAGTTAGGGGAGGGCTGGGATTAGCCCCCCCCACCCAAACTAATTCGAGTTTGTATCAATAATTTTGCAATTAAAACCAAATAAACTTATAAAAACAATAATTTATTTGACTTTATCCTACATATAAGTCAGGTATTTAAGCTCATATTTCTGACTTTATAATCTTCTAAATTTTCTGGTTTTAATAGTGCAATCTGCCGTTTAACCTCGAATGCGATGATACCTAGAGCCGTGCCTGTATTTAGACTGTCTAATCCATTGCTTAACGGAACGTTTAATCTTAATCCATTAAATTCCCTTGCTAGTTTGTAGGATTCTTCACTGACTCCCTCCGTTTCACCACCTAGAATGAAACCAATAAATATCTATGAAGCGTGTCACCTAAAACAGCCTTAAAACATTGTCTTTCCCTTATTATCCATTTTTTTCTTACCGATAATAATAACAGTATGCTTGGTCAACTTAAAATTTACAGAATAATATGGGAAAACTGGAACAGTGGATACCAAATTGCCTACTGAATCTTCCTTGCTGCTCTCCGATGTGATAATATTGTTGTCAGCTATAAAAACATTGGAATTTTCAGGTATAAGGCTTCGTATTTCATCCCAAGCAGGCTTCTTGGATATGTGCAGCTTAAAGTGTGCTCCACAGGCACTCCGTAGAACTTTGCTTTCCCAAACATTTACACATCCTAAAAATTTGTATACAAATAATTATACAACAAGGTACCAGTAGTGTAGCTAGGGGTAGCAGTCCCCAAAATTTAAATATACCTATACCTTCTATTATCCACCTACCTTTCGTTAAAATAACTTTTTCACATCCCACTCCACTGGAAGTTCTTAAAATCGCCCCAAGATTGCTGGGTTCTCTTACGTTATCACATATAATGGTTAGAGGTAAGGGTTGTGTTGTTTGAAAGGATTCTGTATCGGGTATTTTAAAAATTCCTAAAATAAGGCAATTAAAAACAGGAAAATTCATAACACAAAACTGTAAAATAAAACCTTACCCATTATTCCAGGGTTTGTGACTAAATCTGACCAATTTTGTAGCTCATTATAAGGTGTCTTGTACAATTTTGCCCCAAGTTTCGGCAGATAGGGCTTTAAATAATCAACCTAGAACATAATTATATCCATGCTTATAAATCTGTAGTGATGGAAATATACCAGATAGGTCCAAAATAACTTCTAACAGGTTTACCTCTTTTTTTCTACTAAACAAAATATACTCCAGCTTGCACTTAGCTTGCAGTGCTTCCTTAATCAATATTTTGCCCTCCAGCCGCATGAAATCTTTCCCATCCTTTCCAGGCTTTGATTTTACGTCTGCCATTATCTTACTAATGCGAATATCATTATTTTGCATCTTAGTGTATACAAGATTGCCTTCCCCGTCCAGTGTAGCCTCCAACATATCTATAGTCTTCGGTTTTGGAGGACTTTGTTTAACTTTATGTGTTATTGTTAAGGGTTTCTCCAGTTTTTCTTGCTTGTTGTGTTTTTTAGGACTTGAACTAAATTCTTGTTGAATTTTTTCTCTTGAAGGCTGCTTCCATTTAATTTTAGGATAATGTTGAGTTCCTTCAGCATTGTCGATATTTTTTGTCTGTTTTAAAGATTCCTTGTTCGAGATAACAGTGTCCGTTTTAGGATCATATTCGTCAGGCATAAAGACCTCCGCAGGCATTCTGTGGCTCCATCTGGGCAAGTGTCTTACCTGTTGTAAATTTGAAACAACTATTCTTCTAAAAAGATTTGCCATCTTTTACTAAAATATTGAGGTTAGGTAACCGTTGGTTGTAATGTAACCACAAATATTCTTCGTTTATTTAAATGTATTAAATAAATCATAGAGGAAAGTAGTGTCGTAAATATATTATCAATTATATTTTTTTGTTTTCTTAACAGTTTTTTAACAAATTTTAGGTAGTTTGTTTGTTTCTGGGTTTCGGTCACTTTTGAAATGAAAATCCAATTTTCAGTTAACGTTTCGGTTCATCTTATTTAAAACCATCGTCAGAATATTTGAACAAAAATAAAACATATTTTTGCCTGAACCGAAACGTTAACTGAAAATTGGATTTCCATTTCAAAAGTGAACGAAACCCAGGAATAAACTACCTAAAAAATATATTATCAATGTTTTAACTTTGTGAGCTACAGAAAAATCACAGAATTGCTGTTTGAAGTAGCAAATTGCTCCGGAAAGGAGTAGAAGCCAAAAATCCAATAAGGAAGATAGCGCCGAATACAATAAATAAAAAGACCAAAATTTGTTTATAAAATATTTTATTTTAAACAGAAACTTTACATCTACGTGGTCTTTTTGGGGACTGGTTTACCACCCTCACGGAATCCGTTACGGAAACGCCTGCGAACGATTTTGAGATGACGGAGACGGCCGGTTCCAGTGGTCTTCCTCCTCTTAGCTTTGATAGACCAATTGTCTGAAAACAATTATTAATAATGTTAAATTAGTGGTAAAAACCTTTCCACAGTAAAGGGATGAAGACCTTGTAACAGTAAACAATTAGGTTGTATTTTAAGTCTCAAAATATCTCTTTTGAATAGATCACTAGGTTTAAGTTAAGATTGAACATGATTTGATGATTATGGTGGGTGCTTGTATAATATTTATATTAAAAAATTTCCCACTGCCCCTTCAAAGATAAAAAAAAAACTAGTCCAGTCATGTAAAACCTCAAATCACAACCTACTTTAGTTTGCAAACATTAGGAACAAATCTTGTCGGCACACTACTTACATGATCGCATTTTAGCAGAAGGATATCCACATTGGGCACATTGCGACTTCTGGATGTGGTATGAAGACCTGCCGCACCTTCTGCAAAGGGTGTGGGTCTTATTTCTACGTTTACCAAAACTTGAAGTACCCTTCGTCTAAAATAATAAATAAAAGCCCTTAGAAAGATGTAGGATTTATATTGTTTTGAATTTGTGCTGGATATAATTTGCAACGATTAATAATTATTTAAAATTGTGTTGATTCGATTAATCAACCGTAACAAGTAAAATCTGCAAACCAAATACAAAAATTTAGATGAAAACACAATTTCCAAACTTGTCAAATAGAGGTTAACTCCGATAATTTATTTTTCACAAAAAATTCACCACTTCTGCACCAAAAGATTTACTGAAATTGAATCGTCACTATTTTCCGCACTAATTATTATTTATAAAAGGTGTTTGCAATAAGAGATGACCGAAATATTTAAAGAAATTTAACAAAACCTTCGAGAACCTACCATTTTTAACTTAAATGACTTGAAAGAAGGAAATCTGTTTTATCGACAACGTAGAGAAACAGATTGAGCGCCTTGTCTACGACTACGAAGCACAAGACCTACAATATATAGTCCATTCGTAAAGAAATATAATTTTATAGCTTTATTTGCACAAGGTTCTTGTCGACGTCATACATAACAACATATTGTTATAATTTGCAACAATTTATTTTAGGGTTTGTTTAACATTTAACTGGTTAGCAAAATATTCTTATTTTTGCGAACAGAAAAATGTAATCGGTCAGCCAAAATGGCTAGTTGGTCAGCAACTTATGGACAGCAAACATTTCTGAATCGTGACAGTGTCCTGGGAAAACAAGTGAAGACCCGCCCCCGCTACACCTGTTGTAGACTTGTAGCCGATTTCTTTCTGTATTCGGCAAAAGAAATCACAAGAAAGTTACATAAATTGACAGTGCCCTGGGACCTCTGAAGTAAACTGCTTCTAGACATGTTTTCTTCTACCGAACTCTTGCTGACCAAGTAATCATTTTGCAGCTCGACTGGTAATAACGGCAAACCATTTAATTACTTCTCTTTATTTTATAGGTGGGGTAATGCTGCCTCCAGCCTCTAGAGCAGTCCTCCTCCATCCACTCTCCACACATATCTAGGTAGGTACTTGATACTATTGATAGCAATCGAATTCCACATAAAGATAAATCGTTTCTCACATCGCTCTGTCCCTTATTTTTTATTCTAGTTATATAAATGCTATCGAAACAATAACAACCATGAGACTGAATTTATAAACATGTAATGTTGATCACGGCGGTGCCATTCTGTCGGCCTGTCTGTCATGATATCTCACAAAACCGTGATAAATATTGAATATAGTTCGTTTTATATTCAAAGATTAAAATCGTTTCCTTTATGTAGACAACCAGTAATACACCGAGGAAAATGACGGCGGGACTTTTAAACGAAACGCTCGTGAAAATTCTACAAATGCGCGCATAGTCTTTTCACGCATCGCAGTAAACAAATCCGCGGGAAAAATAAATAAATAAACTCGGTAACGGCGGTCTGACAGTTATGACTGCGAGAGAGTTTCGCTAATATGTTTGAAAATGTTTTGGGATCAACTAAAAATTCTAAAAATAAATACCAGACCATTTCAACATATAAACATGTAGCCCGCATAGTTTTCGCGAAATGAACTTGGTCGAAAGAGTGAATATTACTTACAACTTTAAAGTATTTTAAGTATTTATAAGTATTCTTTAAAATACGGGCGTAATTTTCACGTGCACTTGGAAGTTTTCTTTTGTGTGCGAATTAGTGGCTTCTTGTTTCGCGAGCCGTGTGTTTTTTCGTTTTAGTAAAACTAAATTGTTTTTGTGAAGTTGACATGACAAGGCTTTTCGATTTTTCACTTGAGTGAGTCATTTTTAAAGCTCTATTTATAAACAGGTCATAAAAGTGGCATTTTTCTCCGTTTACAAATAAGTTGTTAATTGAGTTAATTTATACAGTGGCTTTAAATTGCAGTGGTCTGGATTTTAAGGACGCTTAAATTCGATTTAACGAAAGGAGTGGCTGATGCGATGCGTTTATAAAGCGACGCAGTAGCGTAACAGAGCAGCTGTGCGAAATTTTGCGGGGCAAATTAAAGAGGAAAATAAACTTAGAGTCTGCTCCACTAATTTAATAAAAGTTCAGTTTTTTTTTAATTTTTCTTTTTTTTTATGATCAAACACAAGCACTATAGGAAAAATCCTTTAGGACACTCTGGGAGTGGTGCGTGTGCGCAAAAAGCGAATTACGTTGGTTGGCGGTTATATTCGTTGGGAAAAACGACCTCGGGAAGGTCGTTCCACATGGATGAAGTCCTCCAGATGAAATAATTCTAAAATAATGAAGTTCGAGGAGTACTAAGCTTAACCACATATGGATGGGCGGCAGTTTGTCAGTTACAGGCATGTTGCAAAGGCACATCTTCAGCCGAAAAATGATACATAAGCATAAATAACCTTTGACACTTTGAACACTGCAAAAGAAATTACAGTTGCATTAATAAATTAAATAAATTATTGAAAAATCTTGAAAAAACAATCTGAGAGAAAAATCATAGTTTTTGATTTGATTTTTGGAAAATAAATAGCCAAAAATAATTATCAAAAAGGGCAAATTTAAAGGGATGAGCCCCTTGGTTCGCCATGTCGCCATTTTCTCCTTTTTGAAAATTATTTTTGGCTATTTTCAAAAAATCAAATTACAAACTTTCTCTTTTCTTTTCTCTTAGAGTCTTTCTTCAAGTTTTTTCAGTAATTTATTTAATTTATTAATGTAACTTTCATACATAAATTAAAGTAAGATATTTTACACCTTTTTCTTCTACCTTAATTTTCTGAACTTCCAGTAAACCTTTTTAATGTTTCCAAAATCATATACATAAAAAATGCTTAAATATGTTTTTCCTCTTTTATAATTTGTCTGAAAAATTAAAAAAGTTTCTGTTTATGCATAATTGTCTACTGATGAAGATGAGGGTATTATACATACGTGCCTTCGAAACATCTATGGAAACTAAAAAGTGAACTTTCGTTAAATTTGTGGAGCACACTATGAGTTTCTTTTCCTCTTCATAATTTCACTCCATTGAGAGTTGGACTATTAAAAAAAATATACAGGGTGGCCCATCGAAAACAGTCCAGCAAGGTTTACGGCTGTGTAGGTGAAAATTAAAAATAAACCTCGGACTCGTAAACTTGTCTTTTAAGGGGGACACGTTTCACTATTAATTTCATCCCTGTAACCTCAACGCCCCTAGCGGGGGCTACTGCCCTTGTTTTTTCAAATGGAATGGGTATGTTGTGATACATCTTTTTAAAGGGCATTATATTTCCACTCTCTCCTCAATAGAATAAACCATTTTTTATGTCACGATCAAATCAAAAGAAAATAATAGCGTAGATCTGGATCAACCACTTTAATGAAGATAAAGTTGAATTGACTGATACTTATTACTTAAAAAAAAAATTGTTTACGCACAAACCTGTGTACTTGATAAGAGGTGCAGTGAAATGTTTCAAATTCCGTTCCTCGGCGGCGCGTAGCTCAAATTTACAAAACGAAGCGCCATTTTAGAGAATTTAATGCCCTTTAAATAGATGAGAACATACCCATTCCCATTTGAAAAAACAAGGGCAGTAGCCGCCCCCACTAGGGGGGGTTAAGGTTACCGGGATGAAATTAATAGTGAAACGTGTCCCCCTGAAAACACAAGTTTACGGGTCCGAGGTTTTTTTAAATTTTCACGTACACAGCCGTAAACCTTGCTGGACTGTTTTCGATGGGCCACCCTGTATATATAATATTGTTTTTGCGACTCTTCCGCACCGGCGTTCCCGGGCCCCCTTCGGGGCCGAGTCCGTGTTCTTCGTACACATGGAACACCGATAGATACGCCACTGACGCTAAAGATAGTTTATTTAAAACTTCAGGTAGATAATTTAACTTTAATAATAAGGATTCTACATATAATATTCATGTTTTTAATTGTTTAAATCCGGAGAAACTTATCAAGTTATAATCAATGGTGTCGCCTTATAGGAAAACAATTCTGCTGCCAGCGAAAAATATGTTCAAGGTATTACATAGTTATAGTGTGTGATTCGGTATTGTTGACAAACGTCGATATCCTTTCCAACTGTCGAGCTAATTATTCACTTACGTATCTGGACCCGGTTGTCCTCTTAAAATATTGAATATGTAAATACTATACAGGGGTGTCAATTTGAAAATTTGAGGAGTAGATGTTAGTTACCCTTAAAATCATAAATGGGAAGGGATGTGGTTGCGAACCCTTACCGCCGCCACCGCCGCCACTGCGTGTAACATGTGGTTAACCAATTAAAATGTAATTTCTTCAAATTTACTACTGAAGTAAATTGGTTCAATATATTTGAAATTTTCTACAAGGCCGCGTTGTAAAAAGATTTATCGTAGGACGTCGGCCAGATTTCGTTGTTAATTTTTTTCTCGTATGAATTATCTTCCTCTTCGATGCAGGAACGGCAAGATTTTAAAAACCAAAAAAAAACTGAATCCATATTAAGACCTCTTGATTCGTATCGTGATCATGTTTATCACAATTAAGTACATTTGCAGTATGTTATTCCAGTTGTGGGTTTGTCTACCAAAAAAGTAAAAAATGCAGACATTTGCGTCTTTGGTATTGCGCTGACGACATGTATAATAAATATTGATGCATACGACTTGCGTCACATACTGAGCTAAAAAGTTTCTACAGTTTATTGTTTTACGCAAATATGGCGGTTTCCAATGCATTCCTAAACAGGGTGCACCAAGTAAAGTGGCCTATTAGAAGTATCTCGAGAACTGAATGAGATTTTATTTTGAAAATTTGGTTGTAGCTATAAGAGATGGTTTTCTACGTTTCTAAAATATTTTGGATGGTGCGGTATTGCCGGATCATACCGAAAGCGGTAGCAACTTCGCAATTTTAAACGAATTACCCTATATATTATATTTTTTTTTTAATCTAGCTAAAAATGTAGAACAGTTTTCTATAATATCATATACCACCTATCTTTAAGAGTTTTTGAATTATAAATAATCTTGTGATTTTTTAACGCCGTATCGGGACCTGAAAAAAATCATATCTTTTGAGCGGTTACAGCTAGAATGCTGAAATTTTTGACAATAGTTTCACAAGACCATCGAAATTTTATAATTTTGAACGGTATTTAATTAGTTTTATACAGGGCGTCTCCATAACAATATTTCTGAGGGAGATTAATTATTGCAAAAATCTTCTTTTTTTTAAAATGGTACACCCTGTATTTGATATGTTTTGCTAATGGAGGATCGAATTTTCTATCTAAAGATGTTAAGTGTTCCTCTACCTATCTTCAATATTTTCGGACTTTTTCGGAAATTTAAAACTTATCTTTAAAAAATATATTTTTTGGTAGTAGGCTGTGGAATGGATTCATAGAAACAAAATAATGAAAAATCCATTTGACGTTATGTCTGTGTTATTGTAATAAAAATTAACTAATTCACATTATTCGAGCTTTGAGTTTATTTTATATTAATGGGGAGTGTGGTAGAGTTTTATCTAGAACTTGCAGAAAATTTAATGAACTTCATCCTGATGCAGCCCCTATGACTCTGATTGGCCGAGGAGGTCCCTAGAAATGGCCGTAAGGTCTCCGGAGCTTAACCCCCCCCCCCCCCCACCTATGGGATAGGATTAAATAAATAGTATACAACACACCAGTCACAACAAGGAAGGATTTAGAAAATCAACTAAGAACAGCTCTGGGGTCTCTAGAAGGGGAAGAAATGAAAAAGGTGACAAATGAACATGTTATCACCACAATTCGTGAATGTTTAAGAGCCAACAATTTAGTTATTAGTTATTTTATTGGTGTTGATGCGTAATTTTAATTTTGTTTATTTATTTAAAAAAAAATAGTTAACAAACCTATTTTTTTACAACAACACAGACATAACGTCAAATGGATTTTTTATTATTTTGTTTCTGAATCCATTTCACAGCCAACTACCAAAAAATATATTTCTATAAGATAATTTTTAAATTTCGCTACGAAAATATTTAAGATATGTATAGGAACACTTAATATCATTAGATAGAAAATTCGATCCTCCATTAGCAAAAAATATCAAATAAAGGGTGTTCCATTTAAAAAGAAGAAGATTTTTGCAATAATTCATCTCCTTCAGAAATATTGTTATGGAGACGCCCTGTATAAAACTAATTAAATACTGTTCAAAATAACAAAAATTTTGATGGTCTTGTGAAACTATCGTGAAAATTTCATCTTTCTAGCTGTAACCGCTAAAAAGATATGATCTTCTTTTCAGGTCCCGATACGGCGTTAAAAAATCACAAGATTATCTATAATTCAAAAAGTCTTAAAGATAGGTATATGATATTATACAGAAAATTGTTCTTGATTTTTACCTAGATTCCAAAAAAAAATAATATATCGGGTAATTCATTTAAAATTTCGAAGTTGCTACCACTTTCGGTATGATCCGGCAATACCGCATCATTTAAAATATTTTAGAAACGTAGAAAACTCTCTTATAGCTACAACCAAATTTTCAAAATTAAATTTCATTCAGTTCTCGAGATACTTCTAATAGGCATAGGCGTAACTAGAGGGGGGGCCAGATTGCTCTGGTGCCCACCCCAGTGTTTCCGAAGTCCGAAGCCATACATACGTCATACTGACACTTGCCATTAAAATCCTACTCCCCCTACAAAATCATTCTAGTTACGCCAATGCTAATAGGCCACTTTACTTGGTGCACCCTGTATTTCGGACGAGAACAATAAGGGGTTTCCTGAAAAGCCACAGCTTCCAGAATTTTATTAATTTATTTTTTGAGTATAGTAACCGGCATATTATTAGGCACGTAAATGCGCAACTTTACCTCCATTTAACCGACTTCGTATCTCTTACGGTCTCCGAGATCCCTGTACTGGCCCTCCTTATCTTGGACACGTTGTATATAGTTATTTCAGCATTCTCATCAACATCATCTTCCACAGGGAGATAACTATGTTTTAAAAAATGCTACTTTTATGTCGAAAATAGAAGCTTATTTTAAACATCTCGACGGGTTATTTCATTAAAATGTCGTTCATGGATGAGGCATTTCGTGCAAAACTATGCTACTCTTTCGTGGTGATACCAGTGTTAAGTAGTGGGACGATAAGGTCCAAAATATGAATAACTCACACATAACTCCCAGTACAAAACAATAATTTCTAAAAATTTTCCTTCAAAATGATGTTCACTGGTGGTTCAGTGAACAAGCATAGAAAAAGTTCCAATAGCGGTGACCGAGAACGAAAAAATACCAATGGAGAAAGAAAAAAGGCCAATGGGGAAAGGAGAAATGGTAATGGAGGGGAACGGAGGCGGCATCATCATGGAAAAAGTCCTAGGAGTCCGGAGGAAGCCGGTTATAATGATAATATCGCCACAAAGGTAAATATTATATGTGTCAGGTCTGGAACTAATATTTCTTCAAATCAATTCTTCAATCTTTAAAATATATGGATTCTGTCCTTTCTAGAGGACCAATAATGAAACATAAAATTAATGCAGATTTATTTTATTACTAACGAACTAATTACGGACGAAGCTGAGAAAAAAATCCATCAAATTACACATTTTAATTTATAAATAAACAAATGAGTTGTTTTTTATGCATAGTACATGATATAAATGAAACGCAGTAGTGCAGGAGGCAATAATTTACTAATAATTAATTATTACATTATGATATATTACTGTAGACTGTAGATAGACTGCTGGAAATAATAATGGGGTAATTTTATAAATGATCTAAGTAAAAATCAGCTATTGTGAATATTTTAAGGGTATCATTTAACTGGTTAGCAAAATATTCTTATTTTTGCGAACACAAAAATGTAATAGGTCAGCCAAAGTGACTAGTTGGTCAGCAAACATTTCTGAATCGGTCAGTAATTAATGTCATACTAGAGTGCTCTAAATTATTTTGGTACGCAAATTAAATACATAAGCTGCTATGAGAGATCCACTTTTAATCAGATATTGGTAAGCAATCAGCGGGTAAGCAAAATATTTAATCTTGGTCATCAAAAAAAAGGAATAAAACGTGAAATAGTGACAGTGCCCTGGGAAAACAAGTGAAAACCCGCCCCCGCTACACCTTTTGTAGCCGATTTCCTTCTGTATTCGGCAAAAGAAAACACAAGAAAGTTACATAAATTGACAGTGCCCTGGGAAAATAAGTGAAAACCCGCCCCCGCTACCTTTTGGGCCTTGACTGCTACACCGAATGAAAACACACGCACGCAATTAGCTACTCATATCACGCGACTGCTTTCGCTCCGCCCACAATAACGAACTTTGCCGATTATTCAAAACAAACGCAAACCAATGATTTATATTGATAACCATTCTTTTAATATGCAAACCTCTGAAGTAAACTGCTTCTAGACATATTTTTTTCTACTGACCAATTGTAAAATCTTGCTGACCAAGTAATCATTTCGCAGCTCGACTGTTAATTAAGCGAACACATGATATTACAAGCGGACTGATATCGGTTAAATTGTTGACAGTTTGTAGCATTTTGTGCAGAACAAGTGTTGCAGCCCGATTTTTATTTATTGCAAGCAAAATCTTTTTATGCTGATCAAATAATTTAATGGCTATTTTTTGCTGCGAATCAATTTTAATAACGGCAAATCATTTAATTACTTCTCATATTTTAATTAGGTACTATATTTTGATTAAAATGTGGTTTTTCTGTTCAAATTCTTCTTCCATTTAATCCGTTTGATCGTACATTACTGCCTCCGGTAAAGAATTCAAAAGGGGGTCACCCGGAGTGACTATACCTAAGAAGCCCTAATCGTCCTACTACAAGAGGGGTCAACACAATAATGTTTTCTTCAATAATAACCTAAAAACCATAGATCTCGGTGAAGGTAAGTTCTATTTACGTCCATTTTTCGAACGCGAATCTTGGAAAGTAGGTACTGCTAAAAAAAATAAAATAAAGGGTGGCAAATTTTCAAATTGACATTCTGTATAGTTCGCCTGAGGGCTGGGATATCTATATTTCATCATGTATCATGTATATCAACTATCGCATTGCTTTCAGTAATATCAAAAGTAATGGAGAAAGCTATTAACCAACATCTTCTAAAGTACCTGGAAGGCTTCAACATTATCAGCGATCATCAATATGGTTTTCGGAAGTCCAGATCAACTGGAGATCTTCTAGCTTATGTCACCCATCTTTGGAATAACGTAATCGAACATCATGGGGAGTCTCTCTCGGGCTGTTGCACTGGATATTTCTAAAGCCTTTGATCGTGTTCGGCATGAGGGGCTTCTAAGTAAACTGCGATCCTATGGTATGCACAGTCGATTCTGTGCATGGTTGTCTAGCTTTCTTAAGGACCGATCTCTGCAAGTGGCGATTGATGGATTTCTCTCAGACACCTTCACCATCAATGCCGGTGTTCCTCAAGGGTCCATATTGTCTCCCACTCTCTTCTTACTCTATATTAACTACCTTCTAGAGAAAACGAAAAACCCGATAGTTAGTTAGCTGATGATAGCACACTTTTATCATCGTTCTCGTTGAATGCACAAACATCGGCTGCCGACGCACATCTTCGCAGACAGAATGAAGTATCACGCCTCAACAAAGACCTGGAAGAAATTTTGGCTTGGGGTGACAGTAACCAAGTCGAATTTAACGCTAAAAAATCCCAGGCAGCAGTTTTCTCTAAAAAGGTTAACATTACAGAACCGGATATAGTCATGGACGGACACGCAATCCCACTGGCTTCATCTATTAGTTTGCTGGGCGTCAATCTGGGAGGAAATATGTCTTGGCCATAACCACGTTGTGGCAATCGCCAAGATAGCTTCTCAGAAACTTGGTGTACTCTTCCGAACCAGAAAGTTGTACACACCTCAACAACTTTTGACACTGTACAAGGCCCAGATTCGACCATCACTGGAGTACTGTTCTCATGTCTGGAGCTCTGCGCCCAAACATACTCTTCGGCTACTAGATTCCATCGAAAGGAGGGCCATTCGTCTGATTGGAGACCACGAGCTGACGAAGAACCTCGACAGCCTAGAACATCGAAGGCAAGTTGGTGATTTGACCCTCTTTTACAGATATTTTCATGGAAAGTGCTCGGCTGACCTTGCCCTCTTAATTCCGCCCAGAGCGGCGAATATCAGAAATACACGACGAACCACTGCCGCCCATCCATATGTGGTTAAGCTTAGTCCTCCTCGAACTTCATTATTTAAGAATTCTTTCATCTGGAGGACTTCATCCTTGTGGAACGATCTTCCCGAGATCGTTTTTCCTAACGAATATAACCTCCAACGATTCAAGTCCAACGTGAATCGCTTTTTGCGCACACGCACCACTCCCAGAGTGCCCTTAAGGATTTTTCCTATAGTGCTTGTGTTTGAACCATAAAAAAAAAAAAAAATGTATTCGATACTTTTAGTTAACCCTAACTATTACTAGTATTACTATATTAGTATTATTAGTAAAATAATTAGTCCTAAATTTTTGAAAATAATATCCACATTTCTATACACGTAGTCTGTATCTCGGTTTATGATAACGTAGATATGTCACTTCATAATGATGCCACCCATATAAACATACGGAAAAGATTCGTATTAGTGTATTTATTTATACTTACCAGTATGATATTATACTAATCTGGGGTTCTTCTTCCGAATGCACAAATTCTAGGATCTATGAAAAATAAATATTCCCAAAAAAAAAACAAAAAATAAAAGAAACTTAAGGAACAGAAATTATTGTAGTTGTTTCGCTTACGTTGTAGTGAATCCTATTTACGAATTTAGGATTTAGGAGCTCTTGGATATGCAAACTGATCGTATGAAAGCGACATACGATTTCACAAAGCCTTTCAAGATTGACTGGAACTTTGATAAATGGACAAACTGTGCACCCCCGTGGTTTGACAAGGGTCTAGTTTGGTACACCGATGGATCAAAAACCGCAAACGGTGTGGGCGCAGGTATATTTGGGGAAAGGCCCAGGATGGACATAAGCATTCCTCTGGGGAACTACGCCACAGTATACCAAGCGGAAGTTCATGCCATACAAGCATGCGTACTACAAAACAAAGGGATACCACCACCAAAAGATTTATATCCTTTCGGACAGCCAAGCTGCTCTTAAGGCTCTCAACTCCAATCGGTTTACTTCAAAACTTACACTGGAGTGCCATACCAACCTAAAAGTATTGGCGGCCAGTGGGAACAAGGTAGAGCTCTTGTGGGTCCTTGGTCACTCTGGGATATTAGGAAATGAAAAAGCGGATGAACTAGCGAGAGCCGGATCTGCTCAAAGTCTCAGAGGCCCCGAACCGGCCTTTGGAATATCAAAACAGGCAATAAGAACAACATTGGATAGATGGTCGATAAAACAACACCTATCTCGATGGCTAACCCTGACGCGGCCCCAGCTGAAACAGGTGATGGGTCTGCTAACAGGCCACTGCCACCTGCCAAAAAAAAACCTTCAACGGATAGGTATAAACAACGGATCCATTGAATGTAGACTCTGCGGCGACGAGGATAAAACCGCCTCACACATAATATACCGCTGCGTAGCGCTGTCTCGTAGAAGGCAAAATATCTTCGGGAACATACAACGTGGTGACAACCTCCCACATGACAAGCTTGGTAGAAGGTTACTGGACCTCATAGAAGGAACAAACATCTTCTAACAAGTTTCGGGTACACAATAAGCCGAAAGGTTCGGGCCTTTAAACCAACCAAGTAGCACATAATTAAAATTGTGACGACGACCTTTAAGTTCTAAATGTCTTTCCAACAATACCATCGTTTATTATTTTTTGAGTAGTAGGTATAGCTTCTAAGAGATCTCATTTCAAAAATGGGGACAATTATTAGAGCTTACCGGCTGCACTGAAATTTATATTTTTGTAGAATGATTAAGGTTCCGTAGATAGTCACCCTAAGTGACACCCTTCTCAATTCTTTAAGGGCAAAGTCACTGCCTAAAAATTTACATGAATATAAGTCCAATTTTGGAATTGAAGAATTATAAATTATCTACTTCACCTGTTTAAAAGGGCCCCCTACGCAATAAAATTGACGCGTCTTTCCGATTTGAGATAATATATATTTAGCCCAATGAGCAAATCGATAGAAAAATTCATGGCCAAGGACAAAATTGTAGGTACTTAACTAATTTCTACCGATTACTTGTCTTATACATACACTGAGCGAAATTTCGAGTTGATATAACTCAAATATGAGTTGTCCTAGACCGAAGCGTGTTGCTAATAGGGGACAGCCGAGACCTCTGAATTACGGCAACCAAATCGAAGAAATTGCATCAACTCACTATTCATAAGTTATGATAGCATAGAAGATGGGTTATTTTATGCGTTGGAATAGCTCACGCCCCACCGTCTTAAATTATTGATGGGCTACCGTAGCTACCAGTATGTGAATTGTGATGCGTTACTAGTCGGGCTAGATTAAGTCGTGATGCGAGCTATCAGAACTTGACATTTAAGTTGTTCTGACCAAAATTATGTAAAACACAAATTTTCACGCACAGAGAACACAGACGAAAAAATGAAAAATCTCGTAAACGGCGCAACGGCCAACAAGTGTCTATACGCGCGATCGAAGGAGAATGGACGAATAACAATGGAATGAACCGCGCCAAATCTGCACGAGCACGAATTCGGAACTTTCCGTGACCTTACGATCCTGCGTTTTACCCTCGATATGGGGTTTTGGAGCGCGTTTCCAGAATTATTCCAATTCAAAATAATTTACACATGGTAATGAGTTAAAATAATGCACATCCGGGTTAAAACGACACTTTATAATCAATTAGTAAGCTTTCCCAACCCAGAAACTGAGTTCAGATAACTCATAAAATAGTTACAAGATGAGGAATTGTGGTGATCCCAAATATGTTTAAAATGTTGATATAAAAAATCTCTTTCTGGGTTGAGGCGAACCAAAAGAACCTGAATTACTGTAGCGTTTTTAAATAATTTGTGATAATTCGTAGGCTCAGTTAGAACAACATAGAGAGGTGGGTTGAGGTAGCTCCAATTTTGTAACCCCATCGCACGACATTGATAAATGCATTTTTGTCAGTGTAGTTATTGTTTAAAGGCAGGAAACTAATAACCGAAAATATATTGTAGAATGCTGTTCACCTTCACATAACGAAGAATGGATTCACCAAACAAGAAAAATCAAAAGTCGGTTTTTGCTAGTGACACCGTTATAGCCGTTTTGTGTGCTGTCCTGCTGCCGATATCGATAAGAACTCTCCTGATCGCGAAGTAGTGGCAAATTCGCTATCGGACTCTTTACGCTACATCGTAGGTACCTTACATAGTTGTCAAATACACGTGGTACGGGTACCCCTCATTCCCTGGCGTCTACGTCATGGCAATCATAAATTTGCCTGTTGCCAACTTGTGCTAAATGCAGGAGTCTGCTACGCCAGACGCCATTAAAAGGTTTGTACATTTACGGTACCTGCTTGACGAAACAAAACTTGCCTGATCAAGATCACCGAAATTATATTGGCCGATTATTAGTTCTGACAGATTTTAGTTTTCGAGAGATTTGTCGTTTACGTTTTATCCAAAACCTGTAGATATTTTCCCACAAATCACTTACCAACTATGCCATGACTCATGATCGCACCGAAGCTTAATGGCAGTGAAGCCGGCAACGTCGTGGCGTCTGCAGGATCCGTTAATATTTATGACTGGCGTGTTTTAGACGAAAGTGGTACCCCATCCATCGTTGAACCTTTGTGACCCCCCATCTTGCTCTACTGCCCAAGTATCGCGGTGCGTCAGTCCAGGTGCGCCTTCGGTACTTTTCCTGCTGCCGCTACGACATCTAATTCAAGTTCTCTTGTTTTCATTAACAATAATTAAATCCTGCAAAATAACAGTATAACGGTACGACATGTAGGAGGATGCAACTCCTAAAACCCAATGTTTGGGTTTAATCCTCGGTTTAATCTTATCTGTTGATCTGCAAATGTAAATTTTACATCGCACAGATGAATATGTTAAGGTTGAGGTTATAATTAACGGTAAACGAGGTTAAGGCTTAAGGCCGACGCCGGTTTCGATGTGCTTTTAAATCATATTAAATATCCGGCACCGAGTCTCGCGTTGTTGCCAAATCTGCGTTATTTCCGAGAGCTACTTCGGGGGTAGTCGTTTTTAATTGCTCTGTATTAATCGGTTCGTGTGCCTCGGAGTTCCACAGGGCACCTTTATAGGTCTAGTATATGCATATATAGGAATAATATATATTGTTCCTGTTTTGTAAGAAAAAGTGCCAACTAACATTATTTGGTGATTGGGATAACTACTCCATTGTGGTGTTTTACTGGTCTGTTCTTAATTTAAGCTTATCCATTTTTTATTTACGTCTTATGCCGGTATTAGACTATAAAATATATTTGACAAAGATATTTTATAAATCATATTTTATAAAATATTTGACAGTGTAATATCAGTTCTTCTATAAAATATTTATTTTATAAAAGATATTTTATAAGACGATTATCTTTGATAAAAGATGTTATACTTGATTGTTAGTAACGGTAGTATCCTTATTTTCTGACAATAAGGCATATATTTGACATTGACTGCGACTGATATCAAAATAATATGACGGAAATCATCTTTGTCTGCTGCATTTCAACAACAAAATTGTTAATTTCCGGTTTGTTCGTTATGAAGTATGAAAGTTACAAAATGTTGTACAACTATCAACACCCGGATTATAAAAATCGAAATAAAAGACTAGATATATGTACAAAAATTTGTGAAGTTATAACGGCATTCAGAAGTAGATTCAAGGTGGGGGATATACTGGCATAACTCTCTTCTGTTGCCAGAAATTGAATGGTAACCATAGGCGTTCCTCAACGTTGATAGAATTCCTCAAATGTGCAAATGGTGCTATCTTTAAGACAATAAACTTAAATATTACCTCGTCCATAGCTTTTATAACTCCTAATATCTTCAGATTGTAACTTCCGAAGATTGTGGTGGACACCTCTTAAATTACATCTTGCCGCACAGGGCCTTATCCAAAGTCGCCCGGTTCTTTTTTTTTCTTTTTTAACACTAAAGACATTGTAATAATGGCAACACTCATCTTTGCGCAAGCTAGTGCACGTCTTTCATTCATTTTAAATTGTAAACACGTGGAATATTATCAAAGAAATGGCTACAAAATATTTTATAAAAGATCTTTGTCAAATATATTTTATAGTCTAATACCGGCCTTACTGTAAAATTATCTAGTTTACCCCTTCTTACCGTTAACCCCTTCTTACAAAACAGCGACGATATATACAGCGAATACAACTCTTCTTACGTATACCTGTTTGATTCTTTTCTAATTTTTCACACTGCAAGAATAAATTTTTAGATGTCCTATGTACAAAAATTAATTTTATGGTAGAAAATACAGTACGCCACTGCTTTTCACGTATAGTATTTTTTTAAATGAAGCAGTTAAACAGTCAACATTTTCGGTAATTAACTTGTTCCTTACTGCGCGCGTATTTTATTGTATTTCGCCGTTCTAAGGGACGCCAAATCGACTTCTGATGTTAGTTTTGAAATCAAATAATTGCTAAAGGTATGTACACACCGAAAAAACATACAAGAACAAACATTCGTTCTTGTTCACCTTGTTTGTGTTCTTTGTTCAAGCAAACATTTGTTCACTCTTGTTCCACTAGGTTGATCACTTCTTTCAGTACGAATAGATAATAGTAATTATGGATGACCATGAATAAAATCTATTTGCGAGTGCGGCGTTTATTATCTTGTGTGGTTTACTGAAAAATAATAAAAAAAGAAGAAAAAGTGTTGGTGGCAGACATCTTTATTCAGAAGTAGAGAGAGAGATATTTATTGAAAGACTTACAACTAAAAGAACATTCCACCTAGCAAATATCCCGTCCACACCAAAACTAGATAAACAAAATTTCTCTTTGATGTATCGACGTCTCCTCGAACATTTGTGAACAAGAACAAACAAACGCTTGTTCGCTATATTTACCGTCCACACCGAATAAAAACATTTGTTCGCTGATGTTTGTTCTTGTATGTTTTTTCGGTGTGTACATACCTTTATAGTTATTATTTTAAAACCCCTATACATCCTTACCCCAATGAGTTAAGTAAAATTTTAAGCAGTAGAAAAGCTATGATCATCATACGTAACCATATCAAAATTCAAAACAATCCATATATCTTTTTTAAATTTTCTTAGAAAAAAAAACTAGTAACAATTAAATTGTCAAACGAAAAACAATTCAACGTAGTTTGCCTTCGGAAACGTCAAATAATCCAGTTTTCCAGATTAAAATTAATATTAAGAAATTAAAACTACATAAAATTGATTGTAAATGAAACTAAAACTCTAAAAAGTTATATAAGTGTATATGGAATGGCGTTGCCAGAAATTGGTGAAGAGATTAACACAAATAAGGTATTAAAACACAATCAAAATTGTTAGTTACGCCACGCAAAAAATAAGTGTATTCTTGTTTTAAATTCATTTAGATTTAGTTGTAAATTTGTTGTATGGAGGTCTCCCGTGATACATTTCGGTTTTTATGCTCAAATAGCAACAATATACAATGTGTCCACGGATAGAGAGTTCGGAAGAGGAAAAACTTTTTATTTGTAGATTTAGAAGAAAAAGTCATTCTTCATAAAAACGTCTGCTTGTGTCGAAACTACAATTTCTAATACCAAATTTACGATTACTATACAGGGTTAATCAGAAATAACATTTTCAGTTTTTTCGATTTCGATTTTTTTTTTCAAATTTTATGAAAATATTTTCAAACCCGTGATTTATTTAACCAATTGTGCAAAAAACCTAATAAACATTTTTCAAAGTGGGTAATTTCACAGCTAATACTAAAATAATAAAATATCAAGTAGCCTGTTCGAAATAAATGAAATGTTTATAGTTTCTTTGTATGTTTCAAATTAGTGACAGTTGTGTCATACTTTTCCCATAAATCTGCATAATAGTTAGAAATTTTTCCAAGCTGTCTTTAAGAAAATGATCTTCTCAAATTGGTAATGTTAGTAAATCTCTAGTAGAGGAGATATTAAACTTCAATAAAATTCGTCCGTACCAACCTAAATTTATTCGTTTATGAAGCGTTTGGATTTTTGTTTGTGGATAGGGGAAAAGATCCTTAGACAATCTGTTTTAAACAAAATCCAAAAAATTAAAAATGTTATTTCTGACTAACCCTGTATAGTATTCGTAAATTTGGTATTAGTGTAGTTTCGACACAAGCAGACGTTTTTATGAAGAATGACTTTCTTCTTCTTCTAAATCTACAAATAAAAATGTTTTTCCTCTTCCGAACTCTATCCGTGGAGGAAAAGGTAGAAAAAGTAGGAAAAACCCTTTTAGGCACTCAGTGAGGCGTGTGCGAATAAAGTGATTCACATTGGGTTTGAATCGTTGGAGGTTATATTCGTTGGGGAACAAGACCTCAGAAAGGTCGTTCCACAAAGAGACGTCCTCCAGATGAACAATGAAATTCGAGAAGTACTAAGCTGACCTAGAATGGTTCTCCTGTCGATGGAACCGGTAACCGAAGAGTATCCTTGGGTGTAGAGAGCAGTATTCTAGTGGTGGAGGAACCTGGACTTTATAGAGCGTCAAAAGTTGTTGAGGTGTATACAACTGGAAATTGTTTTGGAAGCTTCTTTACTCTATAACTTGCTTGTTGATGTTAAGGACAGAGGGTCGCGGTAAAATATTTCATGTAAGGTGATTTATTTTTGTATAGTATTTGCAGAATTATACCGTTGATCTTTTGACGGCAATAAAACATCATTATCCCTTCGACCATAAAATAAATAAGGAAATCCCAAATTTTAAAACCTTTTCGGGCAGAGCCGGACCAGGTATACAAATTCAATTTATACCTATGCCTGATGCATATATAAATACAAAGTGATTTTTAATAATTTTAATCTTTAGTGGTTTTCCGGCGAGTAATTTTTAGTTAGGCTTATTAGTGGTAGAATGTGGCGTCCTTGGAATTGTGCTGATAGGGGGCATCTTCAAGTGTCATTTTTAAAAGAAAACATTTATCTACCGATGCCAAACTAATAATTAAAAATGTGTATCAATCGTTGTTGAGTAGAAATTTCAATTCGATGGATGCTTTCGCAGAGACGTCTACTTTGACAAAAACTCCTTTATCTTCGGTAAGAGACATAGTACTTAAACCTGTTAATCCTAGAACAAATCGGAGTGATTCTGGCATATTTAGAAGCATTGACGAAAATGACATGGATTTATTAAGAAGACAGATTTACCAAATGTATGAGGCACAAACTGTACCCACTTTGATTTCCCTCAAAGAGCGGCTGATTAAAAGATTCGTTTAAACATAAACTCCTTAAAAATATACCTGAAAATAGCGTCATTGTAATTGACGATGCTAGTTATCATAGTCGGCAAGCAAAAATCATTCCCAATTCTAATAATACAAAAGCAGAAATTCAAAATTTTATGATTGAAAATGATTTATATTTTGAAGAAACGAGTATAAGTATAAGTATTAAAATCTTTTAAAATAAATAAGGAATACGAGTGTGACAAACTTGCAGCAGAAAATGGATATACATTGTTGCGTCTTCCTCCATACTATTGTATATTCAATCCTATTGAGCTAATATGGCACCAATTAAAATCCAATATTAGGAGAAATAATATTTCTCCTACATTAAATGCATCTGTAGTAGAATTAATTAAAAACGAAATAAGAAAAATTTCAGCAGACAGCTGGAAAAACTGTGTAGAGCATGTAGTTAAGGTGGAAAATTCTTACAATTGTATGATTACAAATGTTCAACCCTTAATTATAAGTTTAGGCTTAGATGAAGATAGTGATACAGAGTTAAATTTTTAATAAATTATCAATAGTTTCTTAGAATTTAATTAATTTTTATTGTACTTGTTATCCTAATAGTTATACTTTTAAATTATATTATTTTCAATTATCATTAATTGTTATCATTATTTTACATTTATTATAGGTATCTAAAACTAAAAATTCCTATCTATTTATTTTAAATTATAAAAATAAATCATGTGGTGTGGTATACATTTTCAAGCCGGCCCTGATCCCATTTATTGAGCTTTGAAGAGGTTGAGGCGAATGCAATAGGGTTTAATCAGGTAGTTTATTTATGGCAGTAAGAGTCAACGGTATAATTCTGCAACAACTATACCAAATAGATTGTAATAATTGATTTCTGACATGAATTGGTCAAATAAAATCAGCGTATTCTTAAATCAAGATCGTATTTCAAACAGCTCGTTTTGGAAATAGCTTACCCATTATCAGATTAGCCGGCAAACATGATTATCAAATTATCATATTATTTAGATTAACTTTTATGCTGTTCGTTAATGTTTACAAGCGAAAAATTAACATTCTCTAGTATTGCAACAGGTACTAATGTGAATATCAATTGTATTCCTTTATGTCTACAGGAAACATACCTGTATATACCGAGAAAAACT
This sequence comes from Barypeithes pellucidus, assembly GCA_963991005.1. NCBI lineage: Eukaryota > Metazoa > Arthropoda > Insecta > Coleoptera > Curculionidae > Barypeithes > Barypeithes pellucidus. The sequence goes on from OZ022558.1 coordinate 77,074,944, forward strand.
TCCATTAACAAGCCAACGGGGTTATTAAATAAAATATTATTAGTTGTTGCAATCGAAAGGTAATGATATTTGATTTTTATTAAATAATAGAGTCGAAGATGCTTGCTTTATAAAGGTTATAAGAATTTTCTTACACCAAATAACTTCCACTTCAAGCAGTCCCCGACAACGTTCTTACAACATTAAAAGAGTAAAACCCCAGAGTTGCTACATAAGAGTTGTGTAACAGGATTTATGAGACATCATCAACCAAGATATACAACAAAAAAGCTTACGGAATTATTTAGATGTATAATGTTTTATTGGTGTTCTTACAGCTATTTAAAAAAACTTCTATAAAACTGTTTTATACGTTGATCGTAAAAGCATTCTTACCACATAATATGGTAGTTATTTGACACTACGAACAAAAATATATCATGAGATCTCTTATAAAACTGAGAATATATTTCGGTATAAATACATAAAAATATATTTTGTGATTATTTTTTGACAGCCCCTCAGTAGACCCCATCCACCCAGGCGTCCCCACAAAATGCTGGAAAAGATGGCGTCGTCGTCTTCCTCGGAAGGACCGCCACCATATAGTCCGGGAGCTTCTTCGGTCACACTCTTATTGCCCAGTTTTTCGATCGAGAGTGAGGAGGATGAATTTTCTAAGATTTTTGGAAGGGAGATTAATAAGAGAAGAGGAGCTGTTAAGCATCAGAGGTACGTACGTCAGAGTGAATAGTAATTAGTTAGAATATTAAATAAAATAATTAAATGACAAAACGCCAGGTAGGCGTATACACCAGGGCCGTAGCCAGAATGTTTCTGCCACCAGGGCGCGTTGACATTCATAGCCAGGGCATTATAAAATTAGAGAAAATACATACACATATCGGTACTGCAGAATAGCAAGGACACAGTTCTCTGCCAGGGCGAAATATTAATTAATTAATTAATACTGATTCACCCCCACCTGGCTGCCCTGGTATCACACCCTGTATACTCGCACTCCTATTATAACAATTTAATTTAATATTAAACGATTACTTTTATTTGTGTTGTTCCAATAAAATTAAGAGTTTGATTTATATTTTTAAAGGTTCGAGAATATCGCGAATTAATAATTTCTTCTTCATTCTTATGGCGTTATAATATACCAATTTGACCCTTAAAAAAATGTATGTTACTCTTACAATCGAGATATTAAGATTTTTTTTTTTTTACTTCATGCTGTCTGCGAATATGTGCGTCGGCAGCCGATGTTTGTGCATACAAGGAGAAAGATGAGATAAGTGCGCTATCGTCCGCAAAACTAAATATCGGATTTTAAGTTTTCACTAGAAGGTCGTTAATGTAGAGTAAGAAGAGAGTGGGAGACAACATGGACCCTTGAGGAACACCGGCATTGATGGTGAAGGTGTCTGAGAGAAATCCGTCAATCGCCACTTGCAGAGAGCGGTCCTTAAGAAAGCTAGACAACCATGCACAGAATCGACTGGGCATACCATAGGATCGCAGTTTACTTACAAGTCCCTCATGCCAAACACGATCAAAAGCTTTAGAAATATCCAGTGCAACAACCCTAGACTCCCCATGATGTTCGATTGCGTTGTTCCAAATATGGGTGACATAGGCCAGAAGATCTCCAGTTGATCTGGACTTTCGAAAACCATATTGATGATCGCTGATAATGTTGAAGCCTTCCAGGTACTTTAGAAGATGTTGGTTAATAGCTTTCTCCATTACTTTTGATATAACTGAAAGCAATGCGACTGGTCGATAGTTGTTAGGCAGGGTTCTCTTACCTTTCTTTGGTATAGGTTGGACTCGCGCCGTCTTCCAGCACGATGGATATACCCCTTGTTTGTAGGATAAGTTAAAAAGTCTACAAAATACTGTGATAAAGAGTGGGAAGGTTTCAAATTCACACCCTGTATATTTCCTTTATTTCCCACATAACTTATATTATTATTTTTTTTGTTCTAGGGTGCATTCTGTCAAGGGGCACAAGTTTGTAGCAAAATTTTTTCGTCAGCCAACTTTTTGTGCATTTTGTAAAGACTTCTTATGGGGATTTGGCAAACAGGGATACCAGTGTCAATGTAAGTTGAAAGAAAAACAGGTATTGTATTAAAAACGATATAAATATATTGAAATTGTTTTGGTAATAAAGCATAAGTAAATTTGGCTTCTTAAATATTCTGTATATATTTTCTTAATGTTCTTTCGATTGTTCGGGTTTGTTAAGTTAGTTCCTCCCAAACTATAATATTTTACGCCTCCAGATGCCTATTTTATGTCTGAAAATACAGGGTGTTATGGAAATGACTTATTATATTTAAATGGGTGACTCCTAGGGTGTCCTAGAGAATGTCTACATACTTTTTTTTAATAGAATATCTAAATACTAATCTAAAAACCCTTTTTACCCACATACTGCCGCGCCGTTCCATCTCGATTCAGTTAGTAACAATGTTGGTCACTAGAGTATACTAACATAGTTGTCAGATCACACCGCATGTCTCGCCCTTGTTTGGATGCCTGCCGCGCGCGACTATCGTTGCTTCAGTATGTTTCGAGACTCGGGGATGGAATGACGCTGTCGAGGGTTCCACGTGCTTGATGTATACGAATTTTAAACGGTTTGTTAGTTGTAGCATTACCCGATTTTTTTTCTATTGTGTGTGTTGTTGTGATTTCAAATTTGTGTGATATTGCCTACTGTTGGTTCTGTTGCAAAACATACTTTTTGTATTTTATTTTTTTATGAAATTTAATTATCAAACGGATTATAACATCAAAGGTAAGAGAGTATGTACCTTAAAATTGCAGTATTTTTTTACTAAAATGTTTGAAAAAGAAGTGATAACGCGGGTCAAAGATGTCTTGTTGTCAAAAACTGAACACGTGCGTTTACAATTCTGTGCTGCAATATGACAACACCTCCTCAATAAACTATTGATTGCGAACGTACTCAGTAGCGGCCACGTAAATTTTCAGATTTCATATAAAGTGTATATTTCGTACAATAATTCAAAACGCCATTTATGGTTATTTTTCTTCAATTTATCAAATCTCAGAATTTGCCGGTTTAAATATAATAAGTTATTTCCATAACACCCTGTATATACATCATTCGTGAAAAAAATTGGTGATAGATATTTACCATAATTTTTTCTGCAATTTTCTTGTCCACAATCTGGTGCTTAAAAAATGAATTAAAATTTTAACAGTATGTTTTCTTCCTCAATGTTTCACTTTTTTTATTTTAATTAATTGGTTTAGTAATAAAAAATTAAAAAATCACCAAGTCGGCGTCCCATCAAAACTGTTTCCTCCATTTGGAAAATCCTTTACGGTAAGCGATTCACGTTGGTTTTGAATCGTTGGAGGTTATATTCGTTGGGAAAAACGACCTCGGGAAGGTCGTTCCATTAGGATGAAGTCCACCAGATGAAAGAATGCTTAAATAATAAACTTCGAGGAGTACTAAGCTTAACCACATATGGATGGGCGGCAGTGGTTCGTCGTGTATTCCTGCTATTCACCGCTCTGGGCGGAAATAAGAGGGCAAGGTCAGCGGAGCATTTTCCATGGAAATATCGGTAAAAGAGAGTCAAATCACCAATCTGTCTTCGATGTTATAGGCTGTCGAGGCTCTTCGTCAGCTCATGGTCTCCGATCCGACGAATGGCTCTCCTTTCAATGGAATCCAGTAGCCGAAGAGTATGTTTGGAAATTTCACCCCTCATCCCCTACCATTAGACCGGACATACAAAGAATTGAAATAAAAAAAATTGACAACAAGTGACTTTTTTAAATTTTTTATTACTAAAATCGGGTCTCTTCGAGAAATTGACTACTTTTTATAATTGTTTTAGGTTGCCAAGCTGCCGTTCATAAAAAATGCCACGATAAGATTTTAGGAAAATGTTCCGGTTCAGGAATAAACTCTGAAAGTACAATAGTAAGTATTAAGCTGCTGTCTCAATAATAAGATCGTTTTTCACGCTTTATGATGGACAGCGTTCTTTCGCGCCCATCGGAACCCCTGTCGGCTGGATTGTCGGTGGCCCATTGATGAATTTGTTTAAGGATATGCATCGGTTATCAATAAACGGCAATAGGGGAGCTTAGAATGTGAAAAGAAGTACTATACACAGTTTATTTTGAAGGCTAGTAAAATAATAACAAAGAGAATAAAATATTAAAACGTTATTTTATTACGGTTATTTATTTTGTTCCACACGGTGGAGAAAAACAAATATTTCTTTACGGCTTCTCTTACCCGGTTAAACTGAAATCGTAGGGGTTCAAAAACAGAAACAGGAATTTAAGCTATTTTATCCTAAGTTATACCGGGTGTCCCACTAAGAATGGCTCTCGGCTGTATCTCTGAAAGTGTTAGTCGTATGGCTTGCGGAAAATTTTTTTAATATGAAAAGTGATCATAAGAAATTGCTGGAAATTATTTTCAAGTTTCTCAGTCGAGCGCTAGAGGGCGCAACCGTAATGGTAAATCCGTAAAGCTTAGTTTTTTCAAAAGTTGCCGCGTTAAGGTATAGTGAAAATAGCATTTTCGTATACTTTAAGGTTTTATGAAGAAAATTTACTTATAACATATTTTTGTCACTTTTAAAATAAAGTGGTGGGGGAAGGTTGAACATTATTTTAAACTCCGGGTTGGCTCAACAGAATTTAGGGAACTTTGTTTTGTTAAAAAGAGGTTCCCTTACTCTATACTTTACTGTATAAACTATGACAATATGACTTTTAAAGTAGGCGCTAGAGGGAGCTATTTTACAACTTAACAAACATTGCGCATTTTTTCAAAAATTTTAAATACAACAGTATATTTAATTTTACTTCATCACAAAGATTAATAAAAGCCTAAAGATCTGGCGAAAACCACAACTTGATATCTTTTTTCAAACCGGAGATTTAACAAGAACAAAAATAAACACGGAAAAATATGATTATATTTGAGTTTCAACGGTACAGGTTTTTTCAAAAGTCAAATAAAAACTTTGACGTGAAAGCACCTAATTTTAAATTAGATTTTGTTTTTCCAAGGCCTATTTGACTTTTGAAAAAACCTGTACCGTTGAAACTTAAATATAATCATAATTTCCGTGTTTATTTTTGTTCTTGTTAATATCTCCGGTTTGAAAAAAGTTGTGGTTTTCGCCAGTTTTTTAGGCTTTTATTAATCTTTGTGATGAAGTAAAATTAAATATACTGTTGTATTTAAAATTTTTGAAAAAATGCGCAATGTTTGTTAAGTTGTAAAATAGCTCCCTCTAGCGCCTACTTTAAAAGTCATAGTTTATACAGTAAAGTATAGAGTAAGGGAACCTCTTTTTAACAAAACAAAGTTCACTAAATTCTGTTGAGCCAACCCGGAGTTGTAGGCATTTATTTAAAATAATGTTCAACCTTCCCCCACCACTTTATTTTAAAAGTGACAAAAATATGTTATAAGTAAATTTTCTTCATAAAACCTTAAAGTATACGAAAATGCTATTTTCAATATACCTTAACGCGGCAACTTTTGAAAAAAACTAAGCTTTACGGATTTACCGTTACGGTTGCGCCCTCTAGCGCTCGACTGAGAAACTTGAAAATAATTTCCAGCAATTTCTTATGATCACTTTTCATATTAAAAAATTTTTCCGCAAGCCATACGACTAACACTTTCAGAGATACGGCCGATAGCCATTCTTAGTGGGACACCCGGTACGTATAAAGAGGTTTAAAATTGACACCTTGTATATTTACCTCATCGTCCTCGCTGATTTCATACTTATGCGATCATATTTTTTAACCGATATTTTATAAACGTCCGATAGAACCAGTTGTTATTTCAACAAAACAATTTTCCATTCTAATTTAATAAAAATACGGAAGTAATAAATTTTTTCTTTAACAAAATAAAAACCCACTCGGAACGATTCGATTTTCCACTGGCAAAAACAATTTGTTTACACGGGAAAACGCGCGTAAATTTTCGTATTTTCCCAAAGTTTATTTTTATTTTAGAGAATCGACTTTTAAAAGTTAAGGATGAAGTTACGTCAGTGTTCGAGTGGTTTAAAATGTGTATAACATTCCGATCTAATAACTTTTGATTTGATTGGATGGTTTTCTTTCGGTGGTTGTCAGTGGCGTGCGGTTCTTTTAAGTAAGGAAGACATAATAATAAATTATTAATATTAATGAGTGGTAGTGACAGTAAGGGGGAATAATTAATTACTATACTTTCATCAACAACAGAATAGAAATAATTAAAGTTTTAGAATGTTAGGCAGCGCTGACCTATCATTCCTTTGTGGCATTTAGGTCATTCTTATAACATTTTTTCATTCTTACTTACATGAACGACAACAAGTAGTTGAGTGTGATGGTCAGTCATCTGGGCAGATTGATGCTACATCAGGAGTACCTCAGGGGTCCATTTTGGGACCTTTACTGTTTGTTATATTCATTAATGACATAGTTAATTATTTGGACATTAATTGTTTGCTTTATGCTGATGATAAGAAAATCTATGCTCGCATGCGTAACCTGGCGGACTGTGAAAGGCTTCAAGTGTCTATTGACATGATATACAGGGTGTCCGGGAACATGTGGGAAATCTCCCGGATATGAAGAAAACACGTGAAAAGAATACTATAGGTTCATATAAACTTCTTTCGTATCGGCCTCCTCTTCGGAGACATGGGCTCCCAAAGAGCACCAATGGAATCAAGTTTTTTACACATAATTATTGAACCACCTGGTATATTTCAATTATTTTTTAATATGATGTATACCAGGTAAGACCCGTCAAATTACTACCCAAGAAACTGTTGTGAATTACTCACAGCTGCAGGGACGGACTAGCTGTAACACTCATGGGCCCATATTTTTTACGCCCTGTATGATGAGAACTTTGGACAATGTTTTTTACATACCTTTAACTATTGGCTAAAAATTAAGTACTCTTCATTCATGTCGCTAATCCTAACCGTTTTCGGAAAAAACGTCATTTTATTTACACCAGTCCCCTAAATTCTCACGGGTTAAATATAAAAAAGCGGAATTTTGAAGGTTGAACATTTGATCGGAACAAAGATGTATCTTTTACTGAAATACGCCAAATACATGATGTATATGAAATGCCGTTTTTTCGAAAACGGTTAGGATTAGCGACATGAATGAAGAGTACTTAATTTTTAGCCAATAGTTAAAGGTATGTAAAAAACATTGTCCAAAGTTCTCATCATACAGGGCGTAAAAAAATTGGCCCATGAGTGTTACAGCTAGTCCGTCCCTGCAGCTGTGAGTAATTCACAACAGTTTCTTGGGTCGTAATTTGACGGGTCTTACCTGGTATACATCATATTAAAAAATAATTGAAATATACCAGGTGGTTCAATAATTATGTGTAAAAAACTTGATTCCATTGGTGCTCTTTGGGAGGCCATATCTCCGAAGAGGAGGCCGATACGAAAGAAGTTTATATGAACCTATAGTATTCTTTTCACGTGTTTTCTTCATATCCGGGAGATTTCCCACATGTTCCCGGACACCCTGTATAGCTGGTGTGTTCAAAATAAACTTCCGCTAAATATAAGTAAATGTAACCTAAAACCTTTGCTCTAAAGCGACATACCCTTGTGTACGATTACAAAATTAACAATGTAACACTGAACAGAGCTGAGACATTTCGCGATTTGTGTGTGTTATTTGACAGTAAACTATCTTTCGTTCCTCACATAAATGCGCTTATTGCAGCTTGTTATAGGTCCCTAGATTTTATAATAAGAAATTCTCGTGATTTTTTAAATTGTCATACACTAAAAATACTTTTTTATGCATTTGTAAGATCTAAATTGGAGTACGCATCGGTGGTATGGTCTCCATATTATCAGGTGCACCTAAAACGCATCAAAAAGGTCCAACGACGTTTCCTAAAGTACCTAAGTTTTAAAATTGATGGTCAGTATCTTGAGATAGGAATTCCAGATGATGTTCTAGTGCGCAGGCATTCGTTTTGCTCCTTAGAGGATCGACGTACCATTGCTCAACTTAAATATTTGCATAACATCTTGCATAATAGAGTGTAATGCAGTGATATATTGAGATACCTGTAATTTCTTGTTCCTAGAACACGTCATTCCCAGACGTTTTATATACCAACAGCGCGTACCAATATCTGTAAAGGCAATTTTTTCTCTTGCGCCGGCAATTATAATGGCACGTATTCATGCGCAGTAGACCGTTCTCGATCAGCTGGAGCATTGTCAACGAATCAGAACAGCAGTTGGTACTGTCGAAATCCCTAAAATACCCCCAGAATTAGATGGGCAAACCTGTTCGTTTTGATTACCAGTTAAAGCAGCTACTGCTATTTACAATTAGGATGTGCAAAAAGTTGCTTAATTAGCAGTCCATAAGTTTAATAAAGAATGTAAACTGCTAATTTAAGTACCAGTGGGTTTAAATGGCCATTACCTGTTCATACCTGGTTCGGCCAAATAATAAACAGTTAAAAATAACAGAATAATCCATGTCTACCCAATTGCGCCGGCAAGGGCAATTAAAATGGCGCCTGCCCCATTTCTGGTAATGAGAGACAGCTGATCGGGAACAGTGTACTGCGCATGAATCCGTGTCATTTTAATTGTCAGAAGAGTAGAATTTCTGACTGTAGTACGGAGAACGGTGTACTGCGCCTGAATCCTTGAATTATAATTGCCATTGCTGGCGCCATAAAAATTGCCAAGTGTAATACGGCCTTTAATATTCCCCCATTTATCGATTGTGCGATACTTACAATCTGCACCAACATAAATTTCACATTTTCAGCTGTAGCTTATCCAGTATAAGATTAAATTAGTGTTTTCTTTAGGCATCTAATTACTCTCCTTAATATTTACAAATATATTAATATAATACCTTTAATATTTCTTTCTATCACATATATATTTTTTTTGTTGTATTATTGTGATTACTTATCTAATATTGTATATCTGTGATACCCATTTGTTAATTGGTTATTTTGTAACTGTGAAATGGTGTAAAATAAAAAAATAAAAAAATAACTTTATCATTCCTCTGTGCCATTTAGTATCAAAACTTTATGTGTTTCATCCATGCGAATAGTCCCCCTTGTCATAATACAGTGAAGCCTCTCTTCCTACAGGACCGTCTAATGTGTCCGCCTAATAGAGGTGCCGAACAAACCCCCATGGGAAATTTGTTATTAGATAATATGTAAATGCAAAATTATTACTATGTATATGTATGTACAAATAAACATAACATAACAAAAATACACTAGTTTTAGTTAGGATGTAGTACTAAAATAATCTAATAACGTAGTTTGACGTGTTTGCGTTTTATACTTGCAATCTAGAAAATGTAACTCCAAGTCTGATAACAATTCCATTGCTGTAGAGTCACCTCTATTCTTTGCATACTCTGATAATTCCTTTACCATACTAATGACTTGTTGATAATTGGTGACATTTGTTTGATTACTGCATTCAACTTCTTCACCAGAGTCGTCAGATAGTGATGTGGTTTCAGTTTGGACTACATAATCGGTAGGAATGGGGTCACTATCATCTTCTAATAGCACATTGCTATCAATGTTAATGAACTCGCCCAAATCATTGTTATCAAATTACAAACTTCCACAACATCAATATTCTCTTTCAGACTCAAAACGCGACATTTTTGTGCCATTGTTTACGATTTTAACCTTACAACTCACAACTCACGGCGTACTGCTGTCGGGGAATCACACATACTTTCATTCGGCGAAGTCCTTTCGCGCTGCCATGCATACGCGATTGGTTGCCGGTCTGAGTTTTGCACCGTACTTGTTCGTCAAAGGAGGGTTTTCGCACTTTTTATATGAAAACAGCCTGTCCGCGTCCGCCCAAGAGAGGTTCATTTTCAAGGAATTTCATAAACCTAGTTCCGGACTATGAAAAAATGTTCACTTAATAGAGATGTTCGCTTATTAGAGGTGTCCGTTAGGAGAGGTTTCACTTTATTAATAATAAGTCACTACTTACTTGCTTTGTTGTCCAACAAACCCTTAACATCGAAAAATGATCGCCATAATTTTTTTTTAGTATTTACGAGAAAGATTCAAAATCGACGTTCCACATAGATTTAAGGTCCACAATTTTATGTCTCCAACCTTCTGTGATCACTGCGGCTCCTTATTGTATGGACTGTACAGGCAAGGACTCAAATGTGATGGTAAGTGAAACAATAAATAACTTTAGCCGCATTCGGGTGAAGCAGATAATAGAATTTTTTACGTCAAAAATATAGTGCCGCTGAATGTCAAGTCAGTACAAGATCTGCCGTCAAAGTTAAGTCGCAAGCTAAGAGTAATCATTTTTTCTTTATATTGCGGCTTGCCGTAACGAAGTTTATTATCTTTTCGACCAGTATGCGCCCTTATGTATAGTACGTATCACTCTCTTTCGCTGCCCGACGACTAGAACCTCAATAAATATAAATTATCCAATATTCTTAAAAGACGCAGTGGTTTAAATTCGTACTAATTTCGTTAATAGCTTATGTCATTCGATTGAAGATGAAGCAACACAAAATATATTGCCTGAAAAATCGTAGGAAGCTTACAACAAGGAATATAATACATTGGACCAAAAGCAAATAAAGAGTTTTAGCGAACGGGTATTGTTATTGTTAACATATTTTCAAGAACGGTGAAACAATTATTAAGGCAATCTGGCAATGGTGTATGTGCAAATAAAGCGATCGGATTTGAATGGTTATATTCGTCGGAGAAGACGTCCTCAGGAAGGTCTTAACAGAAGGATAACGTCGTCCAGGTGAATTTTTTTTTTTGACCAATGATTGCAGGTGAAAGCGGTTAATGAAAGAGCGTGAAACGTACTTTATATTAGATAGAACAATACTGCGAACAAACCAGACATGGCAACTTTACATGAATGATGTTCAATCCGCGCGTACTTTTTTCTGTCACGCGGTGACTATACAGGGTGTCAACTTGAAAACTTTCCAATAACCTTAATATCTAGCTTGCAGTAAATAATATTAACAATCGGACAGACATGTTGATTTTGTTGTTTTGACTTCAGATACCAGTGCGTAGTAATAAAACCAAAAAGGATTATTTAGTGCTATGTAGTTTATTATTGCTTATTGATATGAATAATGAGAATACCTTGAGAACCAGAAATTATACATCCTACTTATCAGCGTTATCTATCTTCTGTAGCTATAAATACTTTGCACAAAGAAGATACGATAAGCATTATATCCGTTACCACAAAAGAATCCAAGGAACAGTCAGATCATATTCACAACAGATTTTGTTGTGAAGGTGGGCGCTTTTAATGAATATTTGCAGCCTTCGTGGTTTAACCCTCTGGGATTGATAGATGTTACCCTTAAAATCCTAAATGGGAAGGATCGGGGGTCATGTGGCACATCATTTAAAGAGCCAATTACATCTCTTTCCAATAATATCGTAATTTAGTACTTTCCAAGAAATCGCGTGCCAATAATGCACCTGCACTGAAATCTATGGTTTTTAGGTTAATTTACCCAGGGGGAAAGTCACCGTCTAAAAATGTAAGTAGTAGTGGAGTAACATCTACCTTCTCTCAGGGGGTGAAAACAGGAAGGATGCAAATATTCTTTAAAAGCCCCCCCCCCCTCCTCGTCCCTCCTTCACAATAAAATTGACGTGTCGTTTCGATACCGTTGTGATCGCTCGAGCGAAAAACCGCTCGAGTACTATCGATTATTGAAATAACCGACATCGGTCGATTATTAAAAAAACCGCTCGAGTTATAAATTCGAGCGAGAATCGTCGCTTGTTACTTATTACCTTTCACTCGATACCCGAGCTTCGCTTGACGCCGACGTATGTTCGAGCAGTTTTTCGCTCGATAGGAAATACTCTAGTTATAAATTCAGGCGAATAATCGAATCAGTGCCTTTCACTTGATACCCGACCTTCGCACGCCACCCGAAATGTGCCGATTGGCGACGTTCGAGTTTGACGCTTAGAAGGCTGATACGACATACGTCTTTCTTAAAGGCACATAAACGAGAAGGTGCATATAAGAATGCATGCCAAATCCCGTAGTGGATTTATCGCGACATGAGTTTTGTTCTGACAGGGACTGGCTAGCCAGCGGCGATTGTAAATTCTTAAAAAATTAAAGGATGTAATTTAGAAAAAAATCAAAATCACTGTTCTTCCTTAATAAAAAGTCTAGACTAAACTTCTAAAACTTACTAAACCAACCCCTGGTGTTTTATCAACACGTTCTTCTTAAGGCCGTATTAGACTAGCAATTTTTTCTCTTGCGCCGGCAATTATAATGGCACGTATTCATGCGCAGTAAACCGTTTTCGATCAGCTGGAGCATTGTCAACGGTCAGAACAGCAGTGGGTACTGTCGAAATCCCTAAAATATCCCCAGAATTAGAGATGTGCAAACCTGTTCGTTTTGATTACCAGTTAAAGCAGCTACTGCTATTTACAAATAGGAGGTGCAAAAAGTTGCTGAATTAGCAGTCCATAAGTTTAATAAAGAATGTAAACTGCTAATTTAAGTACCAGTGGGTTTAAATGGCCATTACCTGTCCATACCTGGTTCGGCCAAATAATAAACAGTTAAAAATAACAGAATAATCCATGTCTACCCAATTGCGCCGGCAAGGGCAATTAAAATGGCGCCTGCCCCATTTCTGGTAATGAGAGACAGCTGATCGGGAACAGTGTACTGGGCATGAATCCGTGTCATTTTAATTGTCAGAAGAGTAGAATTTCTGACTGTAGTACGGAGAACGGTGTACTGCGCCTGAATCCTTGAATTATAATTGCCATTGCTGGCGCCATAAAAATTCCCAAGTGTAATACGGCCAAGTGTAATACGGCCTTTAGTCATAAAAATTTCAAGTGATTATTAAAATCATCGGTTTTTCCCAACACTACTTTCCGATTTTGAATATTATTTACTGGAAGAGGAACTGGAGATTAAGGGTTGTTAGTTTTCAGATTGACACCCTAGCCTGTATAATTGTACAGTACATAACATAATCAGTTAATGCGGATTCAATAACCTTGTCGTCTGGTGAATTTAAGAATTTTTGAACTCGATTCCTCATATTTTACAGTTGGCGAATGCGCTAGAACAGTGAGCTTATCTTTGAATCGGGAATTTCTTCCCGAAGCCTGTCTAACCCAACGATAACATTTTGCCAATATTTATTTTTCATCCCGGTCTTGAATAAATTACATTTTAAGAGAAATTATGCTGACAAATAAATTACAAGAAAATCTTTCGCTTCATGATTAGAGAGAACACTTCTCTAATATCTCCCGTACAATGTAACTACAGGGGTTTTACGTGTGAAAGGTTGTCATGAGAAACTCGGGCAGAATTACACACAACATGGGCTAGTTTTGTGCATTTATAGCGGCACTTTTACTGCCTAGGCATTAAAAGTTGTAATATGTTGATTCGAGTTATTTTGATAAATAATATAACTACTATCCCAATTAATCAAACCAGAAAATACCATTTCTTCTAAATATTTACGTGATATTGTCGAAAAACTGTTTCATAAACAATCAACTTTTGGCTTTTTTTTAAATTAAAAATTAAAATAATTTCAACAAATACAGTCCATAATACAGAGTGAAACGCTATTGTCAAGTCATTTTTAACATTAAACATAAAAATTAGGTATGGCTATCTAATGATTTTGTATTTTTAATGTTAAATAAATGAATAGATAAGTTCGTAACACTCTGTATTATAGACTTCTAAGTATGTGTTGAAATGATTTTTTTTATTTGGCAAAAAAGCCAAAAGTAATAAAACGTCTCATTGATTGTTTTTGAAAGGTTTTTTCGACAATACAACATAAACTCCTGATGGACAAAATTTACGCAACATCATAAATTTGCCATATTTTTGATGCTATTTTTTTTCTAAATTTATGATCCGATTTGAATGATTTTTTTTGCATTGAGGGTTGGTTCCTTGACAATGTCATAGTTTTCACTGTTTATGATAAAAATTTAATTTTACGGTTTACTAAAAATGTTATGTTTTTTTCCGAAAACTCGTATCACCCTGTGGAGTATATTGGCAACCGAAGCATATTGCAGTTGACATTAAACGGTAGGTCCATCTTTCCCCAACATTTTGGTTTACTTCATTATCTCGGTTATTAAAGGAGATACACCGTTTTATAGCGTAACATGTTTTTATAGACTTTAATATTCAACACATTCATTGTTAAATGATTTCAAGTAGGTTTCAAGATTAAAATACTCGTCGAGAAACTGGGCATAGGAAACGAACGTTTAATAAGCAGTTTCCGAACAGTTTTTATCAGTATGGCGAATTTTATTTGACCCTTGTAACTTAAAACACAACATCTGCTGACACATCGCTTGCAAGTCAGAAAAAGTCCATAATCTACTTGAAAACATATCAAAGTCTATAAAAACATGTTACGCTATAAATCGGTGTATCTCCTTTAATAACAGAGATAATGAAGTAAATCAAAAAAGAAAATGTTGGGGAAAGATGGATATATCGTTTAATGTCAACTGCAATATGTTTCGGTTAATAATATATTCCACAGGGTGATGCGAATTTTCGGAAAAAAAAACATAACATTTTTAGTACACCCAGTATAAATCGAAAATTAAATTTTTATCATAAACAGCGAAAACTATGACATTGTCAAGGAACCAACCTACAATGCGAAAAAAAAATTATTCAAATCGGATCATAAATTCAGAAAAAACAATAGCCATAAAAAATATGACAAATTTATGATGTTGCGTTAATTTTGTCCAGGAGTTTATTTTGAGGAAATGGTAATTTTTTATGTTACCCGGAGTGCGATGGCGATACTTTTGGGCCAGTACCTAACCTAGATATATCTCTAATTGGTTTAATTTAAAACATAAATAAAATTCAATTTTTATGTAAGATATTTAAAATTTAAATTTTAGGAAATTTACACGCATCTAGATTTTATGCGCTGCGCCGTATTAATAAACTAATTTCTTAAATATCCTCGTAAAAAGAACTGAAAATGTGATGTATATTTTCTGCCGTCGCACATGTCAGTGAATAAATTGCCAATATTCCATTCTGTTGTAAAATATTTATTTTACATTAATTTTCCATCGAAATATAACAAATAATATCAAGAGATATTTATTCCGTTTAGTTCTAACGAATCGTTTTTCGATAACCATAGCAGGATGTCGATTTCCCGAAATTTAAATGAATTTCATAAATAAAAAGCCCATTCGGTAATGCGTTTTAATTATTATTTCCATTGTCAAGATTTAAATGACAATTAAATTTCAGAAACGATGCGTTTTATTATTATTTATATTATACAGGGGCAGTGCCGAATTAGGAAGAAAGGGGCCCGGGGTTACAAATCCATTGGGGTTCTCAAAGGAGATAGTATATACAGGGTGTCCGGTAAATACCTCCTAATCTCACAATCGAGTGAATTTTCTTGTAAGAACTTATTTATACTCGCATCGGAAACGAGTGTTCGAAGGTCAATTTCAGTTATTAATTAACCTCGCACCAAATTACACGAGGGATCGAAGATATTCCAGTATTATTTAAACTCGTCGGAACCATGAGTATGCGACGATAAAAAATTTCTCAGGGAAAATCCGCGGCTGGTTGTTCTCGGAATTGCTTGGCGTAAAAACACTCTGAAACCTGTAGCCACCATTGCGGCACCCATTTTGAAAAGATCGAATCGCTGGTGAGCGCGGTTCTGTGGATACCAGAAACCGACTGACTTCGTCTACACGTAGAAATCCTTCATTCGTCCCTTCCAATGCCCCATTGCGTCATACGCACCGATATAATCCGTTGACTGTCGTGATCGTTAAGCCCTGGTTTTTTTACATTTCGTTACGATATATTTCGGTAGATTGGAACGGAAATGTTCGACGTTGGTCATTTGGTCACATGTGTGGTTTTTACTCCAGTACAAGTGCGTGGTTAAAAATGGACGATATTAGTAGATTCATTTGTACAGGGCGATCACGTATTATGTCCCCCCATCTTTACCTTTTTATTTTACGTACTTGAGAAAAATTAAAACGATTGGTATACAAGGTTTTTAAAGTAGTATTTGAAATGGGAAGAAACATCATTTAGGTGTGTTGATTTACAAGTAGGGTTGGTTTTACTCAACATGATGTTGAGGCCCTTTGTCAAACATCTATATTATAATATGCAACCAAGTAATTGACGAAATAACCGACGAATTATGTACAGGATATATGTATAAGACGACACTAACTTGTGATCGTATGATATTAGTAACTTGTAATAAATTACTGTTGCATAACTTACTAAGGAAAAAGCACTTTTTGAAGTGACCCCGAATTGCGTAACGGGCCTAGAATAGGCACATTGTATATTCCAATTTATTAATAATAAAGTCGGTAAAAATAATGAGCGCGTTTAGTTACGCCGATTCTTTATTCTGTCGTAGATTTTCATGCCCTATTGACAGTTTGAGGCCTAATTTAATTTGTCAATTTAAAATGGTATTTTTTAAATTAAACTCTTTTATTTTTTGGTTCTTATCGAGGCCCCTTTAAATACGAGGCCGTAGGCTAGAGCCTAGTATGCCTATAGTGATAAATCCGAAAACAAGGAACCGATAACCCGTGTCACTTAATAATGACACACGTCAGGCGGAATACTTTTCGTTGACGTACGTAATTTCGTCGGTATCCAACCTTTTGGATTTGAACGGAGTTTTTCGGCGGCAGATTATTATTTTTATGAACTTTTATTTTATTAACTATGAGTGTAAAATACCATAAACTAGAGTTTAGTGCCTTAGAAGATGAATTGTTGATAGAAAGGGTAAAAGAAAGTCCACCCATATATGCTAAAAAATTAAAAACTTTTAAAGGCATACAAGCAGAATATTTGTAAAAAAATAGCGGTAGAATTTGGATCAAATAAAACAGGTATGTTCTAATTATACAAATATTTTATTTATTTATTATTTATTTATTCATTCAGTTATATTATACATACATACGTCCTTAAATAAGGAAAGTAATAATCATCGATTAAGTTATAATATTTTGAATACACGTAACTAGAAACCGATAGGTCATACAATGTTTTAATATTGCAAAGATCTGACGAGTATAGTATATTAGTAGAGAACAGCCTGGGTCTTTTTAGGATTACCTTCACAATATATTATTATTACGTTTTCATGATTAAACACTAGACAACTTTCCACATACGACGATATAAAAACTTACTTTTTATTTCACTTCAAAAAGCTAGCAACATACTAGAGCTCATGTTAAACATTGTTTGTTTTGGTTGGGTCGAACACACACATGACCCCCCACCTGAATATATATTTAACAGTTTAATTAGTACGATTTCCGTGGTGATATTGCCATTGAAAGCTTCCTGCTTGGCTGTTAAAAAATTGTTTAAAAGTGTCGCGAACTGATCTGGCAGCAAAAGTTGCTCGTCTATTGTTATAATAGTGCTATAAAATTATCTACTGGAAGTGTTGGAGTAGAATTCAGGCATTCCTGTGGATATGGAATTTTACTTTTTCTTAACATATTGTGCAAAAGACAGGCAGCAAAAATAATATTATCTCCTGTTTCTAGTTCTTTATAACGCGCTCATTATTTTTACCGACTTTATTATTAATAAATCGGAATATACAATGTGCCTATTCTAGGCCCGTTACGCAATTCGGGGTCACTTCAAAAAGTGCTTTTTCCTTAGTAAGTTATGCAACAGTAATTTATTACAAGTTACTAATATCATACGATCACAAGTTAGTGTCGTCTTATACATATATCCTGTACATAATTCGTCGGTTATTTCGTCAATTACTTGGTTGCATATTATAATATAGATGTTTGACAAAGGGCCTCAACATCATGTTGAGTAAAACCAACCCTACTTGTAAATCAACACACCTAAATGATGTTTCTTCCCATTTCAAATACTACTTTAAAAACCTTGTATACCAATCGTTTTAATTTTTCTCAAGTACGTAAAATAAAAAGGTAAAGATGGGGGGACATAATACGTGATCGCCCTGTACAAATGAATCTACTAATATCGTCCATTTTTAACTACGCACTTGTACTGCAGTAAAAACCACACATGTGACCAAATGACCAACGCCGAACTTTTCCGTTCCAATCCACCGAAATATATCATAACGAAATGTAATAAAAACCAGGGCTTTACAACAACAGAGCGACCGGGAACGAAATTGCGACGTTGCAACATTATAAACGGCCAGTCTGATCTTATCAATAATTTCTTTAATTGGAAAAGCTAATTTTACAACAAAATTTATTGATTAATTTGAAAAATAAAATACATTCCTAAGTTTGAAAGTTACAACAAATAACCCACTCGGAAATAGTCGTTCTAATAAAACAAAAACAAAATGGCATTGTCCGTTTCTACCTAATAAATAAACAATACAAGATATATCAACCTTTGTACTCGGACCTTATGCTCAATGGTCCGTAAGTTCCCCTTAAATTTTCATAGTTCATCAAGTATGAACTGCCTTAACTGGCCAAAGGATAAACTAAGGATAACCGTTGCTCTCTCTAATGTTTACCGAGTAAACAAGCGAATTAAGGGACCTATAGCGAGGAGATAAACCAACCGACTGTAAATGGACTGTTTGGTTTGATGTTCTTTCTTTTGTCAATTTCGATTTTATTAAATGTTATCTTATTAGTCCTGGCTTGAACAAATCCGTTAAATTTGCTCAATCGTCGACGTTATAGAACAAACCCGAGAAGTAGTGGCGTCAGTTAAATCACGTGCACATATTGTTTGGCGCATTATAGTCCGGCTTAACAAAATGTCCTGTTATCACGCCTTCATCTAGTCAATGACTAATCGCTAGATTATTACAAAATAAAATGTTTTACTCGAGCGAAAAAGTTCGGCAACGTTGCGCTTACCCGTCAGAGTGATTTCAGTTCGTAAGAAAGCAGATCGTCTTTTTGTTACTACACCTTGTCCGTTCTTGATGAAATCATATTAAAAACATAAAAAAACGTGCAGTCATCGACAACGGACGTTTGAAAAGGGGTATCATAAAGTTACAGCGCCCGGGACAATTTTTTTTAAAATTATTGATAACACACATTGACATTTTCCGTGTTGCGCAGCTGCAGGGAGGGCAGTATGATAGCGGTACACGGCGCGTGCA
Organism: Barypeithes pellucidus; assembly: GCA_963991005.1. NCBI lineage: Eukaryota > Metazoa > Arthropoda > Insecta > Coleoptera > Curculionidae > Barypeithes > Barypeithes pellucidus. Next base: position 77,094,240 of record OZ022558.1, read on the forward strand.
TTGGACGGCTTGCTGTGTGGCTTCGTTGTCTATAACAACTCAGCATCAGCTATGTCCCCATATTGCATTATTATTGATACACGTGCTGTGTTGACTGAAAATGGTTTTGCTAAAAATTGCGTGTGTAAAAATGTCAGTTCATATTTTTCCCCCATTTTCCGAGCCACAATACACGATTTCTGCTTGAAAACGGACGAGGTGCGATAACTCGAACATCGTTAAAAAAATTACATACCCAAGATCCAACACCTCGGTTCTGCGTCGATGAAAATGTCCGTTCTCATTTTTTTTCCGGTCACGAATAACGAGAAATAACATTCGAAAAGTAAAACAGACGAGGCCCGATAAGTTGAATTCTCCGCTGTAAACAAATTTCGATTTTTCTCAAACCAAAACTATTCACCGCACGGAAAATGTCAGTTACTATTTTCATCTCCTCAAAAACATCACTCTGAGTCAAAAAATAAATAGAACGGACGAGGCGCGATAACTATTACGACCACTTTTTTTTTACATATGTAAAGATGATTCTCAATGATTTCGCAACGTTGCCAATGTCCGTTCTTGTTAATTTCCTTCGCAAGTCCTTATTGAATCACCGAAAAAACTCAAAAAACTTTAGGTCGTGATCAGTCTGAAATCCTGGTAACGGGCTGCCGTACTATTAGTCTGAAACAATGAAAACAATATGAGCAGTAGTAGTAGTGGTCACGGCGTCACTTGTTCCAACCCCCACCACTTTGTCTTTGACGTCACGTCTACCGAGTAAGGTCAAATTTATCATTAAATATCTTGTCATGCTGGTTTTAATTTAAATATAATTTCATGAGTCCATTTATAAGATAAACTGATTCCCAACTGACATAACTTAGGGCTATTTAGGGGCCACGTTCTTTATTTATGTCAGGCTGCTCCGATCAATCTGAATCGTTCTTTTGAGTCCGGATGTAGAGAAGGTGATCTGGATTGTTCTTTTATTTAAATCTAGACTTAATAGATCAAGCTTGATTTGCTCGAACATGTTGGCCCAACGGCTGCGAGCGGTCTGGTTATTATTTACCTTAAATCTTGGTTCCAGTTTGTTTATATTCGGTTTATTTTGAATATTTGTTAAAAAAAATGAAGGAAATATTCTTTTTTGACGCTGAAAGCCAACAAACATATAAATTAACGTGGGAGGTTAAATTTATTATTATTCTTCTGGCCCAAAGATCTACATGTCCGCTGGCTACAATATGTATTCTTTTGATGTAACATTATTAAATTCCAAATGCACGACATAACTTTACCCGGAAGATTTCTATTCATGAAAACACAATACCGTGTACAATATATGGTTTGTGCAAGTACACCTGCGATTTGTCTATGCCTCATTATGTCTATTTCCTGGTGATGTCGGTACATCTGGACGGCATGGAATGACTTTACGGTAATATAAATTTGCATAAGCTGGCATTTGCAACTAAAACAAACGACTTAACGATATTGTTGCGGTGCATACCTGACACCAAAATCCCAAATTTTCTTATTAGCTATACAGAATGTCAAGTTGAAAACTTCCCTTTATTAAGAAGACTTTTAAAGAATAGTTTAGCCCTTTGGGAGGACTAGATGTTACCCTTAAACGGTTAAATAAGAAGGGGGGTTTGTTGTTGTTTTGTTTAAATCTCTTTTCGATGAATAATTGATTTATTTTAAGTCCGATTTTTATCATTCTTTTTTTATATTGTCGGTAAATTTATCTAAAATGTCGCACATGTGTGAGATTTCAATAAAATTAAGAATATGTTCATAATATACAGGTTGAAACAAGAACTGTTTATTGACTCAGACTTTACAACACTCTGTAGAATGATGGAGATGCAAAAATATTTATTGTGTCATTTAATTATCAAGTGACATCTATTCTTAACATTTTCGTTCTTGGTTCATTTCAATACTTTAATTTTTGTTGGAGATACGATTTTTTAAAAGAAACATTACAATTTCCTCGGACGCACTTGGTAATGGTCAATGGAAGAGTTATGACAGCGGATATGTACGAGCCCTGACGCACATGTATTGGACCAAAGGAATATATAAGGCAGCTTTTTATTTCTCACCTAGTATTTATTGTGCATATAATAGGTTCAACAAATACCACTAAGTTTATTTGATACTACATGATATTAACAATTAATCAACAATACCGCTTATTTATTTTACTCATAATAATAATAATAATAAGACGAAATTATTTTTGTTATATTTGGTGCATATTAATTGGACCAAAAGTATTTAAAAATTTATCGTCCGTTACCACTGTTATTCCAGATTTCCTGAATTGTGTCCTTTAATTCAGGAATGGTGCGGACTGGACTGTTCGTAGAGCTTTTTTCATTTGATGCCAGAGGGTTTCGATAGGTGACAAGTCGGGGCTACTTGAAGGCCATATTAATACTGGAATATTCATTTCTTGCAACCACGATGTTACCGTTTTGTCAGTATGGCATGCTGCGCCGTCCTGTTGAAATATAAATTCTCCATCTGGCAGCTGAATCTCATTAATTGAACACAACAATTCTTCTTACAAAATTGTTTTATACTTTACAGCATTGACGGTACCATTAATAAAAACAAGACGACCAACCCCTTGTGAGGACATACAGCCCCATATCATGACAGATGCTGGAAATTTAACTTTTCTCTTAAGGCAATCTCTATGATATTCCTCTCCAGGCATTCGGATAATTCTACTTCGTGAATCACCAAGACATATCTCGAATTTGGAGTCATCGCTCCATATAACTGAGGACTTTTGTGGACAAAGGGGCATAAAAACTGGTCAGACCGTCAGTGGAACTCAGTTATATGGACCGATGAATCCAAATTCGAGATATGTGTTGGTGATTCACGAAGTAGAATTATCCGAATGCCTGGAGAGGAATATCATAGAGATTGCCTTAAGAGAAAAGTTAAATTTCCAGCATCTGTCATGGCATGTGGCTGTATGGCCTGTTACTGAGGTCTAAATATGTTTTAAGTTGGTTTTCATTTCATTCTTGATTTATTTATTTACAAAAATAGGGATACAACAGACACTGAGCCCAATATAGCATCCACGTTGTGGTATTGGCTAGTGGGAGTTATTAATGCTGAAATTAAGTATACATTAAATTATGTTAACCTAAACCTTTATGAACATTTATAGCATTGATTTTACACATTTTTTAAATCTAATTATAGACATATCGAACATTTCCATCCCTAAAGAAAGCTTATTACATGCCCTAGTCGCTCTACAGAGAGGAGAATTTTTCCAGAATTTGTATTCCCAATATTAAAAGTATTTTGAAGCCTTAAGTCCCTAACCCGAACATTAAATCACCTCAGCGTTGGCGAATCAACAAGACCGTTCACCAACTTGTAGATCATAACTACATCGGAAACTATTTTCATTATATTATGCTTATAGTTGCTATTGACTATATGTCTGTTTTTCGTAATAAGAACCGTAAAAATTTGTTTTGAATACTTTCCAGCCTTCGCTGGTAAACCGCGTACTGAGGGTTCCAAACAACCGATGCAAAACTAAGTTTACTAAATATAAACGCATAATACAAGTTTAGAACTGTTGTGAACAATGTGAGAGCTAAAAATTAACTTAGTGTCCATTATAACACCCAAATCGCGTATTTCATTAACTGATTCGAGATCATTATTATTAACAGTATAACGAAAATTGTGCACATTCTTGTTTCTGGTAAACGTAATCGATACACACTTCCCTAGATTAAGAAATAAACTCTGACTTTCACAGAATCTTACCAAGGCATTAAGATCATTTTGCAGCAAATGGCAATCCCCTGTCTCCCTGATTATTCGAAAAAATTTTAGGTCATCTGCGTACATCAAAAATATAGAAAATTTAAAGCATTGTTCTATGTTATTAATGTATATGATAATAAACAGGGGACCAAGGTGACTGCCATGAGGCACACCAGACGGCACGTTAAAAGGTTTAGAATAAAACCCACCAACGGAGACCATATGCTATCGTCTATCACTGAGATAGGACCAAATCCATCTCAACAAGCTGCTATGCACACCGACATCAGCAAGACGCTCCATCAGTATGGAATTACTAATTTTGTCAAATGCCTTACTGAAGTCCGTGTACACGACATCAATCTGTTTCCGATCATCCATTCTTCTTAAAATAAAATCTGTAAATTCCACCAGATTGCTCTCAATGGACCTACGTGGAAAAAATCCGTGTTGTTGTTTTAAAATAATATCTTTAACTTGCTACAATACAATGTTGTGAATAATTTTTTCAAATATTTTCCCAAAAATGCATAATTTACCTATGGGTCTGTAGTTTTTAACGTTATGTTTATCACCTCCCTTGGGTAATATGAGATGTTTTCCACATTGTAGGAAAAATACCCTGTATTAATGAAAGGTTATATATGTGCAAAAGAGGCTTAACAAGATAAGCACTACATTGTTTAATAAATATGCCACGTCATTCTCGTAATTTTAGGTTTAAGATTTTGTTACGTTTGGAAATTAATACAATTTTCTTATACAAGTTTCTTTAATAAAATCGTATCTGCTCCAATAATTAAAATAGTGAAATGAACTAAAATTAGTTAGGGATAGATGTCACTTGATAATTAAGTAATAGAAGAAAGAGTTTAACATTAACTCCACAGAATATTTTAACGTTTGAGTCAAAAAACATTATTGTTTCAACCTGTATGTGGATCGATTATATTGACTGTTGAGTGTATAATAAATTATGGTGTGATGGATGGATGGATGGATTTAAACGGGTTTTCGTGCATTTTTGTGTATTTATCTCAATTTGTAAATAACTCTTTCTTACTGCCACGACTCACTCTTTATAAAGAAGTTGTAACAACAGGAAGCGAAGAATACAACATGCTACCAAGGCGACGCGACATTTACAGACATTTTTCGTACAGAAAAGTTCAACGAAAGTTTCGTTTACCGTATACAAATAATTGTTTTAGAACATTACAGTGACAGCCTGAACTTCGTTCTTGTCAACGAAACAATTTGGGAATTAGTTTGGTTTCTTTAGACGCGACGACGGAAGGCGAGAAACGGTGAAGTAAAAATAGAAAACAATTAGTTCTGGTCTCATTTATTTTGGAGAATGGCGTAAATATTGGGTTGCTGTACTTTTTATTACCTACATATTTCAGTTTTATCCCGCCAGTATATTGTTAGGATTTTGGAAACGGTAACAGCTGCGAAGTCGGTTAAATTGAGGCAAAGTTCTGTAATTATGGGCCCAATAATATGGCCCAAAAAATCAAAAATCAATACAGGGGTTTTTACGTACTACTACTTTTTTTTTATTTCAAACTAATAGTTGTATCAAATTTCTACTTTTACCGTAAAAACAAATAATTTATTTAAATAATACAACTAAAATTTGACTCTTAACTCCAGCACTTTTTTAAGACTTTTAAGCGAGGTATTGAGTTTTATATTTTAGAATTATACGGGAACGCACAGGGTGTCCCCATTTTCGACACTTTTATAGGATATCTCCGTAACTGTTAGTGCTATCAAAAAAGTAATGTAGGTGTCATGTACTGTTTTTGGGGTCAAACTTAAAATGATCAAATCAAAATTAGAAAATTTTCGCTCGCTTAAGAGATACGGGGGGAAATCAAAAATTGACAATTTCAAAATTACCCTACATTTTCTTAGTTATAAGAGATACAGAAAAATCTTTTATACAAAACTATGTTGACATTCTAGTTGTTATTAACATTTAACATCAATTTCATTTTTACATATTCATTTGTGAAAATGACTTTTCACCATTTTGAAACATTTGTTATTATATCTATCATCCATAGCTAGTGTGTTATAAATTTGAAAAGAGAGTTTAATATTTAATAGATTAAAACATACAGGGTGTTCCATTTAAAAAAAATGAGGTTAGATCCGCTAACTTTCTTACCTGGCCCCGTATACTTATTCTGAAAACGACAGATTATTCAACAATTATTATAAATAAACTTCTGCATAAAACATTTTTCTGTATCTCTTTTAACTAAGAAAATATAGGGTAATTTTGAAATTGCCTATTTCTATCTATCTCTTAAGCGTGCGAAAATTTTCAAATTTTGATTTTACCATTTTAAGTTTGACCCAAAAAGAGCACATGACACCTACATTACTTTGTTGATAGCACTAACAATAACGAAGATACCCTATAAAAGTATCGAACATGGGCACCCTGTACTAGGAGCACGGTTTAACTATATTGTATTTTGCCGCAATAAAAGGCCACCATGTATATAAATGATATTGATAAATGCCTACACCTCTCCAGAATCTATGGATAAAACTTTATATAATTTTTTTTCAGGAGTGTATATAATAACCCCTCGTTAATCCTTTAATTAAAAGTTTAATCGTTTTATTAAACATCTGGATAAATGACTAATTTACTTAGGGCCCTAAAAAGTCGTAATTAAACAAAATCCCTATTTCTGGAATTAAATTGGCGTCTTTGAATTTTTCTTCTCGAAAATAATTAATTAAAATTTATATTTCATGTTCTTAATCCGTCTATAATCTGGGTTCCTATATGTATGTAGGACAAGCAAGCCCACCTAAGGTCGATTTAATTAAAGTTATTATATTATTTTTGTTAATAAATTATTATATTAATTATTTCCAATTTTATAATATTAATATACAGGTTCCTGCATCACCCTCCCCTTCCGTCTTCTATAACTCAGTTTTTAATTAAGATTTTGATATTTACATAATTTATATACATGCTGGAGCACGTTCCAGGAAAACATTTTTGAATATACAGAGTCCCAAAAAGTCTCACATCAGAAAATATATTTTATAAATTTCATGTTATACAGGGTGTCACAAATTCGGCCTTCACCATTGAGATTTCGGAAACGGTAAGTGATACGAAATCGGTTTATAGGCCTAATAATTTGCCGTAAAAAAATTAAAAATAAATTCGTTGTCCAAAAGTAAATTTAACTTTCTCATTGCTACTTTGTATTCTCCACAAGATGGCGTTATCAGATTTTTCAGGCGACGTTTCGTCTGTGGGTCATCATCATCAACTAAATTTTTTTAAATACAGACCTGGATCTTTTTGTTTAAAGAGGACCGAAATCTACATTCAGTGGTATACAACACTTCTGGTTTTCCGACGTTTTGTTCCTCAAATTGACCATCTTAATTAAAATACCCCTAGTACGGTGTGTCCCATTTTCGACACTTTTATAGGGTATCTCTGTTATTGTTAGTGCTATCAAAAGAGTAATGTAGGGTCATGTGCTCTTTTGGGTCAAACTTAAAATGGTAAAATCAATCTCTCGCTTAAGATATACGAGAGAAAATAAAAAAATTGACAATTTCTAAAGTACCCTATAGTTTCTTAGTTAAGAGGGATATAGAAAAATGTTTTATACATAAGTTTCTTTATAATGATTGTTGAATAATCTGCCGCTTTCAGAATAAGTATACGGGGTCAGGTAAGAATGTTATCGGACCTAACCTCACTTTTTTAAATGGAACACCCTGTATATTTTAATCTAAAAAGATAGCATTTTAAACTCTCTTTTCAAATTTATAACACACCATGGATGATAGATATCATATCAAATTTTTCAAAATGTTGATAAGTCATTTTCACAAATGAATATGTAAAAATGAAAGTGACGTTCAATGTTAATAACAACAAGCATGTCAACATAGTTATCTCTAGGATACTAGCTTTTGTTTCATGGCCTACTGTGGTTTAAAGTACTAAGTTTAAATAAATCGCCTAGGAAAGCAATATCATGCATGTTATGTAAATATTTGTAAAGATAATTTAAAATGCTATCTTTTCATATTAAAATATACAGGATGTTCCATTTAAAAAAAATGAGGTTAGGTCCGATAATTTTTTTACCTGACCCCGTATACTTATTCTGAAAACGGCAGATTATTCAACAATCATTATAAATAAACTTCTGTATAAAACAGTATCTCTTTTAACTAAGAAAATATAAGGTAATTTTGAAATTGTCAATTTCTTGATTTTTCCCCGTATCTCTTAAGCGAGCGAAAATTTTCAAATTTTGATTTTACCATTTTAAGTTTGGCCCAAAAAGAGCACATGACACCTACATTACTTCTTTGATATCACTAACAATTACGGAGATACCCTATAAAAGTGTCGAAAATGGGATACCCTGTACTAGGGGTATTTTAATGAAGATGATCAATTTAAGAAACAAAATTTCGGAAAACCAGTAAGTGTTGTATATCACTGAACGTAGATTTCGGTCCTATTTCATAACCTAAACAAAAAATCCAGGCGCGTATTTTAAAAAAAAATTAAGTTGATGATGGTGACCTAAACACGAGACGTCGCATTAAAGATCTAATGATGCCATCTTGTGGAGAATAAAAAATAGCAATGAGGAAGAGAAAGAACACCTCGTTGAACAAAGAAGACTAAAAACCCTCTATCAAAGGCTGATCCGTTTCTTTATCATAACCCTATAGATGACGGGAGGTTAGATGCAGGACCCTGTATACGCGCATTGTAAAATACTAATGTTGGGTTGCAGAAAATAATTCCCGAACGGGACTGATTACAGAATCAACAACAACTGCGTTGTTTCCGGCACGTCCCGTTAGTTTAAATAGTTGATAAATTACTCGAATCGAGTCAAACAATTTTGAAAGTTTCGAGTTTTCGTTTTCCCGAAAATGCGCTAAATGAATTATATTCATCTCTGGGGTGTCTGCGGCCTTATTAATAAGATGAACCTTGTTTGTGTTAGTTAGGCGGAAATTATATATAGTTATTTAGTTAGAGTTGCATAAAGTTGGGAGGGGAATCTCAAGGGGCCGAAGTTTGTGTAGAACAATTCACAAAATAAGTGAAATTTGTATACGGGCAATTTGGAAACTCAACAACTGGGTTATAAAGAGTTATGACAGTAAAATTTTGAGTTTTATACGAGATTTTCTCTCACTCCGTTTGTTTAACTTAGTAATATAAACTTTTTTTTTGTGATCAAACACAAGCAGTATAGGAAAAATCCTTTAGGGCACTCTGGGAGTGGTGCGTGTGCGCAAAAAGCGATTCACGTTGGTTTTGAATCGTTGGAGGTTATATTCGTTGGGAAAAACGATTTCGGGAAGGTTGTTCTATAAGGATAAAGTCCTTGGAAGAGTACACCAAGTTTCTGAGAAGCTCTCTTGACGATTGCCACAACGTGGTTATGCCAAGACATATTTCCTCCCAGATTGACGCCCAGCAAATTAATAGATGAAGCCAGTGGGATTGCGTGTCCGGTCATGACTAATCCGGTTCTGTAATGTTAATCTTTTTAGATAAAACTGCTTCCTGGGGTTTTAGCGTTAAATTCGACTTGGTTACTGTCACCCCAAGCCAAAAGTGCTTCCAGGTCTTTGTTGAGGGGTGATACTTCATGCTGTCCGCGAAGATGTGCGTCGGCAGCCGATGTTTATGCATTCAGAAAGAAAGATGAGATAAGTGTGCTATCGTCAGCGAAACTCAATATCGGATTTTCCGTTTTCACTAGAAGGTCGTTAATGTAGAGTAAGAAGAGAGTGGGATACAATATGGACCCTTGAGGAACACCCGCATTGATGGTGAAGGTGTTTGAGAAAAATCCGTCAATCGCCACTTGCAAAGAGCGGTCCTTAAGAAAGCTATACAACCATGCACAGTATCGACTGGGCTTACCATAGCAGCGCAGTTTACTCAGAAGTCCCTCCTGCCAAACACGATCAAAGGCTTTAGAAATATCCAGTGCAACAGCCCGAGACTCCCCATGATGTTCGATTGATATTGATGATCGCTGATAATGTTGAAGCCTTCCAGGTACTTTAGAAGATGTTGGTTAGTAGCTTTCTCCATTAATTTTGATATAACTGAAAGCAATGCGACTGGTCGATAGTTGCTAGGCAGGGTTCTCTTACCTTTCTTTGTAACTCAGTAACAAATGTCCATAAATACTTACCGAAACACACAAAAGTACGATTAAATAGCTCTGAAAAGAACTGTTTTTCAGGATTAAATTCAACTTGAGGACACAAGAACCAATTAATGATCAACAAAATATATATTTTTTTAAATAATAACCTAAAAACCAAGAATCTCAGCGTAGGTAAATTTTAATTACGTCAATTTTTAAAAAAGTATCACTCAAAAAATAATAACTGTGGAATTATTGGAATTATTATTTGAACGAATGATATGCCACTAGGACCTTCCTAGTTAGGAATTTAAGGGTAACATCTACCCCTCCCAGGGGGGTTAAACCACGAAGGCCATAAATATTCTTTGAAAGCATGCCTCTTTTTAATCAAAATGATTATTTTTAATGTTATTTGTGGGAGCTTTTCCAATTGACATCCTGTATAATAATCTTATAACCCTTAAAATACGGTTAAAAATCCAAGGTACTGTATAAAATTTTTGCAACCAGTTGTGAAAAGTTTACTTTTCGTAACCATTTGTTGTAAATAAACTTTAAATTTATTTCAAACATCGTTTCTCCAAATAACCACATTATTTTTTTTTGTGAAATTGCATTTGAGACCGGTGTCTGCCCCAGTAGGAATTAAACATGTAGACGCTATTTTCTCGGTAAATGCATTTACAATTTTCAATTCTATTCTTCTTTTTGCTCTTTCTATTGCCATCTCGTTTGCTATTAAGAATATATACAGGGTCGAAAGTTGGTACTCGCTATGCGGATCTTTTTAAGGGATATATTTTGACGTATGTATTATACACTTTCGGTTATATAGGAAGTTAGCTTTTTTTTAAATAGAATTTTCTATTCTATGTGAAGCTACAAAAGGTCCAGATATCTCGAAAACTGGCAAAAACATGTTGCATAATAGTATATTAAGATACAAGTTTCATAAGACATTATCTTAGAGCACGCGTTTAATTTAGGAAACGACCCGCGAAGCGGAGCAACTGTGTTGTGACGCGAAAACTAATGTGGTTCTGTGATGCGAGTTGGTTTTAAATAAGTCCGAAAAGCTAAATAAAATTGCATTTTTTTTTCTAAAGGGTAAGTGGCATTTATAAACTTTTAAGTCATCCAGATCTGACGGGTGTCGTTCGAATTGAACAAATGAGAACATACCTGACCATTTAAAAACTCCGCGGCGGTTCGTTCGAGTCAGTTCAAGTTTATAAATCAGAGATTGTTTCCCAGCGAACTGAACGTAAAAGTTTATAATAATGTAACTTGAAAAATAAACAACTCGAAATCTGTCAAACGGTTATTGACTTTCTAAAGAGTTTACCCTGAAGATATGACAACACTGTTCACGATTCACTGCCATATGTTGCTGTGTTTGCCTTCCGAACAGGGGCACGTGGTCATTTTTGGTTTGACATAAGGGCATATAAAATTAAAGCACCATTTTTGGATGTTTTTCTTCGATTTGTTTTCATCTCAGGAATTGCCGGTTTAAATATAATACGTCATTTCCATAACACCCTGTATATATATTACGTAACAGTCATTACTTAACAGTAGATAGTGCGTAATTAGGTTCTTACTAACATAGGAGTAGAAGAAATAAATAAAATTCTCATGCGAACATCAAAATAGCTTTTTCAAGAACACAGAAGTAATCCTTCAAAGTAATTCTTCAAGTGTAGCCCGTACAGGTGTTAAAATTAAATCAGGCTTAGCTATTCCACGTCACAATTGGACATTAAAAATAGTTTCATTTGGCACAAATATCTGTGTTATTCTAACCGCGGTATTCAGTATTCGTTATACCGCGCGAAAGCTTCAAACCCGAAATATTTTATTCGAGAAAAGAAGTTTTGTTCAACGATCGAACGAAATAAAATTAAAAAAAAAAGAAACTACAATATTTTTAAAACTCCTAAAATTATGACTATTGCACTTTAATGTTTCTACTTGGTGTATCAGTGTAAATTATACAGTACCACAGGAATAAAGTAAAATGCTAGTTTGCCAAAACAGGTGTTTATGCGGAAGTGTACAAAAGCTTTTCTTAGTCAGGTTTGGTTATTTTGTTCGGGTTTGTTTGTTGTTTTTTGTTGACATTTCTTATATAAAGGGTTTTATGTAAAGCTTTTACATAATACAGGGTTGTGATAAAGAAACGGACCAGCCTTTTATATAGACTGCCGCCCAATTAATCAAGAATCGCTGGTACCTGTCAAATTAATTTTTTTGAAATGCTGCATTTTTTTTTCAAAAAAAAAATATTATCATAAAAAGCTACTTGCATCAACAACAATTTTTTTAATGGAACATATTATATATTTTTATATTTTCACATTCTACAATCAATCCTAATTTTTTCATAAATCATGCCCTATACCTATCTCCAACAAATAGAATGTCTATTTACTTTTCAGGTGGTATTAATATCAAATGCCAATGTATGGAAAAATTATTATTATTTCCCAGACCACCCGATGATACCTTATACAATAAGGGCGTATTTAGTCTACACAGTAGCACTTTAAAATACTAATTCAGATTGAATGGTACTACCAGGAAAAGGAAGCCTTTTCTATTGATAGGATGTCACCACCTGCAGACCGGTTTCGAACTCTTTTGCTCTCGTCAGTACAGGGTAGGTGTACCATTTTCGACACTTTTATAGAATATCTCCGTTATTGTTAGTGTTATCAAAAAAGTAATGTAGGTGTCATGTGCTCTTTTTGGGTCAAACTTAAAATGGCAAAATCACAATTCGAAAATTTTCGCTCGCTTAAGAGATACGGGGGAAAAATCAAGAAATTGACAATTTCTAAATTACCCTATATTTTCTTAATTAAAAGAGATACAAAAAAATTTTTTATACTGAAGTTTATTTATAATGATTGTTGAATAATCTGTCGTTTTCAAAATAAGTATACGGGGTCAGGTAAGAAAGTTATCGGACCTAACCTCATTTTTTTAAAATGGAACACCCTGTATATGTTAATCTAAAAAGATAGCATTTTAAACTCTCTTTTCCAATTTATAACACACCATGGATGATAGGTATCATATCAAATTTTTCAAAATGTTGATAAGTCATTTTCACAAATGAATACATAAACATGAAATTGACGTTAAATGTTAATAACAACTAGAATGTCAACATAGTTGCCTCTAGGATATTAGCATTTGTTTCATGGCCTACTGGGGTTTAAAGTAATAAAGTTTAAATAAATCGCCTAGGAAACCAATATTATCCATGGTGTGTTATATATTTGAAAATAGAATTTAAAATGCAATCTTCTTAGATTAAAATATACAGGGTGCTCCATTTAAAAAAATGGGGTTAGATCCGATAACTTTTTTACCTGACCGCGTATACTTATTCTAAATACGGCAGATTATTCAAAATTAATTATAAAGAAACTTTTGTATAAAACATTTCTCTGGATCTCTTTGACTAAGACAATATAGGGTAATTTTGAAATTGTCAATTTTTTGATTTTCCCCCGTATCTCTTAAGCGAGCTACAATTTTCGAATTTTGATTTTATAATTTTAAGTTTGATCCAAAAAGAATACATAACACCTACATTACTTTTCTGATAGTACTAACAGTTACGGAGATACCCTCTAAAAGTGTCGAACATGGAACACCCTGTACATAACTATCATCAGAGAAGACTCTATACTTCACGCTGTATTATCAACGGTAGTCGAGAAAATACATGCTACATACTTGCTACATACATGTGAAGTATACCTATCATCAGAGAGTCTTCTCTGATATAGGTATGTACACCTACCCTGTACTGACGAGAACAAAAGAGTTCGCAACCGGTCTGCAGGTGGTGACATCCTATCAATGGAAAAGGCTTCCTTTTCTTGGAAGTGCCATTCAATCTGAATTAGTATTTTAAAGTGCTACTGTGTAGATAAAAATACATCTTCAACATTTTACGAAATATTAATATGTACTTTAATGCTGGTATGCACTATTGATATGTTTCTCGACATAGCCATTTTGCAAATTTGATTAACTTCACTGACATTTTTTGACGTCTCAAATTTAAATAGCAAATTGTCATTGTCAAGAACGTTGCTATATCGAGAGAAATATCGATGGTTCATACCAACAAGTATTAATATTTCGTAAACGGTTGAAGATAGGTATAATTTATGAAAAATGTCTAGAATTGATTGTAGAATGTAAAAATATACAGTATGATCCATTAAAAAAATTAAAATTCTTGATTAAGAGGGCGATATTCTATATAAAAGTGTATAATTAGTTACATATTTACATGTACAGGGTGTTATTTACTGATTTGTACATGGGTACATGTGCTCTTTTTGGTTAAAACTTAAAAAGGTAAAATCAAAATTTGAAAATTTTCGCTCGCTTAAGAGATACGGGGGAAAATCAAAAAATTGACCATTTCAAAATTACGCTATATTTTCTTAGTTAGCGCTGATGACCGATCGGGTAGAAGGGGGCGGTCCCATATAAAAGTATCGTTTTTTTTTTGATCATCACTCTATTTACCATCGGCGACCGTGTTAATTTTTTTGGAAGTTTTAAGGATTCAAATTGAAGTCTACGTGTCTAAAATACATAAAACTGGATTATTGATATTTCTTCATCAAATCAATCAATCGAATGATTACTAAACTCCATCGTTACTCCCGTCAATCAATGAACATTGTTTTATTTTAATTTTTCAACCCTCGGGAAACGGTGCAGGTTCTTTTTGTTCACCTTACTGCTGACATTGACTCGGTAAAGCAAAAATAAAAAACGACAACACTAATTATATTATTTATTATGTTTCATGAGCCAGTTGCCGCATAAACACCTGATATCTCATAAATTTTAATTAAAAGGTTCTATGACAACACAACAAGCACTTAATAGTAAAAAACACTGATTAAATATACACGAACATAGACTGAAACAGGTGTTTTTCACCTACAACATTATAATTCATTGCCAAGCTTATCGTCAAGATGCCTTACTATTCCGAACTGGGAATCTACACGCCGAGCAGTAGTTACACGTCGCCCCTGATTAAAGGTCCTTATTCCTCTCATTCCTCTATCCTAGCGTCAAATATACTGCCCCCGTCCTCCAAACAGTACAACCGAACCAATTTTAGAGGTTTCAAGCCGCATTTGATGACTATTAGTGAAGCTTCTAATGTGAATTTGCCAGTTAGAAGAATAAAATCGCCTACACTAACGTATCATAGCTCCCCTAAAGTGAGAGTGCCTCGCCCCATAAAGATAAACACAGCTGATATAGATGTGTCAGTGAATAGGTACAAGAAATACAGTCCGCAGTCGAAACCTAAGCCAAATAATATCGAAAGGACGCCAAGTCCACAAAAAGAGTTAACACCTCCAGCAGAACTTAAAGAAGCTAAACCAAATACTGCTATAAGAAGAGATAGAGCGACTATAAGACTGCAAACTATCCATCAAGATGCTTTAGAAAAAGAAATTGGAGAAATAAGAAGCTGGAGAGATAATTTCAAGCCGGATGAATTAGTTACTGAAGCTAAACGTCAAAAAAGGACCCCTGGAGAGATACTAAAGGAGAAATTCTTGATCAGAAGTAAGAGTAAAGATAATGTGCCCCAATTAGAAGCTTCTAATTTAACTAGAAAATTGTCTATAAAGAAGAGTCCTAGTTTTAAAGATATTTGCAACGAATTAACATCTGATCAGGCGGTAGAAGATCTGAATCCCGGACAACCTGTAGAGATCCGTCGTAGACAGAGCAGGCAACTTTCACACAACGATCTGCTTAAGGAGATTCATAGAAGTTCATCCACGTTAAGTGTAGAGGAGGTCCAGATTTTGGATGCTCTCTTACAAGCTGAAAATGAGGTGGGGCTGTACGAGACACCTCCCATGATTGAGGAGCAACCTAAAAGTGTTAGAAAGAGAAAGGCTGCCAAGAAAAAATCTTCGGAGAAACTTGGCTTGGAGGATAAGAAGACTGAAAAACGAAAAGAAGATTTCGAAATTCCAAATGGAATAGAAAATGATTTAACTGAGCGCCCCGTTCAACGTAGATCGATTCTTAAAAAATCTTCTAGTGAGGTAAGCATTCCAGATACATCTGTAACGTCACACACAAGACTGCGAAAAGATAGCTCCCTTAAAAATATGGTGAAAGATATATCCCAAGTAGAGATAGAAATGATTCCTATCAAACAAAAGCCTATTATTACTGGGTCCATTGGTGATATTGAAGAAAAGGCTAAAAATAATTTAAAAGCTATTGTTGAAGATTTGGATATACAAGAAAGCCCCAAACCGGAGAAAAAAGAGAAAAAATTTAGGTTTAATGTTACTGTGCAAGAATTTCCTGTCAAGAGGACCATTAATGCTCCAAAGTATGAGCTGAAAAAAGATAATATTAGTGTAATACAAATTCCTTGCCCTCAAAAACCCGTTGCTAATCATATTTTAAAGAAAAAAGAGTTAAAGCAAGTAGGAAATGTGGCTGGTGATGGCAAGGAGTTCAAGAAAAAGAAACATGAAACCCTGGAAACTGATATGAGGAAGAAGCTGATGAAAAGTCTTTCTGAAGTGCAGGTCAGGAACGTTGATCAGAATAAACTACAAAAATCTGAAAGTAACGACAGTCTTATCAACAGTTTTACAGTTACAGTAAATAGAGCACAAAGCAATGAAACTATTGCCAATGGAGAGAAGTCTAGAGATGGGAGTACGAAATTAAAAATAGTTTCTATAGAAAAATGTTTAGATAAAGTTAGCGAAAATCAAGCTCTAGATAAACACAAGGACACTACTAATGATAATATAAATAGTTCAAATATTAGAGATAGCATTCCTAAGACTGAGAATAAAATTAAAAAATTGGATCCAACCTGTGAAGCTACTCAAACAAATCTTTTGCTAAAAGAGACCAAGAAAGAGTTAAGAAGTGATACATTTTTATGTAAAAGTGATATTAAAAAGAAGGAAGGTGTACCTTTATGGGGTGAGCGATTTAAAAGAGAAAAGCCAAATAGTTTTGATATAAGTGAAGCAACTGAAGAAGTTCCTAAAAAATGTATTTCTGAGGATGAAAACATTAAAATTGAGATAGTAATAAAAAATAAAGCTGAAAATCGAGAAAAAATAGCAGCAACGCCAGAAGTTCCCGAAGAAAAAGGAAGCAATACAATTGAAGAATCTACCGATAAAGAGGAAGTATCTAAGAACAGTATTTCTGTGAATCAAAACAACATGACAATAAAAACTGAAATAGCTGCAAAAGAAGAAGTGGTTATGCCAGAAACTGCTGAAGAAAAGGAAAACAATAAGAAGATTGAAGAATTACCTGACAAGAATGAAATGCATAAGGAAAATATTTCTGAGCATGAAACCGTTAAAAATGATGACACAACACCAACATCTGAAAGAAAAGAAGCCTTTACGACAAAAGTTCCCGAAGAAAAAGAAATCGATAAGAAAACTGAAGAAGTTTTAATTGGTGATATTGAAAAATCATCTTTAAATGCAAAGCTGAAAGATCTCACAAAAGATGAAACTCCGAAAACAGATCTTTTGCCAAAATCTTCAGCAAAATGTAGAAAGGAAGAGAAGACCGCTAATGACGAAAACGATAATCAAATAGATTTCTGGACCGGTAAAGAGGAGGAAAAATATGAACCTAAGAAGATAGATAAATCGAAATTGAAATTAAAAGACCCCAAAACGATACTTACTGAAATTCAGGAATGTCATAAGGAACTAAACGGTTATATGGAACCAAATGAGGCTATACCAGAAACTCCAGAAGAAATGGAGATGAGAATGATATCTAAAAGATCTTTAGTTCACAAGGCTAATAAGGACGATCCAGATTTACAAGTGTTTGAACCACCTACTCCTCCACCCCCTGAACCTGTCAAATCACCTTCTCCCGAACCATCCTGGGTCCCTCTCCAATCCAATAGATTATCCCAATGGATGCATCCATGGAAAAAACCGAAAGAAAGAGATGCGTGTGAGGTAGAAATCTTCGCGAAACCAAAGTTTATACGTGCGCGACACGTTCCGCGGAGGTGGAACCAGCAGGTTGTTGAGGACAGTGCTAGTGAAGACAGTACTACAAGTGAGGAGGAGAGTTCCAGTGAGGACAGTGACGCCGAAAGTGAGGAGGAAAGCGCAGAGCAGAGAAATGGCGTGGAAAGTGTGGTGGGAGCTAGCACATCGAGTAATGACTCTGGCTTCGATTCTGGAAGGGCTAAAAATAACGGTTAGCTTGTGTTTTTGTTTTTTTTTGTTATTTTTTTGTTTTTGAATTTGCTTTCCCATAACACTTATTTATAGTATTATATACACTTGTATATTAATCTGTATAAATTTTCACTGCAAACGTTCTCATATACAACCATTAAAATAGACCTTATAAGTGTAGAAACTACCGATTTGCTGTCTAAAATTTGTTTAACAGCAGTTAGGAACTGATACTAAAGCTGTATAGTTTCATTTTTTTTTAGCTTAGTGGCTATAATAACCCTTAGTTATGGGTTTTATTATTTTTATTAGTTTTATCGCGTCTATATTGAAGTAGTAATATATCACCAACGTAGAAGCATTAAGTACACGACAACTAGTTTTTATATTCTAGTATTACAATCTTACTAATTTATTACAGCAAGGTGTAATAATGATTTATAATACCGACAACCGTTTTATTTTAAAACCACCATGAACTTAGGCGATTATTATTATTTATTTGTGATGCTATTTTTAATGTCGACATTGACCAGCCGCCAAAACAGAAAAATCTCGATAGACGTATCTATACGACACTAGAGAAATTTTTCGTTTGAAAAATAAAACCATCATTCAGCGATCAATGAGGCATGGCAGTCACATGCAGCGTATTTTAACATACATGTATATTATACCGAGTGTATGCAGATGATTGGCAATGAAGTAATTAGTACATTTTTTTTACACAGAAATGCCAAAAGTTTGAAAAAAAATATATTGTTTAATTTTCCAAAATTTAGACCCTACGAGTGTGGTGCCGTCCGATGCTGGTTTCCCTGGCTATGTACAAGAATTATTCTAGAAGGAGTTTCTTAGTCCATATCGTACACCGTACAGTGTGTCCCTATAATATTGAAGAATTTATTTTCCGTATTTTTTTGTTATGTCTTATTTCACGAGGACAATATTTTGATGAAACAATACGTCATATCGGCCTTAACCAAATGCCAGTATTGTGCCATGAAATAAAGTATTTATGAGCAATAATACAGCTTAAATTATTGCAAAACCGGCATTTTCAAATATCCATTTAACGTTGTTATTTACTCTGTCAGCGCGAATTCTTGCGTGCCAATTTCCCTAGAATTTGCAACTAAACATCGAAAATTATTCCAAAAATCCAATTTTTAGGTACTTAGCAAATCTCATTACTCGCTTCGTTGAAAAAAACCTTAAATTGTTTTTCCCAGCATTTATGAAACGATGTATTTTTAAACACAACGTTCCACGCGCAGTTGTTTTTTGACATTATGGTAATTTACTATTGTAGATAAATCACTGAAGTTTTAAATATAACAGACGTACTTTCGAGGTGCGAAATTTTTTATTAAATATGTTCGTGAGTCACATATGTATGTACAACCCAAGTGTTTAAATACCTACATATTTGAACCTTTCAGTTGCTATTATGACATAGATTAGTAACCAATGGCATACCCACGGGGCGATTGTTTGGGGTGGAACACATCCCGGTATTTTTCAGGAAAGGAAATGTACGCCACTTTTTTTAAATAAAAATTATTTTGAAAATTCTCATTCCTTGCCCAGCAAATGACGTTTCTTGATTTTTCGTCGTTCGACGTAGGTACAGTTTTCGTATAAAAAAAAGAAATTCATTCTATTGCACTAAATTTAAAAAACCCAGACGGTTCGATTATTTATTTAAAATTCGAAGATCGGGTTTGTTCAAATACATTTATTTTATAGCCGTGTTATATCTATCTAGTCTGGTATATCCTAGAAATAGAAATATCTAGGATATTGAAACCAGTGGCGGCTCGTTCACAAGTATGGTGAAATTATTTTTAAAATTTTATTTTTGTGTAACGACCAAACAATTACTTTCTAGGCGTTTTAAATGTAGAAAGAAATGAAGTAATAAGAAAATGCGTTAGGTAAAACATATTTTTATTTATTTTTTAATTTTACACAAGGAAATACAACTTTTGGAAAATAAGAAAGGTTTTCTTAGTGCGTATAGTGCTTAAACGTAAAGTCCGTTCTTCAGTTCTTGTAGAAAATTGATCAATAACAGCCTTGTTAAAGTTTGGAATATGGATAAATATTTTTTCATATATTTAACTTTTAAACTTTCTAATAAAGTCCCTAGATCTACCCTTTGTGGTCTGCGTTAAATTAATTTCGGGTTTAGGTCTTTCCGCATTCTTCACTTCAATATTTTGCGCCAAACTCAAAGAGCTAAAGTTATTTTTTAAATAGTCCACCGTCAAACTATTCATTTTAACTTAATAAATATATAATATTAAAATATTAAAACATACACGCTCGAATGTCTAACTAGATGCACGAACAGACAATGGCGCGGCGCACACTAAAATTGTGCGCCTTTCCCATGTTAAATCGCCATAGCCCCGCTATTCCCCGCTGTCTCCCGCCACCTGTTACTACAGAAAAACTGCATTATGCCCCGCCTACTTAATCGCACAGGCGAGCAAGTCATAATCATCATTAACCTCGACCGACGCACGGTTACCGGATCGAGAGCCTATAATATACAGTTTGGTTGACGGTACGATAAAATATTAGGGAGGGTCGGACTTTATACGATAATTGACGGTACGATGAAATATTAGGGAGGGTCGGACCTTATACGATAAATAATATACAATGAATATAAATTAATATTTTTTCATTCGTTTTGGGGGTGCACGTGCGCATGTGCTCCTGTGTAAGAACCGCCACTGATTGAAACACGTTTGAAAGGTTTAGTACTGTATTACGAAATAAAATGGCGTCTTACTTCCCAGGTAAAACTTCAAAGCTGCAGGATTGATTCGCATACAATATTGCTTTCTATTCGCCTCTCTGCGCCGTCTTTTAATAATTTATAATATATGGACGTATATTCAAGAGAATATTGGATTTTCCTTTTTAAATTAAAGGCGTATATCAAATTATATTCTAGATAAGATTCTTCCGGAAGAAGGCCCAGGAGTGATACATTTTTTAAATTTTCGCGCGATTTCTTAGGAACTACTCCTCAAAAAATAATAAATAATGATCATTATTGGAAAGAGATTTAAAGGACCTTTAAAATGATGTGCCAGGAAGGCTGCGAATATTCTTTAACAGCGTCCCCTTTTAAGGGGGGAGGAAGATTTAAAATTGACACCCTGTATAAATAAATATTGGCAAAATGTAATACGGATGTACGTATAGGTATCTACTCGAACTTTAATTTATAAAAATTTAGGTTTCTTTGTTATTTATTATTACCTCTTTAGAATGCGACGTCAATTGTCACAAGAAATGTGAAACTTTGATGGCAAATTTGTGCGGGATCAATCAAAAGCTAGTCGTAGAAGCCATAGAGAAAGTAAGAAAAGGTAAGTCGAGTATTTTATTAATTCAAATATTTTATTTGAATGTATTTTAGTGAAAAGCTTCATCTACTTTTTCTGGGGGTAGAGCAAGTTACTATTACTCACTTCCGATGGTCTCAATTATTAAAAGTTTTTTTTTAAACTTACCGTTTTAAAATCATTAAAACCGCCGAAGAATAAGAAATTATGAATTATAAAGCTCTATTGGGAAGCTTTACTTTATAAAATAAAATCTGTACGTTTCATGGGCCACAAAGGCTCCGCAGGAACATCATCATAAAGGCAGAATAGGCAGGAAATTATTAGATATCGCTGAATGACTGACTTTCCTTGGCGTCTCCCTGCAATCCTTTTAACATTCTGAACTGCGGCTCTCTTTTATATGCTTTCCCTGTAGAGTTTACAATTATTTTTCCGAAAAATACCAGGAACGCTCACAATATTACAATCCTAGCCTTTCTCTAGCTCAGTTAGGTTTGTTCAAGCACTATTTATGTGAAGGTTAACCCAAATATACTTAATTTTTTTCTAATCTAAAACGCAAAGTTAACGGATGGGAAAATGGTATAAGAAAATTGCGTTAAAATATAATGCAATAACTTGCATGTCAGACAATCTAAATATCAATAAATTAACTAAAAAAACTTTATTATTAACGGCTAGAACTTCACGAAAATAAACATCGATCAGCTGATGACTGTCGTCTCTTTTTTAAGCTGCGGGGATGTTTTTTAATTGAATTGTTGCGACTTAGATGGCTCTGATTGGTAATTTCGGATCCTCGTACGGAATTTTATCTATAATTTTGATCATACCTTATATTAATTTGAAATCATTCCCAAAGGTGCCTTTCAAAGCTGGATATTTTCTGCCCAGTTCATTTTTTTAATCTAAAAGGGTAGGGTTGTAGACATTAAGGCCAGTTTATTACTAAATACATTTAATTGAAAACGATGAATAGTATAACAGATTAAAAAAAAGGAGAAGCTATTTTCTTTTAGAAATAATACTGTACATTTATAGTTTCTTCAAGAATGCTGGCAATGCAAGGGTATCCATTTTTGGGTGGTTTTACGGGGTGTTTTCGTTATTAGTAAAGATAGAAGGATGCTACTTTCGCAGCACTATGCTACTTTTTGTGAAACAACAGATTCCCTAATTAGAATTTTTCTACGCCTCCTCGTTTTCGATATACGGGATGTTTTCGAGAATTTTACATTTTGGGATACCCCTATATTTTGATTACCCAGTAACAAAATCAAAAGGAAATAAAATGTTCTCTTTGTAGTTTTTTACGTAGAATCCAGTGACCTACTCAGATTTTTTCTGCGTCCAATAGTTTTCAAGAAAAGAGCGCTTTTTTTAATGGGTCACCATATATATTTTTTAATAATGTAATTTACTTTTTTACTTCTCTGAAATACAGTGCATGCGCATGCATTACATGTACAGTGAAAATTACCCTCATACATTAAGCTAGAGGTGTTGTTTTCGATTGATTACATCGAAAACAACCCCTCTAGCTATCGAAAACAACCCGCCAAGTTTTTATTGTTTATTGACAAAGATAATGACCCTTTTTGACGTTTAAAAAAATAAATCTTATATTCCAGCTACAAACTCAAATATTAAATATTATTACAATTGCGTTATTAATAATTACTAATTTTTTCAGTTCTTTATTTAAAAGTTGTAATATAAAGTTGTTTTAACCATTATTCGAGTAATTTTCTCCCTAAATTACAGTCGTTCCTAAAAATTCTCAGATAATTTTGCATTTAAGCGTATTTCCTTTGAAAAACAACATTCGTTCATTTTCAAATTTTGTAAAATAGCCCTCCTCCTTCGGAGTCGGGCTATTTCGCCAAAATATGAAAATGAACTCTTGTTGTTTTTAGGCAATACGCTTTCATGCAAAATTATCGAAAATTTTTAGGCACTAGTGTAATTACCTCCGAAAAGTAACCTCCTTGAGAATGAAAAATTTTTTTTTTAAATGTTTTTTGGTTTTATTCAATAACAAACCCGAACAAACCCTTTTAACTCGATACACTTATTCCAGCGATTTACCAACTTCTTGATCCCGTCTGAAAAGTAATTTTCCGGAAGGTCTGTAAAATACTCCTCCGCGGCGTCGATGATTTCCTCGCGTGAGCTGAATTTTTTTTGATGAGCCATCTATTGCGGTTTGGGAAGAGATAATAGTCCGAGGGAGCCATATCGGTCGAATACGGTGGATGCGACACCAATTGGAGCCGTAAGTCATTGATTTTGGCCGTGGTTGCGATGCTCTTGTGAGCCGGCGCATTGTCTTGCAAAAACAAAAAAAAATTTCGCTTCATGTGAGGCTGTTTTGAAGCGATTTCGGCCTTCAATCGCTCCAATAATGCACAATAATACTCGCTCCTTTTTCGAGGTAGTTCACGAAGAGTATTTTTTTGACATTGTCCTCTGTAATCGCATCGGAGGGCCTGCCGCTGCGGACGTGATCGGTAGTGGAGTTGCGGCCACCACGAACCTCTCGAAACCAATATTTGACGGTGTAATCTGACGGAGCATTAGCCCCATAATATTTATTCAACTTTTCTTTTGTTTCCTTCGCTGTTTTGCCTCTCAAAAAATAATGTTTTATGAGAGAACGAAAATCGTTTTTGTCCATACTCAACATGATGCCAAATACGTCAACAACAATCAGCTGTCAAAACAAAAGTAAAGACAGTATCGCACTGAAGTTTGGCATGTCTGCCTAAATATGAACGGACTTCAAGGCAACATAACCTTTTTTGCAGTAGCAGCGCATTCTGGCGGTCAAAGAGGTTACTTTTTACTACACCTAATACTTTATTTTAAGTCTTAATTGCATGCCCTAAATTTACGTTTTTTTAAAAATATACAATTAAATACGAATTAAATTTAATTCTTTCCTTGGAAAAGTTATTTTATCCTGCTGTCGTCATCCCAGATATCTACAAGTAATTTAAGAAATTTTATAACTTTCATAGAATTACATTCTACAAAAAGGGCTTATATTTACCATTGAAATACACTTCTAGTGATCCAATATCGCTACAGTAGATATAGCAAACGAGCATGTCACATTTTAGTTTACAATGGCTGTAATAATTAGGACAAACTGATTTTTTATTATAATTAGAAATTATAGAACTACTTAGAGAACCTGAATATTCTAACAGGAACAGATGAACTTGTTTTTACGACACAACTCGGTGTTCTTTGTTTTTAAATATCCATCATGGCCTACTCAAAAGAATTGTATATTGTATTAAAAAACGTAAATTTTGGGCATAATATTAAGATTGGAAGCTTGTTAAAATCTGATAGTTAGAGAGACGGTGACCATCCGTGAAGTGGAATATCTGTAATTTGGTTTTTCGTGGAGTTTAGGTCCCCCCTCTACAACTTTTATATTTGATGAAATGCCGTAGAGCGTTGCTAAGAGGCGCTGTACCGCTTTAGATAGGAAATTCTCAATAAATTCAAAATTATGTCGAGCCATGTCTGAAAATGAATTTACAGCTTTTGCGTGGCCCCAAAGTTACGGGAAACATATTTTCTGACAGGTCAACCCTTGCATATACTTTTCCGAGCGTGTCAAAGTGGGCTTAATCGATTTGTATTCACATGGAGATGGCTCGTAAACAATTTTCTGATTAAAAGAATATTGCGAAAGCGCGGTATTTTATCGAAAAGTCCACCAATTGCTTCCCGTGCGCGAAACCACCTCAGAATTGTAATATTTTCTTAAATTTTACAATAACACGGTATGGGGGAGAGGTTTGAAACCCGTCCCATCGATTCAGAGGACGAAAAAACTTTGGTGATTCGTGGAGTCGTGTCTTGCTTGTCTTAATCACCAGTTGTCATGTTTCCCGTCATGCAACTGAACGATACCTGCCTTCCGATATCTCTGCGTAATATTGTCAGAATTCCGCCTAGCTAGGTGCGATTCTTCTGAAATTTTTTTTCCACAATATTTGGGTTTCAAGGAATGTAGTTTGACAATTTTCTGACATGTCACGATCGTTTTCCGAATTTCCTCCGAGGAGATTTAAAAAAAATTCCAATAATGAAATAACGAGACTTGGAACGACAAAATATTTTTCACATGATCTTTAACATATAATGTTCCATTCTAGAAAGTTTCAACTCCAAGTGCGCTTTTTTCTTTTTTTTTTTTTTTTTTTTAATTTTCATTTTTTTTTTGACACGCTCGGAAAAGTATATGCAAGGGTTGAGTTGTCAGAAAATGTGTTTCCCGTGACTTTAGGGTCACACAGATGCTGTAAATTCATTTTCAGACATGACTCGATATAATTTTGAATTTATTGAGAATTTCCTATCTAAAGCGGTACAGCGCCTCTCAGCAACGCTCTACGGCATTTCATCAGTTGTAGAGGGGGACCTAAACTTCACGAAAGGACAAATTACTGATATTCCTCTTCACGGACCCCCTATTCTCACCGTCTCTCTAACTATGAGTTACATTATTAAAACCAATTTTAAAAAAGCAAATTTATTTTTTTTCTTGAAAACTATTGAACGTAGAAAAAATCTGAGTACGTCACTAGATTCTACGTAAAAAAGCACAAAGAGAACATTTCATTTCTTTCTGTTGCAGGGTAACCGAAATATGGGGGTGTACGCTCTCCTATTTAGGCACGAAACACTAAAACGAATATTTTTACTTCTTCAATAAAATAAATACGTCAACGCTATGTCGTATTTTATAAGACATAAAAAAAATAAATAAATAAAAATTTGAATCACTTTAGCAATGGGAAAAAAAATATCACCCACCGGCACAAAAATAAATATCCTTACACTATTTTTAAACCGATAGAATTTTTTTTTAAATCATAAAAAATACCGACTGGAGTTAGACAATGTGTAAGGATGAGAAATTCGGTGCCAAAATATTTGCGTCGCGCGTATGGTTCTGTCACATTTTATTTTATAACGGTTCTCTCTCTCTCTTAACACTCTAGACCTTTTGACTGAACGACTTTTTCCCCCATGTTCCTAAAGGCCGTATTAGAGTCAGAATAGCAGTTGGTACTGTCGAAATCCCTAAAATACCCCCAGAATTAGAGATGGGCAAACCTGTTCGTTTTGATTACCAGTTAAAGCAGCTACTGCTATTTACAAATAGGAGGTCAAAAAAGTTGCTACGAATTAGCAGTCCATAAGCTTAATAAAGAATGTGAACTGCTAATTTAAGTACCAGTGGGTTTAAATGGCCATTAGCTGTTCATACCTGCTTCGACCAAATAATAAACAGTTAAAGATTGTTTCAAGAAAAATGGATATAACTTAATGACTGCCGTAAAAGTACCTGGGTCATCCCATTATTTATGACCGTTTGTTATTATTATGTGGAAAGGACCGGATTGTAATAATTATAATTAAATATAGGCACATCAGGTAGGTTAGGTTGCTTAATTTATATTTAAATATCTTTTTGTGGTAAAATTTGTTAGTTTTTGAGGAATGGTTCAAGAATTGTATTTTACCAAACATTCCTCAGAATAGCGTGATAGTAATGGACAATGCGAGCTATCACAGTCGCCAATTACATAAAGCTCCAAGCTCAAATAATACAAAATTGGAGATTCAGAACTACATGGCGGCGAATGATATATATTTTGAAGAAAGTTATAAAAGAAGTGATCTTTTAGAAGTTTTAAAGACATTTTGTATAAAAAAAGGATATGTTTGTGACACATTGGCAGAAGAATTTGGACATACAGTGCTACGGCTCTCACCCTATTATAGCATTTTTAACCCCATAGAGCATATGTGGCACCAGTTAAAATCACTGGTTAGGTCTGAAAATATTTTACCGACTTTAAGTCCTAGTGTTGTAGAATTAATACGAAAATGCTTTAATGATATTCCCCCAGGTAGTTGAAAAAATTCAGTCAGTCACGTAATAACTGTAGAAAATTCGTATATTAGTCTGCATCGTATAACGAATCCAATTATAATTAATTTTGATGAGGATAGCGATAGCGAAACAGAACTATCTATAGAATGACATTATAAATGTAAATAAATATGACTAGTAATATTTTAAAAAAATGTTATTTCATTTGATTACATTAATATAATCATATCATTACTTGTTTTCCTTAGTCCGTCCCTTCATACTTCACTTGTTTATTGCCAAGCTCTTGTCTACACAATGGGACCGACCCAGGAAATAATTAAGTCGTATCCAATTTTCGTGAAACGTACTGTAACAATAACAGAATAATCCATGTCTACCCAATTGCGCCGGCAATGGTAATTAAAATGGCGCGTGCCCCATTTCTGGTAATGAGAGACAGCTGATCAGCATCTCATTTTAATTGTCAGAAGAGTAGAAGTTCCGACTGTAGTACGGAGAACGGTGTACTGCGCATGAATCCTTGCAATTATAATTGCCATTGTTCGCGCCACAAAAATTCCCGACTCTAATACGGCTTTTATGCTTGCAAATTACCATACAAAATAAAACGGACTTTTTTTTTGTGATTTTGTCTGATTCTATAAAGTTGAAATTTATGCGTTAGGTGATGTATACATGCAGGGTGTCCCAGAATATGTGGGGAAAACTCGCGGGTTCAGATAGAACACTTAAAAATAATAGGAGTAAAAAATTTTCTTCCTACGGCCTCGCCTACGGGGATAACTGACGTCCCTGGAAATCGTTGTTTTTTAAATAATTTTTTAAGTACTAGATGTAATTTAATAATTTTTTAGTATAATGGTTACTAGATGAGTCTCCTTAAAATTCGCCCTTTTAAACACATTTGGCTTATTTAGTTTGCCAGGGACGGACTAGAGTAACACAAAAATGTTTTTTTTTTGTACACCTTGTATGATGAAGGAACGACAATAATATTTTTGGATGCTCTGCCTACCTTAAGCTGAAAAAAAGGTACTCTTGATCAATGTCGATAAAATGAACTGTTTTCGAAAAAAAATATATTTTTGTTCAATATGATTTATATTCAGTATACGTGAATTACATTACTAAGAACTAATAAGACAAAGGAGAAAACCGCAAATTTCAAGACACTACCATAAACTGACACTGGCATAAATATACTTATTTAAATCGGTACATGTGATAAAAACCATAACAACAATGAGGGAATTTTATGGACCTGAAACAACAACTAATGCAAAAAACCATATTGATCAAAAATATTATTTTTTCGAAAACAGTTCACTTTATCGACATTGATCAAGAGTACCTTTTTTTCAGCTTAAAGTTTAGAGTATCCTTCATCATACAAGGTATACAAAGGCAAACTAAATATGCCAAATGTGTTTAAAACGGCGAATTTTAAGAACCTAGCAGCGCCCTCGCGCCCCTCAATAATTTTAGTTTTATATGAGTCGTTATATATGAACTTTTAAAATAATCTTGCTACTAGTTATTACTATTTTTAACACAACATACAAATCGACGAGAAGCAAAAATGATTTTTTTTAGTAATAGAAATAAGAAATAAATGTATGTTCCTAAATAGTTAATCAATTTCCAAATTTCACTGTTTCCCAATTCATTTTTGCTTCTCGTCGTTTTGTACTTATTGTGTTAAAAATAGTAATAACAGTAGCAAGATTATTTTAAAAGTTCATATATAACGACTCCTATGAAACTAAAATTATCGAGGGGCGCGAGGGCACTGCTAGGTAGCGGGCTTCCAATAATTATGTTCTTGATGGAAGACCGCTGAAGCTTGTGCCAAGCGCATTTTCAATTGAATCAATGTAAAAAAGGAGACAGAAAATACTTAAGGCTTTAGTTCAACAGCTTAGGAATTGAGCCAAGATAATAAAATGTTGAATACGCAACTACAAATCGGTTCTCAAGAAACCTGCTCTTAAACGAAAAACGTCGAGCTTTTGGTTCAAGAGCACTTTTAATTGACTCAATATAAAAAGTAACAGAAACAGAATATTCGGGGTTTGGAACCAAAACCGAAAATTCATTATTCGAGAACATTTTTTTGATTGATTTTGATTCAGGAACTTTTTCTCTTGGAGCAAGTGCTTTATGTTTGACCTAAATTCCAAAGAACTTGAGACAACAGATTATCGATATTGTGCTAATAGAATCTCGTATGTTGCCTGCATGGCGTCATTACTTAACTCCTTAAGACATTGTCCTAAATGCCATCGCTGTTGGCTAAAAAAATACTGCCTTTGGATAGAAAGAAAAGAAAGAACTTACAACAAAAGAATTAAAGTTTTCTGGCAAAAGACGGCGCATTTGGACCTATTGAAAAGCGCGCGGCTTTTAAGTGAATGTTATAGTCTTTTGGTTTAAAGTATCCTTTTTTTCAGTGTACTAACCATTATTCTAAAAAAATATTAAATTACACCTAGTACTTAAAAAATTATTTAAAAACAACGATTTCCAGGGACGTCCGTTATGGGCACGTATCTCCGTAGGGGAGGCCGTAGGAGGAAAAATTAATTAAGAACTTCTCCTGTTATTTTAAAGTGTTCTTTCTGACCCGGGAGATTGCCCACATATTCTGGGACACCCTGTATATTGGAATCGATTTTATTTTATTTTATTTTTACTTTAAGTATTTTTTCCCCCTCATCGACAATAAAGGTATAAAGCTACTCGTATGAACGATCAATAGTTTTACGATTTCGTACGTTCGGTTGAAATCCCATGTAATTTTTGATGTGGCTGAATATTGGTTCCCCTGTACATTTTATAGGAAAACTGCATTATAACTTCTTGAAGAGGCCGACATGGTAAACGTCTGTGCTGAGTTTGAATACATTTTGATGAGCCAATCGTAAGCTATTCAATTAAACGTGAAGGCAAAATCTCGAAACTCCCATAGTTCAGATAATACAACAATCACCAGCAAATAGTTTTCATGACGCTATTGCCAAAAATTGGCGTAAAGCTGAACATAACGAATAATGAAAATATTGTCACTGACACTAATTTTCGTTTTGTGCATGTGAAAATTTAATTTGCTGGTGGTTGCTGAATTATCTGAACTATGAGAGTTTCGTTGTTTTGCCATCAAGTTTAATTGAGCTCTGCACATGGGTTTGTTCGATTTTTCTAATTTTTTGAAAGAATAAAAATGCTAACACTAACTTATTTCCGAGTGAGCTGGTAATAGCGATTGTCTTACATCTCGCTAAACTAAATATTATCACGTGCCAGGTGTTTAACACGAATAATTTTCTATTCTATTTTTATACGAGGCAAAAAAAAACGAATTAGACAAATTTTGGGTGCAATGCGAATACAAATCACATGCCAACATATTTCTGTATTACGTAGATTCGCCTATTAATTTTGACAAAATTCGCGTTTTCATTTTTATAAATATGGACATATTAAAGCTTTTAGAACATTTTTGATATGCGTCCTTAATCAAAATGTAAAGTTGGCATCATAAAGCAGTTTTTCCACGTTAATGAGTATAGTTTCGGTAAATGTGAATATAAATTTAAAGTTACATAAAATTCTTTATCTACGAACACTATTAAAAGTAGACTTTTTCTAATTCTTATTGTCAGTGTCTAAAATATTATTTTTCTATTTGGGTTTTATAATTGCTACATTATGAAACGCAAAAAAATTGAATAACCTGCTACTTTATGAAACTGAAATTTAATTTTTTTTATGTTGGCAACAAGTAGGGTTCGAATTTTAGGCTTACTTTGATTTCGTTGAAATTAGTTATCTTGGCATTATGGATTCGACAACATTTTTTTATAGAAAACTTTAAAATACTAACCTTTAACCTTGCAAACAGATCATTTTTACTAGATATACTGAAATACCTATACTCGGAAATATATAACATGCTGACGGTGTCCGTCAACTAATTTCTAGTCACAACTATGAAACAATATAATCTAAAAATAATAGAAATATCTTCCCGTTTATGCACCATAACTCAAAGTTTTGCATATTATTTTTAAAAGTTTTTCTAGATTATTTTCTGTAATTTCTCGTATTTCTGACGGAGTACAACTTTTTTCCTGACTCATTTTTATTAACTTTAATAATATATTTATTTTTAATTATGACGGATGGGAAGAAGCTTTGTTGTATTCAATTGTTTCTATCATGGCATATTTGATACTTGTAACATTTTATGAAATTATAAAAGTATTGCCAACCCAAAAAGAAAATATTAATTCAAATGGAAAAAATCTACTATATTTTTTAAAGTTTTTCAGACTTTAAAGACCCAAATAGAAAAATATTATAAAATACACGGTTCATAAGACAATTAGCACTTGTACTTTAGAAAACTCCCCGCTTCGCGGAAAGTACTTTATATTGTAAGACGTTCATTTAACTTAATTCGATTATTTGAAGGTTTTAAAAAACACACTTCTATTATAAAGAATAGGCACGCATGTCTTGCAAAAGTAAATACCAACTTTACCTTCCTTAAGGTAAGTGAATCTATATATATATGACAATTGACTAAGACATTGGCTTCATTGTACTTGTGACGTTGTTGTTAAAAAATGCAATTTTTTCCTAATTTTTCTTGTTATTTGGGTCTGAAAATCGACACGATAAATTTTTTAGCCCCGTTGAATTCTCATAATAGAAAATATGTGTTTACAAGATCTATCGGAGATTCTCCTATTTTCAGAATCGAAAACCTGGGTTCCAAAAGCTCTCTTTTCCGCGTGATACAATCGTTCCAAGAACGTATTAGAATCGATAAAGAAATCTACTTCTCAAGCAGTTTCTGATGTTTGTCATAGATAAAAGAAGGATCGTATTAGACGGAGACTTCCTCGGGGATACATTCACATTTTTTACTAAAATGTCCGAAATCAAATATGGTCCCGAATGTGTTTTCGTTTCTATAGGAAAATATTATTAGTAGGATAGCATTGTTAAGGAAATGATCCGACAAAATCGAGAGAAAAGACAGAAACAAGCTATATGCCTATTTGCGATTGCCTAAAAGTTAAATCAATGTCAAAATCGACTTTCCATAGGCGTCCCCTATTCATTTCCCAATAATTTTTTCCAACCAATTTGTTCGCCTGATAGCGCCAATCCCTAGAGGACCTGCAGCTTAACGTGGACTGCAAAACCACACTATCCTCGGTCATACGCTGCTCCCCCAATGGCTATCTACCGATGGTGTCTGGCATTGCGATCGATGCTTTTTTTAAATAATGTGCGAGTTGCATGTAGCTTTGATTTATGGAATCGAAAGAACAACGACATGCAACGAAAAACCGAACACCCTCTTTTTGGAGTTGAACTCGCTGTTCTATGTACAATATGTCCACGGATTGGGTTAACAAGAGTTTTTGCGTGCTTGTCTAGAAAATACGGTTCATGATAAGAAACTTCAATTTTTTTAAAAACTGCAAAAAAAGTCACTCTTAATAAACGTTTTTACTTGAATAATGAATAGGTGATACTTGTTGTCAATGTCTTTATTTAATGAAGTAATTATAATAATAATAATACGAACAATTTTATTAACATGAAAGAATACGATAACGATTTCATAATTCAAAAACTCCACCCCCATACTCGACAAATTTTTCTAATTGCTTCTTCAAATAAGTGAAAGAATTTCTGATTTCTTCCTGAGATATCTAAATATGATAATCTATTGCACGTATAATGCCATGGATGGATATCGCACACCACACGTTCACTTTTGTGAAATATTGTCTTCTCGTCATAATTCTGAATTCGGGATTTTCTAAAGACCAGTACATAACGTGCTGGGTTGCAACGGTTCCATTTGTTGAAAATGTACTTTTATCAGAAAACATGATACATTTATAAAAATCAACATTTCCACATTTCCACAATTTTGTCTCCTATCCACAGGCAAAAATCAAGTCGTTTCGCGTCGTCTCCCTCTTCCAATCTTTAATTAAAGGGCGGTTTATGCGGATACAATTTATTTGCTTTAAGAATCTTCTGAATTTGACTTTTTTTCACAACTTCCAACTGAGTAACACGATTTCTAAGGGACGTCATAGGATTTTCTTCAACAGAATGAAGAACTAAGACTGTAGCAGCATCATCATGGTCGTATTTTTTCTTTTTTTTTTTTGAGGTCCAAAACCGAACCAGTTCTCTTGAACTTTTTTATTAACTTGCAGATTGTCATCCTAGTTTTTGGGATTCCTACAAATTTCTCGGAAAATTGTTCCATGACGTAGCGGTATGAAACTTGACCATCCCCATAACATTGTATTATAAAAACTTTT
Organism: Barypeithes pellucidus; assembly: GCA_963991005.1. NCBI lineage: Eukaryota > Metazoa > Arthropoda > Insecta > Coleoptera > Curculionidae > Barypeithes > Barypeithes pellucidus. The sequence goes on from OZ022558.1 coordinate 77,128,158, forward strand.
TGTTCAGTAGATAGCATTTCTACTTAAATAATATCTTCATCAAATAAAGATATTGACAACAAGTACCTATCACCTTAAGTGTCATTATTATTTTAACTAGGTTCACCAGTCAGAGGTGTGCCAGAGAATACTTTTTGGGAAATAATTTTTACATAGGTAAACCTTTTAATGAATTGTTCTACTTCGGTTTGTTGTGTAGAAAACACATTCATTAAGAGTGACTTTTTTTCGTATCTTTCAATTTTTAGTCCATTTGTCCTCTTGTAAACCCCATCCGTGGACATACTGTATATCGCTGCTTGGTGTAATTTCGGAGTCCAGCGGGTTGTGTATTTTGGTGATACACCTACACGTCTTTGTATAGAGATTACAACTCAAGGATGCGGTAAAGCTTCTAAACTCTAAATCGTAGTTTTAATGTAAGTTATTTAGATTCCAAATAACCATAACCAAACAAACGGCAATTATCTTTAACGGATCTTCCTGACGTAGTTCGTCCGCAGATTTTTGTTTTTGCCGACCGTAAAATTTTTGGCTCTGTCTCCAGAATTATTTATAGGATTCCACGTCATTTTCGGAATTATCGTGTGACTTTAGCCTGTCTAGTTTAAGACCTTTATTTTTAGACAGGTGGTATACAAAACGTTAATTTGTGGGAAGGTGATATTTTTAAATTATACTCCCCGAAACAAGACAAGCTATCGGACATAATATAATGGCATATTATAATACAAGGGCGTATTAGAACAAGTCTAAAGATCAATGTGAAAATTTAGTAGGTTATACAGCGTTTCGTCTTTGGGTCACCATCATCAACTTAATTTTTTTAAATACGAGCATGAAGCTTTTTGTTTCAATTATGAAAGAGGAACGAAATCTACGTTCCAGTGGTATACAATTACTGGTTTTCCGACGTTTTGTTCCTTAAATTGACCATCTTCATTAAAGTACCCCTAGTGCGTGCCTGTAATTTACTTTTTAATTCGGTATAATTCGAAAATGTAAAACTCAATGCCTCTTTTAGAAGTCTTAAGAAAGTGCTTGGCTTTAGAGTCAAATTTTATTTGAATTAATAATAGTACATTACGTATCAAGGGTCGAAAAAAGGCTTTTGCGGACGAGATGCACGAGTCCGTAGAAGCCTCCGACGGCCCGAGATATGTACCGTATTTTTTTCTACAAGTGCAGTAGTGATAGTTAGTGCGTTCACCATCAATTTGAGTAGGTCCCTACTGCGCAGGCGCGTCATGTGTCATCTGTCATGTCATCTGTCATCTGTCATGTCATGTGTCATCTGTCATGTCATGTGTCATCTGTCATCTACCAGTGGCCCTAACTACCAGTGGCCCTAACTACCAGTGGCCCTAACTACTTGGGAACTACTATTGGCCGCGTATGTTCTTTGTGACAGGAGCCCCGGCCGTAGCTTCGAGGGGCCGCGTATGTTCTCTGTGGCAGCCGCGTCTAGCACTTCTTGGTGATCCATCCGTCACTATCTTCGAGGGGGGCCCACTACCTCTAGGTATTCCCAACTGATGATGATCTCCGAGGGGGGCCCGCGCGCAATATTAAACCTGAAAAAAAGTTCCGTCTGCTAGGCTCGAACCGCCGACCTCTAGATTGGTAGCCGTGGGCTATTCCATTGAGCCACCCGCGGCAATTGATATAATTTCGCAAATAGACATACGGATAATACCGCTGCACGCGCTTAATTAACCAAATTGTCAAGAAGATGCTTAATAATATGTAATGGTGGTCGTTATATCAATATAAATGCTGTTAGAATATATACAAGTTCACTATATTTACGTTCAAGACCCCTTAACAGATGCGTTCAAGACCCTTTAACAGTAGGCACCCATATATTGTGCTAATACGAAGAAACATAGAAGGTGTTATTATTGAATAAAGTAACTATTGGATTCAA